>CP125973.1:213626301-214251301 GCA_030063025.1 Avena longiglumis | reverse complement strand
TAGGTCAAGGGGTAACTTATAAGGGAAGAGGGAGCCCGAGGGGGTGCCTGGGGTGGCCGCACCCCCTAGGCGCGGGCTGGGCCCACCCGCACCTGGCAAGGGTGTGGGCCCCCCAAGCCTCCACTCCGTCCCGTCTTCTGGCTCCATGGATCTTCTGGTGAAATATGATTTTTGGCATATTTCCCGAGATTTTTCCTGATATTCGATTTTTTGCACAAAAACTAGACACCAAGGTAATTCTGCTGAAAACAACTTCAGTCTGTGTTAGTTGTATCCAAATCACACAAGTTTAGAGGAGAAACAATAGCAAAAGTGTTCGGGAAAGTAGATACGTTTTGGATGTATCATCCATCCCAATGACGGATAGATATACTCTGGGCCCTCTCGGTGATATCACATTAGTTAGCTTGCAAGCAAGTGATGTGATCACTAGAATGTTATATCACGGGAACAAGAAAAGAGTATATGTCAGTAACAAGATCAAACTAGGTATGGAGATACCGATGATCTAATCTTGGACATGTAATATATCACGAGACAAAGGGATTAATTTACTAGCGTAAAAGGTTCTCACGATCACAAGAAGTCATTGTTGTTAGCGAACCGTAGGGTGACACACTTAAGAGACACCGACACCATTTGGAACAAATATGTTCTAGACAAAAGAATTACAAAGCGCAGAAATTATTTCACCAGACACCGGAATTGTTTCGGGTGAAATTGCTGAAATTGTTTCTGCATGTGAAATTGAATACTAGCAAGGGGTTTTATGTGAATGTTCGTTAATTAATGTAATTGAAAAAATTCTGAATAAATAAATAAAATATTTTTTATTTAAAGAGAGATTACATTAAATTTGTTTGAAATTTGAGTGGGTTTTTGAGTGGAGAATATGGAGGGACTTTTGGTGAGTGGGAGCTCCACTCACATGAATGGAGGAAGGGGTGGGGGCAGCCACCATGGCTGCCAGCCACACCCCTTGGGGTTCCCCCCTCCTCCTATATAAAGCCCCCTCTCCCTCTCTCACACTCACACCTCCTCGTGAAGGATCTCTCTCCCCCTCTAGTTTATTCCCCATGGTCTCGGACTAGCGAGATACATGTTCTTGGTGGCTTTTCGTTTGGAAAGAGTTGTTGCTTCCGCTGCATCGCTGGAGCAAGGAGGTGGAGGTTGTTCGGCGGCTTGAACGTGTGTGCGAGCACGGATGCGCTGCTGATTTGCGGCATTGGACTTCTTCTGGATCTTGAGATCGGCAAGCGTTCGTCTAGATCATCCATGAGTACAACCTCGTTAAACTTTGTCGTTCTACAAGGGTATGTTCTCTATGGATGTATATCCACCCGTTCCTTGTATCTAGTAGATAGATCTTGGTACTTAGTTGTTCCCATCATAGGATTTTTTTTGGTTTTCTATGCTGCAAACCCTACAGGTTCGACGATCTTGGAGATCAGAGGGGGTTCGGATTCGGAGAGGGAGAAGAAAAGCCCCGAGGTTCGGTCTTCAGATCCGGAATTGGGGCTTTGCATTCTGTGAAGTAGACCTTGGCATTCCGGAAGGTCCGGGTCGGTGGATACATGAAGGAGATCTTGTTGCATCGTCATGTTCAGTCTCCATGTCGGTGAAGGGATCATCTGAGAAGAACTTGGAATACCGTGAGGAAGGGCTTGGCGTCCGTGTAGGAGATGCCTTCGATTTCTGTGAAGGAGTACTCGGGAATCCACGACAGAGAGCTTGCAGTCCCCCGCTTCAATTGCCGAAGGTAGACTTGGCTCCAGTTTAGGGTTCTATGAGTGGCGCGATATTTATTCTCAAGTATCCGTTGACGCTCAGGATATGTTGGCACCAACTAATCTTTGGATGACTTTGAAGAAGAACTGGCTGGCGAGCCTAAAGGTCTTGTGGTGCCCTGGTCATCTCTGGTACAACAGAACGACCATAAGCAGGGGTGAAGGGGCATGTACCACATGGACAAGTGCTCAAACACCTTGTGGACAGCATGTTTTCTGTAGGGAGGCGGTCGAGGCACGCGGCCGGGCGCAGCACAGGCAGAGGGAAGGGCTGGCAATGACTCACGTTGGCAAACGATGAGGAGGTCCGGACTGCGGGGCAGGGAGGCCAGAGGCGGCGACGCCATGCTCACGGCGGGGGACCTTGGCGGAAGGGCGAGGAAGGCAGCCGCGAGGACCCGCTGGCAGAGGAAGGATGGCACAGGGGTGGTGCCGGCGCAACGGGTCGACAGTGGTGGCCGCTAGTGGCGGGAGGGACAGAGGGGGCGGGAGGAGACGGGCACCGCGGAGTAGGCGACGCATGCAGGGGTGCTAGCCGGCGCGAGGGAGGGGTATCCCGTGGAGAGAGTGAGGATAGTATCGTCGGGCGAATGGGAGGCGGTGCGGAGGAGGAACAAGGCGGCGGGGCAGAGAGAACCAGGCGGCAGCAGGCGGTGTCTGCGAAAAAAGAGGAGCGTGCGGGGTTGCGGGCTCGATACGCGTGAGAGAGAGGCGAGGTGTCGTGTCGGGCAGGTGGGGGTGAGGATCGGTGTGGTCTTGTGGTGGGACCAG
Source organism: Avena longiglumis (assembly GCA_030063025.1). NCBI lineage: Eukaryota > Viridiplantae > Streptophyta > Magnoliopsida > Poales > Poaceae > Avena > Avena longiglumis. The sequence goes on along the minus strand of CP125973.1, from coordinate 214,248,743 downwards.
GTGGGTGAGAGCGAGTGATACGTCGGAAACGTATCTATAATTTTTGATGCTCCATGCTTGTTTAATATCTACTTTGCTTTGCTTTGTCTACACTTTGAGGTGCTTTTTACATGTTTTCTGGTACTAGCCTGTTAACAAGTTGCCACAGTGTCAGTTGCCTGTTTTCTGCTGTTTTTGGTTCCATAAAACTTAGTAAATAAATATTCTTGAAATTGGACGGAACAAACGTCAAAGTCAATAACTTTCCGTGGGGAACAAGAAGTCGAGGGAGCCGGAGGCGTGCAGGCACCCCCTAGGCGTGGGTGGGCCCTGCCCCGCGCCTAGGTAGGGTGTGGGGCCCCTGGCCACCGCCTCGGCCTCCCCCTTCGCCTATAAGAATCCCCCGATGCAGAAACCCAAAGTACCCGATCAAATCTCCACGAAACCTTCTGTAGCCACCGCCACCATTGTCCCTAGATCGGGGGGATCTGAAGTTCTTCCCGGCACCCTGTCGGAGGGGAGATCATCCCGGAGGCCTTCTCTCCGGTATGATGCATGAGTAGTTCCACCTTGGACTATGGGTCCATGTAGTAGCTAGATGGTTGTATCTCCTCCTTGTGCTTTCATGTATAGATCTTTTGAGCTCCATTCATGATCAAGATATAATCTATTTGTAATCATGCATGTTGTGTTTGCGTGGATCCGATGGATATTGAGATTATTATGTTGGTTTGATTAATGGTTTTGTCTTTATGATTCTACCATGTCTGTGTTGTTTGTGATCTTGCATTCTCTCCGTTGTTAGTAGCTATCTTGGCTAAGTAGTTGCTAGTGACTCCAAGAGGGGGTATTTATGCTCGATAGTGGGTACATACCTCTAGTTTCCAAGGGAAGTGACAATAATCTCTTCGGTTGTATATGTGCTGTTGCTACTAGGGAGAAAACGGCAATCTCTTGTTCATGGAACATGTGGACTGTTTACCTTACACACTTTGCTTAAAGCAGTTGTCTGTTGCTTGCAACTTAATACTGGAGGGGGTTCGGATGATAACCTGAAGGTGGACTTATAGTCATAGATGCAGTTGTATGGCGGTCTATGTATCTTGTTGTATTGCCCAATCGAATCTCATAGGATCATTCTGACTAGTAATTGCATTGTTATGCCTTGCTCAGTTCCTATCAATTGCCCTGCTATAATTTGTTTACCCTTCATGCCATGTTGCTTATCTAAGGAGAGCACCTCTAGTGAACTATGGATCCCGGTCCAATCTTTACCATTGATACATCTTCCACTGTTACTTGTTTACTTGTTGCAAACCACCATTACCTTCCACACCATATGTTTAATCCTTTATTACAGCAAACCGGTGAGCTTGACAACCTCACTGATTCGTTGGGCAAAGTCTTGAGTTTGTGTTGTGCAGGTCTCCGTGTTGCTTGCAACACATGTGTGACGTTTCCTTCCTCCTTCTGGTTTGATAACCTCGGTCTATACCGAGGGAATACTTGTTGTTGTGCTCATCACACCTTGCTCTTGGGGTTTCCAACGAAGTGCTCCACGTCAAGCACCATCAAGAAGTTTTCTAGCGCCGTTGCCGGGGAGGCTAAGGACGTCTTCACTAGGGGAGTCCTTCACTTACTTTCTCTTTACTTTGTTTTTAGTTTGCCTTGTTTCTTTTGCTTGGTTTTGTTTGCCTCTTTTCAAAAAACCCAAAAAAATTTAGTCTAGTTTGGTTTGCTTGCTTTATTCAAAAACACAAAAAAATTAGTTCCTACTCTAGTTGCCACCTTGTTCTAGCTCACCATGTTGCTCCCCAAGTTCACCCTGAAGGACCTCTCTATAGGTAGTGGCTCCATAATTGGGAAAGACAATATTGAAGAATTCTTTAATCATGTTAGCAAGCATGAGGATATTGAGGATAGGTCTATAGCGAAACTTGCTCCTAATTATGAAATTGCTACAGATTCTTTAGTTCATATGTTGGAGGTTAGGTTTGTTAGCCTTAACCCCATGATGCAAATTTTGTTCCTAAAACTAAAAGAAGAAAAGAATGCAGAAAAGAGAGAGTTTATTCTTGAAACTTTACTCAAAGAGTTCCATGAGGTTGTTAAGGAAGCCAAAAAGGTCTTTGAGCGTTTTAATATGCTAGGCTCATGTGTAGATGTTGTGGGTACTTCTGATAAGACTAAGCCTAGAGAGGAATTTAAGATACCCATACCCTTTAAGCTTGTTGGAATGCATGAATCCCATGAAAAGAATTTTGATTGGATTGCTTCTGAAAATGTTTTTGATGAAAGTAGTAGACCAAAGAGAGATGAGAAGGGATCCTCCAAAACCCATTTGGATTAGATAACTTTTATAGTTGAATACTTTGCAAGTATTTATCTCAATTCCTCATTTGAAAATACTTGATTCTTCTTGCTTCTTGTGCCTAACTTAAAGGCGTTAAAGAAAAGTACTTGTTGGGAGATAATCCAAGAATTTCCTTGAGTCTTGGAAATTATTACTTCAGTAATTACCTCTCCTTATCCTTTTTGTTTGCCTTTTGTGCCAAGAATGACCTCTAATGAGAGGGAAGTAAGATTTGGGGAGTTGCTGTCCCGAAACAGATTTCTGTCCTCCACCAAAAACATTTGTGAGGAGTCTCTGTAACTCGGATTGAGCTGAAAATTTACGAATAAATCCCCCAGTATGTTAGATAACTTTCGTTAGTTCAACACTTTTTTATTTTAGCAACATAAGGTTTTCGAAAAAAATCGGTTTCTACCTGCTGGTCTGTTTTGACAGATTTCTGCCATTATTTGCATTTTCTTCTTATTGATTCCTTTTTGAGTTATCTTTAGGTGAGTTGAGCTTTTTGAAGGATTTACTAAAGTAGCTTGTGTTTTTAGTGAAAAGCCTTGCTGTTCCAAAGATTTGCCAGAGGTCTAATATCTTTTGAATAAGTTAATGTTGCTAATGAAGATTGTGTGAAGTTTTGTATGAAGGAAAATTTTTTGGTGTAGAGAGAGAATGATGTGATGAGATGAAGAATGGAAAAAATCTCAAGCTTGGGGATGACACCATGGTGTCACCCCAACAAATATCCAAGAGGTACAAGCGTCAAAGCTTGGGTATGCCCAAGGCATCCCATTCTTCATCAATAAAAAGCTCAGGTCTGTTTAGACACTTCGTTTTTATTGTTTCATGCACAGTTGTGTTGTTCTTGGAGCGTATTAGTTTTCGTTTGCTTTGCTTAGGTTGTTTAGTTTGCTTGAATAAAGTAGTTTGGACCCCCGTTCTCGCTGTGTTGTTTGCAAATAAGTTGCTTGCTGTTGGAAAGGAGTAGTAAGTTCTTGCTTGTAAGTGCAAGAGGAGCTTGCATTGGCAGTGACTTAGACTTTAGCATGACATGATAGGTGTTGTTTTGACCTTATGCTTAGTGATTATTGTTGTAGCATGTATTATTCCAAACAATTGGGATTGCTTAGTGTGCCTTGAAGAAATTATGCGTTGTTTTAGCATGCAAAAGCATAGTATTGTGGTATTCTCCTTTGATGCTTTGCTTGGGTTGACTTGGCACATGCTCACACCATGTTATGACTATGACAAGTCAACATAGCCTCTATGATCATTTATTCCTTGACTTGTAGTACCACTCTTTGCTTTGATTAGTAATGCTTTGTTGCACTGCATGATTATGGCCATTATTGCTCTCTTATTTGGTTGCTCCCAGTCCTTTGCTAGCCTCCACTTGTGTGAGTAAGATCTGCTCATGCTTCCAACTCCCAAGAAACCAAGTTATTCCAAAATGTCCACTATAAACTCCTATGCATGGTGTGTTACACCATTCCAAGTATATTCTTGTTTTCAGCTGTCTTCCAATTAAAAACTATTTTGTTATGTGAAAACTTAGTGATTAAAGTCCTCACAAACTTGGTGGCACACTTTATATTCTTTGCCCCTAATAAAATTGAACCATTATGTCTTCTATGTTGTATATGCTTGCACTTATACGTTGGAATTATCATAACCGTGTTGTCACAAGGAACATTTTCAACATTGCACTTGTACTTTGTACTCAGTTGATATCATGCTCTTTTGTCTATGGATGTCACCGGTGTGAAATAAAGAGGGAACTTGTAAGTCCATGGAGTTTGTATCTTGTGTTAGAGAAACACCTAGGCCGCTAGCCTAAGCAATGCCTAATCATGGTGGAAACTTGCAGCATCACCATAGTGACATCTATGAAGCATTCTTCTTATAAAAAAAGAGACACATTGAGAAAAGAGGAAAGAGAGAAAAAAGCACCATATTCCCATGGTAAATAAGAAGATTGCTGAGATGCTCATTGTCTGCTTGCCTTGTCATTTTGGTTATGGGAAAGCTCATGTACCATGTGCAAGGGGTACCCCATTGGTGGTTCTCACTAATATACAAATACTTACAATGACAAGAAATTACAGGTGACTAAAGTTGAGTAGCATGAGGTGTGGCCCTCGTATTCAAGGGACTTGAGATTGCCAACTTATACTTCGTCAAGCATATACTCATCTTTGTTCACTTTAACCGTAATCACTTCAAGATGCTTATGATAGGGGCAATGAGGGCTGAAAGGTAACAAGTACCATAATTTTTGGAAGCTCTTTTTGAAACTTGAAATCCCTGCTTCCTTTATAAAAGGTCTTTCTTCCACCACTATTGAGTCTCCACCTTCTACCTTTTGGCACCATTAAGAGAGCATAGTTGTCATCCTGTGTGCAGTGTTCCAAAGCTTATTGATTGACGCATATTGTGATATTACTTGTTCTTGTGCTATTTGTTTCTAGTGACCCTTGTGAACTTTGAAGGTGTCCTATGCATCTATTTTCTACTCTATGAGGTACAAGCAGCATGCATAGTTACTATGTCCTATTGTTATAACTCCATCTTTCATGCACGTGTTTAGAGTTCTTTGATCCCAGCTTTCGATGCTTGCAAATGGTTAGATCTTCATTGTGAAGGTGCATGTCACCTCAAAAATTATTCTTCTATCGCTTACCTACTCGAGGACGAGCAGGAGTTAAGCTTGGGGATGCTTGATACGTCGGAAACGTATCTATAATTTTTGATGCTCCATGCTTGTTTAGTATCTACTTTTCTTTGCTTTGTCTACACTTTGAGGTGCTTTTTACATGTTTTCTGGTACTAACCTATTAACAAGTTGCCACAGCGCCAGTTGCCTGTTTTCTGCTGTTTTTGATTCCAGAAAAGTTAGTAAAGAAATATTCTCGCAATTGGACCGGACAAACTTCAAAGCCAATAACTTTCCGTGGGGAATAAGAAGTCTAGAGGGGAGCCGGAGAGGCGTGCCAGGGCACCCAGACCCCCCTAGGCGCGGGTGGGCCCTGCTCCGCGCCTAGGTAGGGTGTGGGGTCCCTGGACACCGCCTCGGCCTCCCCCTTCGCCTATAAGAAGCCCCCGATGCAGAAACCCTAAGTACTCGATCAAATCTCCATGAAACCTTCTGTAGCCGCAGCCACCGTCGTCCCTAGATCGTGGGGGATCTGAAGTTCTTCCCGGCACCATGCCGGAGGGGAGATCATCCGGGAGGCCTTCTCTCCAGTATGATGCGTGAGTAGTTCCACCTTGGACTATGGGTCCATGTAGTAGCTAGATGGTTGTATCTCCTCCTTGTGCTTTCATGTCTAGATCTTGTGAGCTCCGTTCATGATCAAGATCTCATCTATTTGTAATCATGCATGTTGTGTTTGTGGGGATCCGATGGATATTTAGATTATTATGTTGGTTTGATTAATGGTTTTGTCTTTATGATGCTATCATGTCTGTGTTGTTTGTGATCTTGCATGCTCTCCATTGTTAGTAGCTATCTTGGCCAAGTAGTTGCTAGTGACTCAAAGAGGGGGTATTTATGCTCGATAGTGGGTTCATGCCTCTAGTTTCCAAGGGAAGTGACAATAATCTCTTCGGTTGTAGATGTGTTGTTGCTACTAGGGAGAAAACAACGGTCTCTTGTTCCTTGAACATGTGGACTGTTTACCTTACACACTTTGCTTACAGAAGTTGTCTGTTGCTTACAACTTAATACTAGAGGGGGTTTAGATGATAACCTGAAGGTGGACTTCTAGTCATAGATGCAGTTGGATGGCGGTCTATGTATATTGTTGTATTGCCCAGTCGAATCTCATAGGATCTTTCTGACTAGTAATTGTATTGTTATGCCTTGCTCAGTTCCTGTCAATTGCCGTGATTTAATTTGTTTACCCTTCATGCCATGTTGTTTATCTAAGGAGAGTACCTCAAGTAAACTATGGACCCCGGTCAAATCTTTACCATTGATACATATTCCACTATTACTTGTTTACTTGATGCAAACCACCATTACCTTCCACACCATACGTTTAATCCTTTGTTACAGCAAACCGGTGAGCTTGACAACCTCGCTGATTCGTTGGGGGCAAAGTCTTGAGTTTGTGTTTTGCGGGTCTCCGCATTGCTTGCAACACCTGTTTGATGTTTTCTTCCTCCTTCTGGTTCGATAACCTCGGTCTCTACTGAGGGAAGACTTGCTGATGTGCTCATCACATCTTGCTCTTGGGGTTTCCAACGAAGTGCTCCACGTCAAGCACCATCAGGGAGTGTGGATGGGGTGGTGCGGGTGGGTTGTGTTGCGTGAGTGCGTGTGTGCGTTGTGCGTGCATGGCGATTGGCGGCATGGGTGAGTGGTTGGCGGCGGCGGGGATGGTAGGAGTAGGTGTGGTATTAGGGTTTGGGGATTTAGGGTTAGGATTTGATAGATTTTGGTGGTAGGCTGGCTGCTGGTTGGGCCTTGGGCCTGACCGGCGGCTGCCTCCCTAGAAAATATTTATTTATAAGTTTTAGTTTTATATGAGTCTTTTGCAAATACTTTTTAGATATACAAAATAATTTGGAAGAGACCGAAGTTTTGAGTTTGAATAAAGGAGGCGATAGTTAGAAAATAAAAATAGTTTTTTTGCAAAAATGTTTTTAGGCAGAGATATGCATGCCAACATGATGATGCGTAAAACAAGAATACCAAGCGATTTTCTAGTAGTGGTTTTACCCGGGGTGCTACAATTTGACACCACTAACAATGGATCTCGCCCTCGAGATCCACCTCATGGTATGGGGAAGAAGGCCGACGGTATGAATCTTCTCGCTTAGTGTAGATCCTCGCGACACCACTAACAAGGGTTTTTCTTCATCTTGAAATCAGTGACACCACCAACAAGTTTGTTGCTCTGTTTGTCAAGAGAACACTCCAGCAAAACACAGACGAAGGCAGAGGTCTCAAAATGTAAGGCCACCTATAACTTCTATGGAAGGAATAAAATTGCTTGATCCACCAATTCAATGTACTAGAGCAAATGATAAGAGTAGTCGGATGGTGATTAGTCCATCACGCACCCAAAGCATTACTCTGCACATGAATAGTAAAATTATGCAACCAACTCTCGGGATTCAGAATAAAGATCTTGTCAGGAGATGTTCAGAAGCAAAAGAGTGATGTAGGCTCTTCATCAGATCTGATGCAGATGATGTCATCGTGTCGGAGAACAGCGGAAGATATAAAGGATTTTTAGTGAATTTTAGGTCCACTTAAAGGTACAATAGAGGAAAATTTCCCAGATAGCATGAAGACCAAATTTCGAAGCACTGTTACAAGAGGAAGGAAGTGAAACCCTGAAGATACGACAGAAACCCAACCACGAGATATCCTGGACTCGAAGAAAAGATAAGAGAGCAGATTCAAAACACGTAGAGGTGAGAAGAGAATAAAAGAGGGGTAAGGAGTAAAAACAGGCCTAATCAGATCTTTCCAACCGACTTTCCAAAATATTTTTGACACTCTACAACGTCCGTTAGATAAGTTATCCTACAGACTGGACCAGTGGGGTATCGCAACTGCTGAGCTCTGATACCACTCTGTAACACCCTTGGATCGGTCCTATGCAAATTTTAGCGATTCCCACCAAACCCGCATAGAAACGATTCAAAGGTGCCCACCAGGCACTTTCGTGTGGGTGGAAAACGAAGTAATACCATTATACAATAGTTCATGATAGAACCCAGAAAATAAATATATACCACACAACTCCAAGAGTAAAGAATACAGATATACAGTGCAAAGACCCAAATCACCTTGAAAACGATACAACATCTGGGTATGGATAAGATGCAAATGGGGCTAAGATCCCAGAATAATAACCAATGGCGTCCATAACCCTGCCCAGGCCAAGCCGGAAGGGTAACCCTGCTAACAACGTCGATCTCAAACCTTCTAAACAAAAGGGTGCCGACAAAGGGCAAAGGAAAAAAGTGAGCGGTCAATACTGAGGCCAATACACGACGAGTCTTAGAATTCGGCGGTCCTGGCCTTCATAGGTATGGTTGACTGAGGCGGCAGCGCTGCATGCACTAAACAACCTATAGAGACTCTATATGACTGACGACTATCAGAGAGGGATAAGAAAGACATAATTGGATCCAACCTGATACTAACACCAAACATACCCATCCTGGTATCCCCCCTTGAAACCAAACGAGGAAGTCATACCAAGAAAACTAACATAGTTGGCAATTTTATACATTTCATTATAGTTGCAGCGATTACTAGTTAGGTATGGTGAACATGAGTCATCCTGATATCATAAGCAGTGGGCAGCTTTAGTTAACCATTCCGTTGTAGTTTCAATACTTACTAGTCAGATACATATAGCATGAGGCATCCCAATTCCAGCAGTTGTTGGCACTTTTATTTGCATTGCATTATAGTGAAGCTAATTACTAATCATCACCAAGTCAAATTTACAACACTACTTTAGTTATAGTTTTCTATGATCGAGATACTGTGCTCCAAGTCATCCATAACCGCAGACATGGCTTTCAGAAAGTTTTACCCTGTAGGGGGGGGGCAAATATAAACACACGCACGATTAACCTTGGAAAAACCAAATGAAAACCCAACGAGGCATCAAGACAAAGCAATCACAAGATTCATATAATATTTCAGGGGGCCACCCCACTAAGCTACCCGCGATGAAGTTGGCCGGCTCCGAGACGGACCCAGAGGTTTATGTTGACGGTTGTAAACGACTGGAAACACGAAATTGTGACTAGGCTTGTCGATACCGCATAAACGTATCACAATTCCTAAACAGTACAGTAGTAAACGCTCCTCGAGCAACAGTAGTAAAGAAAGCGGTAAACATGGCATAAGTATTGGATAGTAATAAAACCCCAAACTAATTTGTGGCCCCAAGAAATAAGATATGACTCAAGCTCTCACTAAGGGGATTCATGGTCCCACATGCGGATAGTGCGATAGTCAAGGAACATGTATCAAGTACTCGGGGTCCTATGGGACACCAGTGAACGGTTAAAAACCAAATAACATCTATTGCCCACCAGTGCCTCTACATTAGTTATATCTAGTCCCAACATTTTAATATCAGTTGTAATTGAAGTCATGATCATCTCCAACATAAAGCATGAGGCATTCCTCCAACCACTATGGAACATCGATGGCGCGACACAACACTTATGCAAGAAACTACATATCACAAGTAAGACTATCTACCAAACAACAGGTAATAGGAGGTGTCCATGGCAATATAGGCCGCAAGGGATATAAAGTTGTCACATCCCAAAATTTTCCAAATCTGTAATGTGAAAATAAATGAATAAAATAAAACTTTGTTTGATTTTCAGAGCCAGAAGAAACTTTTTGAATTCAATTGGGACTTCAAACCCATTTGAATTAAATAAAACCTAAAGGGATCTAAGAAGATAAACATTTAATAAAAGGAAAAATAAAAACATTTGGACATACTATTTTGAAACTCTTAAGTGAAAAGATTTATTTTCAAATGAAATAGAAGTTTATAAATAAAGAATATTTAATAAAGCCAAATTAAACCTTGGCCAAACTTTGGGAATTAAAACATTTTATTTTAAATAAAATTAGCAAAGGTTTATTTAAATAAATTAATAAGGATTTAATATACAACCTTATTTAAATAAAAGGTTTTACCAATTTAAAATGAAACATCAAAACTTATTAAATTATTTAAAATAAGTTTTCCCAAATATTTGATATTCACAAATAAAACTTACTAAAGTGTTTTGGCTTTATTTTAGGTTTTAAAATAAATCTCTTAATAAAACAAAATCTATTTGATTTAATAACTAAGGTCCATTTTATTTAATTATTAAATGGATCCTAAAATAAAGATGTTATTTTGTTTTAAACAAGTTTCCAAATATTCTTTATTTCCAAATAACCTACTGATTTGGTTTTGAAAGTGTTTGGAATTCAAATGAAGATTTTATTAAATAAATCAAACCATATTAAATAAATAAAGGACCCTTTTATTTAATTAATGAAGGGATCTTAAAATATTATTTTATTTTGAGATATGGTTTATGTTGATAAACAGAACCAAAAACTCATTACAATTATTTGAATTGTTTGTATTATTTGAATTCTTGAATAGTTGGATGAAATTCAAATCAGAAAAATAGATTTAGAAATAGAAAAAGATTTAGACAGAAAAAAATAGAACAGCCCACCATCTGGCCCAACTAACCCAGCAGCAGCCCACCTAGACCACCTCACCCTCGCCCCCGAAACGTTTTTCTTCACCCCAGAAGAAACCCGCACCCTCACTGGCAGGTGCACCCCCTCCTCGTTCCTTTCCCACTGACTGACCGACCCCACTTGTCACTGTTCATTGTCCTCCCCACGCGACCCTGTCACCCCCAAACCTCGCTGCCGTTGCTACCTTTGAATGCCGCGTTCAATTCACAGTAATGCCGCGCGTTAATCTCTCCGTGACTGCACGATATTAAGCGCCTGCATCTCCCCCTCCCTTTCCCTCTGTCGCCATTCCCTCTCTGCCCCGAGGCTGCCCCAATTTGACTCGAACACCGCCTCTGTTCCGACGACCCTCCTCGCCAATTCCGGCAGCACCGCAACGCCCCGTGCCTCCTCGACCTAGCACACACCTTCCCCACTCCCAGACGCTTCTCCCCGTGCCCTTCATTCAACTGCGAGCGCCCCGGAGCGTCGGCTTTGACAAGCTCCAACAGCGCCGCCGTCTGTCTCTACTCCGACGACGACTTCCAGGTGAACCAGACCGCCCTGACCCCTCTCGTTCACGCACACAGCATCGCCTTGCTCTTGCGCATCTGAACGTGCTCCTGTCTTGCCTTAGGCGATCTGCAGCGACGACTCCTACCGTCGCTACTGTCTGGCTTAACTCCGACGAGCACTTCTGGTATGCATCTGTCCACCCCTTTCCCTCTCGTTCAGGCATACAAGATCTACTCTTCCTCGCGCGTCTAACAGACCTCTTATCTTGTCCTCATGTGCCTTGTAGCCTCACCCCCACCGTCGACCAGAGCCGCCCGACGCCGCTACCTACTCTGGCGAGCAATCCACATCGGACCAGAACGCCCCTCGTCGAACCATCGACACGTTGAGCATCGTCGTGACCTCCTGAACCAGGTGAGCACACTCTCCGTCTGCCTCGCTTCCTAGAACCACCGCAAAGCCACCGCCTGGCCGTCAGCGCCGCCCCCTTTTGGTCAAACTCGCCAGCACCGTTGGATCTGGATCGGACGCACTAGATAGACCATTTAACGTCAAGGTGCGCTTCGAACCATACGATCTAACTTGATCCAACGCTCTACAGAGCGCGATCCGCGCGAAGCGGTACCGTCCAATGAAATTACGCCGCGTGTCATCTATTTTGTTTAAAAACAGATTTGAAAACAGAATTATTTGCAAACTTCACACCTTTGTAACTTTCAAACCACACGTCCAAAAATTACAAATTTTATATCAATGGATTTAGGAGAGCAAGCCCTAGCCAACTGTGGCCTTAGTTTAGAAAATAGTATATGTTAGTTTGCTTGATTTTGCAGATTCATTTGTATGCTTATTTAGAGTAGAAAAATTGTTTAAAATTGAATTTAGGGCTAAAACTTTTGCAAAATGGCTTGTTGTGACCTTACTTACCCTAGGAACCAACCCTTGGTGTTAAAAATGATTTTGGTAAAATTGGGTTGAATTATTTGACTTAGCCATTTTCTAGCCAAATAAAATTATTGATTTTATTATGGAAATGTTTTTGCAAAGAAAACTTTGGGAAAATGTTTTGGACCAAACCTACTGACCCAAAACACCAAGCTTTGCAAATGGCAACTCACTTGGTGAAAAACATAAAGTTTTGCTTTGATAAGAATATTTTTCACCACATGAAATGATGGTTGGATTTAAAAAATGGTTTATGGACTAAAGCCTTTTGCAAATGACTTTGCCATTTTGGTAAATGACCAATGTGGACCTTACAAGGTTATAAGCCTAGTGGAGACGTCCCTTGTGAATAAAACCATCTTAAGCATGTTCCTATGCTTGACTTAGAATCCATTGCTCTGTGTGTGTAATGTTGTTTGAATATTGGTTTGGAATGCTACTTGATACTATACTTGCTTGATTTATTGTAGTGAAATTAGCAAAGTGAGAGACTAGCAAGATCAAGGAGTAAACCCTCATTCCCTACCAAAAAGGAAAGTTACACTATCATTCAAAAGTCCTATTATTTTCATTATACTTAGTGGATTATGAAAAACATGCATGAAAACAATTTTATACTTATGTTATGCTAAATCCTAATAGGATTCCCTATACCCTCCTTAGTGAAAATATTGTAGTTGTACAATGCTTAGCCATGCTTCATTTTGAAAAGAGATACATGTTGAGATTTTACAAAGGTTGAGAAAAGGACTTATGTTTTACATAATAAAACAAGGACTCAATGAACCACCTAGGTGGTGGATACTTTAAGTTTTGGAGAAGGTGGCAACAAAAGGAACCATGTCTATGGGAATCACTTTGTGTTGTGCTCCAAAAGAAAACCACCTAGGAAACTTAGAGACTTAACATGTTTCTCCAATTGTGGCTTTCGTGTGCAACCACATGCTATTATGTCTCTGGCTTAGTCAACTACATTAGGAAGACCCATACATTGTCTTTAGTTACCGGACATGGGGATCTGGAATGATTCATGGGGGATGAACACAAGCTAGCAATGATGTATGGAAGGACCTTTTGGAAAGACTTCGTCACACTCTCAGTCTGCCAGTACTCCATCTTGGTGAGCACTAATCTAGTAGGCCACTGGTGGCAACAAGATGGGATTGTGACATGTGGGTAAAGTGTACTCCTTCTACAGAAGTTAATAAAATCTAAGTACTTAGCCGTGTCCCCGGTCATGGACAATACTAAGCAATTAAAGTTTGAACTATGGGAGATCTCGACATTCTAACTTCTAAAATAAAAACTTGATTCCCTTGTGTGTCTACCAAGGAATTCAAAGAGATTTTGTTAAAGCATGTTGTACTTGGGGATTACCAAGGAGCTCATGAGATTTTAAAGCTTGTTGCACTTGGGGTTACCAAGTGGCTCAAGAGATTTTGACAAGGACTTGAACACTTGAGTTTCTACCAAGGAGTTCAAGGGATTCTTGGAAAAGAGATTTGACAAAGGACTAAAACCATTTTTGAAAAGATAGGATAAAATATTGCTTTGTGCAAATAAGCCTTAAACCCTACTTAGCCAAATATGCATGTATTGATAGGATCCACTCTTATTATACATAGAAGTGAAGCTTGCCAATACAATTCAAAATGTATTGACCCTTGTGGCTGTAACTTGTAATGTTGCAGGTTTGATTGATTTGAATGAAGATTGTTTGATTAGGATTACAAAGTCTACAACCAACATCTGCCTGTGGCTCTTTGAAGATGAAAGACCCATACTTATAGTTATTCCGCTGCAATGTAATGTAATAGCCAAATGAGTTATGTATGATGTAATAAAACTATGTTACTCCTGGTTATAAATTTATATTATGACCTTTGTATCTTGATATTACATCTTAACTGTGGATGCTAGCTATTGATCCAGGGACTAGCATTGTAAACATAGGGGATACCACCTTATATTGTTTAAAGGTTGGGACACTCCCTCTACAGATGGTATCAGAGCATTGTGTTGCCTGTAGGATTTGTAAACCCTAGGATTGGACAAAAACCCTTAGAAAAATAGGAGTTATATTTTGATCCAAAACTTACTTACAAAAACACTTGTAAACTCTTTCCTCCACCATTTTGGTTTCAACTTTACTTCTCTACTATTTCAACTTGATGGAAAACCTACCCCATGACCAAAGACTACACTATGTGCAAAGGACTTCCTCAACTTCTTCAACTCTAATGACTTCAACATCTTCAACTCTAATGACTTCAACATCTTCAACTCTAATGACTTCAACATCTTCAGCATGTTCACCAAGGACTTCCAACTTGGATACCACTAAGGACTACAAGTGAAACAAGGAAATCCGACTCAAGATTTAGAGACTGAGGGAATGCAAAATAAGAAGGAACCATAAATAACTTTGAAGTATTGTGACCAAGAGTTTTTATCAAGGAACCAAGATCTCATGCAAGAAGAATCAAGAAGGAGGGAAAGATCACAAGTGAACCATATAGATGGACCACCATATTTTAGTTAAGTCAAACACACCAACTTATGTGGTGTAACAAAAGTATTTTGTTGCCTAAGCATGTGCTTGAACCTTGTTTGAGTGAAATGTTTGACTTGTGATTGCATGCACATTGCTTGTGTGAATTGTGATGTGTGAAACTGGAATTGATTCCTTAGAAATATCTTGCCTATTCTAATCTTCCTTCAACCCAAACAGATGACTACTCCCAAAGACTCCAAGGTTGATGACACCAACACCAACCAAGCTGATAGCATGAAAGAGCTCATAGCAACCCAACACCAGTTGAACCAACTGACAGCTCAGTTCATAGCTGTAACTACCTCGGTGAACTACGCTCCTAGATACAAGCCTGGATGAGTGATAGTGGTTGAAATAGTACGGTGGGGCCCCAAAAGCCACTCACTGGTAGTCCTTTCAGACGTCCCAACCACTACCCTCTCAACGGGACCTGTCAGGCGGCGTGGTCGGCGGCGAAGGATCAACTACATACACAAGTGGGTATGTCAAGCCACCATACAAGAGTACATCAGAGCCACACCATCTAGAAAGAAAGGAAATATACCAACGCCATACGGCAAGATTCAAATGACCTAGATAAATCTATATTTTAGGATAACTCCTCATACAACACACATCAGAGTATCATGCGGAAGCGACAAACAAGATCCGAGTACGGATAAGAAGCAAATCGGCATAAGATGCCAGAGAAATAAGCACATCCCAACTACAGGTCTCACGGATCCCCGTTCCCGGAATCTCTACACCGAACGATCGTTGCCCACATCTTCGGCTTCTTCCACCCAAGATCCGTCACGAGAAGGTACCTTCATCCGAATCAAGAATTTATCGTGTGAGACCCTAAGGGTACTCAAAGAAGACTTAATGCCTCTAAAGGGGACACAACCTGGGGTGACGAATTGCGTGAAAGATAAACCCTAGCAATTCTACAGATAACGCTAACCATCCGCCTAACCAATGATAGGCGGATGTCCGTGAATTAAGTACAACAGTTATAATGGTAATCTCATCGGATCCATCCTCCTCCACCTTACCAACAAGGCGGACGAACAACCCCCATCCGTTGGCAATTTTATTAACCATTACATGAGTGTTGCACTATTTACTAGTCAAGTTACTTAGTCGATTGAGCGGTACTTTAGTTATGCTTGTCTATGATCAAGAAACTGTGCTCCAAGTCGTCCATATCCGGACACGGCTTTGAAAGTTTTACCCGGGGTGCACCAATAAACACGCTCGATCAACCTCGGAAAAACCAAATCAAAACCCAACGAGGCTTTCACTGAACAATCACAAGATTGAAATATTTCAGGGGCCACCCTTGAGTAGACCATAGCAAGTAAGCAAGCTCCGAGACGGACTCAAGGTTTGGGTGGACGGTGTGACGATCGGGAACCCAAAGCTGGGCTTGTCGACACCGCGAATCGTGTCCCGATCCTAAGCGATGCGAGTGTCGTACCTGCACAATTTAAATCTGAAAAAGTAGCATGGCATAAGTACAGGATCGTAAATAAAACCTCAAACTAGTTTGTGGCCCCAAGAAATAAGACGGAATCAAGCTCTGGCTCAGGGGGGTCCCATATACCTCCCGGATGTGGATAGCGCGATAAATCAAGGAACAGGAATCAATTACTCGGGGTCTTACGGGACACAAGTGAGCAGGAAAAACCAAATAGCAGATGTTGCTCACCGGTGCCTCTTTCTTTAGTTATCCCAGAACTACGCAGGTTAAGTTGTTTAGGTACCTCATTATTCAACAGACTCTCACATACCCTACACATGGTGTTCTACGACTCGCATGGCTCAAACAACTCCTATAGTAATGGCTCATGGGGTGGAGGAAACAAGCTTGGTGGGGTTTAAAAGTAAAGGCTATGCATACTTGGGATTCAATTTAATGCAATCGCGACTCAATGATGCAAGAATAAGATAGAGGCAATAGGTACTGTATGTATGCAAGCATGTGGAAGTGCTTGCACGGTATCTCGATTGAAGCGAGGGACGGATCTGGTAGTGCTCTGGTTCTCTTGATACTGACCCACCTTTCGGTGTCTATCCGAGAAAAACCAAACAAACAAGGCCAACATGAATATAGAGCACAAGCATTGGAATTAAATGCGTCAAGCAAACAATCATGCCATGATGAATGATGCACAAGTTGCATGGCATTAAGGTAGCATGGCATGGGTGAGGTGTGGATGACAAGAAATAACATTTTAATGGGGATTTGGATCACATTTGTTGTCATAACACTTGTTGTACCCTATATTTTTATATGATGCATGCTGCAATTGAAGTCAAGGATAGCATAAACAGAAAGGTCTCGTCGAGCTGATCATTTTAGACATATCATTTGCTTAATTTGGAATTATAAAACAAAAGTTATGAATTATTGAAAATCCAGTGGCATTGGTGGTAATTTAAATAAACTTGGAATTTTAATTGTGCAAAAGTCAAATTGGATGGTATATTTGAATTCCTGGCATTTTTCTGATATTCAAACATATATCATATGTCAAATTTGGGTTTATATTGAAAAAGTTATTTCAAAACTATTTGGAAAATTTGAATTTGAAATTATTTGAACTAAGTTTGAATTTAAACAGATTCTGGACGTTTAATACACAGCCTAAACTAGCCTGGTTCACAGACAGGTGGGGCCAGGGGGTTCTCTGACCCACACGCCAGTGCCTGGGAACAAACGGGACCGCGGGTTGAATCTCGGAACGCCTTGACCTTTTACAAAAGACAATAGTCGTGCAATGAGGCCAAGGGGCTGGGTTGGGAACCAAAAAGGCAGGGGTTTTATAGAAAAAGCATGAGCCTGTTCCTCTTCTCGCCTTGTCAGCGCCTTGTGTGTGGCGCAGGTGGTACTCGAACCCGCGACCGGGGGCGCTTGCGCGGACGCGGAGCCGCTGCGGTGACTAGGGCTTGGTGTTAGGGGGTAGCTCGCGTGCTAGATAGGCTAAACGGCAGTAGCAGTGCTAGCGGCGCAGAGGGTGCTGGCTGACGCGGCATGAGCGCCGACGCAAGGCCCGGCGTGCCTGACGAGCTACTGGCGCGGAGGTGTCAGGGGGGTTCGTAGGCTCACCGCGAGGCTGTCGGTGTGGTCGACGTGGCGCGGGGAGCAGGCGATCGGCGACGCGGCTCGCGGACTGTGGGCTAGGGTTTCCGGCGTGGCGCAGAAGATCCTGGTGGCTCCGGTCCTCCTCCTCCTCGCGTCTGGCTCCAGGGCGTCGCAGGCGAGCTTCCGAGGCTTCCTCGACACCCGCTACTCCGCTCCCGAGGTGCATGTCTTGGCGAGGTGAGCAGGCGTGAGGCGAGGAAGATGGGCGGTGGAGAAAAGGGCGAGAGGAGGGAGCGAGGCAGGCTCGGGCGGATCTGGGAGAGGCCGAGAGGGAAGGGAGGATAAGAACGCCAGGGCGAGGTGGGGGCTGGCGGGGGGGAGGGGCAGGTCGGCTCGGCCACCTTTTTGCCCTCCCTCACGTGCTCAGCATGGGGGGCCAGGGCAGGCACTAGAGGGTCTTCGGTGGGGTAGGGCGTGGTCGCAGGCAGGGCCTGGGCACAGGTGAGGCAGAGAGAGAGAAGAGGGGAGGGAGAGGGCATGCTCGGGCTAGGCTAGGGTTAGGGGGTCCTGGTCGTGTGGGGGGGTAGCTAGGTGGTTGCTGGGGTGGGGCATGCATGGAAGAGAGAAGGGGCGAGCTAGGGTGAGGTGTTCAAGCTAGAAAGGAGGAGGGGTATTAGGGTTTTGCTAAGGGGGGAGGTAGATTAGGGGTAAGAGGGTGGCTTAGTGTTTAGGCTTAGCTAGGTGAGAGAGAGAGAGATGGAGTAGCTAGATTAGGTGAGGGATTAGTTTTTAGGTTTTAGCTAGAAGGATAGAAGGCAAGGATAGGGTTTAGGGTTTTGCTAAGAGGATTAAGAAAAAGATGGTGGTACTAAACTTGGTCATGCAAGCTTCATATACAACCCACAAAACCAATAAAAAGAAGAAGAGAGGGAAGGTAGGGAGATGTTTAAGATGATGGGATGGTTCCTTTGGCCCATGCATGATCCAACAATGACCAAGCAAGATCCAAGAAGAAAGGGGGGGTGGTTTGAGATGTGCATGCCACATAGCACATGTGTGTGCATGGGGCATGGGGGAGGGGTTAAGCTAAAGGGGGGGGTAGAGATAGATGGTTTGATGTAGCAACTACAAGCCCAAAACAAGATTTAAGCAAGGGAAAAGATCCACTTTGAATTTCAAGCAAAAACCAAAACTAGAGAAGGTGGCACTTGCATGGCCCATGCAACATAATTAATGCCAACCATATCCTTGTGAAAACAATAAGATTATCCTGGCATTACTCATATGCATTCCCAAAAAGTGGGCAAGGCCAAGCATAGATATATGGGTGGTTCCAACCAACTAATCATGAGCCAGAGATAAAACAACAAAATGCCAAGCTCGGAATAGTTGGATGGTGGAATATAAAAGGTGGTGAAAGACAAGGTGGTGGAGTCAAAAAGAGAGATGCCCCCAACTCAACTTGGGCATTTAACAATTTATTAAGACCCAAATACAATATCAAGAGGCAAATACAATTAATCATGCACATGAGATAAGAACCAAACAAGAAAGGGGTTTTATATGATGCTCAAATGCAAGGGGACATGATGACATGAGCATGATATGATGATGATGCAACAATTATATGTTTGAAGTGGCCCATTTTATTATTATAACTAGTAGCATTACAGGGGTTAGACAACTGGGATGCTACAACTCTCCCCCACTAAACAGGAATCTCGCCCCGAGATTCTAGGAAGAAGAAGAAGAAGACACAAAGAGAGAAGGGTGGTTGGCACGGAGTTCATCTTCACGCTCCCATGTGGCTTCATCAACAGAATGGTGTGACCATTGCACCTTGCAAAACCTGATGGACTTGTTGCGAGTCCTTCGTTCTGCGGTCTCAAGGATTTTGGTGGGGTGTTCTTGATAAGACAGATCTTCTTGGAGGTCGATTAGCTCATGATCCACGGTCTTGCCGGGATCTTTGAAGCACTTCTTGAGCTGAGAGATGTGGAAAACATCATGGACTTTGAGTTTTTCCGGAAGCTCAAGTGCATAAGCAACTTCTCCTCTTCTACCACGTATCTTGAAAGGACCGATGTATCTAGGAGCCAACTTTCCTTTGATACCGAAGCGGTGTGTTCCTCTCATGGGAGTGACACGAAGGTAGACGAGATCACCAGGGGCATATACCATATCTGTGTGCTTCCTGTCATAGTTGCTCTTCCGACGACTCGAGCAATCTTGAGTTCTCGAATGATATGCACCTTCTCCTCTGCTTGGGTCACAATGTCAGGGCCAAACCAGATTCTTTCTCCTGCACCTGACCAACCACTAGGAGTTCTGCACTTGCGACCATAGAGAGCCTCGAATGGTGCCATCTTCAGACTCTTCTGGAAGCTGTTGTTGTAGGAGAATTCAGCATATGGAAGGCACTCCTCCCACTTCATGCCAAAAGAGATGACGCAAGCTCTAAGCATGTCCTCCAGAATCTGATTGATCCTCTCCACTTGTCCTTGAGACTGAGGGTGGTAAGCAGTGCTGAAGTTCAACTTTGTTCCCAAGGCTTTTTGGAAACTCTCCCAGAACTTTGAGGTGAAGATGCTCCCACGGTCTGAACTGATTTCAAGTGGAACCCCATACAAAGAGACAATCCTGTTGATATAGAGCTCACCAACTGAATTCGAAATTGTTTCTTTGATGGGAAGAAATGAGCCACTTTAGAAAGCACATCGATGACAACAAAAATTGCATTGTTGCCCTTACGACCTTGGAAAGCCAGTGATGAAGTCCATCTCCACTTTCTCCCATTTCCATTCTGGAGGTTTCAATGGCTGTAGAAGACCAAATGGTTTCTGATGGACAGCCTTGACTCTGCGACAGACATCACATTCTGAGACATACTTGGCGCAATACCGTTTCAACCCAGGCCACCAGTATTGTGTTTTCAAGTCCATGTACATCTTTGTGCTGCCAGGATGGATAGAAAGAACCGAATCATGTGCCTCCTTGAGAACTTGGTCTCTCAGACCCGGATAGTTTGGAACAAACATCCGGTGTTCAAAGAAGAGCGTTCCTTGATCATCAACGTGGAAGGACTCGTACTTCGGAAGGTCAAGCTTAGCGATGAGCTTTCTGGTGTGCGGATCACCAAGCTGACGAGAACGAATCTGTTCTTCCAAGAGAGGAGTAGCCAGAAGGTTCAGGAGATGCCCTTGTTCCACAATTTCCAGGTTGAGCTGACGGAATTCCTCGCACAAGAGAGGCTGCTGCTCTTCTACCATGAGGTTGTTGACATAAGCTTTGCGGCTAAGCGCATCTGCCATAACGTTTGCTTTTCCCGGAGTGTAGTTGATAGTCACATCAAAGTCATTGATTGCTTCAATCCATCTCCTCTGCCGAAGGTTGAGATCCGGTTGAGTGAAGATATACTTCAAACTCTTGTGGTCCGAGAAGATCTCACAACGGTTACCAAGCAAGTAGTGCCTCCATAGCTTCAAAGCAAAGACCACTGCTGCTAGCTCAAGGTCATGTGTGGGATAGTTGATCTCATGCGTCTTCAACTGACGAGATGCATAAGAAACCACCTGTCTCTCTTGCATAAGGACCGCACCCAATCCTTGCAGAGAGGCGTCGCAGAATATCTGGAAAGGCTTAGATGTATCCGGAGGAACCAAGACTGGCGTGGAAGTGAGCTTCTCTTTGAGTGTCTCAAAACTTTCTTGACACGCAGGAGTCCACAGGTACTTCTTGCCTTTCTTGAGGAGATCGGTAAGAGGCTTTGCTATCTTCGAGAAGTTCTGAACAAAGCGACGGCAATAGCTAGCCAAGCCGAGAAAACTCCGCACTTCCTTGACATTAGCAGGAGGAAGCCATTCAACTATTGTCTTCACGGTTTCCGGGTTGACTGCAATGCCCTTGGCAGAGATAACATGACCCAAGTATGTTACTTCAGGCAACCAAAACTCACACTTTGAGAACTTTGCATACAAGCGGTTCTCACGAAGCTTGTTCAGGACACACCGCAGGTGTTCTTCATGCTCCTCCTTAGACTTGGAATAGACCAGAATGTCATCCAAATATACCACAACAAACTTGTCCAGGTACTCCATGAAAACGGAGTTCATCAGCCTCGAGAAGGTAGCAGGTGCGTTGGTGAGGCCGAAAGACATGAACGTGTACTCATACAGGCCATAGCGGGTGGTGAAAGCTGTTTTGGGCACGTCTTCTTTGCGAATTTTGATTTGGTGATAACCACTTCTCAAGTCCAGCTTAGAGAACACCACAGCTCCTACCAGCTGATCAAATAGATCATTTATCCGAGGTAGAGGATATTTGTTCTTGATGGTTTTAGCATTTAGAGCCCGGTAGTCAACACATAGCCTATCGGTTCTGTCACGCTTCTTCACAAAGATTGTTGGGCTACCCCAAGAAGAAGTGCTGTGTTGAATGAAACCCAACTTCTCTTGTTCATCAAGTTGTCGTTTGAGTTCAGCCAACTCAGAAGGACCCATTTTGTATGGCCTCTTGGAGATAGGAGCCGTTCCAGGTTCAAGCTCAATCACGAATTCAACCTCGCGATCCGGAGGCATACCTGGCAACTCTTCAGGAAAGACATCCGGGAACTCACAGACCACTGGTACCCTCTGAATAGCTTCCATAGCATCGTCATTCAGAGCAGCCAAGGAATAGAGCTGGACCGCAGGAGTCAGACTTGGAGAAAAGACTACATGGCCTTCAGGAATCTTCAGAGACACTGAGCGTTCAGCACAATCAATCACAGCTGCATTTGCTGTCAACCAATCCATGCCCAAAATGACATCAATGTCAGAGTTGCCCAGAACAATCAAAGAAGCCAAGAATGAAGAACCACCAATCTCAACTTGGTTGCCATGGCTGATGTGAACAGCCCTCATGTTTGCTCCAGGAGAAAGAACCATTAACCGCTTTTGGAGAGGAACCATGACTAACTCATTCTCATTTGCAAACTTGTGTGACACAAATGAATGCGATGCACCAGAATCAAAGAGAACTCGTGCGAGGCCGAGTTAGCGAAAGCATACCCATTACAACTCTGTGTGAGCTCGGCTTGAGGCGTTAGCGATTGGCGCGAACAACCGCGAACCGGGCTTAGTGTTGATGTTGAGAGCCCGAGGCGGTGGTGCACGAACGAAGGAGAGCTTGTTGCGAGATCTTGGCGGGGGTTGAGGAGAGCTTTGTTCTTCATTGGGCAGTTCGAGTGGGATGTCCAGGATCTCCACACGTAGCGAGCACCGGTGGGCGTGGAGCGAGTAGCCAGGACTCCGCCAGCGCTCAGGTAAGGTTGTTGTAGCCCCTGGGAGCCGCAGTGGTGAAGTTTGGTGGCCTTGACGTGAAACTCGCAGGTCTTGGTGGAGCCGGGAGCGACGGTGGGGTGTTAGGAACCCAGACACGCCGCTTAGAAGGAGCTGCCATAACTGCAGAGCTTGATGCATCCCTGTTATGTTTCTTGGACTCCTCAAACATCTGCCTGCTTGCCTCCTCTTGTAGTGTTGTGTGCTGTAGTTCGAGGAAGGTTGCCGGTCTTGCATGTGTGATTGCATACTTGATCGACGCATTGAGCCCTTGCCTGAATCTTTTCTGCTTTTTCTTGTCATCAGATACCTCATCACCACCATAGCGAGACAGGTTCATGAAGTTCCTGATATAGGTGTTGACGTTATCATTTCCCTGCTTCAGGTTGAGGAAAGCCTCCTTCATCCTTTCCATCACAATCTCTGAGAGAAACTGTTCTTTGAAAGCTGCAGTGAACCTCTCCCAAGTTGGCTGGAACCCAGTGCAGCTTGCCTTCAAGTAGTTTTCCCACCAAAGAGTTGCGTCTCCCTTGAGAAGGTGGGTAGCACACTTGACCCAGTCCTGTTCTGGAACATCAGCAGTCTCGAGCAACCTTGAGATCTCACGCAGCCAATCATCCGCGTCCAGAGGTCGGTCAGACACATCAAACTGACGAGGGTTGAAACTGAGGAAGCTCTTGATGTCGCCACGCTTGGGAGGTGGAGGAAGTGGAGCAAACTCATTCCTTCTGACGCTCTCCTCGAAGCGCTGCTGGTTCTCTTGCATTGCCGCCAAAGCATTAGCTATGCTTGACAATGAGCCCGATTCGGAGGATGTCCTCTTGATCCGGCGTGAGCCATCCTGTCATTGATATAAAACTCAAGTCGATACTATAATGGAGAATGACAATAATCCAAAATAGTACCAAGATGGAATTAACCAAGATTAAAGGATACAATTCTTGAGATGATATTAAAATATCAACCAAGTTCATAGCACCTAAAAGATATTAAGCATATCGCACGGTCGAAAAGGAGTGTGGTACACAAATATATCAAAGAAAAATTTTCCACAAATTTCGGCATTAGAATACCAATAGATGCGCAAAATTACTTAACGAATCAAGATTAGTGACTCTACCGATTCAATATACAAAAGCGAATGATACAAGTAGTGGTATGGTCGCGACTCCATCCCGCACTCAAATCATTACTCCGCACATGAACAAGTGGAACACATATCCTAACCCCTTCTTCTCACGACGAAACCTAAGATTGGTAACTACGGAAACGAACACCCCAAACAAGATAGCGTCGGATACAAAGAGGAAGATAGATTGCGTCGGTTTACAAAATCCTGTCGGTATGGAATGTACCAACAGTTGATAACCAAAGGCAGATAAGATAACAACTAGGATGCAACAGATAGACAAGGGATTACACACACACACACACACACACACACACACAACCTATGGTACTACGGAAACCCCGAACACGTGAATCCTAGTTTGAACTTTGAGAAGAGGATTGAAACGTTGCACTTCCTTACCAAAAAAGGGTGGGTGGGAGGGTAAGAAGAAAAATGGAAGCAGTCCTACTCTCGCATTTTGTTTTTCCCTAATATACATAACTACCAAAATATTTGCTAGACTGACAACGACCGTTTGGCTGAAACCCTGAAGGTCGGGATGGCTCTGATACCAATTGTAACTACCTCGGTGAACTACGCTCCTAGATACAAGCCTGGATGAGTGATAGTGGTTGAAATAGTACGGTGGGGCCCCAAAAGCCACTCACTGGTAGTCCTTTCAGACGTCCCAACCACTACCCTCTCAACGGGACCTGTCTGGCGGCGCGTGGTCGGCGAAGGATCAACTACGTACACAAGTGGGTATGTACGCAAGCCACCATACAAGAGTACATCAGAGCCACACCATCTAGAAAGAAAGGAAATATACCAACGCCATACAACAAGATTCAAATGACCTAGATAAATCTATATTTTAGGATAACTCCTCATACAACACACATCAGAGTATCATGCGGAAGCGACAAACAAGATCCGAGTACGGATAAGAAGCAAATCGGCATAAGATGCCAGAGAAATAAGCACATCCCAACTACAGGTCTCACGGATCCCGTTCCGGAATCTCTACACGAGCGATCGTTGCCACATCTTGGCTTCTTCCACCCAAGATCCGTCCCGAGAAGGTACCTGTTCATCTGAATCAAGAATTTATCGTGTGAGACCCTAAGGGTACTCAGCAAGACTTAATGCCTCTAAAGGGGACACAACCTGGGGTGACGCAATTGCAGCGAAAGATAAACCCTAGCAATTCTACAGATAAACGCTAACCATCCGCCTAACCAATGATAGACGGATGTCCGTGAATTAAGTACAACAGTTATAATGGTAATCTCATCAGATCCATCCTCCTCCCTGCTTACCAACAAGGAAGCGGACGAACAACCCCCCATCCGTTGGCAATTTTATTAACCATTACATGAGTGTTGCACTATTTACTAGTCAAGTTACTTAGTCAGATTAAGGCGGTACTTTAGTTATGCTTGTCTATGATCAAGAAACTGTGCTCCAAGTCGTCCATATCCGCGGACACGGCTTTCAGAAAGTTTTACCCGGCCGGGGTGCACCAATAGCAACACACGCTCGATCAACCTCGGAAAAACCAAATCAAAACCCAACGAGGCTTTCACGACTGAACAATCACAAGATTCAGAAATATTTCAGGGGGCCACCCCTTGGAGTAGACCCGCAACGAAGTAAGCAAGCTCCGAGACGGACTCAAGGTTTGGGTGGACGGCTGTGAACGACTGGGAACCCAAAACTGGGCTTGTCGACACCGCGGAATCGTGTCCCGATCCTAAACAGTACAGTGTGCAGTACCTCGCACAATTTAAATACAGAAAAGTAGCATGGCATAAGTACAGGATCGTAAATAAAACCTCAAACTAGTTTGTGGCCCCAAGAAATAAGACGGAATCAAGCTCTGGCTCAGGGGGGTCCCATATACCTCCCGGATGTGGATAGCGCGATAAATCAAGGAACAGGAATCAAGTACTCGGGGTCTTACGGGACACAAGTGAGCAGGAAAAACCAAATAGCAGATGTTGCTCACCGGTGCCTCTTTCTTTAGTTATCCCAGAACTACGCAGGTTAAGTTGTTTAGGTACCTCATTATTCAACAGACTCTCACATACCCTACACATGCTGTTCTACGACTCGCATGGCTCAAACAACTCCTATAGTAATGGCTCATGGGGTGGAGGAAACAAGCTTGGTGGGGTTTAAAAGTAAAGGCTATGCATACTTGGGATTCAATTTAATGCAATCGCGACTCAATGATGCAAGAATAAGATAGAGGCAATAGGTACTGTATGTATGCAAGCATGTGGAAGTGCTTGCCTGGTATCTCAGTTGAAGCGAGGGACGGATCTGGGTAGTGCTCCTGGTTCTCTTGATACAACCCCTGCTCAGTGTCTATCCGAGAAAAACCAAACAAACAAGGCCAACATGAATATAGAGCACAAGCATTGGAATTAAATGCGTCAAGCAAACAATCATGCCATGATGAATGATGCACAAGTTGCATGGCATTAAGGTAGCATGGCATGGGTGAGGTGTGGATGACAAGAAATAACATTTTAATGGGGATTTGGATCACATTTGTTGTCATAACACTTGCTGTACCCTATATTTTTATATGATGCATGCTGCAATTGAAGTCAAGGATAGCATAAACAGAAAGGTCTCGTCGAGCTGATCATTTTAGACATATCATTTGCTTAATTTGGAATTATAAAACAAAAGTTATGAATTATTGAAAATCCAGTGGCATTGGTGGTAATTTAAATAAACTTGGAATTTTAATTGTGCAAAAGTCAAATTGGATGGTATATTTGAATTCCTGGCATTTTTCTGATATTCAAACATATATCATATGTCAAAAATTTGGGTTTATATTGAAAAAGTTATTTCAAAACTCATTGGAAAATTTGAATTTGAAATTATTTGAACTAAGTTTGAATTTAAACAGATTCTAGACATTTAATACACAGCCTAAACTAGCCTGGTTCACAGACAGGTGGGGCCAGGGGGTTCTCTGACCCACGCCCGGTGCACAGGAACAAACGGGACATGGGTTGAATCTCGGAACGCCAGAGCCTTTTACAAAAGACAACGATCGGCGACAGGGCCAAGAGGACTGCAGGTTGGGAACCAAAAAGGGCAGGGGGTTTTATAGAAAAAGGGCATCAGAGCCCTGTTCCTCTTCTCGCATCGGCCGCCTGTGGCGCGTGTGGCGCAGTGGTACTCGAACCCGCGGCCGGGCGCTATGAGCGGGCGCTGCGGTGACTAGGGCTTGGTGTTAGGGGGTAGCTCGCGTGCTAGATAGGCTAAACGGCGCGCGGTGCTAGCGGCAGGCGCAGAGGGTGCACGCGCTCGCGACGCACGCAGAGCGCTCGACGCAAGGCCGGCGTGCACAGCGAGCTACGGCGAGGGCGGAGGTGTCAGGGGGGTTCGTAGGCTCACCGCGAGGCTGTCGGTGTGGTCGACGTGGCGCGGGGAGCAGGCGATCGGCGACGCGGCTCGCGGACTGTGGGCTAGGGTTTCCGGCGTGGCGCGGCAGATCCTGGTGGCTCCGGTCCTCCTCCTCCTCGCGTCTGGCTCCAGGGCGTCGCAGGCGAGCTTCCGAGGCTTCCTCGACACCCGCTACTCCGCTCCCGCCTCCTGGAGGTGCATGTGCTGGCGAGGTGAACGGCGTGGCCGGCGAGAGGAAGATGGGGCGGTGGAGAAAAGGGGCAGAGGAGGGGAGCGAGGCAGGCTGCTGGGCGGATCTGGGGAGAGGCCAGAGAGGGGAAGGGGAGGATAAGAACGCCAGGGCGAGGTGGGGGCTTGCGTGGGGGAGGGGCAGGTCGGCTCGGCCACCTTTTTGCCCTCCCTCACGTGCTCAGCATGGGGGGCCAGGGGACGCGGCAGGGCACTAGAGGGGTCTTCCAGGTGGGGTAGGGCGGTCAGGGTCGCAGGCAGGTGGGCCTGGGGGCGCTGGGCAGGTGAGGCAGAGAGAGAAGAAAGAGGGGAGGGGAGAGGGGCATGCTCGGGCTAGGCTAGGGTTAGGGGGTCCTGGTCGTGTGGGGGGTAGCTAGGTGGTTGCTGGGGTGGGGCATGCATGGAAGAGAGAAGGGGCGAGCTAGGGTGAGGTGTTCAAGCTAGAAAGGAGGAGGGGTATTAGGGTTTTGCTAAGGGGGGAGGTAGATTAGGGGTAAGAGGGTGGCTTAGTGTTTAGGCTTAGCTAGGTGAGAGAGAGAGAGAGATGGAGTAGCTAGATTAGGTGAGGGATTAGTTTTTAGGTTTTAGCTAGAAGGATAGAAGGCAAGGATAGGGTTTAGGGTTTTGCTAAGAGGATTAAGAAAAAGATGGTGGTACTAAACTTGGTCATGCAAGCTTCATATACAACCCACAAAACCAAGAAAAAGAGAAGAGAGGAAGGTAGGGAGATGTTTAAGATGATGGGATGGTTCCTTTGGCCCATGCATGATCCAACAATGACCAAGCAAGATCCAAGAAGAAAGGGGGGGTGGTTTGAGATGTGCATGCCACATAGCACATGTGTGTGCATGGGGCATGGGGGAGGGGTTAAGCTAAAGGGGGGGTAGAGATAGATGGTTTGATGTAGCAACTACAAGCCCAAAACAAGATTTAAGCAAGGGAAAAGATCCACTTTGAATTTCAAGCAAAAACCAAAACTAGAGAAGGTGGCACTTGCATGGCCCATGCAACATAATTAATGCCAACCATATCCTTTTGAAAACAATAAGATTATCCTGGCATTACTCATATGCATTCCCAAAAAGTGGGCAAGGCCAAGCATAGATATATGGGTGGTTCCAACCAACTAATCATGAGCCAGAGATAAAACAACAAAATGCCAAGCTCAGAATAGTTGGATGGTGGAATATAAAAGGTGGTGAAAGACAAGGTGGTGGAGTCAAAAAGAGAGATGCCCCCAACTCAACTTGGGCATTTAACAATTTATTAAGACCCAAATACAATATCAAGAGGCAAATACAATTAATCATGCACATGAGATAAGAACCAAACAAGAAAGGGGTTTTATATGATGCTCAAATGCAAGGGGACATGATGACATGAGCATGATATGATGATGATGCAACAATTATATGTTGGAAGTGGCCCATTTTATTATTATAACTAGTAGCATTACAGGGGTTAGACAACTGGGATGCTACAATAGCCAACAATAGTGATAAAGATCCAGCACTCCAAAAGTTTTTGGAAGAACAATCCCAACTGATGCTTAAAGTGACTAATCAAATGATCAGCCTGGAAGAAAGCTATCCTAAAAGAGTTTATGATAACAAGGATGACAAGAATGTTATTCTAGATGGAGCCCCAGCTTGCATTATTTGTGGAGACAAGGACCATACTTCCAAGGAGCATGAAGGTCAATGCCCTAACTGTGAAGAAAATCACCCTGTTGGGAAATGTCCCACCTCTCAAGCTAATTGTTACCTTTGTGAAGGAAGTGATCACACTCCTATCCAATGCCCTATCTGTGCCATGGTGGAACAAAGGAAACAAGAAGGATCCAAGTCTACCAAAGGAAAAGGACCACTCATACCTCCAAACAAGACAACCCAATTCAAAGGATCAAAGAAACCGAAGAAACCAAGACAGGACATGCACCTTGTGCAATGCCGTAAATGTAAGGAAATGGGACACTACTCTAGTGAGTGCCCAGAGAACAAGAAAAATAAGGGAATTGACCAAGTAGTGTGCAACAACTGCAAAGAACCAGGCCACTATGTGGCAACTTGTCCACAAGAACAACGCAAAGAACTCCAAGATATCCATTGTTTCAACTGCAAGAATCCAGGACACTATGCAAGCAATTGTCCAGAAAAGATGAAGAACAAGTTGAACAAACCTATGGAGAAGCTCAACCTTGGTCCATGAGTCAAGCATGGAAACAAAGGACTCAATGCAAATGTTTGCTTAGAGAAATTTTCCCCAAAGATCCCAAGAAGGACAATATGTAATTTTTGTTTGAAAAATTTTAAGGGTGGTAGTACCCTAGTTGTTTTGAGCCTGCTTGTAACCCTAGCCTCCCCAAATCTCGGGACGAGATTTATTTTAAGGGTGGTAGCCTGTCACATCCCAAAATTTTCCAAATCTGTAATGTGAAAATAAATGAATAAAATAAAACTTTGTTTGATTTTCAGAGCCAGAAGAAACTTTTTGAATTCAATTGGGACTTCAAACCCATTTGAATTAAATAAAACCTAAAGGGATCTAAGAAGATAAACATTTAATAAAAGGAAAAATAAAAACATTTGGACATACTATTTTGAAACTCTTAAGTGAAAAGATTTATTTTCAAATGAAATAGAAGTTTATAAATAAAGAATATTTAATAAAGCCAAATTAAACCTTGGCCAAACTTTGGGAATTAAAACATTTTATTTTAAATAAAATTAGCAAAGGTTTATTTAAATAAATTAATAAGGATTTAATATACAACCTTATTTAAATAAAAGGTTTTACCAATTTAAAATGAAACATCAAAACTTATTAAATTATTTAAAATAAGTTTTCCCAAATATTTGATATTCACAAATAAAACTTACTAAAGTGTTTTGGCTTTATTTTAGGTTTTAAAATAAATCTCTTAATAAAACAAAATCTATTTGATTTAATAACTAAGGTCCATTTTATTTAATTATTAAATGGATCCTAAAATAAAGATGTTATTTTGTTTTAAACAAGTTTCCAAATATTCTTTATTTCCAAATAACCTACTGATTTGGTTTTGAAAGTGTTTGGAATTCAAACGAAGATTTTATTAAATAAATCAAACCATATTAAATAAATAAAGGACCCTTTTATTTAATTAATGAAGGGATCTTAAAATATTATTTTATTTTGAGATATGGTTTATCTTGATAAACAGAACCAAAAACTCATTACAATTGTTTGAATTGTTTGTATTATTTGAATGCTTGAATAGTTGGATGAAATTCAAATCAGAAAAATATATTTAGAAATAGAAAAAGATTTAGACAGAAAAAAATAGAACAGCCCATCCGCCCAACTAACTTGTTGCAGCCCACCTCACCCTCGCCCCCGAAACGTTTTTCTTCACCCCAGAAGAAACCCGCACCCTCACTGGCAGGTGGACCCCCTCCTCGTTCCTTTCCCACTGACTGACCGACCCCACTTGTCACTGTTCATCGTCCTCCCCACGCGACCCTGTCACCCCCAAACCTCGCTGCCGTTGCTACCTTTGAATGCCGCGTTCAATTCACAGTAATGCCGCGCGTTAATCTCGTCGTGACTGCACGATATTAAGCGCCTGCATCTCCCCCTCCCTTTCCCTCTGTCGCCATTCCCTCTCTGCCCCGAGGCTGCCCCAATTTGACTCGAACACCGCCTCTGTTCCGACGACCCTCCTCGCCAATTCCGGCAGCACCGCAACGCCCCGTGCCTCCTCGACCTAGCACACACCTTCCCCACTCCCAGACGCTTCTCCCCGTGCCCTTCATTCAACCGCGGGCGCCCCGCAGCGTCGGCTTTGACAAGCTCCGACAACGCCGCCGTCTGTTTCTACTCCGACAACGACTTCCAGGTGAACCAGACCGCCCCGACCCCTCTCGTTCACGCACACAACATCGCCTTGCTCTTGCGCATCTGAACGTGCTCATGTCTTGCCTTAGGCGATCTGCAGCGACGACTCCTACCGTCGCCACCGTCTGGCTTAACTCCGACGAGCACTTCTGGTATGCATCTGTCCACCCCTTTCCCTCTCGTTCAGGCATACAAGATCTACTCTTCCTCGCACGTCTAACAGACCTCTTATCTTGTCCTCCTGTGCCTTGTAGCCTCACCCCCACCGTCGACCAGAGCCGCCCGACGCCGCCACCTACTCCGGCGAGCAATCCACATCGGACCAGAACGCCCCTCGTCGAACCATCAACACGTTGAGCATCGTCGTGACCTCCTGAACCCGGTGAGCACACTCTCCGTCTGCCTCGCTTCCTAGAACCACCGCAGAGCCACCGCCTAGCCGTGCGCCGCCGCTAGCCACCGTCAGCGCCGCCCCATTTTGGTCAAACTCGCCAGCACCGTTGGATCTGGATCGGACGCACTAGATAGATCATTTAACGCCGAAGGGGTACGCTTCCAGAACCATATGATCTAACTTGATCCAATGCTCTACAGAGCGCGATTCGCGTGAAGAGGTACCGTCCAATGAAATTACGCCGCGTGTCATCTATTTTGTTTAAAAACAGATTTGAAAACAGAATTATTTGCAAACTTCAAACCTTTGTAACTTTCAAACCACACGTCCAAAAATTACAAATTTTATATCAATGGATTCAGGAGAGCAAGCCCTAGCCAACTGTGGCCTTAGTTTAGAAAATAGTATATGTTAGTTTGCTTGATTTTGCAGATTCATTTGTATCCTTATTTAGAGTAGAAAAATTGTTTAAAATTGAATTTAGGGTTAAAACTTTTGCAAAATGGCTTGTTGTGACCTTACTGACCCTAGGAACCAACCCTTGGTGTTAAAAATGATTTTGGTAAAATTGGGTTGAATTATTTGACTTAGCCATTTTCTAGCCAAATAAAATTATTGATTTTATTATGGAAATGTTTTTGCAAAGAAAACTTTGGGAAAATGTTTTGGACCAAACCTGCTGACCCAAAACACCAAGATTTGCAAATGGCAACTCACTTGGTGAAAAACATAAAGTTTTGCTTTGATAAGAATATTTTTCACCACATGAAATGATGGTTGGATTTTAAAAATGGTTTATGGACTAAAGCCTTTTGCAAATGACTTTGCCATTTTGGTAAATGACCAATGTGTACCTTACAAGGTTATAAGCCTAGTGGAGACCTCCCTTGTGAATAAAACCATCTTAAGCATGTTCCTATGCATGACTTAGAATCCATTGCTTTGTGCGTGTGAAATGTTGTTTGAATATTGGTTTGGAATGCTACTTGATACTATACTTGCTTGATTGATTGTAGTGAAATTAGCAAAGTGAGAGACTAGCAAGATCAAGGAGTAAACCCTCATTCCCTACCAAAAAGGCAAGTTACACTATCATTCAAAAGTCCTATTATTTTCATTATACTTAGTGGATTATGAAAAACATGCATGAAAACAATTTTATACTTATGCTATGCTAAATCCTAATAGGATTCCCTATACCCTCCTTAGTGAAAATATTGTAGTTGTACAATGCTTAGCCATGCTTCATTTTGAAAAGAGATACATGTTGAGATTTTACAAAGGTTGAGAAAAGGACTTATGTTTTACATAATAAAACAAGGACTCAATGAACCACCTAGGTGGTGGATACTTTAAGTTTTGGAGAAGGTGGAAACAAAAGGAACCATGTCTATGGGAATCACTTTGTGTTGTGCTCCAAAAGAAAACCACCTAGGAAACTTAGAGATTGAACATGTTTCTCCAGTTGTGGCTTTCGTGTGCAACCACATGCTATTATGGCTCTGGCTTAGTCAACTACATTAGGAAGACCCATACATTGTCTTTAGTTACCGGACATGGGGATCTGGAATGCTTCATGGGGGCTGAAGACAAGCTAGCAATGATGTATGGGAGGACCTTTTGGAAAGACTTCGTCACACTCTCAGTCTGCCAGTACTCCATCTTGGTGAGCACTAATCCAGTAGGCCACTGGTGGCAACAAGATGGGATTGTGACATGTGGGTAAAGTTTACTCCTTCTGCAGAAGTTAATAAAATCTAAGTACTTAGCCGTGTCCCCGGTAATGGACAATACTGAGCAACTAAAGTTTGAAATATGGGAGATCTCGACATTCTAACTTCTAAAATAAAAACTTGATGCCCTTGTGTGTCTACCAAGGAATTCAAAGAGATTTTGTTAAAGCATGTTGTACTTGGGGATTACCAAGGAGCTCATGAGATTTTAAAGCTTGTTGCACTTGGGGTTACCAAGTGGCTCAAGAGATTTTGACAAGGACTTGAACACTTGAGTTTCTACCAAGGAGTTCAAGGGATTCTTGGAAAAGAGATTTGACAAAGGACTAAAACCATTTTTGAAAAGATAGGATAAAATATTGCTTTGTGCAAATAAGCCTTAAACCCTACTTAGCCAAATATGCATGTATTGATAGGATCCACTCTTATTATACATAGAAGTGAAGCTTCCCAATACAATTCAAAATGTATTGACCCTTGTGGCTGTAACTTGTAATGTTGCAGGTTTGATTGATTTGAATGAAGATTGTTTGATTAGGATTACAAAGTCTACAACCAACATCTGCCTGTGGCACTTTGAAGATGAAAGACCCATACTTATAGTTATTCCGCTGCAATGTAATGTCATAGCCAAATGAGTTATGTATGATGTAATAAAACTATGTTACTCCTGGTTATAAATTTATATTATGACCTTTGTATCTTGATATTACATCTTAACTGTGGATGCTAGCTATTGATCCAGGGACTAGCATTGTAAACACAGGGGATACCACCTTATATTGTTTAAAGGTTGGGACACTCCCTATACAAAAGTGGTACAGAATCTAAAGCATCGCAATACGGATAGCAATAGATCAACATGAGGAATTAAAGACTAAAAGCAAAATAGGTAGAAAGGGGGAGAATGCTCGCTTGAGAAACACTGCCGACGGTTCATCCAAAGAAAAGGCATCACTCGCATCAACTCATCGGCCTAATCCGTTAACAAGCAATGCACTAAAAGAAACACCGGATACACTATTTAATAATACGACAAAAGATCGGGCATGATGCATGTATGATGCATGACATGGCTGAAAGAACATTTCTTATCCCTAGAGATTTTGGTGTTTATTACAAACACATAACGGACTAATTATCTGCCAAGTATTCTATAGGTTGCATACATAGAATTCCCTGTCCAATGGCACACAAAAAGGACTTGCCTGCTGAGCCATTTTCTGCCTCAGTGATGTCCGGTAGTACCGGATATTTCATCCGGTACTACCGCTCGGACCTGGCAGTGTGATGGGTACATTGGCCAATGGCCTCAGTACTGAGTGGTATCAAAAAGCGGTAGTACCGCATTTTGGTACCGCTCATGACTGAAGCGCTTAGCAAGCTCGCCAACCTCCTCAGAACTGAGCGGTATCAAAAAGCGGTAGTACCGCATTTTGGTACCTCTCATGACTGAAGCGCTTGGCAAGCTTGCCAATCTTCTCAGAACTGACCGGTACCAAAATGCGGTAGTACCGCATTTTAGTACCGATCACTTCTGAGAAGATTGGCCTCTTGTCTCACATGCTTGTTCCCCCCTTGTATCAAAATGCGGCACTACCGCATGTGTCCGGTAGTACCGCTCTGAAAGTCCGGTACTACCACCATGCGGTAGCCCCACACATTGATACCGGTGGAAATAGTGGGCTAGGCAACCTCGCATTTACATCTCCGGTACCGGTCCGGTAGTACCGGTTGTTTCCGGTACTACCGCTTGGAAAGTCCGGTACTACCGCATCATTAAATGCTGCAACGGTTAGATTGGTGCTTGGACTATAAATATCAGCTCACCTACCTTGGTACAAGGTGCTCATTCGTATTAAAGTCAAGACCACCATTGGATCCACCAAATCCGCAAGATCTCTTCAATCCACCACCCAAAGTCCTTGATCTTTGGGGAATCGAAGGAGGAGGCCTTGATCTACTACTTCACCAAAAGAGATCTTCATTTCCCCCTCATTCAATCGAGGGCCCCTTTGCTCTAGTGTTTTCTTGGAAACCCTAGTTCATGTTTTGGTTCTTACAAGCTTGTCTTTGATTGTTTTGACAGCTTGCTTGTATTTGGGAGCCTCCGATTAAGTTGTGGATGTGTGCCCCAAACTTGTAAAGGTGTCGGATTCCACCTTGAAGGTTGTCGATATAGTGGAAGGTGAATCGATCCCGTTGGGGTGAGATTCATCGGAGAACAAGGAAGGCCTCTCGTGGCGTTGGTGGTTTGAAACCGCCCCCTCTCCAAACGTAGACGTACTTCCCCTCAAAAGGAAGGAACTACGGGAAACAAATCCTTGTGTCTCCGGGTCAACACCTTTGGTTACTTCTATCCTTTACCACACTTTACTTACTAGTTATTACTTAGTGTTGTGGTAGCTCGTGCATAATTTTCATATAGGTAAATTCACCTTAGTTGCATTATCTAGAGAATTTACCTTATTGTCAAACCTTAATTTGAAAAAGAAGAAAATTTGAAGTAGCACCTATTCACCCCCCCCTCTAGGTGCCCATACGATCCTTTCAATTAGTATCAGAACCTCGGCTCTTTATTTGGGCTTTACCACCTAAGATAATATGGGTAGCCAAGATGGGGAAGGTGATGGTGAGCATACTACGGTGACCATGGAAGATCTCAAAAAGTTGGAAACAAGTTTGAGATCTTCCTTAGTCAACGAAGTCAAGGAGATGCTTGAGCAACTTCTTAAAGACAAAGATGGCTCATCATTCCCTTCTCCTAAAGAGGATCCTCCATCCGTTTTACCTAGAGGGGATACTCCCATATCCCCCGAGGATAGAATGGTTAGAGGTAAACAAGACAACACTAATTCATCCACACAAAATGATGGGGGGAAGGGTGAGCACCATGATTCATGGTACTCTCCCGACCCTCCAATCCCTCACCCTCATGTGTACAATAGAGGTGACCTACCTAAGCTTGAATAATCTGCAACTTTTCCTCAATGGCAATCACTAATGAGAACTCATGTGCGCAGCTCTTGCATTGAACTATGGAACATCATCGAGCATGGACTCTTTATTGTGGATCCTAACAACTTGACAAGAAGAGAGGTCGTCAATAGTCAACTCAATGCCACTGCTTTGCATATGATTCAACAAGGATTGGGTACAAAGGATGATCCAAACATTGAGCACTTTAGAATTTCCAAGGAAGCTTGGGATGCCCTCACGGTATTGTTTGATGGAAATGAGAGTATGAGGAGGAACCGGTATGATGCACTATGCAATGAAGCCGAAGGCTTCTACATTATGGAAGGTGAAGATCATGAAGACATGTATCGAAGGCTCAAGACCACCGCCACCGCGTTTAGAAATGTGGGTGCCTCACACGTAGATGATGCATGGATATAAAGGAAATATGTGAGCACACTCATGCCCTTTGAGCCCACCGACTTGAAGAGCCTACAAGGAAGACACAACTACCATCTCATGACCTCCAATGAAGTTATGCAAGATATGGACGCTTTCAAAGTTGCCGCTAAGAATTCCAAGGATGCCCGTGCTCGTGCCCTTGGTATGAGCAATGTTGTCAATGTTGCTTTGAAGGCCAAAGTTGTGGACCATGGGGATGAATATGATAGTGATGAAGGCCTCTCCATGGACCACCCTGATGAAGTCAAGATTGCTCATAGTCAATATATGGCCTTCTATGCAAAGAACTTTTGGAAGAACCCCGCCAAGGCCAAGATGGAAATGCAACGGAGAAGCAACCCAAATGGGAAAAGAGAAAATACCACTAGGTTGAGAACTTGCTTCAATTGTGGTGACCGCTATCACTTTGTGGCAAGTTGCCCCTATGAGAAGAGAGAAGATTATGGTGGTAATCTTGTGATGAAGAAGACTCTCAAAGGATCTTACAAGAAACCCTTCATCAAGAAGAATCCCATCAACAAGAAGTCGGGAGAAATTGTCTTGATCACTCATGAAGAATACTCCTCCGACGATGAAGATGATGAGGAAGAAGAAACGTCTAATAATAAGGCGTCTCTAGCCACTACTTCTACTCCGACATTCTCACTCTTCGATTCTCCAAATGAGAATTCCCCCATCAAGAACGTCACTTGCCTTATGGCAAGAGGAATGGAGGTATACTCATCATCTCACTCTACTCCCTTAGATAATGATGAAATTGATGATGAGATCTCTCTTGATGTTAAAAAGGAATTAATTGCCTTTGATGAGTTTATGACTAACCTACAAGGATATGCTAAGATACATTTTGGAAACATCTTAGATCAACTTTCCCATACACAAGAGCTTCTAGATGTAAGATCTAAACTTGGGCATGAACACATGATTGAGCTAGAGGCTTTAAACAATGCTCTAGAAGAAGAACAAGAAACTAGGTTGTCACTTGAATTAAAACTTGAAGGGCTTGATGAGGCCAATTACACTATTGTTAACAAACTCATCAAAGAGTGTGATCATGCTATTGCTAAATACAAAAGGGCTAAAAAGGACAAGATTGAGTTTGGTGTGGTTCATGAAAACTTTCTGAGGACTTTATTTTGCTTAACAAGGCTCACAAGGCTTTGGAAAGTGAACTCTTGTCACTCACAAAGTCCCATGAAACGCTTCAAACTCAATTGGCCAATATTCCTTCACCTAGTAACTTCATTCCATCTAGTAGTACAACTATTTTTGAAGAAAATGCTAGGTTGAAGGGGGAGCTTGCCAAGGCCACATTTCCACAAGGAAACAAGTCCATTGATGATCTCTTGAGTAAGCAAAGACCTTGTGGTGAAAAAGGGGGCATTGGTTTTGTTTCCAAAACCAAGAAGAAGAACAATAAGAAGAAGATGGCCAAGCCCGCACAAGAGACCAACAAGACCATTGTGGATAGTAAGACCACAAGTGGTAAAACTATGTCTCATGATGACTTTGCGGGAAGTGCTAACCCTCACTATGTTCTAATGCGTGATTATTATGGTGATGTGTATGCACAATATGTTGGCCCTTATGATGGTTATATTGCTTGGTCTATTTGGGTTCCCAAGACCCTTGTTGCAAACAAAAGAAAAATTAGCTTGATATTTTGTAGACTTATGCTTCCGGAGGGTCAAAGTGGGTGCTTGATAGTGGTTGCACAAGTCATATGACCGAAAGCTCGTCTATTGTCAAGGAGTTAAAGCCAAATGATGATCAAATCTCCATGACATATGCCGACAAATCAAAGTCTAAGGTAATGGGTTTCGGCAAGGTAGTGGTTGCTCACGACATTACACTCGTGAACGTCATGCTTGTTGAGACCCTTGGATACAATTTACTTTCAGTCCTTGCTCTTGGAAAGATGGGTTTTGTCGTCTTTATTGATGTTGATATTGTGGTCCTCTTGTGGAGCAAGTCTCTCAAGGTCGCTTTCGTTGGGTACGTCGAACATGACTTGTATGTGGTGGAATTTTCGGGGCAAGCCACTACAGGTCCGATGTGCTTATTCGGAAAGGCCGATGTGGGTTGGCTATGGCATCGCCGACTAGCCCATGTCAATATGAGAACTTTGCAAAGTCTCCATAAGGAGGGCCATATTGTTGGACTAAAAGAAAATGTTTCCTTTGCCAAAGATCGTGTTTGCAGGGCATGTGTTCTAGGGAAGATGCATGATGCTCCTCACAAGCCTAAGAACCGCATCAAGTCTACCAAGATCT
Source organism: Avena longiglumis (assembly GCA_030063025.1). Lineage (NCBI taxonomy): Eukaryota > Viridiplantae > Streptophyta > Magnoliopsida > Poales > Poaceae > Avena > Avena longiglumis. Next base: position 214,209,320 of record CP125973.1, on the reverse strand, counting down.
TGGAACTCCTCCATGTGGACCTTTTTGGTCCTCCATCTCATGCAAGTCTTGGTGGGAAGAAATATTGTTTAGTGATCGTTGATGACTTTTCAAGATACTCATGGGTATACTTCTTCAAGTTGAAGAGTGATACCCAAAAGACTTTCATTGACTTCATCAACATGGTCCAACGACAATACGGTCTTCCCGTGTTGATCATAAGAAGTGACAACGCCACCGAGTTCAAGAACTACACCTTGAATGATTTTCTTAGTGATGAGGGGATAAAACATCAATAGTCCGCTGCATACACCCCTCAACAAAATGGTGTGGCCGAAAGGAAGAACCAGACTCTTATTGAGATGGCTAGGACCATGTTGGCGGAGTTTAAATATCCATACAACTTTTGGGCCGAAGCCATCTCCACCGCGTGCCATGCTTCAAACCGGCTCTACCTCCGCAAAGAAATCAACAAGACTCCATATGAAATACTTACCGGCAAAAAGCCCAACATATCCTACTTTTGGGTATTCGGTTGTAAGTGTTTCTATCTCATAAAAGGTGTTCGTTTGTCCAAATTTGAGTCTAAAGCATTAGAGGGTATTTTTGTTGGCTATGGTCTCGAATCTCACACTTATAGAATCTATGATAAGCTCTCCGGAGCCGTCATAGAATCTTGTAGTGTGACCTTCGAAGAATATGATGGTTCCCAAGGGGGGCGTGTTGATGCTTGTGATGAAGATGATGAAATGCCTCAGGATGCCATAGGAAGAATGGGTGTGGGATATATCCGCCCCATTGAGGAACCCCTTATGGCGGATCGAGAAGAACTATGATCCACTCAAGTGGAGCCCTCATCTTCACAACCCCAACATGATCCATCCACCGAAGAGGACAATGACTCAAGCCAAAGACAAGATGTGGACCCTCAACATGGTGATCAAAGTGACAACTCTAGTCAAGGGGAGCTTGATTCATTTGTCAGGATGTCAAGTGGTGCCAAGGCAATTACTCAAGGAAGATCCATACAAATTGCTTTGAGACAAGCTCAAATTGATGCTAGAAGAGCACTTGATCAAGACCAAGGTCAATCTTTTCCTCTCAATGTAGAGAATGATTCTGATGATGACCAAGGTCAAGATGATGGTCAAGACGAGGATCAAAATGATGAAGAGGGTCCCCCAAGAAACAACACGGAGATCCACGCTCGTCGCGAAGCTAGAAAAGAAAGAATGTTGGAATTAAGAGACCACTCTCTACAAAATGTTGTTGGTGACCTAAGGAAAGGCATTTCCACAAGAGCACAATTGAAGAGGTTCAGTGAACATCAAGCACACATCTCCATGATTGAACCTAAGAAAGTGTGGGAAGCTCTTGAAGATTCGGATTGGTTAGAAGCTATGCACAAAGAGCTCAACAACTTTGAGAGAAACACAGTATGGAAGTTAGTTGAGAAGCCAAAGGATTGCCGCAATGTTACTGGAACAAAGTGGAGATTCAAGAACAAGAAAGATGAGCATGGAATTATAGTAAGTAACAAGGCTAGATTGGTTGCACAAGGGTATTCTCAAATTGAAGGCATTGACTATGGAGAGACTTATGCACCCGTGGCTCGCCTTGAGTCCATTTGTATCCTTCTTGCTTATGCGGCACATCATAACTTCAAGTTGCAACAAATGGATGTAGAGAGTGCATTTATTTATGGTCCATTAAATGAATTGGTATATGTTAAGCAACCCCCGGGATTTGAGGACCCCAACTTCCCAAACCATGTCTACAAACTTGATAAGGCTCTCTATGGGCTCAAGCAAGCCCCACGCACGTGGTATGAGCACCTTAGAGAGTTATTGTTTGACCGTGGATTTGAGGTTGGGAAATCGATCCCACTCTTTTTACTAAGAGAGTAAATGGGGAGATTTTTGTATGCCAAATATACATTGATGATATTATCTTTGTCTCATCTAACAAAGCTTTTAATGATGAATTCTCAAAGCTTATGACTAGTAGGTTCCGAATGTCTTTGATGGGGGAGTTGAGAGTATTTCTTGGCTTTGAGATCAAGCAAGTTAGAGGAGGGACATTCTTCAATCAAACCAAGTATACTCAAGATATGCTCAAGAGATTCAAAATGCAAGATTTAAATGGAGCCCCTACTCCCATGGCTACAAAGACTCATCTAGAACAAAATCCAAATGGTAAAGATGTGGATCAAAAGGTATACCGCTCCATGATTGGTTCTTTGCTTTACCTTTGTGCATCTAGACCCGATATTGTGTGGAGTGTAGGTGTGTGTTCAAGATATCAAGCGGCTCCTAAAGAAAGCCATTTTATGGCGATCAAGAGAATCTTTCAATATTTAGTTCATACCCCATTTTATGGTCTTTGGTATCCTCGAGGCTCAACATTTGCTCTTTGTGGATACACGGATTCGGATTGGGCGGGTGATAAGGATGATAGAAAATCAACATCCGGGGCTTGCCAATTCCTTGGTAGGTCCTTGGTATGTTGGTCTTCTAAGAAGAAAAATTGTATATCTCTCTTCACCGCTGAAGCCGAGTATGTGGCAGCCACTAGTGCTTTCACTCAATTGCTATGGATGAGGCAAACTTTAAAGGAATACGGTGTCCATTGTGACAAAGTGCCTCTTCTATGTGACAATTAAAGTGCCATCAAGATTGCATACAACCCGGTGGATCACACAAGGACAAAGCATATTGAGATTCGCCATCACTTCATTAGAGATCATGTTGCTCGAGGCGATATTGATCTATCCTATGTGTCAACCAAAGATCAACTTGCCGATATCTTCACAAAGCCACTTGATGAAGCAAGGTTTTGCTACTTGAGGAATGAACTAAATATCATAGATTCAAGGAGCTTGACTTGATTATCTTACATTCTCACCTAATATTCGACCCATATTTGGTTTAGGTGTAGGCATGGACATAGGGGGAGTGCGGTCCTAATTGATTGGACCATCCCTCCCCCCATTATGCGCAAAGTAAACAAAATCATTCCTCTTAATATCATTTTGTGATATGTGAGCTTAATGATGAGTTTCGGTAATGGACCCAAGATATATCTTCGTGGTGCCAAGCCGAGTATACTAAAATATGGTGGCCTAGGCCACCGCCCCCTCTCAATCGATAGGTTGATGTGCTTGCTCGTGTTTGTCATTTTTGAATTGGTTTTCCTTCCTCGGTCAATGCACTCTTGTTTGGTTCTCCATATTTGCAGTTGATGTTTTTTTTTGAGTGCATAGGTCCAGATCAGTATAACCCCCTTAACCCAAGCCTTCCTTATCTTATGACAAAACTCATCTACTCCGCACAAGAACCCTCCTGTTTTCAACTTGGTTGTCTGGTCTGGTGGTTACGGTACTACCGGTTAAAAAAAAGGTACTACCGTAAGACGGTACTATCGCAAGAAATGAGCGGTACTGCCGCACAGGGACCTGTTTCTAGACTGCTTTTCTGGAAACTTCCTAGGTGCATTACTACCGGCCGTTTCCTAAGGTACTACCGCGTTTTAGTCCCGGTACTACCGCTGCGCATCTCGGTTAAGGGTGGAGACGCTGGGAGAGGCACCCCTCAGTGCCTCATTTTCTCCCGTCTCCACTCCTAACCACCACCGCCGGAGCCTCGCCCCTCCCTCCTTTCCACGGATCCTCACCGGATCCGGCTTCCTCGCGGGCTCCTCCTCGTTTTCCACCGCCATGGACACCGGTACTACCGCCCTTCCTTTCTCCTCACTTGTTTTCCCCATTTAATCTAGGGACACTTTGATTCTTGGTTAAAACTTGTGATTTTGAGGATGTATCGTGTGCACTTACATATCTCCGATGGATTCTCACTTTAGAATATGTTTTGCTACCAGTACTTGATCGATATCATCGGATATGTGCTATAATCGCTCGACCGGTAGTACCGGACGATTCTCCGGTACTACCATAAATGGACCGGTACTACCGCTCAGTACTGATATCAAAAAAAATCTAAAACTTGAAATTCGTCTTCTACTTGTTTCGGGTTCTTGTGCCCCTATCCCTCTGCTACCTCTGTTATTCTTTCACAGGTGCAGGGGGCTCCCAGGGATCACACAAAAGTTCCAAAGCTCATCATGAGATAGAGGACTTTGAGTCAGAGTCAGAGACACAATCAGAAGATGAGGTCATGCCGCAACCTAGCAGCCGTCTGAAGCTAAAATCCACTCGGGGCCGACGTGGAGGGGGAGTTAAGATAAGTGATGGTCGAGGTAGTGCTCCTCCTTCTCCTCCTCGCACTGGTCGCTGTAAGAGTCACAGTTCAGGGCCATCTTGGTCAAAGAAGTTGTCTGACATTCCCGAGGCAGAGTTTCTTGCTCTCCGATCTGACAATCCCTATGTTACTGCTCGCCATGAGTCTAGGGACAAGAGTCTATTTTACACCGACTTCCAAGAGCGGGTCTACTTTGAGGTTCTCATGATAGGTGATAAGGTTGTGGTTCCTCAGAAGTGGATAGAGATGAACCATGTGAACAAGAACTTGGACTACTTTGGTGAAGCACTTGAGATTTGCACAAACATTGGCTTGCTTCCCATTATGCAGTTCAAGTGTTACTATGACCCCTTGCTCATTGCACAGTTCTATGCCACAGTTCACTTTGCCAAGAACCAGACTCGGACTATCACCTGGATGACAGAGGGTGTCGTTAAGACCGCAGCATTGGCTGAGTTTGGGGCTATCCTTGGATATGAGGACCGTGGGAGAGATACTCCGGTTGGCTTCCGTTGTCACAACAACGAGCGTCCCATGAAGAAGGATGTCCTTCTTCCACTCTACATTCGTGGGCGTGGTGTTGCTGGAAAGATCAAGGGGCTTCTCCCAACATATGATATCTTGCATCGCATTTTTCGTGAGACAATCGCTCCCCGTTCTGGCAATGTTGATGAGATGCATGGTTTCATGGTGGACATCATGATCACTACTCACCGCCAACGTGATTCAGGACAACCAATTGATGTGATGGACGTGATTTGGAACGAGATGGTTCAAGCTACTCAAACTCGGCGGGTTCCTACTTTTGCCCCGTACATCATGGCACTTATTCTTCACAAGTGTCCATCTCTTGCTCAGAACATTTCCTCCCAACGCCTTACTACTCATCGGCGCAAGAATCTATTGATCAAGACCCATCTTAAACCATGCAATGTGGATGGTCAACTTGTTGATGAAGATGGGAACCCGCTTGAGGATGGATCCGGTGAAGATGATGATGCCCATGATGCTGATTTTGTGGCCTCACGCCGCAAGACTGCCCAACCATCATGGGCCAAGAGGATTGAGGCTAAGATTAAGAAGGTTTTCTGCTTCCAGGTTGACAATTAGAAGCGCATGTATGAGGCCCATGTCTATGCCAAGAAAGCCACTGCACGTCAGAAAGAAGTAATGCAAGCTCAAGGGTTGATCACCTCCGAGGGATCCGAGGACAACATCACTCCGCAAGAGCAATGGATCTCCAAGCACAGCCACTGGGACGATGATGCCTCTTCCACTTTCCATGCTCCGCCTCCATATGGGGATGACTCTGATGATGACTACCAGTGATCTCCGGGACGTTAGAGTTGCTCTTATCCCTTTTTGGTGTCTTGATGCCAAAGGGGGAGAAGAGTCACATTAGGCATACGGGATTTGCATGGGAAAGTTACAAGCTCGCTCTTGCCTTTGATTTTTAATCGCTTGTGAACTTTATTTGCTACTTGCCTCTTATTATGTGTGAAACTTATGAACTAACTATTCGTGCTATGTATGCAAAGACTAAGTGGTTATCGTATGGATCCATCATGTGTATGTTTTGGTTATTATTATTTTGGATCCATCTTATGTGGTGTGTGATGACATTATCTATTCCTCATCATTGTGGTTCTCATCACACACTTATGTGCGAAGGTATGTGTACTATGTGTGACTATGCACTCTCATGTATCTTGTAAAATAGTATGGGGCTTGTTTCTACTTATCTAGGGGGAGCCCCATCTCTGTTTTACAAAATCTTACTTGTCATCAATTATATCATGCAAAATGTGTGTTGTCATCTAACACCAAAAAGGGGGAGATTGAAAGAACATTTCTTACCCCTAGATATTTTGGTGTTTATTACAACATACATAACGGACTAATTATCTGCCAAGTATTCTACAGGTTGCATACATAGAATTCCATGTCCAATGGCACACAAAAAGGACTTGCCTGGTGAGCCATTTTCTTCCTCGGTGATGTCCGGTAGTACCGGATATTTCATCCGGTACTACCGCTCGGACCTGGCAGTGTGATGGGTACACTAGCCAATGGCCTCAGTACTGAGCAGTATCAAAAAGCGGTAGAACCGCATTTTGGTATCGCTCATGACTGAAGCGCTTGGCAATCTCGCCAACCTCCTCAGAACTGAGCGGTATCAAAAAGCGCTAGTACCGCATTTTGATACCGGTCAAGTCTGAAGCGATTGGCAAGCTTGCCAATCTTCTCAAAACTAATCGGTACAAAAATGCGGTAGTACCGCATTTTAGTACCGTTCACTTCTGAGGAGATTGGCCTCTTGTCTCACATGCTTCCCCCCCCCCCTTCTATCAAAATGCGGCACTACCGCTCTGAAAGTCCGGTACTACCACCATGCGGTAGCCCCACACATTGATACCAGTGGAAATAGTGGGCTAGGCAACCTCGCATTTACATCTCCGGTACCGGTCCGGTAGCACCGGTTGTTTCCGGTACTACCGCTTGGAAAGTCCGGTACTACCGCATCATTAAATGCCGCAACGGTCAGATTGGTGCTTGGACTATAAATATCAGCTCACCTACTTTGGGACAAGGTGCTCATTAGCATTAAAGTCAAGACCACCATTGGAGCCACAAAATCTGCAAGATCTCTTCAATCCACCACCCAAAGTCCTTGATCTTTGGGGAATCAAAGGAGGAGGCCTTGATCTACTACTTCACCAAAAGAGATCTTCATTTCCCCCTCATTCAATTGAGGGCCCCTTTGCTCTAGTGTTTTCTTGGAAACCCTAGTTCATGTTTTGGTTCTTACAAGCTTGTATTTGATTGTTTTGACAGCTTGCTTGTATTTCGGAGCCTCCGATTAAGTTATGGATATGTTCCCCAAACTTGTAAAGGTGTCGGCTTCCACCTTGAAGGTTGCCGATATAGTGGAACGTGAATCGATCCCGTTGGGGTGAGATTCATCGGAGAACAAGGGAGGCCTCTCGTGGCGTTGGTGGTTTGAAAGCACCCCCTCTCCAAATGTAGACGTACTTCCCCTTAAAAGGAAGGAACTACGGGAAACAAATCCTTGTGTCTCCGCGTCCACACCTTTGGTTACTTCTATCCTTTACCGCACTTTACTTACTAGTTATTACTTAGTGTTGTGGTAGCTCGTGCATAATTGTCATATAGGTAAATTCACCTTAGTTGCATTATTTAGAGAATTTACCTTATTGTCAAACCTTAATTTGAAAAAGAAGAAAATTTGAAGTAGCACCTATTCACCCCCCCCTCTAGGTGCCCATACGATCCTTTCAATGGCAAAGGTGCGATGTAATTAGGCAATATTAAGCGGAACCGAGGTCCCAACAATTAATTATATGGTTCAAGTTATTTAGATTCCCCGCAATTTTAAATGTTAGATTAACAAGGCAAAACATGGTGGTTCTCTACAAAAATTTAAATGGAGCCAATATAAGACTAGAAAAACCTGCATATGGTCTCCATATTTAATTATGAGGTGAATCGGTATAATGCCCCCAAACCACATGATATGTGTGCCATCATGTACAATTTGATATGCAATAATTCATATAGATATCAATTTATAAAATAGGGCTCGGATAAAAGGGTCACACATGGGGGTTCTACGATCTTGGAACTCGAAGGGGTTGCAAATTCAGAGAGGGGGAAGAAAAGCGCCAAGGTTTGGTCTTTAGATCCAGAATTGGGGCTTTGCGTTCCGTGAAGTAGACCTTGGTGTTTCGAAGGTCTAGGTTGGTGGATCCATGAAGGAGATCTTGTTGCATCCGGGATGAAGGTCTTGGGAGGGGCATCGCTGTGTTCGGGCTCCATGTTGATGAAGGGATTGTCCGAGAAGAACTTGGCATACTGTGAGGAAGGGCTTGGCGTCCGTGTAGGAGATGCCTTCCATTTCCGTGAAGGAGTACTCAGGGATCCACGACGGAGAGCTTGGAGTCTTCGACTTCGATTGCCGAAGGCAGACTTGGCTCCAGTACCGGGTTCTACGAGTGGCGCGGTATTCATTCTCAAGTAACCGCTGACACTCAGGATATGTTGGAACCAACTGATCTTTGGATAACTTTGAATAAGAACTGGCCGACGAGCCCAAAGGTCATGTGGTGCCCTGGTCATCTCTAGTACAATAGAACAACCATAAGCAGCGGTGAAGGGGCATGTCCCGCACGGACAAGTGCTCAAACACCTTGTGGACAGCGTGTTGTTTGCAGGGAGGCGGTCGAGCGCATCATAGGCAGAGGGAAGGGTTGGCGATGGCTCGCGTTGGCAGACAATGAGGAGGTATCGACTATGGGGCAGGGAGGCCAGAGGCGGTGACACCACGCTCACAACGGGGGACCTTGGCGGAAGGACGAGTGTCAACACCCGGATTTTTCAATCCTAGATGCCTGTTATGCCATACATCGCAATCCCGGGATTACCATTTTTGCGAGACATAACAGAATTGGATACCATAGTACTTCATCCATTACAACGAAACATAAGTTCTTACACAAATAGGGATCTCATGATCCAGTTCTTAATACAACATCAAGCAGCAGAATACGTAATAATAACGGTAGCGTAGGTGAAGCTCCATCTTCGGGGTCACAGGCAATGCTGACGATGGGAGATGATCCTAGTTGTCGTAACCTTCCTGGGGTCCATCTTCCGGTACTCCTCTTCATAGTCCGCCATGGGAATAGCAGGGACAAACAAAGCCATGAGTACTCTTTAAGTACTCGCAAACTAATACTAACAAGTAAAGGGGTTTTTGGAATATAGGACACTAGGCTCTAGGGTTGTTTTGCAAAAAGCCAGGTTTATCTCTACTAAGATCCAAAGCTAGTCACAATTTTATAACTCCTAAGTGGGATCTTGTAGTTCAGGTCACAACTCTGTTGTGGTCAAGTCAAAGTCTCAACTCATTTCACAAGTCATTTTAAAAGTCTGACGGGGGAACAGTATGGCCACTCCAACTGTCCATAACCGCAGACGCGGCTATTCGAATAGTTTGACACTCTGCAGAGATTGTACACTTTCACCACAACATTCGATACATCCATCAGGAACAAATCCTGAATTCACCATACTCAGTATGTGGATAATCAATCGTAACCTTTAAATTACACTCCCGAGTATAAGAACCTCTCCTGTGAGTTTGGCCTCCCAACCATGACCACTGTCATCTTGGGTACTGCACAGGTGGACAATCTTCACAAGGTAGCCTCAGCTCAGACCTTGGCCGTGAGGGAACTAATACTAAGGTATATAATTTTCTAGTCAAGCCCTACCCAATATTCGGGTATTGTGGTTGTACGATAAAATTGGAATGGTATCGCATCCAGACAACCATCAGTTTTATAAAGGGCTAAGGCTCATGCCTCAACATTTTCATCACCAAAATCATCAAGTGTTTGGAAACACATGTCCAAAACATTTCAATAGAATGATCCATCATTCCAAGGTTTTCATAACCATTTTCCACCAAGTAATCCCAGCTAAAGTTGATTAAGTTTTATGCTTAGCACTAGCATCTATAGTTGGTAAGGGTAATAATGAGGGGTGGTAACTGGTGGGGTTTCACTAAGTCCAACCTTATATCTTGGGCTGAGATCAAGGTTTCTAGCTTAGGCCAAATTTTATGCTCTTAGGGCAAACTTGAGCACAGCTGTCTAATATCTACCAAACTCTTAAGTAGACTCTAAGTAAGCTTTGATAAAGAAATAAAGTAGGAAGCTTGCCATAAAACTAGGATTGGTTTAGCAAGTTGGTATGATCACATACGCTTAAGGCATATGGTATTCATATCACAAGCATGGGTTTGTGGCAACAATATGGTATATTGCAAGTGTTATCTTGCACTGGTATAGTATCTTGCAAGTGTTAGCTTGCATTGGTCAACTTGGTTAGTAAAGCTTGCCTTGTGCAGAGCAGTGGTTGAAGTTCTCTTCGGCTTCCTCTTCGTAGTATCCTCCTTCCTCCTCGTAGTATCCTTGGTCGGTACTAGCGTCTATGAATAAATACGAGGTACACAATCACCAATCAATACTTAACTACTTGCAATCATCACACACAAGGGTCCTATAGATGATCTAGCATCATCTCTAACATTACAAGGTCAAGGATTGGTTTAAGTCCTTTTATTTTAGAAAAGTAATTTCTACTCATTGAAAAACTACTTAAGATTTAATATTCTCCAAACTAAACATGGGATCATGTTGACACATGTCATCACCACATATTGTAGTCCATGGGAATGTGATTTAAAGTGGTGTCACAATTTAATAAGGTTTTACCCTTTTATTTTAATTGATTAAAGTGGCTAGAAATGCTTATGTAGCATTCTTTTATTCCTTGAACAATATTTCTTCAAGTAAAACTATATATTTTTATATATTCTGAAAGGTATGGTTAATTGTGATTTTTGAGAGTTGGAATCAACTCAAAAGCTTTTATGGTTTAAATTTGAAAAATGTTTGAATGCAGAAAAGCTTCTGCCTTGTTATTTTTGCTATGGGTGATCTAAAGATCCAAATGACTTGAATCCAACGGGCTTGGATTAAGCATTCACAGACCTTTCCAACAAAATTGGTTTCATCCAATTTGGTGCACTGAATCGACCTAGGTTGATTTTTGAAGTTGGGTACAGAAGTGTGTTTGAAATTAAAAAGAAAAAGGTTTAATTTGAATTGCTGGGCTGCGCGGGAAATTCTAACGGGCCGGCCTGCTAAGCGCAGTGCTCCCACGGGCTGCGTAAGTGGGTGTTCCCACTCGTCAGTGACACGGGGCTGGGCGAAGCGGTATGGGGCAACGTGGGTCGTTTGATCTAATTCTAGTCCAACGGCTGAGGGTCATCGTCGACGCGAGACAGCTCCGGCGAGAACGAAACCTAGCGCGGCCAGTGGGGGTCTGGGGCTCACCGGAATGCAGGCGAGGTCGGCGAGGCGGGCGAGCAGCGAAGTCTACGACGATCCTCCTGGTACCGTGGCTTCTCTGGCTCAATCGGCTTCCTTCTTCTCCAGGCGGGCTCGGTGAAATTCGGCAGTGGTGCTCGCCTTGCTCTAAGGATGGTGTGGCACGGTGGGAGGGGAGTGAGGTGGTGTGAAGAAATCGTGCGGGGGTGGCCTCTATTTATAGTCGAGCGAGGGGACCGTCGGGCCGCAAGGTGAGCTCGTCGGGGGCGACGGGACAGGCGGCTTATGGCATGGGCAAGGGTAGGGGGCGGTGCTGTGTCGCCTGGCGATGCTCAACGACATGATCGCGAGGCATGGGGCGATGTGGTTTGGTGCAGGCAGGCGGCGCTCTGCGCAGGCGGCGTCTTCGGCCAGCGGCGGTGGTTGTATGGCACGGGCTGCTAATGGGGATGTGGCGGTCTCGGGTCGGTGGTGATCGTGTGTGCCGCGCGGTGAGGCGGCGATGCAGGGACGCTGGTCGCGGGTGGTGCTCTGGCGCACGCTTGGCATGGTCTGGGCGCGGCTTGTGCGCGTGGTCCAGGGCTTGGCAACGCTTGCGGCTGGGACAGGCTGTGGCGGTGGACGGTGGGCTGCCTCCTAGACATGCTGTCTAGGCTTGCTGCTGCTCCTAGCTTGCTGTCCACATTGGGGTGACATGGGTGTGCTCGGCTGTTCACCATTAATGGCAATGGCAATCTCACAGGGGTGCTAGTGTTGGGCTAATCTTTCTAGATGATCTACTGGTTTGTGTGTGAGATAACTGGGGAACAAGTTAGGCTCAAAACACTGCACACTATAGTGTTTGTGGTTTTGTTTGATTTGTGTCTGCAACCTGTTTGATGAAATGGCCGCATGAAGTCAAGTTTTGAATTTTGAAATTAATTTTGGTGAGTTTGCTAGATTGGTTCTGGTGAGTCTGCAGATGCTTGGGTTTTGAAAGTTGAGCTTGTTTGAGTGGGTTTTGAAAAAGTGGGATCTTCCCATATGAAGAAGATTCAATTTTGAATTGTCATTTAAACTATGCATTTGAAAGTTTCTGGATGATCACAAAGTGGGCCTTGATACTCTGTTATGAGTACATTCAAGGGGTGCAAAGATCCAGAAAAGTTTCTGTTGGGTTTTGAAAGTTTGAGACAGCCAAAGTAGGCATGGGAGTTAAATTGGCCAAAATGACCATTCACTTAATATATTTGTTTTGATTTACTTGTCTTTAGGAAAAGTGTGGGAAATGTTTTAGATGATGTTCTTTTCACCTAAGAAACATTTTACAAGCAATGGTTCACACAAACAAGGTGGTTTTTAAAGAAATTCAAAATCCATGCATACACATATACATGCATTCATGAATTCATTTAGAAAAGTTTTTGTTAACCCTAATCTTGATGATTAGTGTTTTGAATGATCTAAGTTTGATATTTTTGGGATGTTACAAACATTCCCCCCTTAAACAAAATCTCGTCCCGAGATTTGAAAAAGGACGAAAAGATTACCTAGGATTTGAAGAGATCTGGAAACTCCGTTCTGATGTGATCTTCGCGTTCCCAGGTAGCCTCCTCTTCTGTGTGGTTGCTCCACTGAATCTTGAGAAACTTGATGCTTCGGGTTCTGGTAGTTCGAAAGGCTTCTTCCAATATACGGATGGGTACTTTAGGATATGTTAGATCATCATTGATCTCTATGGTCCGGTGATCGATATTCTTGAACACTTCGGTCTTCTCGGGGACTTCTAGACATTTGCGAAGTAACGAGATATGGAACACATTGTGCACAGCTCACATCTCTTCAGGTAGTTCTAGTTGATACGATACTTCTCCTCGACGGTTCAAGATTTTGAAAGGTCCGATATATCTGGGGGATAACTTTCCTTTGAGTTGGAAACGTTGCATTCCCTTCAATGGCGACACTTTCAGATAAACAAAATCTCCGATGTTGAAGGCGAGGTCTCGACGTCTCTTGTCGGTGTAACTCTTTTGTCGGGATTGGGCTGTCTTGAGGTGCTCACGAATCTTGTGAACCTTCTCTTCTGCCTCTCGTAGAATGTCGGGTCCGAAAATCTGACTCTCTCCTACTTCCGACCAATTCAAAGGGGTGCGGCACTTTCTTCCGTACATAAATTCAAATGGGGCCATTTGCAAACTGGCTTGGTAACTATTGTTGTATGAAAATTCTGCAAACGGCAGACAGTCTTCCCATTTGGATCCATATTCTAGCACACATTCTCTAAGCATATCTTCGAGTATTTGGTTTACTCGCTCCGTTTTTCCATCGGTCTGAGGGTGATACGCGGTACTGAAATCTAGGCGGGTTCCTAAACCTTCTTGGACTTTCTTCCAGAATCTCGAGGTAAACTGAGTTCCTCGATCCGAGACTATATTCTTGGGGACTCCATGCAAACTAACGATTCTATCGATGTATAACTCCGCTAGCTTCGAACTCTGGTAGGTAGTTTTGACGGGCAAGAAATGGGCTACTTTGGACAATCTGTCCACTATGACCCAAATAGAGTCATTTCCCCTACTAGAAGTAGGTAGTCCAGTGATAAAGTCCATTCCTACAGAATCCCATTTCCATTCCGGAATCTGCAAAGGTTGCAAGAATCCAGCGGGTCGTTGATGTCCTGCCTTGACTCGTTGGCATATGTCACACTTGGCGATATGGCTTCCGATTTTTCTCTTCATCTTATGCCACCAAAATTGCTCTTTCAAATCTTGATACATCCTGGTTCCTCCGGGATGGATAGAATAAAGAGTATCATGAGCCTCCTTCAAGATAACTTCTTTCAACTCCGAATCGGCTGGTACACAAAGGCGTCCTTTGTACCACAAAACTCCTTCTTCGTCCTCGGTGAATCCGGGTACTTTGCCTATACCAATACGACGCTTAATTCCGTCGATACTAGCATTTCCTTTCTGCGCCTCTTTAATCTGACTGATCAAAGTGGGCTGAAGTTCGATGCTAGCCAAAAATCCTTCACTTACTAATTCCATTCGAAAATCTTCCATCTCTTTGTGCAAACTTGGTTGCTCCTTTAAAATCATGGAGTTCAAGCGGCACGACAATCTGCTAAGGGCATCGGCTACCACATTGGATTTTCCCGGGTGATAGTGAATGTCCATGTCGTAATCCTTGATTAACTCAATCCATCTTCTCTGCCTCATATTCAGCTCCTTTTGAGTGAATATATACTTTAGGCTTTTGTGATCCGAATAAATCTCACAACGGTTTCCCATAAGGTAATGTCTCCATGTCTTCAGGGCTAGAACTACGGCTGCGAGTTCGAGGTCATGGGTTGGGTAATTTTGTTCATGTTGCTTCAGTTGTCGCGATAGATAAGATATAACTTTACCTTCTTGCATTAGCACACATCCGAGACCAATCTTGGATGCGTCACAATACACATCGAAGGGCTTCGTAATATCCGGCATGATCAAGATTGGGGCTGAAATCAATCTCCTCTTGAGTTCTTGAAAACTCGCTTCGCACTTTTCCGTCCATTCAAACTTCTTGTCCTTCTTCAGCAATTGGGTCATGGGTCGGGCTATACTCGAGAATCCTTCTAGGAATTTGCGGTAATATCCTGCCAATCCGAGAAAATCACGAACTTGGGTTTGAGTGGTTGGGGCTTGCCAATCTTCTACATCTTTCACTTTGGCAGGGTCAACGGCAATTCCTCCGGCTTATACAATGTGACCGAGGAATCCTACTTCCTGTAACCAGAATTCACATTTGCTAAACTTTGCATACAACTGATGCTCTCTAAGGGTTCCAAGAATGGTCCTTAGGTGTAGCTCATGTTCTTCTTCCGATTTGGAATAAATCAGAATGTCATCGATGAAAACAACGACAAACTTATCCAGGAAGTCCATAAAAATCTTATTCATGAGATTCATGAAGTAAGCGGGGGCATTGGTTAATCCAAAAGACATGACTGTATACTCATACAATCCATATCGGGTGGTGAAAGCAGTCTTTCGAATATCCTCTGCACGAATTTTGAGTTGATGATAGCCAGTTCTAAGATCAATCTTAGAAAACACCTGGGCACCGGTCAACTGATCAAACAAATCTTCGATCTTAGGCAAGGGGTACTTGTTCTTGATGGTGACATCATTCAACTTCCTATAGTCCGTACACAAACGGTACCTCCATCCTTCTTGTCCACAAACAAGACAGGTGATCTCCATGGGGACACACTTGGTTGAATCAATCCAATTTCCAACATGGAATCCAATTGCTTCTTCAGTTCTTCTAGTTCTGACGGGTTCATACTATAGGGTCTCTGGGATATGGGTCATGTTCCGGGGATTAGTTCGATGATTAACTCGATATCCCGATCTGGGGGTATACCAGGCAAAACATCTGGAAATACATCGGGGTATTCACAGACTATCCGAACTTGGTCAATGGTAGGTTGGGCTAGACTCTGGTTACACTTGAATTGGCGAGGTAAGGTTTAAGATATATGCTCGACTGATACTCCGGTGGTACTGGTCATGGTAATGGCTTTCTTGGCACAGTCAATCAATCCTTTATGCTTGGACATCCAATCCATTCCTAGTACTACTTCCAAACCTTTAGTTCCGAGTACTATTAAGTTAGCATAAAAATCTATGCCATGGATTCGGATAGGGACGGCTTTGCAAATTTGCCTAGCCTTGGTGGTTGATCCGAGAATTTGTACAATCATCAATGCTTCAATTTGATTGGCTGAATTTTACTAGTGCAGGCAAATTATTCGGTGACAAATGAATGCGATGCACCAGAATCAAACAACACTCTTGCAAGTACTGAATTAACAGAAAACATACCCAGCACGACGTCTGGCGCTTCCTGAGCTTCTTCAGCATGCATGAGAAAAAGACGGCCATTGCGGTTGAGTGAATTTCCTGGGGCAAATCTTCTCCCTGGCTGGACACGACGCTGGTGCTGAGCTGGGACATTGGCATTGGGGGCGGTAGCATTCTTCTTGTTGGGGCACTCATTGGAATAGTGGCCTTTATTTCCACAGTCATAACAGGTCACTTGAGACTTGTCCTTGGCTGCGATAGGCACAGCATTGCTTCCAGTCCTCGGGGCAGTATTGGGGTTAGTGGTAGTATTGTTGGTGTTGAACTTGGGTGGGGCACGGGTGAAATTGCTAGAGTTGTCGGGGTTGTTGTGATTTCCTCCGGGTCTAGGATTTCCACGGTTGGGATAGGTCGGACGGGTCATAGGGGGTCTGTTGGTTCGTGGGGCAAATCCTGGAGATGGGTTGGGGCGATACTTTGGGGTCTGATGGGTTCCTGGTTGATGCATTATGCGATGCTTGCGGTTTTCATTGGCTTGGTTGATCTTTCCTTCCATTTGGATATCAGAGTCGACAAGGGCTTAAATATCCACAAAGGGGATATTGACTAACACCGTCTGCATCTCGTCATGCAGACCATTCAGGAATCTTTCTTTCTTCTTGGCTTCGGTGTCTATCTCGTCCGGGGCTTACCTAGCTAATGACAAAAATTTGTCACGGTATTCCACTACAGTCATCCTTCCTTGCTTCAACTCTCTGAACTCGTCTCTCATTCTCTTGATCAAACCTGGTGGCACATGGGTTCTGCTAAACTTGACCTTGAATTCCTCCCAGGTCATCATCTGGCCTCCGGTCATTGCACGAACACTGTTCCACCATGCCCTGGCATCTCCGGCTAGATAATGGGTGGCGAACAAGACTTTCTCGTTGGCTTCCACTCCTGCTACTTCTAAGTTGTTTTCCATGGTTTGCAGCCAATCATCGGCATCTAGGGGTTCTTTCGACTTGGTGAAAACGGGTGGGTTGGTATTCTGGAAATTCTTGAGTTTAGATCCGTGGTTGTCCTGGTTTCCATGGCCTTGGTTGTTATGGGCTAGCTGGGATATCTGTTGCAGAGTGGCTAGGTTGGCTTGGCGTTCTGCTCTTTCAGCTTCGCGGTTAGAAGTCAACATTTGCAGGATCTGCAACATCGGGTCCGGGGCTGAACCACTTCCTCCACGTGGCATCTGAAGATTGATATAGATCATGAGAAAAGAGGGAAATTGCTAAGGTTTTGGGGGTTTTGAAGGTTTTTTTAAAGGTTTGACTCAGATTTTTCTAGCAACTTGCTTTTTCATTCATTCACTCATAGCACACAGTACAACACACACCACAACAAGGAAAAACAGATGGTTTTAAGAACCATTCTGAAATCTACGATATAGTGGGACCTACTACTACTCACTACGCTAGTGCTCAGTGCTACTACTCCTCGGAGTTTGTGGCTTCATCATCTTCAGGATCATCGATGAAGGCGAAATCATCCTCATCGGTGAAGAAGTCCATGGCCTGATCCTCCAGAAAATCATCGTCATCGCTGAGATAAGAGTAAGGGTCTCCACGAAGATCTTCTCCGGCATTCTCCCTTTCCTCTAGCTGCATGTCTCTCTCGTGGATGGTCTCTTCCAGAGATGAGATGCGATGGCGAAGACAGGCAATAATGCGCTCTTTCTTGTCGAGCTGACGGCGGCGAGACTTGCGATCCTTTGCGATCATGGCGATGGTCTGATCCTTCGTCTTGATGATGGCAGACTTGTGGTTGCAATAGTCACGGCAGTTGTCCAACTCCTGCTGACGGTCGTACATCATGAAGCTAAGGTGGTCCAATTGAGTCTTCAGCTCGGGGTGGTATGGGGCTTCCAGTGGTTGTCCATTTGCATCACGTCTTGGGAAAAACTCAAAGCGAGTACCCTTGATCTGATTGATGCTCTGTCCACACAGACGGGAAAGAGCTTCCTGCATTGCTCTGGCAAGTCCATCGAGCCGCTTGTTTTCCTCAAGGTAAATGAATTCCCTCCACTGGAGGTTCAATCTTTCCTCGGAGACTTGCAACAATTAGCCACTGCATATCTTCTCCTCCTTGATCATTGAGCTGAGCTCCGAAGAACTCGGGGTGCGGACGCTCCAGAAGTTCCGAAAGCTGATCCAGATCCCTCTCAAAGATAAGGTCTCCCCCATTTCCGAGTTGATAAAACTTGTTGTACTTCACGTCCATCTATAAAAATAGAGGATGAGTAGATTAGCAGAGTGATCAAGTGTGTCAAAATTTTATTTATTTTGCAAGAGTTTTTGAGGAACATGAAGTTTTATGAAAGAATTAAAGAGATAAGAATGAGAATAGGTTTTTGTAAATATTTGCTTTCTTTGGTTTTTGAAACTAAGTTTTTGGTTCAACGTCCAACCTAACTAGGGTCTCCTATGGTCAGGATGGCTCTGATACCAACTTGTCAACACCTGTATTTTTCAATCCTAGATGCCTGTTATGCCATACATCGCAATCCCAGGATTACCATTTTTGCGAGACATAACAGAATTGGATACCATAGTACTTCATCCATTACAACGAAACATAAGTTCTTACACAAATAGGGATCTCATGATCCAGTTCTTAATACAACATCAAGCAGCGGAATACGTAATAATAACGGTAGCGTAGGTGAAGCTCCATCTTCGGGGTCACAGGCAATGCTGACGATGGGAGATGATCCTAGTTGTCGTAACCTTCCTGGAGTCCATCCTCCAGGTACTCCTCTTCATAGTCTGGCCATGGGAATAGCCAGGGACAAAGCCATGAGTACTCTTTAAGTACTCGCAAACTAATACTAACAAGTAAAGGGGTTTTTGGAATATAGGACACTAGGCTCTAGGGTTGTTTTGCAAAAGCCAGGTTTATCTGTACTAAGCTCCAAAGCTAGTCACAATTTTATAACTCCTACGTGGGATCTTGCAGTTCAGGTCACAACTCTGTTGTGGTCAAGTCAAAGTCTGAACTCATTTCACAAGTCATTTTTAAAGTCTGACGGGGGAACAGTATGGCCACTCTAATGTCCATAATCATGACGCAGCTATTCGAATAGTTTGACACTCTGCAGAGATTGTACACTTTCACCACAACATTCGATACATCCGTCAGAACAAATCCTGAATTCACCATACTCGATGTCACGGATAATCAATCTTAACCTTTCAATTACACTCCAGTATAAGCACCTCTCCGTGAGTTTGGCCTCCCAACCATGACCACTTTGTCATCTTGGGTCTGCCGCATGTGGACAATCTTCACAAGGTAGCCTCAGCTCAGACCTTGGCCGTGAGGGAACTAATACTAAGGTATATAAGTTTCTAGTCAAGCCCTACCCAATATTCGGGTATTGTGGCTATACGATAAAATTGGAATGGTATCGCATCCAGACAACCATCAGTTTTATAAAGGGCTAAGGCTCATGCCTCAACATTTTCATCACCAAAATCATCAAGTGTTTGGAAACACATGTCCAAAACATTTCAATAGAATGATCCATCATTCCAAGGTTTTCATAACCATTTTCCACCAAGTAATCCCAGCTAAAGTTGATCAAGTTTTATGCTTAGCACTAGCATCTACAGTTGGGAAGGGTAATAATGAGGGGTGGTAACTGGTGGGGTTTCACTAAGTCCAACCTTATATCTTGGGCTGAGATCAAGGTTTCTAGCTTAGGCCAAATTTTATGCTCTTAGGGAAAACTTGAGCACAGCTGTCTAATATCTACCAAACTCTTAAGTAGACTCTAAGTAAGCTTTGATAAAGAAATAAAGTAGGAAGCTTGCCATAAAACTAGGATTGGTTTAGCAAGTTGGTATGATCACATACGCTTAAGGCATATGGTATTCATATCACAAGCATGGGTTTGTGGCAACAATATGGTATATTGCAAGTGTTAGCTTGCACTGGTATAGTATCTTGCAAGTGTTAGCTTGCATTGGTCAACTTGGTTAGTAAATCTTGCCTTGTGCAGAGCAGTGGTTGAAGTTCTCTTTGGCTTCCTCTTCGTAGTATCCTCCTTCCTCCTCGTAGTATCCTTGGTCGGTACTAGCGTCTATGAATAAATACGAGGTACACAATCACCAATCAATACTTAACTACTTGCAATCATCACACACAAGGGTCCTATAGATGATCTAGCATCATCTCTAACATTACAAGGTCAAGGATTGGTTTAAGTCCTTTTATTTTAGAAAAGTAATTTCTACTCATTGAAAAACTACTTAAGATTTAATATTCTCCAAACTAAACATGGGATCATGTTGACACATGTCATCACCACATATTGTAGTCCATGGGAATGTGATTTAAAGTGGTGTCACAATTTAATAAGGTTTTACCCTTTTATTTTAATTGATTAAAGTGGCTAGAAATGCTTATGTAGCATTCTTTTATTCCTTGAACAATATTTCTTCAAGTAAACCTATATATTTTTATATATTCTGAAAGGTATGGTTAAGTGTGATTTTTGAGAGTTGGAATCAACTCAAAAGCTTTTATGGTTTAAATTTGAAAAATGTTTGAATGCAGAAAAGCTTATGTCTTGTTATTTTTGCTATGGGTGATCTACAGATCCAAATGACTTGAATCCAACGGGCTTGGATTAAGCATTCACAGACCTTTCCAACAAAATTGGTTTCATCCAATTTGGTGCACTGAATCGACCTGGGTTGATTTTTGAAGTTGGGTACAGAAGTGTGTTTGAAATTAAAAAGAAAAAGGTTTAATTTGAATTGCTGGGCTGCGCGGGAAATTCTAACGGGCCGGCCTGCTAAGCGCAGTGCTCCCGCGGGCTGCGTAAGTGGGTGTCCCCACTCGTCAGTGACACGGGGCTGGGCGAAGCGGTATGGGGCAACGTGGGTCGTTTGATCTAATTCTAATCCAACGGCTGAGGGTCATCGTCGACGCGAGACAGCTCCGGCGAGAACGAAACCTAGCGCGGCCAGTGGGGGGTGCTGGGGGCTCACCGGGAGCAGGCGAGGGTGAGAAGGCGGGCGAACGAAGTCGACGGTACGGTGGCTTCTCTGGGCGGCTCCAATCGCTGGCTCCTTCTTCTCAGAGGCGGCAGGCTCGGTGAAATTCGGCGAGGTGGTGCTCGCCTTGCTCGGAGGATGGTGTGGCACGTCGGTGGGGAGAGGGAGTGAGATGGTGTGAAGAAATCGTATGGGGTGGCCTCTATTTATAGTCGGCGAGGGGACTGGGCGCAAGGTGAGCTCGTGGGCGAGCGGCGCATGGGGCTAAAGGCATGGGCAAGGCAAGGGGGGGGGTGTTGTGTCTCTGGCGATGCTCAATGACATGATCGCGATGGGGCGGTGTGGTTTGGGTCTGAACGGGCAGGGCGGCAGGCGGCTTGGCAGGCGGGCGTCGACGACGGGCGTGGTGGACGATGGGATGCTGGGATGTAATGGGGATGTCTGGGTCTCACAGGTGGTGGTGATCGTGTGTGCTGGCGTGAGGGCGGTGCAGGTCTGGGGACGCTGGTCGCGGGTGGTGCTCTGGCGCACGCTCGGCATGGTCTGGGCGCGGCTTGTGCGCGTGGTCCAGGGCTTGGCAACGCTTGCGGCTGGGACAGGCAGTGGCGGTGGACGGTGGGCTGCCTCCTAGACAAACTGGCTAGGCTTGCTGCTTCTCCTATCTTGCTGTCCACATTGGGGTGACATGGGTGTGCTCGGCTGTTCACCATTAATGGCAATGGCAAGCTCACAGGGGTGCTAGTGTTGGGCTAATCTTTCTAGATGATCTACTGGTTTGTGTGTGAGCTAACTAGGGAACAAGTTAGGCTCAAAACACAGCACACTATAGTGTTTGTGGTTTTGTTTGATTTGTGTCTGCAACCTGTTTGATGAAATGGCCGCATGAAGTCAAGTTTTGAATTTTGAAATGAATTTTGGTGAGTTTGATAGATTGGTTCTGGTGAGTCTGCAGATGCTTGGGTTTTGAAAGTTGAGCTTGTTTGAGTGGGTTTTGAAAAAGTGGGATCTTCCCATATGAAGAAGATTCAATTTTGAATTGTCATTTAAACTATGCATTTGAAAGTTTCTGGATGATCACAAAGTGGGCCTTGATACTCTGTTATGAGTACATTCAAGGGGTGCAAAGATCCAGAAAAGTTTCTGTTGGGTTTTGAAAGTTTGAGACAGCCAAAGTAGGCATGGGAGTTAAATTGGCCAAAATGACCATTCACTTAATATATTTGTTTTGATTTACTTGTTGAAAGGATCGTATGGGCACCTAGAGGGGGGGTGAATAGGTGCTACTTCAAATTTTCTTCTTTTTCAAATTAAGGTTTGACAATAAGGTAAATTCTCTAGATAATGCAACTACGGTGAATTTACCTATATGACAAAATGCAAGAGCTACCACAACACAAAGTAGTAACAAGTAATTAAGGTGCGGTAAAGGATAGAGGTAACCGAAAAGTGGACGCGGAGACACGAGGATTTGTTTCCCGTAGTTCCTTCCTTTTGAGGGGAAGTACGTCTACGTTTGGAGAGGGGGTGGTTTCAAACCACCAACGCCACGAGAGGCCTCCCTTGTTCTCCGATGAATCTCACCCCAATGGGATCGATTCACCTTCCACTATATCGGCAACCTTCAAGGTGGAAGCCGGCACCGTTACAAGTTTGGGGCACACATCCATAACTTAATCGGAGGCTCCCAAATACAAGCAAGCTGTCAAAGCAATCAAAGACAAGCTTGTAAGAACAAAAACGAGAGCTAGGGTTTCCAACAAAACACTAGAGCAAAGGGGCCCTCAATGAAATGAGGGGGAAATGAAGATCTCTTTTGGTGAAGTAGTAGATCGGGGACTCCTCCTTTGATTCCCCAAAGATCAAGGGCTTTGGGTGGTTGGATGATGAGATCTTGAGAATTTGAGTGGCTCCAAAGGACTCCAATGGTGGGTAAGACTTTAATGAGCTGAGCGCTTTGTCCCAAGGTATCCACAAAATCTGACCGTTGCAGCATTAACTGAAGCGGTAGTACAAGAGGTACAAGCGGTACTACCGGAGAATTCCAGTACTACCGGACCTAGGTACCGGATCACCCTTTTTCGAACAGCACAACTCCATACAAGAAACTCTCTGTCACGCCAGGTAGCAAAACCCGGTACTACCGCATTTTGCTACCGCAGCATGTAAGCTTTTGCAACGAGCAAAAACTCTCTGTCACGCCAGGTAGTAAAATGCGGTACTACCGCATTTTGCTACAGCATGTAAGCTTTTGCAACGAGCAAAAACTCTCTGTCACGCCAGGTAGTAAAATGCGGTACTACCGCATTTTGCTACCGGCGCAGACAGAAGCTTTTTGACACGTACAAAAACACTCTGTCGCGCCGGGTAATAAAATGCGGTACTACCGCATTTTCCTACCTAGCAGAGAGCTTTTGCAACGCTCAAAAGCCTCATCCGAAAAGTACTAAAATGTGGTACTACCGCATTTTAGTACCGGAGCAGGCAGAAGCTTTTGACAAGCTGTAAAAAAGCTTCTATCGCGCTAGGTACTAAAATGCGGTACTACCGCTTTTTAGTACCTGGCCCGGCAGAGACTTTTTGACAGTTAGTCATTTGCTTCTGTCTGGTCCGGTAGCAAAAAGCGGTACTACCACTTTTTGGTACCGCGCCAGGCAGACAGTTTCTGAATGTATGCAAACCTTTTTAATGTACCTGAGATACACTTAGCAAACCATTAGTCCGATATTTGTGTTGTTATCAAACACCAAAATCACTAGGGATAGAAAATGATCTTTCAATCTCCCCCTTTTTGTTGTTTGATGACAACACACATTTTGCAAGGAAATCTAGTGACGACAAGATGTAGATGGGGCTCCCCCTAGATATGTAGAAACAAGCCCCAACAGTTAGAATAGAAGTCGCACATAGAGGACATACCTTTGCTAAGAAACATGTGATGACCAAAAGATTAGGAAAGAGGAATATCATCACATAGAACGTATCCAACAAGAATAGCCATAATACACACAAGATGGATCCATAAGATAACCACAAAGTCTTAACATACATAGCACCAATAAATAGGTTCACACATAGAAGGAGGAGACCAAATAAAGTTCACAAGCGAATAAAATCCAAGGCAAGAACGAGCTTGTGACTTTCCCTCGCAAATCTCCCGCATGCCTAATGTGCAACTTCTCCCCCTTTGGCATCAAGACGCCAAAAAGGGGCAAGAGCAACACTAACGCCACGAAGATCACTCATCATCATCATCAACATCGTCCCATGCACCATGAGGTGGAGGGGCACGGAAGGAGGAGGTGGCATCATCTTCCCAGTTGTTGTGCTTGGAGATCCATTGGTCTTCTGGGGTAATGTTGTTCTCGGAGCCCGTGGAAGCAGTCAATCCTTGAGCCTCCATCATTTCCTTCTGACGAGCACATGCCTTCTTGGCATAGACATGAGCCTCAGACAGCGCTTCGATTGTCCACTTGGAGGCAGAATATCTTCTTTAGTTTGGCCTCAACCCTCTTAGCCCAAGATGGCTGTGCTGGCTGGCGACGAGAGACCACAAAAGCTGGTGCATCAGCAGCATCACCTGAGTCCTCAACCGGGTTCCCATCCTCATCAACAATCTGACCATCCGCATTGCGGGGTTTGGGATGGGTCTTGATCAGCAGATTCTTGTGACGGTGAGTGGCAAGACGAAGATGAGGCAAGTCACGGGCAATTTTAGGGCACTTGCTAATGATGAGAGCCATGATGTATGGAGCAAAAGGAGGCACCCTCCGCTGAAAAGTGGCGCAGACCATCTCATTCCAGATAACATCTATCACATCCATAGGGAGGCCAGAGTCACGATGGTGATAGGTGGCCATCATAATGTCCACCATGTAAGCATGAATCTCATCAACATTCCCTGCACGAGGGGCGATGGTCTCGCGATAGATGCGGTGCATGATGTCATAAGTAGGAAGGAGCCCTTTTATCTTACCAGGGATGCCGCGCCCCCGGATGTACAGTGGGGCAAGCCTATCTTTCTTCATGGGATTGTCATTTGCATGGCACCGAAACCCAACGGGAACATCCTTGCCACGGTCTTCGTACCCGAGGATAGCCGCAAACTCAGCCAATGATGCTTCCTTGACAACACCCTCGGTCATCCAAGTGAGAGTCCTAGCATTATTCTTGGCAAAGTGAACGGTTGCATAGAACTGAGCAATGAGCATTGGATCATAGTTGCATTTGAACTCCATAATAGGAAGCAAGCCAAAGTTGGTACACATGTCAAGAGCCTCACCAAAGTAGTTCAGATTCTTCCTCACATGATTCATCTCGATCCATTTTTGAGGAACCACTATTTTGTCATCCTTCATGAGAATCTCATGGAACACCCGCTCCTGGAATTCCGTGTAGAAGAGGCTGTTCTGTCGAGCAAAAGCGCGGGCCGCCCCATACGGACTGACCACTCGCAGAGCATGAAATTCAGACTCAGAGATATCACACAACAGCCTTGGCCCTGATGGCCCGGAACTTTGACTCTTGCGAGGACCAGAGGGAGGAGGAGGTGGAGGAGCTTTACCACGACCAACACTTTGCTTGACCCCCTTTCCCCCACGACCACGAGTTGTTGGCAGTTTCAGACGGGCACTAGGTTGAGGCATGACCTCCTCTTCAGACTCAGTCTCAGATTCTGACTCATAGTCCTCGATCTCATAGTGAGCTTTGGAGTGCTTGCGCGATACCTGGGAACCCCCTGCACCTGTGAAAGAACGAGGGAGAAAGCATAGGGGTAAGGGCACAAGAACCTGGGGCAAACAGATGATGGAAATGAGTGTTTTTAAAAAAAATTACTGCCAAGATCGGGTAGTAGTCTGGACCTGCACAATGTAGCTGTAGTAATCTGGAAAAAGATTCTCAGTACTACCCCGACTACTGATGCATATCTGAACTAAGATCCGAGCATGGGCAACAAATTATTTGTCAAAACACGATTCCCATCGGGCCAAGTGATAGATCGGGTAAATAGCACACGATACAACCTCAAGGATGCAAGTTTTAACCACGAATCGAAGGTACCTAGATTCAATGGAGAAAACAAGAAGGAAGATGAGGAGGGTGGTGGTACCGGTGTCCATGACGGTGGGGAAGAGGGAGGAGCCCGCGGGGAGACCGAATCCGGTGTGGATCCGGGAGAGAGAGGGGCGGATGGGCTTCCTCCGGCGACGTCATGCTCTGGTGGTGGCGCTGGTGAGGAGTGGAGACGAGGGATGAATGAGGCACTGAGGGGTGCCTCTCCTCGTCTTAACCGACGACAAGCGAGCTGTAGTAATCTGGGATCTTCTCAAGCAGTACCGCCGAGCCGGTAGTGTAGCAGGCCGCTCTGGGGAAGTTTTCAGCAGGAACACGAAACACACCCGAGGCGATAGTACCGCCATGACTTCGGTAGTCCGTTGGGTAGTACTGCGTGTGATCCGGTAGTACCAATGTGAGAGGCCGAAATGTAAATGGAAGGTTCTTGTGCAGAGTAGATGGGTTTTGTTGGAGAAGAGGGCCTGGGTTTAGAGAGACCTGAAATGGGCCAATGCACTCAAGGAAGAAAACTAAAACAAATGAAGAACCAAACTTGAGTGCATGACCAAAAAGAAAACCAACAACTAGTGGATGACAAACATGAGTAAGAACCAATTCAACTAGGTGACAATCACGAGTAAGCACATCATCCTCTCGATTGAGAGGGGCGGTGGCCACCATATTTGAGTATACTCGGCTTGGCACCACGAAGATGTATCTTGGGTCCATTACCGAAACTCATCATTGAGCTCACATATCACAAAATGATATTAAGAGGAATGAGATTTGTTTAATTTGCGCATAATGGTGGGAGGGATAGTCCAATCAATTAGGAACACACTCCCCCTATGTCCATGCCTACACCTAAACCAAACATGGGTCGAGTATTAGGTGAGAATGCAAGATAATCAAGTCAAGCTCCTTGAATCTACGATATTTAGTTCATTCCTCAAGTAGCAAAACCTTGCTTCATCAAGTGTCTTCGTGAAGATATCGGCAAGTTGATCTTTGGTTGATACATAGGATAGATCAATATCACCTCTAGCAACATGATCTCTAATAAAGTGATGTCGAATCTCAATATGCTTTGTCCTTGTGTGATCCACGGGGTTGTATGCAATCTTGATGGCACTTTCATTGTCACATAGAAGAGGCACTTTGTCACATTGTACACAGTATTCCTTTAAAGTTTGCCTCATCCATAGCAATTGGGTGCAAGCACTAGCAGCAGCAACATACTCGGCTTCGGCGGTGGAGAGTGATATACAATTTTGCTTCTTAGAAGACCAACCTACCAAGGACCTACCAAGGAATTGGCAAGCCCCGGATGTTGATTTTCTATCATCCTTGTCTCCCGCCCAATCCGAGTCCGTGTATCCACAAAGAGCGAATGTTGAGCCTCGAGGGTACCAAAGACCATAAAATGGGGTATGAACTAAATATCGAAAGATTCTCTTGACCTCCATTAAATGGTTTTCCTTAGGAGCCGCTTGATATCTTGCACACACACCTACACTCAACACAATATCGGGTCTAGATGCACAAAGGTAAAGCAAAGAACTAATCATAGACCGGTATACCTTTTGATCCACATCTTTACCATTTGGATTTTGTTCTAGATGAGTCTTTGTTGCCATGGGAGTAGGGGCTCCATTCAAATCTTGCATTTTGAATCTCTTGAGCATATCTTGAGTATACTTGGCTTGATTGAAGAATGTTCCTCCTCTAACTTGCTTGATCTCAAACCCAAGGAATACTTTCAACTCCCCCATCAAAGACATCCGGAACCTACTAGTCATAAGCTTTGAGAATTCATCATTAAAAGCTTTGTTAGATGAACCAAAGATAATATCATCAACATAGATTTGGCATACAAAAATCTCCCCATTAACCCTCTTAGTAAAAAGAGTGGGATCGATTTTCCCAACCTCAAAGCCACGGTCAAACAATAACTCTCTAAGGTGCTCATACCACGTGCGTGGGGCTTGCTTGAGCCCATAGAGAGCCTTATCAAGTTTGTAGACATGGTTTGGAAAGTTGGGGTCCTCAAATCCCGGGGGTTGCTTAACATATACCAATTCATTCAAAGGACCATAAAGGAATGCACTTTCTACATCCATTTGTTGCAACTTAAAGTTATGATGTGCCGCAAAAGCAAGAAGGATACGGATGGACTCAAGGCGAGCCACGGGTGCATAAGTCTCTCCATAATCAATGCCTTCAATTTGGGAATAACCTTGTGCAACCAATCTAGCCTTGTTCCTTACAATAATCCCATGCTCATCTTGCTTGTTCTTGAATATCCACTTTGTTCCAATAACATTGCGGCAATCCTTTGGCTTCTCAACTAACTTCCACACTTTGTTTCTCTCAAAATTGTTGAGCTCTTTGTGCATAGCTTCTAACCAATCCGAATCTTCAAGATCTTCCCACACTTTCTTTGGTTCAATCATGGAAATGTGAGCTTGATGTTCACTGAACCTCTTCAATTGTGCTCGTGTGGAAATACCTTTCCTTAAATCTCCAACAACATTTTGGAGGGAGTGGTCTCTTATTTCCAACATTCTTTCCTTTCTAGATTCGCGACGAGCGTGGATCTCCTCATTGTTTCTTGGAGGACCCTCTTCATCATTTTGATCCTCGTCTTGACCATCAACTTGACCTTGATCATTATTGGATTCATCCTCTATATTGGGAGGCACGGATTGACCTTGGTCTTGATCAAGTGATCTTCTAGCCTCAACTTGAGCACCCCTCAAAACAGCTTGGATGGATCTTCCTTGGCAAATTGACTTGACTCCACTTGACACCCCATCAAATGGACCAAGCTCCCTTTGACTAGAGTTCACACATTGATCACTATGTTGAGGGTCCACATCTTGTCTTTGGCTTGAGTCAAAGTCCTCCTCGGTAGATGGAGCATGTTGAGGATATGAAGATGAGGGCTCCACTCGAGTGGAGCATAGTTCTTCTCGATCCGCCATAAGAGGTTCCTCAATGGGGCGGATATAACCCACACCCATTCTTCCTATGGCATCCTGAGGAATTTCAACATCTGCATCACAAGCATCAACACGCACCCCTTGGGGACCATCATATTCTTCGAAGGTCACACTACAAGATTCTATGACGGCTCCGGAGAGCTTGTCATAGATTCTATAAGTGTGAGATTCGAGACCATAGCCAACAAAAATACCCTCTAAAGCTTTAGATTCGAATTTAGACAAACGAACACCTTTAATGAGATAGAAACACTTACAACCGAACACCCGGAAATAAGATATGTTGGGCTTGTTACCGGTAAGTATCTCATAGGGAGTCTTATTGATTTTCTTGCGGAGGTAGAGCCGGTTTGAAGCATGGCAAGCGGTGGAGACGGCTTCGGCCCAGAAGTTGTATGGAGATTTAAACTCCGCCAACATGGTACTAGCCATCTCAATGAGAGTCCGGTTCTTCCTTTCGGCCACACCATTTTGTTGAGGGGTGTATGCGGCGGAATATTGATGCTTAATCCCCTCATCACTAAGAAAGTCATTCAAGGTGTAGTTCTTGAACTCGGTGCCGTTGTCACTTCTTATAATCAACACGGGAAGATTGTGTTGCCGTTGAACCAAGTTGATGAAGTCGATAAAGGTCCTCTGAGTTTCACTCTTCAACTTTAAGAAATAAACCCAAGAGTATCTTGAAAAGTCGTCAACAATCACCAAACAATATTTCTTCCCACCAAGACTTGCATGAGATGGAGGACCAAATAGGTCCACATGTAGGAGTTCCAAGATCTTGTTAGACTTGATTTGGTTCGTGGGCTTATGAGGAGTGTCATGCATCTTCCCTAGAACACATGCCCTGCAAACACGATCTTTGGCAAAGGAAACATTTTCTTTTAGTCCAACAATATGGCCCTCTTTATTGAGACTTTGCAAAGTTCTCATATTGACATGGGCTAGTCGGCGGTGCCATAGCCAACCCACATCAGCCTTTCAGATAAGCACATCGGACTGCGGTGGCTTGCCCGAAAAGTCCACCACATACAAGTCATTTTCAACGTACCCAAGCGACCTTGAGAGACTTGCTCCACATGAGGACCACAATATCATTATCAATAAAGACGGCAAAGCCCATCTTTCCAAGAGCACGGATGAAGTAAATTGTATCCAAGGGTTTCAACAAGCATGACGTTCACGAGTGTAATGTCGTGAGCCACCACTACCTTGCCGAAACCCATTACCGTAGATTTTGACTTGTCGGCATATGTGACGGTGATTTGATCTTCATTTGACACCAAGTCCTTGACAATAGACGAGCTTCCGGTCATATGACAAGTGCAACCACTATCAAGCACCCATTTTGAATCTCCGGAAGCATAGGTCTACAAAATATCAAGCTAGTTTTTAGGTACCCATTTTTCAATGGGTCCTCTTTTGTTAGCAACAAGGGTCTTGGGAACCCAAATAGACCAAGCAATATAACCATAATAAGGACCAACATATTGTGCATACACATCACCATAGTAGTCACGCATTAAAACATAGTGAGGGTTAGCACTTCCCGCGAAATCGTCATGAGACATAGTTTTGCCAATTGTGGTCTTACTTCCCACAATGGTCTTGTTGGTCTCTTGTGTGGGCTTGTCCTTCTTCTTGTTGTTGTTCTTCTTCTTTGTTTTGGAGACAAAATCAATGCCCCCTTTATCACCACTACGCCTTTGCTTGCTCAAAAGATCATCAATAGACTTGTTACCTTGTGGAAATGTGATCTTCGCAAGCACCCTCTTCAACCTAGCATTCTCTTCAAGGATAGTCGTGCTACTCGATGGAATGAAGTTACTAGGTGAAGGAATATTGGCCAATTGAGTTTGAAGCGTTTCATGGGACTTTGTGAGAGACAAGAGTTCACTTTCCAAGGCTTTGTGGGCCTTGTTAAGCAAGCTAAAGTCCTCGTCAAGTTTTTCATGAACCACACCAAACTCAATCTTGTCCTTTTTAGCTCTTTTGTATTTAGCAATAGAATGATCACGCTCTTTAATGAGTTTGTTAACAATTATGTCATTGGCCTCATCAAGCCCTTCAAGTTTTGACTCAAGGGACAACCTAGTCTCTTGTTCTTCTTCTAGAGCATTTCTTAAATCCTCTAGTTCAATCATATGTTCATGCCCAAGTTTACATCTAACATCTAGAAGTTCTTGAGTGTGGGAGAGTTGATCTAAGATGTTCCCAAAATGTAGTTTAGCATCACCTTCTAGGTTAGTCATGAACTCATCAAAGGCAATTAGTTCCTTTTTAACATCAAGAGACATTTCATCATCATTATCTAATTGAGTAGAGTGGGATGATGAGGATACCTCCGTTCCTCTTGCCATAAGGCAAGTGACGTCCTTGGAGGAAGAGTTCTCATTTGGAGAGTCGAAGAGTGAGAGTGTCGGAGTAGAGGTGGTGGCTAGAGCCGCCATACCATGTGAGGTTTCTTCTTCTTCCTCATCTTCATCATCTTCATTATCGGAAGAGTATTCTTCATGAGTGATCAAGACAATTTCTCCCGATTTCTTGTTGATGGGGTTCTTTTTGATGAAAGGTTTCTTGTAGGGTGCCTTGAGAGTCTTCTTCAACACAAGCTTCCCACCATTATCTTCTCTCTTCTCATAGGGGCAACTTGCCACAAAGTGGTAGCGGTCACCGCAGTTGAAGCAAGTTCTCAACCTAGTGGCATTCTCTCTTTTCCCATTTGGATTGCTTCTTCGTTGCATTTCCATCTTGGCCTTGGCGGGATTCTTCCAAAATTTCTTTGCATAGAAAGCCATATATTGACTATGAGCAATCTTGACATCATCGGGATGGTCCAAGGAGAGGCCTTCATCACTATCATCTTCATCTTCAAAGTCCACAGCTTTGGAGTTTAAAGCAACATTGACCACATTGCTCATACCGAGGGCACGAGCACGGGCATCTTTGGCGTTCTTGAAAGCGGCCATCTCTTGCATAACTTCGTTTGAGGTCATGAGATGGTAGTTGTGTCTTCCTTGTGAGCTCTTCAAGTCGGTGGGCTCAAAAGGCATGAGTGCACTCACATATTTCCTTTTTATCCATGCATCATCCACATGTGAGGCACCCACATTTCTAAAGGCGGTGGCGGTGGTCTTGAGCCTTCGATACATGTCTTCGTGATCTTCACCTTCTTTCATGTAGAAACCTTCGGCTTCATTGCTTAGAGCATCATATCTGTTCCTCCTCATACTCTCATTTCCAACAAACAACACAGTGAGAGCATCCCAAGCTTCCTTGGCAATGCTAAAGTGCTCAATGTGTGGATAATATTTTGTTCCTAATCCTTGTTGAATCATATGCAAAGCAGTGGCATTGAGTTGACTATTGACAACCTCTCTTCTTGTCAAGTTGTTTGGATCCCCAATAAAGAGTCCATGCTCGATGATGTTCCATAGTTCAATGCAAGAGCTGCGCATATGAGTTCTCATTAGTGATTGCCATTGAGAAAAAGTAGCAGACTCTTCTAGCTTAGGTGGGTCACCTCTATGTACACATGAGGGTGAGGGATGGGAGGATCGGGAGAGTACCAAGAATCACGGTGCTCGCCCTTCCCCCCATCAAGTCGTGTGGAGGAATTAGTAGTGTCTAGTTTATCCCCTACCACCATACCTTCGGGGGATACCGGAGTATTCCCTTTAGGTGCGGATGGTAGTTCCTCTTGAGGGGATGGGGGTGATGAGCCATCTTTGTCTTTAAGAAGTTTCTCAAGCATCTTCTTGACTTCGTTGACCAAGGAAGAGCTCAATCTTGTTTCCAAGTTTCTGAGATCTTCCATGGTCACCGGAGTTGACTCACTACCACCTTCACCTTCTTGGCTACCCATATTCTCTTAGGCGGTAAAGCCCGAATAAAGAGCCGAGGCTCTGATACCAATTGAAAGGATCGTATGGGCACCTAGAGGGGGGGTGAATAGGTGCTACTTCAAATTTTCTTCTTTTTCAAATTAAGGTTTGACAATAAGGTAAATTCTCTAGATAATGCAACTACGGTGAATTTACCTATATGACAAAATGCAAGAGCTACCACAACACAAAGTAGTAACAAGTAAGTAAGGTGCGGTAAAGGATAGAGGTAACCGAAAAGTGGACGCGGAGACACAAGGATTTGTTTCCCGTAGTTCCTTCCTTTTGAGGGGAAGTACGTCACGTTTGGAGAGGGTGGTTTCAAACCACCAACGCCACGAGAGGCCTCCTTGTTCTCCGATGAATCTCACCCCAATGGGATCGATTCACCTTCCACTATATCGGCAACCTTCAAGGTGGAAGCCGCATGTTACAAGTTTAGGGCACACATCCACAACTTAATCGGAGGCTCCCAAATACAAGCAAGCTGTCAAAGCAATCAAAGACAAGCTTGTAAGAACAAAAACGAGAGCTAGGGTTTCCAACAAAACACTAGAGCAAAGGGGCCCTCAATGAAATGAGGGGGAAATGAAGATCTCTTTTGGTGAAGTAGTAGATCGGGGACTCCTCCTTTGATTCCCCAAAGATCAAGGGCTTTGGGTGGTTGGATGATGAGATCTTGAGAATTTGAGTGGCTCCAAAGGACTCCAATGGTGGGCAAGACTTTAATGAGCTGAGCGCTTTGTCCCAAGGTAGGTGGAGGGGTATTTATACCCCTCCACAAAATCTGACCGTTGCAAAGATTAATCGGCGGTAGTACCGGAGGTACAAGCGGTACTACCGGAGAATTCCGGTACTACCGGACCTAGGTACCGGATCACCCTTTTTCGAACAGCACAACTCCATACAAGAAACTCTCTGTCACGCCAGGTAGCAAAACCCGGTACTACCGCATTTTGCTACCGGCATGTAAGATTTTTGCAACGAGCAAAACTCTTCACGCCAGTAGTAAAATGGTACTACCGCATTTTGCTACCGGCGCAGACAGAAGCTTTTTGCAACGAGCAAAAACTCTCTGTCACGCCAGGTAGTAAAATGCGGTACTACCGCATTTTGCTAGGCGCAGCATGTAAGCTTTTGAAACGAGCAAAAACTCTCTGTCACGCCAGGTAGTAAAATGCGATACTACCGCAATTTTCTACCGGCGCAGACAGTAGCTTTTTGCAACGCTTCAAAAGCCTGTCTGGCGATAAGATTAAAAATGCGGTACTACCGCATTTTAGTACCGGAGCAGGCAGAAGCTTTTGACAAGCTGTAAAAAAGCTTCTGTCACGCTAGGTACTAAAATGCGGTACTACCGCTTTTTAGTACCTGGCCCGGCAGAGACTTTTTAACAGTTAGTCATTTGCTTCTGTCTGGTCCGGTAGCAAAAAGCGGTACTACCGCTTTTTGGTACCGCGCCAGGCAGACAGTTTCTGAATGTATGCAAGCCTTTTTAATGTACCTGCGATACACTTAGCAAACCATTAGTCCGATATGTGTGTTGTTATCAAACACCAAAATCACTAGGGATAGAAAATGCTCTTTCACTTGTCTTTAGGAAAAGTGTGGGAAATGTTTTAGATGATGTTCTTTTCACCTAAGAAACATTTTACAAGCAATGGTTCACACAAACAAGGTGGTTTTTAAAGAAATTCAAAATCCATGCATACACATATACATGCATTCATGAATTCATTTAGAAAAGTTTTTGTTAACCCTAATCTTGATGATTAGTGTTTTGAATGATCTAAGTTTGATATTTTTGGGATGTTACAACGAGTAAGGCAACCACAGGGACCCGCTGGCAGAGGAAGGAAGGCGCAGGGGCGGTGCCAGCGCAACGGGTCAACGGTGGTGGCCGCTGGTGGTGGCCGCTGGTGGTGGGAGGGACAAAGGCGGCGGGAGGAGACAGGTGCCGTGGCGCAGGCAATGCACGCAGGGGGTGGTAGCCACCGTGAGGGAGGGGGATCCCGTGGAGAGAGAGAGGCCAGGGTCGTCGGGCGAACGGGAGGCGGTGCGGATGCGGAACAAGGCGACGGGGCTGATACGTCCAATTTGCATCACCATTCTATATCATAATTTGCCTCTATTCATTGATATATGTCTTATTATGAGATATTACTTATGTATTTTCCACTGTTTTGTATGTTGGATGATTCTTGGAGGATGGACTGCCGGAGTCTAGATTCTGATGGAAAAAGAGGTGTTTTGATGCAATTTCTCAAAGATCAGAAAAATACCAGAAAATATGGGAAAATTATATTTTTCGGGAAGACAGAGTAATCCAGAAGGGGAGACGAAGAAGGGCCATAGGGGGGCCACACCCCCTAGGCGCGGGCCCACCTTGCCCCGCGCCTAGGGCAGGTGTGGCCCACCTACCTGGACTCCAACTCCGCCCTCTCGCCTATATCTTCCTCATGGAACCCTAACACCAGGGGAGAAACCACAGATAGATTTCCGCCGCCTCTGCAAGGCAGAAAACACCGAGAGAGAGAAAGATTTCTCTGGCAGACAGATTTCTGCCGGGGAAATTCCTTCCCGGAGAGGGGAGATCGTCGCCATCGACACCGTCATCAAGCTAGGCTTCATCTTGATCATCATCATCCACACCATCATCTCCACCAGCACCATCATCACCACTCCGTCCCACTTTAACAATCATGTTGGATCTTGCTTTAGTTCTTAGGGGGGGACTTTCCCGGTGTTAATTACTATTGTATTTGATGCTCGTGAGTGGAACCATTGGATTATTGTTTATGTTCATATTGTTATTCATCACCATATCATCTTTGATCTTGATCCATATGATGTCTTGTGAGTAGTTCGTCTAGTTCTTGAGGACATGGGAGAAGTCATGTTGTTATTAGTGGATTTGTGTTGAGTTATTATTCAATGGTTTAGTATTTAAGTTGTGGTGCTATTCTTCTAGTGGTTTCATGTGAACATCGACTACATGATACTTCACCATTTATGGTCCTAGGGGAATGCATTTTGTATTTGGCTACTAATTTTGGGGTTGTCGGAGTGACAGAAACCTGAACCCCCGTTAGGACACCATTGCATAAGGGAGTGTAGGATCTCAGAGTTTAAGGTTGTGGTTAGGTTTATATCTTAATTACTTTCCTGTAGTTGCGGATGCTTGCAGGGGGTTTAATCACAAGTATGTATTAATCCAAGTAAGGTCGGTACATTAGCACAGGTTCACCCACACAACACTTACAACACCAAAGAAGAGTACTTAGCTATTTGAAGCGAAAGCACTTGGCAGAATTCCCATGTGTCCTCGAGAACGTTTGGTCCTTATAAATATTTCCACCGGCTTGTCCTTTGCTAATAAAGGATTGGGCCACTTGCTATGTTTGTTCTTTGTCTTTATTACTTGCACTTTGTTTTGTTGCTTTATCAGAAAACCCCTAAAAATCCGTTTGCTAAGTATTTATAGAGATTTCCTGCTCCATACCACTAGTCAACACCTTCTGCTCCTTGTTGGGATCGACACTCCTATTTATAGAAAGTACTACGATACACCCCCTATACTTGTGGGTCATCAAGACTATTTTCTGGCGCCGTTGCTGGGGAGTGAAGCGCTATTGAAGAGTGGAACTGGTAAAGGAAACTTCTACTGTGAGTATTGCTTTTTGTTACTGCTTGTTACTTTGTTTCCAATATGGATATCCCACTTGGTTTTCTATTTGGGAAAACTACTACCACTGCTAGGGTAGTAGATGAACCACCACATGTTGAGATAGATCCTTTTAAGATACCTACAAGTATTGTTGATCGTGTTATGAATAATTATTATTTTGGGGATGGAACTGTCCATACTGGTGATCATTTGCTTTTTATCCATGAATTATGCGGGTTTTTTAAGTGTGCAGGTGTCACAATTGAACAGGTGAAGAAGAATTTACTCTCTATATCCTTGAAAGGGAGAGCTGAAGAATGGTATAAGCTGCTAAAGAATGGACAATCCATGGAATGGGATGAAATGGCTTATCTATTTTATTCTAAATTCTATCCTCCTACTGAGATTCATAAGGATAGAAATCTGATATATAACTTTTGGCCTCGTGATGGAGAGAGTACAGCTCAAGCTTGGGGGATATTGAAGTTACTAATATTTAAATGTCCTATTCATGAACTCCCTAACATTATTATTATTAATAACTTTTTATGCTAGGCTTTCTCTTCATGATAAAGATTTACTAGATGCTTCTTGTGCTGGATCATTCACACGTATGAAGGAAGAAGCTAAATGGGATCTACGAGACCGTATTCAAGAGAACACTGAAGCTTGGGAGAATGACAAAGGAAGAAAGTCAGGTATAAATTATGATTATGAATGCATTAAATCTTTTATGGGAACTAATGACTTCCGTGATATTAGTAATGAGTTTGGTATTGATTCCCAAAGTATTTCCAACTGTTTTAAGGTCTTTGCCTCTTACATAGAAATTCCCAAAAAATAGTGGAATAAGTACCATGCACCTTATAAAGATGTTGTTAGTCATGTTCCTGTTAGAAGCACTGAAGTTTGCACTACTAATCATATTGTGCCTAAACCTTATGTTGAGAAAATACCTTTCCCAGCTAAGGTAAAGGAGTATTCTATGATGATTAGTGCAGATAATAAAGGTACTAAGAAAACTGTGGAGCTTGATGAGCAATTGAATATTGAACCTGTGGTAGCTATTGTGAAAGATCTTGATGCTAGAAATATAGAGGATGAGCACATTATCTTATGTGAAGATGCTTCTAATATTGTCTCCCATCCTAGTAAGGCTAGAAAAGCTAGTGTTCATGTGCTTTCTGTTAAAATTGGTGATCATTGCTATTATGGTTTATGTGATATTGGTGCTAGTTCTAGTGCTATTACGTATGAGCTTTACAGGGAAATTATGCATGAAATTGGTCCTTGTGAGCTTGAGGACATTGATGTGGTTATTCACCTTGAAAATAAGGAAACCATTTGCCCTATTGGTATTGTAAGAGATGTGGAGGTTCTTTGTGGTAAGGTTAAGTATCCTGCTGATTTTCTAGTGCTTAATTCAGCTGCTAGCAAAACGTGTCCTATCATTTTTGTAGACCTTTCTTGAACACTTGTGGAGCTATTATAGATTGTAAGAAGGAGAAAGTTTTAACTAAGTTTGATGGAGATTCTTATGAGTTTAACTTTTCCAAATTTTCTAAAACTCCTTGTGAAAACATCTTGCCTAATGAAGATTTCAGGATGGAACAACTTGCTTCTATTGATCGAGTTTATGACCTTGGACCTATTTTTGGTGACTGTAAGTATGCTCATTCTGATAATAGAGTTGTTTCCTTTGATGGTTATATTGTCAACTTTATTCAAAGTGCTACTGGAAGTTATTTTGAGAGAGGGAAACATGGTTTTATGCATCTCAATAATGTTAAGTCTCCATGTTTTATGTTGAAAGCTTTCAAGTTGCGTTTGTTTTGTCTTCCTATACTGGTGGCTTTTTGTTTCAACAATATATTTTCTCATGATACCCCCCATGCATAGGAAGTGGGTTATACTCAAATGTGTTGGTTATTTGCTTCTTGATGCTCTCTTTCACTTCAAATATTTATCTCTTTAGTGAGCATCTTTGAAAGTTTCAAGCCCAACTTAAAGGCATTAAAGAAAAGTACTTGTTGGGAGATAACCCAAGAGTTTGGTTGAGTCTTGGAAGTTATTACCTCTGTAATAACCGCTCCTTATCCTTTTTGTTTTGGTTTTTGTGTCAAGTTCAACTATTTTTGAGAAGTAGAGGAGTTGTGAAAAGTGGTTGTCCTGGGACAGATTTTTGTGCTGCATTGTAAAAATTTGTGAAGGAGCTCAGTACGTCGGATGTATCTGTACTTTTCTGAGCTTGTTCTCCAAGTTGTTACCCAACTTTCATTAGTTCTCCACTTTTTGATTTGAGCAACATAAGGTTTTCGAAAAAATCAATCTTTACCTGCTGGTCTATTTTGACAGATATCTGTTATCATTTGCAATTGCCTCTTACAGAAGCCTTTGTTTTGATGGATTTCAGTTGAAGTTTGCACCTAAAGGTTAATTTTTTTCTTACACTAATGTTGCCATTGAGGTTTGTGTGAGACCTTGTAGGAAAGGAAATTCCAGGAGAAGGAGAAAAGGAGTCTGCAGAGTTCGCCTTTGAATAGGTAAAAGTGGTGAAAACAGAAGGTTCGTGAAAACCCAATCTTTTTATTTTGATGTTTTTATTACATAAGGGAAGTTACGAGACGGAACAGAGGAGGAAATGGAGGCCAATGTGGCCAAACCCACCCCAGGCACGGCCCCCAGCTGGCCGCGCCTAGAGGGGGTGTGCCTCCCCTGAGCTCCGTCTCCGCCTCGTTCTCGCATCAAAACCTTCCTTATGCATTGAAACTTCGTAATATATAACCCCTGGGATCCCCCGAGGTTCGTGCATCGTGTTCTCGTCATGTTTTCGTTTCAATCTGTTTCTGTCAGGAAATCTTCTCAAGTTTAGAGCACCGTGGTCTCCGTCAAGGACAAAGGCAAGAAGCCCGTGGAGGAAGTAAAGTTGGAGGAACAAACCGCCGCAGGATCAAGGGCAAGGAAACCTACTTTCGTAGGAGAAATTAACACTGGACGTGGCTTTTATCAAAACATGCAGGGGATCATAGCCTCAGTTCCAGACTTCAGATCCTGTCCTGAGGCAGTGGAAGCCCTTCGAACCACTGAAGATTTTTGTGATAAGTACTGTGCTTTGAGGATGAAGGTGGATATGCTTCAAGAGGATAATGGCAGGCTTCGTGAGATGCAAGAGGGTTTTCTGACCCTAAACAAGAGAACATCACCACCACTGAAGGAGTAATTCGTCATCAGGTTTGCCATCCCCTTGGCTTGTTCCAAGCTTGGGGGGAGTGCCGCGGTATCACAATCATTATCTTTTATCTTTTACCTTTTTAGTGGATTCATATCTTTGGTAGAGGTGTTATCTTATAGTTTGGTTTGCATGTGGAAGTATCTCTCCTTTAGTTGGTTATCTATGTATCCCTTGGTGTGAGTGTCTTTATTGGAGTATTAATGAGAAGTTTCATCTTTTACTTTTTGCACTTCTTATTTTAGTTTGCAATCTCTATTATATGATGGATCTTGTTGATCAGTATTGGCATCACTTTGGGATCATCAAGTGGATCTAAATTGGTTTTGGCAAACCGAGTTCTGGTCGGTAGCAACACTTTTTGAGGTTTGAAAGAAAAAGAGAAAAAGCTTACAGGTATTTTGTATCATTTATTTTCTTTATTGTTGGCTCATAAGCTTAGTATTCTTTATTTAAGATCTTTTGTGTCTTCAAGGAAGATTGCATATTTGGCTTTATCACTTGTAGGTTTGCTTGTTTCTTTCAACTCTCTTACTTGCTACCCAGCCTTGCTAGCCAAAAACCTGTTTTGAGAATGCATACTTCTCATGTTTCCAATCCCTTTGAACCAAAACCTTTTCCATTTGTGTCCACCATATCTACCTATTAGCAATTGCTATTCCAAGCAAATTATCAAGATTCATCTATCTTTCGAATTAAAAAGTATTTTGTTATGTGAAAACTAGTTAGTAAAGCTCTCACGAACTTGATGGCACACCATATTTTCTTGCCCCTAATAGACTTGAACCATTGTGTCATCAAAGTTGTATATGCTTGCATCTATACGTTGGAATTAGCAGAACCGTGCTATCACGGGAAATGCTTTCAACATTGCACTTGTACTTTGTATACAGTTGATATCGTGCTCTTTTGTCTGTGGATGTCAACGGTGTGAAATAAAGAGGGAACTTGTAAGTCCATGGAGTCGGTATTTTGTGTTACAGAAGCGCCTGGGCTGCTAACCTAAGCCATGCCTAATCATGGTGGAAACTTGCAACATCACCATAGTGAGCTATCAATGAAGCATCCTCAATAAAAAGCTATGCACATAGTAAATAAAAAGATCGCTGAGATGCTTATTGTCTGCTTGCCTTGTCATTTTGGTTATGGGATAGCTCCTATACCATGTGCAAGGGGTACCCCGTTGGCGGTTCTCTATGATACGCATGTACTTACAATGACAAGAACTTACCGGTAACTGAAGTTGAGTAGCATGAGGAGTGGCCCTCATATTCAAGGGACATGAGATTGCCAACTAATATTTCGCCAAGCATATGCTCCATCTTTGTGCACTTTAACCTTAATCATCTGAAGATTCCTATGATAGGGGCAATGAGGGCTCAAAGCTAGTAAGTACCATAATCTTTTGGAAGCTCTTTATGACTTGAAATCCCTGATATGCTCTATAAAGGGACCTTTCTCCTACTTCTAAGTTGAGTCAGTAAACCTACTTCCTCTCTATATCCAGCAAGCATTTGAGTTGTTGTGTTGCAAGCATTCATATGGTGATTTATCCAATCATGTTCTTTATCTTCCTTGTTTGCACAAGACTCTTATCTATTGAGTATTACTTTGAAAGCCTTTATTGTGAAAAACCTTTTTGAGCAAAGAGTGCTCCTGTTATAAAACTTCTACAAAAATCTTTTTGTGAAATAGTTTGCCAGCTGTTCTCTGACCAGGAACAAGAGTTTGCCAATTCCAATTATGATTTATCTTTATGCATCTCTATTGTGACTCATGTACTTGTTGCAAGCTAAGTTAGAGTTGTTTTCTTCTATGAGTTGTGTAATGGTAAGTGTGATGCTTCTTGTCCGTATTA
The DNA here is from genome assembly GCA_030063025.1 of Avena longiglumis. Classification (NCBI taxonomy): domain Eukaryota; kingdom Viridiplantae; phylum Streptophyta; class Magnoliopsida; order Poales; family Poaceae; genus Avena; species Avena longiglumis. Next base: position 214,167,620 of record CP125973.1, on the reverse strand, counting down.
TTTTATCGACACTTCACTCCATAAACCTGTGGACATGTTTACTAAGCTTAGTTTTTTCTTGGGGACAAGCAAAGGTCTAAGCTTAGGGGAGGGGGTTGATACGTCCAATTTGCATCACCATTCTATATCATAATTTGCCTCTATTCATTGATATATGTCTTATTATGAGGTATTACTTATGTCTTTTCCACTGTTTTTGCATGTTGGATGATTCTTGGAGGATGGACTACCGGAGTCTGGATTCTGGTGGAAAAAGATGTGTTTTGATGCAATTTCGCGAATATTAGAAAAATACCAGAAAAATATGGGAAACTTATATTTCCCCGAAAGCCAGAAGGGGAGACGAAGAAGGGCCACAGGGGGCCCACACCCCCCTAGGTGTGGGCCCACCTTGCCCCACGCCTAGGGAAGGTGTGGCCCACCTGCCTGGCCTCCAACTCCGCCCTCTCGACTATATCTTCCTCACGGAACCCTAACACCAGGGGAGTGACGACAGATATATTTCCGCCGCCTCTGCGGGGCGGAAAACACTGAGAGAGAAAGATCTCTGTGGCAGATAGATTTCTGTCGAGGAAATTCCTTCCCGGAGAGGGGAGATCATCACCATCAACACCGTCATCAAGCTAGGATTCATCGGGATCATCATCATCCACACCATCATCTCCACCAGCACCATCATCACCACTTTGTCCCACTGTAACAATCGTGTTGGATCTTGCTTTAGTTCTTAGGGGAAACTTTCCCGGTGTTAATTGTTATTGTAGTTGATGCTCGTGAGTGGAACCATTGGATTATTGTTTATGTTCAGATTGTTATTCATCACCATATCATCTTTGATCTTGATACATATGATGTCTTGTGAGTAGTTCGTCTAGTTCTTGAGGACATGGGAGAAGTCATGTTGTTATTAGTGGATTTGTGTTGAGTTATTATTCAATGGTTTAGTATTTACGTTATGGTGCTATTCTGATAGTGGTGTCATGTGAACGTCGACTACATGATACTTCACCATTTATGGGCCTAGGGGAATGCATTGTGTATTTGGACACTAATTGTGGGGTTGCCGGAGTGACAGAAACCTGAACCCCCGTTAGGACACCATTGCATAAGGAAGTGTAGTATCTTAGAGTTTAAGGCCATGGTTAGATTTATATCTTATTTACTTTCCTGTAGTTGCGTATGCTTGCAGGGGGTTTAATCACAAGTATGTATTAGTCCAAGTAAGGTCGGTACATTAGCACAGGTTCACCCACACAACACTTACAACACCAAAGAAGAGTACTTAGCTATTTGAAGCGAAAGCACTTGACAGAATTCTCACGTGTCCTCGAGAATGTTTGGTCCTTATAAGTATTTCCACTGTCTTGTCCTTTGCTAAGAAAGAATTAGGCCACTTGTTGCGTTTGTTCTTTGTCTTTATTACCTGCACTTTGTTTTGTTGCTTTATCAGAGAACCCCTAAAAATCCGTTTGCTAAGTACAGATTTCCTGCTCTATACCACTAGTCAACACCTTCTGCTCCTCGTTGGGATCGATGCTCCTATTTATCAAAAGTACTACGATACACTCCCTATACTTGTGGGTCATCGGGGGCAGAGAGAACCAGGTGACGACGGGCGGTGTCTGCGAAAAAACGAGGAGCGTGCGGGGTTGCGGGGTCGAGACGCGTGAGAGAGAGGCGAGGTGTCGTGTCGGGCAGGTGGGGGTGAGGATCAGGGTGGTCTTGTGGTGGGACCAGGTGGGTGAGAGGGAACGTGGACGGGGTGGTACGGGTGGGTTGTGTTGCGTGAGTCCGTGTGTGAGATGTGCGTGCGTGGCGATTGGCGGCAGGGGTGAGTGGTTGGCGGCCGCGGGGATGGTAGGAGTAGGTGGGGTATTAGGGTTTGGGGATTTAGGGTTAGGGTTTGATAGATTTGGTGGTAGGCTGGCTGCTAGTTGGGCCTTGGGCCTAACTAGCGGCTGCCTCCCTAGAAAATATTTATTTATAAGTTTTAGTTTTATACGAGTCTTTTGCAAATACTTTTTAGATAAACAAAATAATCCGGAAGAGACCGGAGTTTTGAGTTTAAATAAAAGAGGCGATAGTTAGAAAACAAAAATAGGGTTTTCGCAAAAATGGTTTTAGACATAGATATGCATGCCGACATGATGATGCGTAAAACAAGAATACCAAGCGATTTTCTAGTAGTGGTTTTACCCGGAGTGCTACAGAGAATCACCTCTTCTTTGGCGCCATCGACTTCACCGTCCACTCGCTGGCAACTCGCCAAAACTTCGACTGCGTAGGCGACGGAGTCAAACTGATGTTCGGGAGATTCTTCTTTGAGGTCAGAAACAAAGTTTCCTTTTCCTTAGACCGTGAGATCATATTAATCACAGTCTCTCGAGGCTGCTTCGACTGCATCAAACATCACTCAGTGAAATGGTGATTATAAAGGTGTACGGTGGGTATCCGGAGGAACATGTTCATGCGTATGCATCAAGAGCGGTATTTGTTCACCCAGTGATGGGTAAAATACAGTTAGGCCAACTTGGTCAGATTAAATCCATAAATATTGCAACATGTGACTATGTCACGCGGATGTAATATTGTGGTAACAAGTAAACAGTACTTGTCGGTAACGAGATTAAACAAGATATGGAGATACCTTAACGATCGGATCTCGGACAAGTAATATCAAAGTAACAAAGAGAAATGGACTCGATGTTTACAGTTCAAACGACATCATCAATCTGGAATGCACATGGATCATTATGGGCATCATGGTCCCTATGTTGATCATTGACGCAAGAGAGTCTAGGTCATGTCTGTAGTTATTCCCGAGCCATGAGGGGATACACTTAAGGGTGCGATGAGCTTGAGATTATCCGTAAGTTAGAATCATAGTAGAGAAAAAGAAAGCTAGAATTGTTTCGCGGAGAGAGATCCGAAGTTGTTCGGAGAAATAAAGGAAACCGGAAAGGTTCGGGTGAGAGGACTGGAATTGTTCTGGGATGTTCCGAAGTTGTTCGGAGGATATAGAAGGGGAACCAAAAGGTGTTTCGGGTCGAATCAAATTTGGTAATATGTATTTACATATTAATTAATGTAATTAATATTAAATATAATATTAAAATCTGATTTAAATGGTTATTCCCCTAATGGGCGAAATTTCCTAGGGAAAAAGGGCCCACGAGGGAAACCGGTGGAGGGATGGCCACCTAGATGGGCCCTAAGGGCCCATGCGCCCAGGGGAAACCCTAGGGTGCCTAGGGTTAGAAGTTTGGGGCGCCCCAGGGCTTCCCCACCCTTCGTCGACGCCTCCTCTCCCCCTTGAGCCGTCGGTTGGAAGGCTTGGGGGAGGGTCAAGGCTGCCCCCTCCCCCCTATATAGAGAGGCGCCCCGTCTCCCCTTGGAGGGATACATCAATCTACAGATCCCATGAGTTGGGAACTCCTCCTCCTCTCCAATCTCTCTCGCTCTCTAGTTGTCTCCACGCGTTGGCACGGCCTAGGGCTGTAGATAGAATCTTGAAGGGCCAAACCCTAATCTGTAACAGACTCGACCTACTCGAGACTTGGCCTCCCCATATAAAGGCCAGGAGGGCACGGCGAGAAGGATCTCTATCTCAACTCTCATACACACACCTCACACCAGATTGCATCTGCGCACCGTTGTAAACTTCGGTTTCGCCGTCAATCAAGAACATACAAGCAGGAGTAGGGTTTTCCCTCCGGGGGCCTGAATCTAGGTAAACACCGTGTCCCCTTGATGCATATTGTTAGCCGTCTCGCGATCTCCAGCCTCCCCATCTTCTCTAAACCCATGTCCATAACAATGGGCATTGACGAGTCAAACCCTCGTCAGCGATGCTTCGGCGAGATTTCAGTTCTTCCTCATCTTCATGATCCAATTTTGAGCGATCCAAATTTTGGTCATGTTCGACACGAATTGCTCTGGTTTTTTGTTGGTCTGTCTGATACTATTGGTTGGCTATTTTGGACATCAAAGAATTGTACAAATTTGACTCGTATCTCTATTTGTTTATGCTAATTGATATGGTTCTATTTCAAGATGTTCCCTTTGATTGAACACTACAAAATTTGAGATCAGGAGCAATGGTATCCCTGCGATCGAAGTTCTGCTTGTTGTTCCCTGTAAAAAGAAGTTATGCTTTGTTTTCGCTGCAAAAAGAAGTTATGCTTTCTGTTTGTAAGTCCTTGATAGGGTTTATATGTCATATATACCTTCGTATATTTGTGCCATTCATTTAGAATTTAGGTAAAAAAATAACATGGTTTCTCTATTTTATAACTCTCTATATTAGTGCCATTTATTAACAGTTGAGGTAATCAATCATGCTACTGCACAACGATCTCTATTGGTTCAATTTGATTTTCTACATGGCCTTCTGGCTACTATTTTATGTGAGATTTATTCAAGTGCTGAGGGAGACATCATGAGCTGACTCAGAGCATCAACCATTGAATGATCTTGGTCCTACAACATTTGAAGAGGTGTCAGCAATTCAAAAGGATTTTCACACCTAAGGTAAAACTCAAATTGATGTATGGAATTACCGGTTTTTATTATTACTTAAATAGAATATTTGCATTAAGTAATTCAATTTAATATTAGTGCATATCATTGAAAAAATTAAGTAGCCGGTGAAGTGATAGACTATGCAAAATTGCCAGAGGTAGTTTTGTTACATAAGATATTTTGGTTAAAAAATTGGTTAATATACTTTTTAGCTAGGAAATAAAAACACATATGGTAGCCATACAGATATGTGTTACCATATGGCTACCATATACAGATCAAGAAGCAAATCGAGAACGGGGCAGTAGCCTAGTGGTTGGGTCGCAGTTGGCGCATTTCAGCGATCGGAGTTCGATCTCTGTCAGGGACGAATTTCCGAAATTCTCATGCCAACTTGCTTCTACTATATTAAAAAAGTGTCTGATTCCTTGCAGCATTGTTTCATTTTTTATAAGAAGCAAAATCCTTTGTTAGATGGATATTGCCTGCTAAAACCGTGTGTAAAGACCATGCCGTACATTAGTGTGTACATATTCTCCCTGTAGAGATTTACATGAATCAAAGTTCAATACGTAAATCACGGGAACATATTTTTTGTTTTATTGATTTTTGTTTTGCGGTAACTATGAAGTAAGACGCCAGCATGGTTGATTGGAAATGATCGCGTGCACATGTTACAACCCTATTGCGTCCTGGGCGTGATTGAGGTAGTGTCGTTGAGTCTGCTAATCTCACTTATTTCACTTTAAGGAACGCTTTTCAGAATCGGGGATAATAGACCCATGATATCAATTCAAGTAGGCTGTCAATAACTCTATTCTTTCCTAAAGGAAGCAAGTGGGGCTATGGTTCGTACTTTTTTGGTAAGCGTTGTCTTCCATTGCTCTGGATAGTTTGATGGATGATCAAGATATCATTCACTAGAAAGCTTCACATATGAGTAGGGGAAATATAAAGAAGATATTTCTACCCCCCTCCGGAGAATATAGAGGCCACATGCCTTCTCTGCCGTCGGATTGGGCTTCCAAAGAACTTCTGGCTGTCTGATCGCCCACAGGTGGTCCGCACCGTCGGATCAAGACGATCCTGGCCATCCATCTTAGTGTCTATGAAGGACAATGTTCCTAGTCGCACTCACCCAGCGCTAGCTACCGCCCCTGACGGTGGGGGCTTGCGTTTCGCAGGTCCCGTTCGTCAGCGACTGCTGGTACGTGGCGGTCTGCGCAGACTCACTTCGTGTCCACTACGCGGTGGTTCCGCCCGTGAATGTGTGCTGCGAACAGGGGCAGAAGTGTCATTCGAGTGACGATATGGGCGCTCGGCCGCTCGCTTTTCTCTCCCTTGCTCTTCCTCGCTCTCTCTTGCCGCTCCCGCATCCCCTCCTCAAACCCTAGCCGCCGTCAGTCCATCTCCTCCCGTATCTCTCCCTTCTCGCCGGCCTGTTGGAGGAGCACGGAATGTGCACCGCATGCACCCTAGCAGCGACAACCTCTCTCCCGACCACGAGCCCAAACACAACATCGTGTGGAGTGTCCAGGAGGGCATCATGGTGTCCGGGCAAGTTTGCCTCGTGGGTGGTGGCCTGAACCATGCGAGGCAACGCAAAGGGGGTCTAGCCGGCGACCGAGCGCGACGGCGTCGACCAAGGCAGGCCAGCATCGGGAGGAGGCGGCAGAGGTGCGGGAGCGGCATCGGCTTGTGGCCATGGGGTCCGCCTTGGCCAGCAGCATGCAGGGATCTTCTCCATCTGATGGAGATGGCGCCGCGGCGTCTGTTGCTCTCCTGCGCGGCTGCCTCTGCCCCCCTCTGGCGCCTCTGGTCCTGGAGGGCCCCTCGTCCATGGAGATAGAGGGAGAAAGAGGGGTTTCCCCCTCGGCTGCCTCCTCCTCTACCCCATCTCGACTCCAAGTGAGACGGCGCTGGACCTTACTACGAGCGCGACGACCTGGTCCTCTTTGACCATGACCACATCGTGTTGCTCCCTTGATTGGGACTACGTGTTCAGGGTAAGGCTCTCCGTTTTCCTCCCTCTCATCTTTTTCTTGGTGTTACATCGACCAAGGTAGGAGTAGCAGAAACTGCATTTGGGAAGCAGTTGTACCTGGACATCCTTCGGTTTGGCCAGATGCAGATGCATAGGTAGAAATGTCCACACGCAGAAGTTGGTTCACCTATTTGCAAGCCTACGAAGCTCACTGGTAGATAGAACAGAGCTGGAGCGGAGCTAGAGCAGTGAATTTCTGGTTTGTCTCCTCTCCTCTCTTTTATTTATTTCTTAGTTCACCAATCTGCAAGCCTGCAAAGCTCATAGTAGATAGAACAGACCTAGAGTGGTGAATTTCTGGTTGAATTAGTCCTAGATGGCTGGTACATTAAGAGGTTGATGTTTAGTTTGTTCTGAATATGTGCATCTACGAACTTCAATTTGATTTGTCCATTGACAAGCTGTTGTTGATGATGTCTATTTTTGTCCAGATTACATGGTATGATATGTGTGTGTTTTATACTCCTTGTAGCTTCCATGCATTTTGGTTGTTATTTCTATAATACATCTAGATTCATTTCCCTTTAATTAGCTGGCTTAAAGGTAAAACAAATTAAGTAGCCATCTAAACTGGAAGAAGTGTATTGTTTTCATTTCAAAAAAATTAAAATTAGGAACCCCAATAATGGTAATTGGTGTGTGTGGTGTTTTGAATTCAGGTATTAAAAGTGGCAAAGATGCCCTGAAATGAAGAAGTGCAGCGGACGGACCAAGCCAGCCGAGTCAGAAGGAGTACCCACAGTGCTTTCTTAGGTAAAGATCAGATCCATATGTCTGTGAACGGAATCTCTTCTCTTGGTTGTGTTAAAAGCCTCCCTTTTTTCAGGATTGCAGCAACAATAGCTGTGTGGGTGTGATGCAGATATAGTTGCAAGGGCATTGAGAAGAGGACTTCAGTAAATTCATGAGCTTATTTCGGCATGACTAGAGCAAAACCTCATCTGGTAAGCTTCTGCCGCCTACAACTTGCTTGCTCACGGACTACTTTTACTACTTGATCAGGTAGTTCAGAAAGAGAAATGCTTCTCATGTAGTTAGATATAGGTTGTCTTATTTTAGATTGTTTGGTCCTAAACTTAGTAGGAACGTGTGCACTAAAGAATAATGCTCATCTGCTACAGGTCACTGATTTTTGGTAGGTTATCTTATTATTGTCGTGCGTTGCCCTGAGCAAGACGGTGCCCTCGTCCTTGACTGCGGCGCGACACATATGCTGGAAAGGTTAGTCTCCCTCTCTCCTATATCTCTCTCAATGTGTGCTTGGCTCGATCTGCATCTTAGGTGCTGGCAAAAATTGGAAACCCAAACTCCATCCCTGCTAGCGAATGTTGTTGCATTGCTATCATTTTTTCATTTTAAAGTTACTAATATTGTCAATGTTGTTTCAAACAGCTGGATATTTAACTAGAGATTCCCGTGTGGTTGGAAGGAAGAAGCCTAGAAGGGTAATGGCAAGAAATAGCTTCCAATGAGTCAAGCGGTAACAACCAGGTTCTTCTGTTTTGTTAGCTCTGAATTGTCGGCTCTATTTCTTCTAAAAATCTTTTGATTATGAATCATCAATGAGACATGGTATTACAGATCATTTGTAGGTCCGGTAGTTTATTTGGCAAGTATGTACTATTAAAATTCTATTATATGTACTTATTTGAAATATTTTCTTTCCGGTGATCTATTTTGAGAATTGCTATATGCCACGCTACCAATATTGCTTGTCGCATCTTTGGCAGTGCCTCCATACGAACCTAAACACAACATATTAGTCATGTGGTGCCCATGGGCCATGCTTACTTTGGTCTCTTCAAGATAATTTTACCCATTATATATTTGTTTGATGTGAAACATTGAGAAGAACAAGGGATAAGGCATCACTGATATTCCCTATTTTGGATTGCAGGTTCCTTTTTCAGGATACCCCAAGCATCCAAAATAATTTGGTGAGTGAATTATCATTTGTAGATGCTCTTATAGGTTAATATCAGTGTATCTTTTTTTATTCTTTTACATGTTTTCCACTTTTCTTGTGTGTCTTGTATCCAATTAATGTTTGATGAACTCCAACGATTCAGGCGCTGTGAAATAGAAGACCAATATTCTTGGTCCATCTTCTGGAGAGTGAAGAAGTGATTCACGATAGTCAATTGAGCTGCTGAAGTTGCTACGCCTTGCAAAACCGTATTGGCTCACATAGTCACATATTTGTGCTACTAGGGATCAGGGTATTTTTTAAATGTAAGTTCTTCTCTTTCTCCCAGTTTCTCTGTGGTATATGGACTATGTTATGGTTATTTTTAATTCTTATATATTATATATATTTACATCAGACCATACTGTTTTCCTTATTTTTATCATAGTGGTATTATTTTACCTCCGGCTTACATTCAAACCGGAATGCCACTTCGTCTTTTGAATGAGCCGAAAAAAATGGTTGTCGATTGGTGTGTGATGGATCAGCTTGGTTTTATTACCCTCTCGCTCTTCTTAGTTGTTGATTTTACCTGCAGCTTACATGCACTGTTTGCCCCGATCTGCAACTAACCATTGCTTATCTTAGTATATGTCATGATAAGCACAACATAATGTTAACCACACCTCATATCTCTGCAAATTTAGGAATATATGATACTTGGGTTGAAACCTTCAGCTAACCAAGTTGACTTCATACATAATTTCTCGCATTAGTTTTAATCTATTTGGATGACCTACCTATTGTACATGCTATGTTTTAAAATACTATGCCGAGTTAGCATAAGTATCTCAACCAATATCAACTTAATTCACTGGTCTCCCCTCACCTGGGAGGTTTTTTGCTTATTGCCTTCAAAGAACCTTCACTTGGCTTTTGTGCATACTGAATATTTTGCACTTTGGTATATTCAATGATACCAGTGTCACGTCTAATTATAATCAACAAACTTAGTTTCTTGTTTTTCTTGATTCACTTCTTATTGATTGTGTTACATGCCCGCTAGATTGCTCCTCAGGCGTGTGACGTGTGGACGGGCGTAGTGCCTCGTTGGCGGTGACCAGGGCAGCTCGCACAGATTTTCCAGGAGGTGAGACAAGCTCCAGTGAAGATCCAGTCGATCTGCTCCGGCTGGTCCCGACGTTGAATGTCTGATGAAGCTTTTGGGATGCATGTTACTCAGGTATTAATTCATTGCTTACTTGGTTGGGTTGTGGTTCATGAACTTTCTGCAAGCACTAGGTATTTGTATAAATGCTCAAGGAGAAAGGCTGACAGGAGGACGACATGTGGATGTGTGTTCAGCCCAAGTTCCAGTTTCATTGGGTGTGCATGGGCATTTTCTTTATGCTCTTCTCAGATTTTGGGCATACGAACACACACAGTTTCAGTTTTAGTATCATCATACAGGTGCAATAGGTAGTGTCATGTTCGTGTGAGACTTTGAGAGAAAGGTGATGAACTGAAGTTTTGCCTGCATACCAAGATTGAAGTTTTGCCTGCATTTTCCTTAGCCCTCGCTATTGTTTCTGGTGACAGTGGAAGTGCACATAATAGAAGACCTCGAAACTGCTCTTGTTGCTATAAAACCATCTTTAAATATATCTAAACAAATGAACTAGGTAATCCACAATTGTAGTTATCTATAATGTATGTTTGTCATAGTAATATGATTAAGTTATTTGAAAATAAGCTTTAGATATCCTTTATTTACCACTTCTATAGCTGAGATTTGGTAGAGTCATTCTTTTGGGATAATTTCCTTCATGCTTATAATTGTATGAGGTATATCATTTGTGAGATTTATTTTGTCATGTCTTCTTAGTAAAGGAATTGCATCAGATTTTTGCCCGTCGAAAAGATAGCTAATCCCTTGCTGAATATACTAGGGTGATATTCTGGTCTGAACATTGATCTCTTGTCCATGAAGAAGAGTGTGTATACAAAATTATAATCATGAGAAACTGCTCCAGAACACTAAAGTAATATGCTCATGTGTTATCTCTTGCTCACGGTCACATGCTCCTTTTGCTTATAGTGAAATCAAGATTATATCGCAGAACTTACCGTTAGGATTAGATTTGTTGGTATGCTCAGATTCTTCACTCACGATGGTTAAACCATGTACATGCTTTTTTCAATCTTCTCTTAGTGCTTCTAGGCATCAGGGAGTGGTATTTGAGCTTCCTCACCTATTTATGCGCTTATACTACTGTTGTTAAGGCACACTCGACTCCTTTAGATTATCGAGCATTTATTGAATTTCATGGTAGTCTATATCCTGCTTCCGTACTACGTGTACATTCGGTTATGTAGTATATTTATAGCCTTATGCTAATATGGTAAATCCGAAAAACCTAAATCCATGTGCACTCCTCCGGCAGAATGCACGTCTTTCCGGTATTTTATTTGTTGATATACTGTGTCCGTCTTCAATACTTTGAGACATTATTACTGTAACACCCTCAGAATCGGCCCTATGCAAGTTTTAGCGAAACCCGCCAAACCCGCATAGAAACGATTCAAAGGTGCCCACCAGGAACTTTCGTGCGGGTGGAAAACGAAGTAATAACATTACACAACAGTCCTCGATGGGACCCACAGAATAGATATATATAACAGCGACTCCATGAGTCAAGAATACAGATTTAATATACAAAGATCCAGATCACCTTGAAAACGATAGAGCGTCCAGCTACGGACAAGATGCAAATGGGGCTAAGAGCCCTGAAGAATAACCAGTGGCGTCCACAACCCTGCCCAGGCCAAGCCGGAAGGGTAACCCTGCTAACGACGTCGATCTCAAAACCTGCTTAAACAAAAGGGGTGCCGACAAAGGGAAAAGGAAAAAGAGGCGTCAAGATCGAGGCCAGTACACGGCGAGACTAGAATTCGGCGGTCCTCGCCTACATAGGTATGGTGGACTGAAGCGGCAGTGGCAGCATGCACTAAACAACCTATAGAGACTCGGTACAATTGGCGGCTATCAGAGAGGGGTAAGAAAGACCTATTCGGAACCAACCTGATTCTATCGTCAAACAAACCCATCCTGGTGTTTCCCCCTCGAAACCAAACGAGGAAGTCAACCGAGGAACTCACACCGTTGGCAGTTTTATTTATTCAGTTATCGTTGCAGTAATTACTAGTCAGGTATAGATAATCATCCTGATAAAATAAGCAAAGGCACTTTTAGTTAACCATTCTGTTGTAGTTGTGACACTTACTAGTCAAATACATTTAGCATGTGATAACCCAAAACCCAGTAGTTGTTGGTGCTTTTATGTAGCCATTCCGTTGTAGTTGCCATGCTTACTAGTCAGGTACAATGGTCGCAAGCGACACTCCAAACAAGCAATTGTGGGCAGTATTATTTAGCCATTCCATTATAGTGAAGCTGATTACTAGTCATTATAAAGTCAAATTTATAGCACTACTTTAGTTATGCTTGTCTATGATCGAGATACTGTGATCCAAGTCGTCCATAACCGCGGACACGGCTTTCAGAAAGTTTTAACCCGGCCGGGGTGCACAAATAGCAACACACACTCGATCAGCCTCGGAAAAACCAAATCAAAACCCAACGAGGCCTTCACGACAAAGCAATCACAGGATTCAGAAATATTTCAGGGGCCACCCCTTGAGTACACCAGCAACGGTTAGCTGACTTGAGACGGACCCGAGGTTTGTGGGGCAGAAGCGAGGGAACCCAAAACTGGGCTTGTCGATACCGCGTAAACGGGTCACAATTCCTAAACAGTACAGTGTGCTCCTCGCACAATCGTAAATAAAGCAGTAGCATGGCATAAGTACAGGATAGTAAATAAAACCTCAAACTAGTTTGTGGCCCCAAGAAATAAGACTGAATCAAGCTCTGGCTCAGGGGGTCCCATAATCCTCCCGGATGTGGATAGCGCGATAAATCAAGGAACATGTATCAAGTACTCGGGGTCCTACGGGACACAAGTGGGCGTTCGGAAAACCAAATATTATCTATCACCCACCGATGCCTCTGCTTACTTCAATTTTAGTTGTTAAACAGGAATTAAAGTGAACGATAAGTAAAGCCATAATCATCTCCGACAACAAACATGCGACAGTACACCAACAACTGTGGCACTTGACGACACGCAACAGCACTTGAGCAAGCGACTACGACGCGCAAGTCCAACTATCTACCAAACAACAGGTAATAGGATGTGTCCAAGGCAATATAGGGCTGCAAGGGATATCACGGGTACGAAAACTAGAGCAACGCAACACCGATAGCAAAAGATCAACAGGAGGGAATAAATACTATAAAAGTAAGATAGGTAGAAAGGGGGAGGTGCTCGCCTGAAAACATTGTCGAAGGTTCAACCGAAGATCGGGTCGACACTCGCATCAACTCAACGGCCTTATCCGCGAAGAAGCAAAACACTAGAATAAACACCGGATGCAATATTTAATACTACGGCAAAAGATCGGCATGCTTATGATATGATGCATGGCATGGAAAAGGTGCGATGCAATTAGGCCAGATTAAGTGGAACCGGGGTCCCGACAAATAATTAAATGGTTCACATTATTTAGATACCCCGCAATTTAGATGTTGTCTTAACATAGCAAAAGATAGCACCGGCTCGCTACACAAATTTAAATGAGGCCAATATGAGACTAGATTTGCCCGCATATGGGCCCTATATTTAATTATATGGCGAATCGGCATAAGGCCCCCAAACCACATGATAAGATGCATGCGAGTATGACAATTTTAATATGCAACAGGTTTTATATTTAGCATTTATAAAATAGGGCTCGGGAAAGGGTCACACATTAGGGGCCTCGACGAACTTGAGGTTCCGGGGTTCGGGGTTCGGTCTCAGGGTCCAGGGTTCGGCGGATTCGGTCTCGGCGGGCTCGTTCTCGGGTACAGAGTAGATCTTGGCGTTCGGGTACAAGAACTTGGCGTTCTCGTGGCGGAGTGCTTGTTGTTCCAGTGGCGATCTTGGCGGTCTTCGGGTTCGGCCTTGGCGTCCGCGGGGAAGTGCTTGGTGGTTCCGAGACGGAGGTCTTGTCGCATTCGATGGATCGGTCTCCGGTCGAAGAACTTGGCGCGCCCGGGATCGGTCTTCGGATTCCGAGGAGTAGATCTTGTCGGAGATTCTTCGAGTGTCTCCATCCCGATATGGTCTTCGGGTTTCGAGGATCGGGTCCAAGAAGGGGATCTTGTCGAGCTCTTGTCGCATCCATGACAAAGGCCTTGAAATTCCACCTCCAGGGAGGATGGCAGACTTGATTCAAGCACCGACACACTTCGAGTTCTCGGGTTCAGTTGTCGGTCTAGGTCCTTGGACATCAACGAAGCGACAAAGAGGATACCGATACAGCCAAAGCAAGGCTCACATGTTGTAGGTGCAAACAGCTGAACCGCAGCGGCAAGCTCCTACGCGAGAACAACCAGGCACGGAGGCAAGCGCGCAGAGGAAGCGACGCTAGGGAAACGAAGGACATCGCAGCAGGGAGGCTCGCGACCCGAGGGTGCAGGGCTGGCGGCGGCAAGCTCCGCGGCGGAGCGGAGACAGGGGGGCGCCGCGGCGGGAGAGGATGCGCGGACGGCGGGAGGGGAGGCGCGGCTCGGCGACGATCCCTGGCGGACGGCTGGCCGAGGAGAAGCCGGGCGAGGGCGGCACGTCATGGCGGGCGCCGGGCGGGGCTGGAAGGCCGGGCGGGTCGCTGCTGGGCGCTGGCGGCGGGCGGCTGGGGCGCCAGGGAGGAAGGCGCAAGGGTAGGCCGCAGTGAGGAGGACAAAGGCGTGGAAGGGAGCTCGACGGAGGAGGCGCGAGCGGGAGGAGGCGGGAGGAGCAGGCGCCGGCGGGTCCGGCCGAGGAGGAGGAGGGGCGAGGGAGGCGAGGCGGGGCGAAGGGCCATGGCGCTGGAGGATCGGAGCCTGGCTCATGAGGAGGGACTGGGCGATGAGCGGAGGACTGCTGGGCAAGGCGAGAACTGGAGGGGCGGTATGAGGTGAGGGGCGACACTGCAGAGGCGGCAAGGAGGGTGCAGGCTGGGCGGAGGGGCGGCAAGTGAGGGCGGCTCGGGCGGGGACGGCAAGCACAGGCGGAGGGCGGAGGAGGCCGGGAGGCGGCGAAGGCTGGAGGGAGGTGGCTCAAGCTGGGCGAGAGGGAGAAGGAGAGGCGGGCAGAGGAGGAGGGAGAGGCGAGCTGGGAGAGGGGTCACCGGGAAGGGAGAAGGGTGGCGACAGTGAGGTTAGGGACGGCTGGGCAGAGAGTGGAAGGGAGAAGGGTGAGGGGTGGTGGTCGGGCAGGTGGGGCTGTGGAGAGTGAGGAGAGGGGGGCTGGTGTGTGTCGGTGTGTGCGTGTGATGCGTGTGCTGGGGCAGGTTGAGAGGAGAGAGAGGTGGCTGGGTGACGTGGAAGCGTGTGAGTGGTGGGGGGAGGGAGAGAGGTGAGGTGGCGAGAGGGGATTGGGTGGGGTGAGGTGGAGGGGTTGTGGGTAGATTAGGTTGGGTAGCTTTAGGAATTTAGGTGGACCGTTCTAATTCCTGGGGGTGGTCGTTCGGGTCGAATCGGCCCGTTCGACTGCCCCCACTAAAATAATTTAATATTTTATTTGTTTAACACGGGACTTTTACAACCCGATAGCGGACAAAACAAAAATAATCCGGGGACCCGGGTTTGTGTTTGAAAGCAAGACGGGGCGTTTTAGAAAACAAAAACATGCTTTGCGAAAATAGTTTTATGCAAGCAATTGCAAGATGATGACGATGCTCAAATGCAATGTGGCATGATGACATGAGCATGCGGTCATGATGATGCAATGCACAAAAACAACGCGATTTTCTAGTAGTGGTTTTGCGGGATGCCACAATTCGACACCACTAACAATGGATCTCGCCCTCGAGATCCGCCTCATGGTACCGGGAAGAAGGCCGGCGGTCTGAACCTTCGCGCTTCGTGTAGATCCTCGCGATACCACTAACAAGAGGTCGTTGTCCGTGATCGTCGGGGGGAAACACTCCGGAAACAAAAGGTCAAAGGTAGAGGTATCAACAAATAAAGCCACCCCTAGCTTCCGTGGACGGAGTAAAACTGCTGGATCCACTGATTCGATGTACAAGAGCGAATGATAAGAGTAGTCGGATGGTGATCAGTCCATCGCGCACCCAAACCATTACTCAGCACATGAATAGGCGGATTATGCAACCAACTCTCGGAATTAGACTGAAGATCTCGACAAGCGAGGGTCGGAACAAAGGAGGGATGGACATTCTCATCAGATCTGATGTAGAAGACTTCGTCGCGTCGGAAAACACCGGAAGGCACAAACAAGGAACAAAGAATGGTACCACAGACGACGGATTCCTCGGATAACATGAAGACCAGATGTAGCAACACCGTTACCAAGGAGGAAGCGAAACCCTGAAGGTACGACGGAACCCAACCACGAGAAATCCTGGACTCGAAGAGAGAGAAGAGAGCGGACTCAAAACACGCAGAGGTGAGAGGAGAGCAGCAGAGGGGTAAGGAGTAAAATCAGACCTAATCAGAACTATCCAACCGATTTTGCAAAAATAGTTTTGACACTCTACTTCGGCCGTTAGCTAGGTTATCCTAGAGGCTGGACTTGTGGGGTATCGCAACTGCTGAGCTCGATACCACTCAGAACACCCTCGATCGGCCCTATGCAAGTTTTAGCGAAACCCGCCAAACCCGCATTGAAACGATTCAAAGGTGCCACCAGCACTTTCGCATGGTGGAAAACGAAGTAATAACATTACACAACAGTCCTCGATGGGACCCATGAATAGATATATATAAATGACTCCATGAGTCAAGAATCTGATTTAATATACAAAGATCCAGATCACCTTGAAAGCGATAGAGCGTCCGCTACGGACAAGATGCAAATGGGGCTAAGAGCCACGAAGAATAACGATGGCGTCACAACCCCTGAGCCAAGCCGGAAGGGTAACCGCTAACGACGCCGATCTCAAAACCTGCTTAAACAAAAGGGTGCCGACAAAGGAAAAGGAAAAAGAGGAGCGTCAAGATCGAGGCCAAGACATGGCGAGACTAGAATTCGGCGGTCCTCGCCTACATAGGTATGGTGGACTGAAGCGGCAGCGGCAGCATGCACTAAACAACCTATAGAGACTCGATACAATTGGCGGCTATCAGAGAGGGGTAAGAAAGACCTATTCGGAACCAACCTGATTCTATCGTCAAACAAACCCATCCTGGTGTTTCCCCCTCGAAACCAAACGAGGAAGTCAACCGAGGAACTCACACCGTTGGCAGTTTTATTTATTCAGTTATCGTTGCAGTAATTACTAGTCAGGTATAGATAATCATCCTGATAAAATAAGCAGTGGGCACTTTTAGTTAACCATTCTGTTGTAGTTGTGACACTTACTAGTCAAATACATTTAGCATGTGATAACCCAAAACCCAGTAGTTGTTGGTGCTTTTATGTAGCCATTCCGTTGTAGTTGCCATGCTTACTAGTCAGGTACAATGGTCGCAAGCGACACTCCAAACAAGCAATTGTGGGCAGTATTATTTAGCCATTCCATTATAGTGAAGCTGATTACTAGTCATTATAAAGTCAAATTTATAGCACTACTTTAGTTATGCTTGTCTATGATCGAGATACTGTGCTCCAAGTCGTCCATAACCGCGGACACGGCTTTCAGAAAGTTTTAACCCGGCCGGGGTGCACAAATAGCAACACACACTCGATCAGCCTCGGAAAAACCAAATCAAAACCCAACGAGGCCTTCACGACAAAGCAATCACAGGATTCAGAAATATTTCAGGGGGCCACCCCTTGGAGTACACCCGCAACGAAGTTAGCTGACTTCGAGACGGACCCGAGGTTTGTGGGGCCGGCTGTAAGCGACTGGGAACCCAAAACTGGGCTTGTCGATACCGCGTAAACGGGTCACAATTCCTAAACAGTACAGTGTGCTCCTCGCACAATCGTAAATAAAGCAGTAGCATGGCATAAGTACAGGATAGTAAATAAAACCTCAAACTAGTTTGTGGCCCCAAGAAATAAGACTGAATCAAGCTCGCTCGGGGTCCCATAATCCTCCGGATGTGGATAGCGCGATAAATCAAGGAACATGTATCAAGTACTGGGTCCCACGGACACAAGTGGGCGTCGAAAACCAAATATTATCTATCACCCACCGATGCCTCTCGCTTACTTCAATTTTAGTTGTTAAACAGAATTAAAGTGAACGATAAGTAAAGCCATAATCATCTCCGACAACAAACATGCGACAAGACACCAACAATCGTGGCACTTGACGACACGCACTTGACTTGAGCAAGCGATCACGACGCATAAGTCCAACTATCTACCAAACAATGGTAATAGGATGTGTCCAAGGCAATATAGGGCAAAGGGATATCACGGGTACGAAAACTAGAGCAACGCAACACCGATAGCAAAAGATCAACAGGAGGGAATAAATACTATAAAAGTAAGATAGGTAGAAAGGGGGGAGGCGCGGCTCGGCGACGAGCCCCGGCCGGCGGACGGCGGCTGGAGGAGAAGCCGGGCGAGGGCGGCACGCCGCGGAGGGGCTCGGGAAGGCCGGGCGGGGTCAGGCTGGGCGTCGACTGGCTGACGCGGGCAGCTCGCTGGGACGGCATGGGCGCCAGGGAGGAAGGGGCGGGTAGGCCGTGGGAGGACAAAGTGGAAGGGAGCTCGACGGAGAGGCGCGAGGAGGAGGCGGGAGGAGCAGGCGCGTGGTCCGGCCGAGGAGGAGGAGGGGCGTCTGGAGGCGAGGAGAGGCGGGCGAGCCTGGCCGTGAGGAGGAGCGGAGGCTCATGGAGGAGGGACCATGGGAGAGGGCGAGGGAGGACTGTCGGCGGCGAGGAACTGGAGGGGCGGGTATGAGAGGGGCGACGCCAGAGGCGGCAAGGAGGGAGGCGGCAGCAGGTGGGGCGGAGGGGGGCGGCGGCGGGGCGACGACGGGCGGGCAGAAAGGGAGGCGGTGAGCGAGGGGGGCGGAGCCGGAGGGAGGCTGGCGCTGGAGTGAAGGCTGAGGAGGTGGCTGGCGACATGACGGGCCGAGAGGAGAAGGAGAGGCGGGCAGGAGGGAGAGGAGAGGCCTGGAGAGGGGTCACCGGGAAGGGAGAAGGGCGGCGGTGAGGTTAGGGACTTGAAGGCGCAGAGGAGGAGAAGGGTGAACGGGGTGGTGGTCGTGCGCGTGGGGGGGGCTGGTAGTGGTGGGCCAGGTGGGTGTGAGGAGAGTGGGGCCGGGTGGGGCTGGTGTGTGTCGTTGTGTGCGTGTGATGCGTGTGCTGGGGCAGGTTGAGAGGAGAGAGAGGTGGCTGGGTGACGTGGCAGCGTGTGAGTGGTGGGGGAGGGAGAGAGGTGAGGTGGCGAGAGGGGATTGGGTGGGGTGAGGTGGAGGGGTTATGGGTAGATTAGGTTGGGTAGCTTTAGGAATTTAGGTGGACCGTTCTAATTCCTGGGGGTGGTCGTTCGGGTCGAATCGGCCCGTTCGACTGCCCCTACTAAAATAATTTAATTTTTTATTTGTTTAACACGGGACTTTTACAACCGGATAGCGGACAAAACAAAAATAATCCGGGGACCCGGGTTTGTGTTTGAAAGCAAGACGGGGCGTTTTAGAAAACAAAAACATGCTTTGCGAAAATAGTTTTATGCAAGCAATTGCAAGATGATGACGATGCTCAAATGCAATGTGGCATGATGACATGAGCATGCGGTCATGATATGCAATGCACAAAAACAACGCGATTTTCTAGTAGTGGTTTTGCGGGATGCCACAATTACCTTTCTGAATAATTGTAGCTATGGACTGGAAATAAGTTACTGTTTATTACCTGGTTGTGTTCTTGGTGCAGATAATTCTTAACTCTCTTGAACTTTGTTCTATTTCACATAGTCAAATTCAGATCTTTTAAAAATTTGCGTAGAATCCAATATTACAATGTGTTCCATGCTCCCCCATAAGCTGTTCCCAGCGAAAACATGCTTGAAATTACAGGATTTGAGTGTGCTCTACTTATCTTAAGTATCAAATATGTTAGGTAAAAAGTCATTGACTCTATTAAAAGATTTTTACTCCTTTGGGAATGGATGACCGAGGTTATTTTGGCTTTTTTTCTTGGCTCTAGATAACCTGCAAAAGCGCTAACATTTCTAGGTGCAATTCTTTCTGTTTTTATAGGTGGAGATCTAGGACGATCGCAGGGCAAGAACTCTTTCTATGGTGAAATGGCATAATGTTCAAGTTTACTCTCTTTCTTTTCTTACGGCACCAGAGTTATTAGATAGATCATATAGATTTTTTTATAGTGGTATGCATTCTTCTACGTCCTTCTTTTCACTATATTTGTTGTCGCCTTTTATCATCTTCTCTAATTAGTCATGTTTTTCTACTAAACAATTAAAAATTGACTAAGTTAATTTTGACCATGCTGCTTAAACAATTAAAGTTTCAACTTTTCCTTTATCTAGAAGGTTACATCGTGGTAGTGCCTAGAAGCTAGAGTTCAGTAATGTTGAAGTGATTGCATTTCTCTAACTAGCAATGTCAGACGGAATTATCTTTGTGTTTGTTTCCTACTCTCCGACTTCTTAGGCTTGGTAGCTATCTGCTATTTCTCATATATATGTTACCTTCAGAAGTGACGGCGTATTAGTAAAAGGGTAATGGGCAGATAATAATTGTATATTACTAGAGGCCGGATGTATATAAAAGCAGGTTGAATTGTTTATATGGGTGACAAAGAAGTATTAATATGGGGATAGCCTATCTAGATTTAATTGTTTGCATGGGTGACAAAGAAGTACAAATGTAGAGATGACCTAACTAGGTTTAATTGTTCATATGGATGACAAAGATGTACAAATGCAGCACGACTATAGATTTTTTATTTGCTATATTATGGTGACAACGAAGTACAAATGCACTACAAAACTAATTTTACATAATATTTCTTATTTGCTTTATTATGGCACGAGTACTAATTCATATAAAATTTTAGTTCAGATACCGACTTGGCCCTGAAAATGGACTTGTTTGGAGCTTATTTTCCTTTTGCGGCTAGGTGGGGCAATCAAAGATGGTGGCATCCTATGATATTGCCTTGTGGCCATGATGGATGAAATAGTTCTATGGCTGCTCACCAGCCTCGGGAAACAAGCTATCTGCTTATGTCAACCTCCAATGAGAGTGTCAATGCCATTCAAAATGATAAGGTCCGCGCTATCTTGCACTTGCATTTGCATTTGCATAGGCTACTAGACTTTATATTTAACCGTGAACCTAAATACAGTATTTATATCACCTAGGGCTACCAAGTTTCCTATGTAATGATGTTGGATTGTTTTAAGCAATCAAATTTTATGTTGTAACTATGATACTGAACTCTGTTTATTATTTGTGCACAATTCAATTTGTCCCATATCCGTCTTGTCATTCAGAACATTATCTTTGATCTGCCTTTGCTCGCTTGTCATCTGTACATGTGAAATCAACAAGCCACACGATTGTATATTGTTTAGTGGTCATCAGGATCCTCTAAAAAAATGCTAGGTACGAATCACTTTAAAGTCGTTAGTCAGTTAGCCAGATGTATTGTTGAGTATTAAAGTGTGATTAGATTGAGCACTTCTTTATCTTGAATCCATTTGAATGTTTTCATCGATTTTTTATATTGGCTTGTCCGCCGCAGGCGGGCAAGCGCGCGGCAAGCCGCGCGTCCCTACCTAGTATGGAATAATTTTGTCGCTATAGGCAACTAACGATGGGTTCATGATTCTTACACATATTGGTAGCAGGAAAGCATGTAATTGTGGACTGCTAGGCTATTATCTTTTGGCTTCAGTAGGAGAGCAACAATCATGAGATTGTCGTATCTTGATGTGTTCTTAACTGAAAATATATACATGCCAATTCCTGTAGATTTAAAGGACTTGAACAAAGCATACAACTAGAAAGTGCGGGAGAAGATTCACCATTAGAGCGGCAAGGAAGTGTCCTCGACTACGATGCTGGCCAGTCTGCTATAAGAGATCCGAACAAAAGTCAAATGATCTGTAAATATTCTTTTTAGTGAGATGATCTGAACTAGCAAGGTAGACAACAATGTATTAGTATCTTTTGATTAGTTGATTGAGTTACTTTTGTGTGATAGATATGGCATTGTATTTGAATATAACTTCTCTGTTAAGAATATTCTTTAACTTCGATATTTTGTAAATTTCACACATTTTCTATTTGTACGCTAATAACCATGTATCGTCCTTTGCCTATAAGTTCCTACCAATGTTTCCTTTTTTAGGAAGGTATGTTGTGAGTTTTGGGTACCTATAAACACGTGCATTGTTTTTGAAGCATTTGATGCATGATCTGAACTTATAGTTGCCTGAGCTTCTAGAAAAAATATAGTAGTTGTGCCATTTTATAGTTGCCTGAGCTTCTGGAAAAATTTAGATATTCTGAGTCAATTAATTTGAATATAGATTTATGTTCATTTGAGTTTTAAATATATTGATCAAAGTGAAGTCTGTGCATGTGCATGCTAACTAGTTTTTTGAAAATCTTATCCATTAGCTAAGTAAAATATTACTTTGTCGTTGTTCATTCTCTCCTCCAACCAAGCCTAATCTAGCATGACGACTCTAAGAGAAAGATGACTATACCCCATTGTACATGCGCTTAACGTGTTTTCTTTCCTCCATCGTATTATAATTTGTCCCATGAGTGCTTAAAGTTAAAGAGTGTCCCATTCTTACTTTTTCGGGTTAGATGGTAGTTTGATGATTTTTCTTAGTACTCTGCACTTCTATTATGCCTATAATGGCCCTTTGACCCGAATAGAGCCTCGACAATGCATATGTCTTGCTCTGCCGTGATTGTGTCTCCTCCAACCTTTTCACTTGGCGGTGATACGGAGTATTTTTTTTTATAGGAGCGGTGATATAGATTAGAAACATTGCAACATTGAGCGGCAATGATAAGGGGTATCAACACGCCATCGACAAAAAAAAAACATAGGCAGATTGAATCGATTTGACTCGTGTCTATTTTGACAAACTTCATACATGCGTATTTTGGTCCTCCGATATCAGCATGTATCCTCAAAAGAATTAACAACACCGAGGGAGGGCAAATAGTCAGACCGGGCCGGACAATATTCGTCTTAATTGCAAAAAAATATACAGTACCTTGTCCAGTTATTATAAAAGAACAGGACATGGGCATGGGCATAGGCATGGGCGACGGCGGAGGAACGAGCCCAAGAGTACTATTAGGCAGGTCAACAGGGCCGGACAATAAGCCCAGGTATAGGCCCACCTACTCCAACTCGTTTGTCCCACCTCCATTTCCCAAATGACAAACCCGCAAATGAGATCTTTCCCCACTTGTCTTGTCTAAACCCTAACCCCCGAACCTCGAATCGATCAGACACAGCCCCGCCGCAGCTATGGCCGCCTTCTGCGCCTCCGGCCGCCGCCTGCTCTCCACCGCCGCCGCAGTCTCCGAGTTCCCTGTCCCGATAGCCCGCATCCGCAGCCTCGCTCGCGCGGGCCGCCTCGCCGACATCGACGCCACCGTCGCGCCGCTCATACCGGCGCACCCCAAAGAGGTGATCTCCGCCCTGTCCGTGGTCGGTCTCTCCGACCGGGCCTCCACCATCCTCTCCACCATCCCGTCGCCCACAGCCGAGCACCTCAACTCCCTCCTGGGCCCGCTCCTCCGCCGCCGCCGCCACGCCGAACGCGTACCCGGTCTACTGGACGCGCACCCCTCCGCGCCGCGCAACGCCGTTACCTGGTCCATCCTCGCCAAGTCCCTCTGCATCACCAAAGGCGCCGACGAAGCGGTGTACCTTCTCCACGGGGAGGAACCGCCATCCCTCCACCTCTATACGGCTATCATCGACTCCTACTACAAGCAGAAGAAGCCCCACCGCGCCGAAGAGCTGTGGCGCGACATGGTCGATAAACGCGGCATCGCTCCTGATGCTGCTGCCTACAACGTCAGAATCACCTACAAGTCCACAACCGGCACAGTGGAGGAGGTTAAGGAGCTGATCCGGGCCATGCGCGAGGAGGCAGGGCTCCGGCCAGACATTGTCTCCTACAACGGGCTGCTCCGTGTACTGGGGCGGCACAAGATGGTGGACGAGGCCCTGGAGGTGTACAGGACCTTGCAGGAGAAGGGGGCAGAGGGGAGCACAGAGGTGAAGTCGGCGCCGGAGTGCGGCACGTACTCGTGTATGGTCAGTGTGCTGTGCAACGCGGATAGGTGGTCAGAGGCTGAGGACGTATTCTATGAGGGGCTGAAGCGCCGGAAGGTGGCGGACCTGAGCACGGTGAGTAAGCTGGTGGTGGGACTCAATAAGGCTGGCAAGGGACGGGCAGCGAGGCGGGTGGTAGACGGGCTGCGGAAGAAGTTCCCTGACCAGTTCGACGGTCCGTGGAAGGAGCTTGAGAAGGACGCTGGCATCATACAGGGTGCCAGCAACAAAGAGAAGGAAGCAGAAGAGGACGAGCAGCAGCCGGCAGCCGTCGCGTGAGCATTCACGTTTAAGACTTGGAGGTGATGTTCTGTGCTTGTTTGATTAATCATGAGGCCTTATTGCCGGTAAAATAAAGAAATTTCTTAGGTTACAAGAGACTCTTAATAGTCTTGATCATTTAGCTTGGTTATTAATGGCATACAGATTTTTTGGATGTGATATCTCGCTGCAGCAACGGTCGATAGCCTGTGTCGTACTGCTGACTTGTTACTGAATGACGAGGCCTTTTTGGTCGATGAAGCGCAATCCTATATTGGTAGTTGAATTTACGCGACACATGATGAATTTCCTCCCCTGATTGAACTTTACCTATATCAATGTGTATCGATCTGTATCCATATCAGTAATACATATTTTGCGCCCTCTTCAGCTCACTTCATTTGTTTCTGCCCTGTTCTCATCGCCCCGTGCTTACTTTGGCATTGCATCGCATATCTAGAAGGCCACATTCAGGAATCGACAGGCTCGTACTGATTGATAGATGATGATTGCTGGTTTGGTAAAACATGATGTTGCAGCTTGCCGTCGTGCTGCTGTCTGCTTTCCGACTAGTGCATCGGTGAACACTGAGGATTTCAGAGAAACTTTTTGGGAACATGTGTGATTCCTGCGCAAGTATGGCGAACTTTCTGTAAACACTGAAGATCTATCTGCTCCCCTACTCAGTGGGAGGCAACAATTGTTCATCTGACAGCAGCACCACCTGTGCAGCCAATTTTTCAGCTGCATTTTCTTTTTTTTTACTGTGGATGCCTGCGCCTGCAACGTTGCCTCTGTGCTTTGGCACCCAACGGTGCCACATATGATATCGCCAAAGCAGGGCTCTGCAAGCTTGAGAAACGCAAGAATGCGCTCATCGTGTTTTTGCTTCGGGGAGCATTTGGCTGGTGGTGAATGATATTTCATTGCTGACGCATTTGAGTATTTGCAAATGGCTATGCATAAGAACATTGGTGAATGATATTGCAATGCTGACGCATTTGAGTATTTGCAAATGGCTATGCATAAGAACGGACATACTCCCTCCAACTCTTAGATTCATTTAGATACCTTAGATTCATTTAGATACGAATGTATCTAGTCAAGTTTTAGTGCTAGATAGATCCGAATTTAGACAAATTTGAATCAACTAATGTGGGTCACAGAGAGTACTACTATATCAAAAGTACTGTTGTAAGAGCATCCCACTCGTTGGGCGTTCTTAGGGCAAAATTCGGACCAAACTTTGGCCAGACAAAACACGTTTTTGACCTGGGCACTCCACGTTCTCATGCCAAGTTCGTGGGACGTCCTTTTCCGCCTAAATTCGGTTTAAATTTGTCCAGATTTTGGCATAGTTCGGTGTAATATGAATAAAGAACATTGTTTGGCCTAGTTTGGCATACATTTGACCATAGTTCGGCGTAAATTTAAACATAGTTCGGCCTGCAGTGAAAATATAATATATTTTGGCCTAGTTCGGCTGGGCGAGGGAGGCGAGGATCTCTATGTGCTATGCATCTTTGGTGATCTCGGCGTCCTCCAGCAGTAAGGCGAGTATCTACTCGTCGTCGAGGTCCATTGCCGAACCGGCTAAATGTCAAACACTTGGCGGGCATGGTGGTGGGAGCTCGCAGCGAAGCTGTGCTACGACGAAGTTCGGGCGGCGGATGCGGCGGCGACTACGGTGAGCATATCTAGAGGCGTGTGCATGTCTCGGCGTGGAGGAGCTCCGCCGACGAAATCATGGCGACAGAGGCGTTGGGAGCTTTTCGCCGCTGTCTGGGTAAGTGGAGTTGGGGGGAGGGAATGGGACTGTCTCGTCAACAGAGCTGGTACACGCCCGTTTTCACTGTATCCGGCGTTCCTAGAATCCTGGGTATGGCCTGAAAAGACCGGACCAAAGTTCGCCCGAATTCGAACGAAAAGAGGTTCCTAGGAACGCGACTGGAGTAATTTTTGGCGTCCGGACCAATTTTCGGTGTCCGGATCAGCGTCCTGGGTAGCCGAGTGGAGATGCTCTAATATTTGAAAATATGCTTGAAAATATGCATGAGTTCCTGTTAAATTTGTAATATTCCTGTTTCTCAAGAAAATAAAACACTACTGCAATTTTCTTACATGATATAAGCCATTATCTGAAAAATATTAACGGTCTAGAGGCGGTATAGATCACTTCGCTAATACTTTTCTGCCTCAATCATGAAATTCCTACTTAATTTTGACAGATGGTGCCTAGTCGGAACTGTACAAAACACTACTCTCTCAACACAATATGCATGGTTTCTCCAGAATCTACTACTCCGTCCGATCCATAAGTGTCACCTGTACTAAATCAGCAAAGCGACTACTTGCCAACTATCTGTCACCATGCAGAATAACAAGGCAGGCAGGTAAATCATACAAGCCACTAACTTATTTGTGCAAGAGCACAAGAACTGCATTCAAGTACCAACAGCCGAACACCAAAATTCTCTTACATCCCACATTTTTTCTTCAGAACTCTCTTAAAATCTATTTAAACAAGAACAAATAAAACATCCAGCCTTTCCTTTTTCAGATATACAACATGGAAACTCTTCTTACCCACTTCTGTTCTCTTGCAGAAAATGGTAGAGAACGACCCGCAAACCACACTCACGCAGATCCAGCTCGGTTTTTTCACTAAAACGCACCGAACGAGCACCATGCCCTGCAGACAGTCTGCTTCGAGCACAAGAACTTTTTCTTCCTCAAGCGACCATGGTAGTTTAGCCAGCCAGCCACGACAAAATTGATGCAATAACTGCAAAAACAAGTAAGAGGGTGCAAATCCTTTGAGCGGCCAGGTGATGCACTAGGCATGGACGCCATTCCCATTGGGATAGTACGTTCCATTCGATAGACCATTGGGAAGCTTCTTAGCGTGCCCATTTTGGTGTACAGCTGGCATGTATGGACCATTGTTCAACTGATGTTTAGCAGGAATCACATGGTCACTCAAGCAGTCCTGCAGAACCTTACCTAGTTGCCCAGATGAGGCAGCTATTAGCCCTGCAGAAAACAAACGAGGATTAACATATGGTTTTGGAGCATCCGAAGTAGTATGATTTTTTTCAGTAGCTTACCAACAAATAAAGGAGAAGGTTTTGAAGGTCTTGACTTGAATTCAGGATGAAATTGTGCACCAACAAAATATTGGTGATTTGGTATTTCGATTATCTGGAAAAGTAGCAACTTCATTAAGACATAACTTCTGCCAAAACAAAAGATTTTCCAAGCATGTCATGGTTTTAGTCAAACCTCCATTCTCCTGCCACTCTCATCTTTGCCAACAAATTGAAGTCCAGCATTTTCAAACTCAGGCACCATATCAGGATTTACCTGTTAAGAAGATGAACATGTTTCAGACCCCGATGAACAGGCCATAACTTATGAAGATCATGTGATAGATTTCATTGCATTAAGAACAAACATTTAGTACATACCTCATATCGGTGCCGGTGCCTCTCATCTACATAATCCACATTGCCATACCTAAACAGTAAAAATATGTATTGAGAAACCACACAATTATGTAGAGAGAAATGTCAGTAAAATCTAACCCTAGGCTTCAATAACTTTGGAGAAGGGTCTCTTAAACTCACAATTTAGCAGACTTGCAATCAGCAACCTTGAAGAATGTCCTCCTTGATCCTAGGCGCATTGTGCCACCCATATGTGTTTTGGAACCCTGTAACATGAATACAAAGTTAATTCCAAGATCTGCAAGGAACTGATAAAAGCTTGCTCTGTCCGCATTAGAATTTTAATGACAAACAGGGATGATTCACAATACAAATTGAGCACAACTTCACAAAATAATTACCTCCGGCATAAAAATAACACATGGGGTCTTGGCATTGGGATCAAATTCAGTGCTGTTCGCATCAGAGAGATTAATGACATTCCTAGCATACTCTACGACAGCCATCTGCATTCCAAGACATATACCAAGATATGGTACATTGTTTTGGCGGGCATACTGAGCAGCCAGGATTTTTCCTTGAACACCTCTATCTCCAAAGCCACCAGGTACTAAAATGCCATCAGCACCCTGAAATAAAAGATATTCAGATAACATGATGAAATTAAAATGTTTACATAAATCATACACATGGCACCATTCAACTTTGAGCGCAGAACATTTTTGTTGCTGAGAACTCATCACCTTCAATAAACTCCATGCTGATTTGTAAGCATCAGGTGCCTAGAAGAGTTAGAAAGGATCACATAAGAGAAGGAAACAGCCCAGATCAAAGATAGAGAAAAAGAAAAATATGACACTCTCAAACCTCAATTTTGGTGGAGTCCTCAAGATCTGTAGAAGCAACCCAATCAACAACAAGCTTCCTGCGGCAATCAACTGAAGCATGCAAGAGGGCCTGCAATTTTTATTTTATTTTTTGCATTGGACTCAACTATTAGAACTAGCAATCATTTAAAAGGTATAGAAAATTTATAACTGTGCTAGGCAAACTCACCTTCAGCACAGAGAGGTAAGAATCAGATAGACCAGTGTACTTTCCAACCATAGCAATCCTCACCTGAAATGGGATCATTAGTCAGTTGGAACTATGAATGAAAATGCCAAAGGGCAACAATATGTGGAAAAAGGGACTAACAGTATCCTGAAGGGTGTCAAACATAGTTGCTCTTGCAACCCACTCATCTAACTTTGGCTCACCGGGAATGCTGAAAATGTGTACATAAAAATATTTATTGCACCGACAGAAAATACTACAACTTGTATACTGACTAGATATGTAGAGGCAAACCTTTGAATGTTCAGAACTTTAAGAATTGCTTCATGCGCTTTTTGGTCCTAGAGGGCATAAATAAGATTTAGCTTTGAACACAAATGCCCATGAACCAAAAACAAATCAGCACACGCCAAATATTGTTTTTGGTCCTAGAGGGCATAAATAAGATTTAGCGTAAGATGTACCTGTAGCAACAAAGGAATGCGCCAAATATTGGAAACATCGTATAGAGTGACAATGTTAGCTGCCTGCAGGATACAATTGTTCATGAGCAACCAGGAGAAAATAGCTACCAAGTATATAAAGTAATCACACACAAAATTTACAGTTCAATTACCGGCACGTGGCAAAACTGGGAGAGTTTCTCTTTCACGTTTTCTTCCAGTTGCTGTCAAATATAAATGCAGTTTATGGATAGTGAGGTTAAGAAAACCAAGACAAACGAGTCTACAAAGATACGAACTGAGGTAAATGAATGGCTATAACTAACCTTTGTACTACGACAAGCTAAAATATTTGGGGTGAGGCCAAGTCCCCTTAAACCACGCACACTGTGTTGAGTCGGCTTGGTTTTCTACAGAGTAATAAATAACAGACAGACCAAATATTAGGTTAACAGATCTAAAATGGCATTTCACGTAATAAGATGTACATCATAAAATAGTTGCAGTGAAACATAATGAATGAATCAACAAGAGAGTTTGGCTACCTGTTCACCAACAACATTTAGAACTGGAACAAGACTGACATGCACCAAACAGAAGTTACCAGGTCCTGGCAACCAAAATAATATACAAAAGAAGATTATAAATGCCCACTAACCAAGGAAAGATGGTGTACAGTGTTTATTTATCAATATAACTGTGTGAGTTTCTCACCGACACGATAAGAGAATTGACCCAAAGCTTCAATGAATGGCATAGATTCAATATCACCTGTAGCAGGAGTGACAACACAATCAAGTGAATGCTATACGAGGAATAGCTCTCAACAAAAAACAATAAACAAAATTATCTCATGCGCACCAATTGTGCCCCCCAGTTCTATCACACAGACATCAGCTGGTCCATCCTTGCCATCCACAGGTATCATCGCAACACGTTCGATCCAGTCTTGTATGGCATTTGTGATGTGTGGCACAACCTTGAGGGTAAATTGGTTTAATTAGAGCACACAAAGGAACAAATACAGTAGCTACCAGGACAGACAAACTAAGATAAGATAAGAGTGCAGAAGGTGATCCTCACCTGCACAGTCTTTCCCAAGTATTCCCCTTTCCTCTCCTTGTCAATAACAGACTGTCATCAACAAGAAAAAAAGAGGCAAAGTAAGAAAAGTCAGAACAGTTTGTTATGCAGGGAAAGGCAACTGTATTTACGATGTCACATATCTGACATGCTATTACTCTTATATATCCTTGTGGTTAAATAACTACAAATTATTTTGCATTCTTAATGTACTCGAGATTCTAGCAACATAACACAACAAGAACATCCCTTTCCTTCATATAAAGTACAAGTTTATTAACATCAGCATCAACTGAAACATTTCAAAACTGTTGAATGTTTGCATGCCAGAAGTGGGGTTGGGACTTTAAATACATCACTATGCCTGCTACCTGGTAGATCTTTCCAGTGGTTATATTGTTGTCCCGAGTGAGTTTGATATCAAGAAACCTCTCATAATTCCCAAGATCCAAGTCCACCTGCAAGATGCACAGACAACACTTAACTAGGTGACCAACATTCCCTAGCTGTTGTAATATTTGACTTGGTCCTATGCCAGTACCTCACCACCATCATCTAACACGAACACTTCACCATGTTCGAACGGGGACATAGTCCCAGCATCGGTATTAAGGTAAGGATCTGCATAGAAATCAGATAATGCAAAGAGAACACGTCAACCTCATGAAGCCAAGAGCAAGCAACTAGAGCAATCAAGCAAGTATTAGCTGGCATGCCGCCACTAGTTCTACAAGGCAAAAGGCACAATCAAGCCCCAGGTGCTGCAATGGTACAGGAAGTCACAAGGCTACAAACTTACAACAGCAAAAACAAAGTAGTACGTATTTAGGTGATACTGGATAAGAATAACAACTAGGAGCAAACAAGACATGTGTAGTATAACATTGATTCAAGTCAAAGATTCCAGCGCGCTAAGCTGGCATCCAGTGGTTCGTGACACGACGATATATAGGCAGCCTATATCTAAATCAGCATCAGTGAGGCCTGCAGAGCACAAGGCATCTGAAAGACAAAGACAAGGAGGGAAGGGGGAACCTAGTTTTTTCAAGGCACCTGTTTCAACCACGGCAGAGGATGGAAGCGTATCAGCCCAAATCTGAGAGTTGCAGCAGTTCAGATATTTGGGAACTCGTCCATGTAACTCTCACAAATCTTTGTCCCAAAATATTGGCCATAGAAAGTGCTAGCCAGTGAAGAAAAAGTCTTCGATGGGCCACCATTGTTCAGAGCTTCGGACCTCAAACCTTTATTCCTCGAACAAAAGATACCCGAGATCACCACCACATAAAAGATCTTGGTAGCCCTCCAAAATGGTCTTCTACAGAAGTAGAAACCAGGGGACAAGTTTCCCTTTGCAGAGTCTAAAAGCTCTCTTCCACTAGGCCACTAAGTAACGAAACAGATCTCTTTAAATGAAATATATAATTACAATCTGCCTCTCACGCGCGCCCAAGCCAAAGATTAGCAGGGTAATCAACATCATAATATCCACTCCTACGCCACAACGCCTAAAACCCCGGGCAGAATGTTCGAAGTAAGGGCTTTCCACCAAACCCAACCAAGAATCCCGGGGCCTCTCTGTACCTACTCCCACCAGCAGCCTTGTGCTGCACGAATCGCTCCCCCAAAAAAAATGAAATCATAATCAAAACAAATCTTTGCCAGAAACCGGATCAAGGGCGGGCTCGAGAAAGCCCCAAACCACGCCTTTTCAGGGGGAGTGGGGAGCGGAAAGGCGGTATTTGAACGGTGTTAAGAAGAAAAAAAACGTCACACGGCCGGCGGCGGGCACGTACCGATCTTGATGGACGTAATGCGGAGGCCACACGCTTTGAGGACGACGCCGATGCTGCTGGCTGTGACGCCCTTGCCGAGGCCGCTCACCACGCCGCCTGTGACCAGCACGTACTTCATCTCGCCGGAAATCTCGGGTCAATCCGCCGCCGCCGCCGCCCGAATCTTTCTGCACCCCCAGCCGGGCTGGCGCCGCGTGCTCTCGGGCTAGGCGTAACTTGGTGCCTGTCAGCGGTCGCGTGCGGTCGGAGGAGAGGGAAGGGAGGTTTTAGGAGGGGATATTGGGGGAACCGCGCAGCCGTTTGAGAGGGGAGGAGGAAGGAAAAGGGGAGGCAATGGAGGCGCAGGGGATAGAGGGAGGAGGGCTTTGGGCAATTTATATGCTCTCGAATCTCTCTCGTTATTTTTTTATGGAAATTAATTTTATTTTCTTATTATTAATTTTTTCTTCTCTTTCCTACTACTCCCTCTTTCATTTCGGAGTGCTTGTTTCCGTGAGGAAAAATAAAAATGGTGAACTGGAGACACTTGGCTTGTTTTTTTATCTTAGCTTCTTATATGTATGTATGACTAATTTTTTTCTCAAAACCCTTCTTGCAAGCCCTTGGAACTGTTTACTATTTATTACATCATGCATGTCTATTTGATATATAGTCACAATACATCTAACATAACCGTTGTCCCAATTCATCCCCTCTCTCCCACTAATATCCACCAATTCAGCACCGCTCCAGAGTAACAGTGAAAAGTACAAAGTTATTTTGTGAAGTTTGTTCAAATATATGCCCCTTTTATCTACTTAGCAAATGTTCCTCAAGAACTTGGTTGAAATATATATGTCCCTTATATTAGCGAGCGTTACTTGTGCGATATGGTGTTCCTCTTCCACAATTATTTTATAGTATACAAAGTATGCATGCTTTGTTCGCAAAGAGCATAAGTTTCATAGCAATAGCACAAGGAATCAATCTCGAAGATCACATGATGATTAGCGTGATTAATTTCAAGATCAATTGTGATTGCTATGGATCTCTTAAGGCCATGCTATTCCCTAAGTGTATGAATATACTGGTAATTGCCCACGAGCATCTCCACCGGTTGCAAGGTTTTAGATTTCTAGAAATCATGCTTCTCCTTGCAAAAGCCTAATGAGAACGCTTATACATTTGCCCAAGTGAGAGCTAAAATAGGAATTCACACAACTGCTGCCCACGACCGATTGTCTAAGTTGATCCCGCTAATATAGTTTGGTAACTTTATAATGCGTTTTTCATTGACGGTCAATTTCAAAGTTCAATATTTTGGATAAAATCTACATACAACATTGTATTTACGGTTACATGAATATTCATGGTACAGAGCAAAATACTATATTCCCTCCGGTCCGATTTATTAGGCACGTACGTATTTTAAGAACAACTTTGACCATTAATTTTGGTCAACAAATTTTATATACTAATATGCCATAAAACATTATACCATTGGATTCATCTTCAAAAGTAGTTTTCAATGGCATATTTTTTAGAACATATATTGCATATTTTATTTATCAAAATTGATGATCAAAGATTTTTTTAAACTACGTGTGTGCCTAATAAATTAGATCAAAGGGAGTAGTAAAAAACACAAACGCAAAAGTATCAATTTACTATCATATAATAATAGTTGTTGGTAAAATGTACGTTGGAATGATACACATAACCTAACAGAAGTAATATTGTACGGTACGCATTCTATGTTTTTTTCCTTTACATAATTCTATTTGCAGGTGTTAGGAGTACTGAACGAGATGAGGGCGCATTAATTACTTGTGTTAAACCTACTGCACATTTTTCCATACCGAAACTGCATGTGTGGCTCATCGTCGGCGATCTTATCCTTCCTAGTCACGAACAGCGCATGTTGACACGGGCGTACAGACACCTCCCCCCGCCTAGCAATTAGCATCATTGTGGACAAGTCCGACTGTGCCTGTGCGTGGGTAATGTCGTGACGAGCAGCATCTTCTCCACAAGAAACGGTGTTTTCTTTATTTCTTTCTTTCTCGCAGATGCGATATCAATGCAAATCGCACGGTAAGAGCATCCTACTCGTTGGCCATTTTCATACCAAAATCTATATCTAATTTGAGCCAAACGAAACTTGTCTAAAAACGTCGAGTTTCCCACTCGCGTTTTCAGACCGAGTTTCCGCATTTAGCTAAAATTCAGTTGAATTTGGCGAATATAGACGAATTTTATTAATATAGGCGTATTACATTGAATTTTAACTACATTTATATAAAAATAACTAGAAAAGCATAATAGGCCGCGCCTCGCCGAGGCCGCCGCCGGTGTCGATGCCGAACGCCGCTTCTGCATGCTGAAGTTGCCGTAGAAGGACGTGTAGCCGGGATCGGCCTTGCCGTCGTCGTCGCTCGGCGGCTGCGGCGTGCGGGAGCTCCCCTGGCAGTCGTCGCCGTACCTCCAGGGTTGGTGGGAGGGCTTGGCGGACCATGCCTCGGCCACCGCTTCCTCTGGTCTGGGCCGACGCGAGGCGCTTCGATCTCCTCGGTCCGTCTGGACCAAAGTAGTATGTCCGGCGACGAAGGCTCCACCGGCGGCGGCGCGGAGGGACTGCTCCATCGTCATCCTCATGGCGAAGGCGTCCTCGTCGAC
Organism: Avena longiglumis; assembly: GCA_030063025.1. Lineage (NCBI taxonomy): Eukaryota > Viridiplantae > Streptophyta > Magnoliopsida > Poales > Poaceae > Avena > Avena longiglumis. Next base: position 214,133,063 of record CP125973.1, on the reverse strand, counting down.
GGGCACTGCCCAATCGGCCGACTCCGGCTTTGGCTGGCGAAGCCGGAGATGCCCAATGGGCGACGAGGGCGCGCGCGACTCATTGATGACGATGTTGCGCACCCTTGTCCAAGGCGGTGAGCGAACCGGCGTCCCCGGCTCGTGTAACCCCCTCAGAATCAACCCTATGCAAGTTTCAGCGACTCCCGCCAAACCCGTATAGAAACGATTCAAAGATGCCCACCAGGCACTTTCGTGCGGGTGGAAAACGAAGTAATACCATTACACAGTAGTCCACGATGGAACCCACAGAACCGATATATACAACAATGACTCAAAGAGTCAAGAATACAATATTCAGTACAAAGATCCAAATCACCATGAAAACGATACAGCGTCCGAGTACGGACAAGTTGCAAATTAGGCTAAGAGCCCTGAAGGATAACCAATGGCGTCCATAACCCTGCCCAGGCCAAGCCGGAAGGGTAACCCTGCTAATGACGTCGATCTTAAAACCTGTTTAAACAAAAGGGGTGACGACAAAGGGCAAAGAAAAAAAAGAGCGGTCAGTACTGAGGCCAGTACACGGCGAGACTAGAATTCGGCGGTCCTCGCCTACATAGGTATGGTGGACTGAAGCGGCAACGCAGCATGCACTGAACAACCTATAGAGACTCAATACAACTGGCGGCTATCAGAGAGGGATAAGAAAGACATATTCGGATCCAACCTGATGCTAACACCAAACATACTCATCCTGGTGTTTCTCCCTCAAAACCAATCAAGGAAGTCAACCGAGAAACTCACATAGTTGGCAGTTTTATTCATTCGTTATAGTTGCGGCAATTACTAGTCATATATAGATAGTAAGAGTCATCCTGATATAAAAAGCAGTGGGCACTTTTAGTTAACCATTCTGTTGTAGTTGCGACACTTACTAGTCCGATACAAATAGCATGAGATATCCCAAAACCCAGCAGTTGTTGGTACTTTTATTTAGCCATTCCGTTGTAGTTGCAATACTTACTAGTCAGATACAATGGTAACAGGTGACAATCCAAACCAACAGTTGTTGGCACTTTTATTTAGCCATTCCATTATAGTGAAGCTGATTACTAGTCATTATAAAGTCAAATTTATAGCACTACTTTAGTTATAGTTGTTTATGATCGAGATACTGTGCTCCAAGTCGTCCATAACCGCGGACACGGCTTTCAAAAAGTTTTACCCTGCAGGGGGCACAAATAGCAACACACGCAAGATCTACCTCGGGAAAAACCAAATGAAAACCCAACGAGGCATCACGACAGAGCAATTGCAAGATTCATATAAATTTCAGGGGGCCACCCCACCAAGCTACCCGCTACGAAGTTGGCCGGCTCCGAGACGGACCCAGAGGTTTGTGACGACGGCTGTAAACGACTGGGAACCCGAAAGTGTGACTGGGCTTGTCGATACCGCAAAAACGTGGCACGGGGTTCCAAAACAGTACAAACGGTCCACGCGCAATCATAAATAAAGCAGTAAAACATGGCGTAAGTACATGATAGTAATAAATCCCCAAACTATTTTGTGGCCCCAAGAAATAAATATGACTCAAACTCTGCCTAGGGGGATTCATGGTCCCACATGTGGATAGTACGAATATTCAAAGAACAGGTATCAAGTACTCGGGATCCTACGGGACACAAGTGGACGGTTAAAAACCAAATAACATCTATTTCCCACCTGTGCCTCTGCATTATTTACCTACTTCAATTTTAGTTATTAAATGGTAATTAAAGTTATAGTCATCTCCAACATTAAATATAAGGCAGTCTTCCAACAACTATGGTACTTGACGACACGCAACAGCACTTGAGCAAGCAACTACGACACGCAAGACCGACTATCTACCAAAAAACAGGTAATAGGATGTGTCCAAGGCAATATAAGGCTGCAAGGGATATCACGGGTACGAAAACTAGAGCATCGCAACACAGATAGCAATAGATCAACATGAGGAAATAAAGACTAGAAAGGTAAAATAGGTAGAAAGGGGGAGAATGCTCGCCTGAAAAATATTGCTAAAGGTTCATCCGAAGATCGGGTCGATACTCGCATCAACTCATCGGCCTAATCAGTGAAGAAGCAAAGCACTAGAGGAAACATCGAATGTACTATTTAATACTACGGCAGAAGATCGGACATGATGCATGTATGATGTATGACATGGCAAAGATGCGATGCGATGCGATTAGGCAATATTAAACGGAACCGGGGTTCCGACATTTATTTAGATGGTTCATGTTGTTTAGATACCCCCTCATTTTAAATGTTGTCTTATCAAGGCAAAATATGTCACCGGTTCGATGCACAAATTTAAATGGATCCAATCTTAGACTAGAAAAACCCGCATATGGCCTCCATATTTATTTATTAGGTGAATCGACAATATAACCCTAAACCACAATATGTATGCAAGTATGATCAATTAATATGCAACAAGATATATGGTCATTTATAAAAATAGGGCTTCGAGGAAAATGGATCACACATGGGTATCGGCGATCTTGGTTAGGGGTTCGACAGGGTCGGTCTCGGCCGGATCGGTCTTCACCTCCGGGAACGGGGTATTGCATCCGTGAAGGAGAACGTGAATCTAGTGTCAGGGTTTAGACTTCGGATCCGGGATCGGGTCTTCAACGTCTCGGCCATCGGGTCCATGACGGCATCATCGCCGTGTCGAAGGCATCGGGGTTTCCGTGACGAAGATCTTGTAGAGGGTTCGTCTAGAGCCACCGGGTACGGTACGGTCTTCGGAGCACGCGGGTTCTTGACGTGGTTCATCTGGCTCGGAGATCTTGTTTCGGCTTTATGTCGGTATAGAACCTAATTAGACAGCCTTTGGCTTCCATATTCTTGCGGTGTTCACAATGCACATCTACAAACGGCTTCAGCTGGACAGAACAAAGAGCGAGGTATAGCTGGCGTGACATTATAACAAAAAGGAGGCCCCTTGAGTGCTACAGGGTCACATACATGGTTAAACAACTAGCGACAGAGGAGTTCTTGGCAGGGCATGGGTTGTGCTTGAGACGACGAGGAGGATGGAGCCACGGTGAGGCTGCCTGGAAGCAGTGGTGGCCGGACACGGACGATGAGGAGGCAGGGCCCACGGAAACGAGCACGGGGCGGTCGTGGCAAGGCCAAGTCAACGCGGCCAGGCGGGCTCACACGGAGGAGGACATCTGGGAGGAAGCGCATAGCGAGGGGAGGGGCATGGCGTTCGATGGAGGGAGATGCCGGGAGATGGCGGTTGGAGGATGCAGAGGAGAGGGTCGGGGTTCCTGGCGGTGGGGGGACAAGCAGAGGAAGATGTCAGGAGGGAGCAGAGGCGGGGCGGAGGTCGAGGGAAAGGCGAGGGTCGCCGGCTCCTAGCCAGTGCAATGACGGCGTGAGCTGCAGGCTAGCTTGGTAGAGCCCAGAAGGACGCTTGGAGTCGGGAAGGCGAGGCCGGTGGTTGAGCAGAGCCGTCAGGGAGGTACGAGGGAGGCGGGATCAAGATGGGCGCTGAGGAGGCCGCAACGGCGGCGGTGCTTAGGAGGAGGCGGCAGCTGGGTTGGGTTCGGTGGTTGGTGGGAGCAGGGAGAGGGAGCGGTGTCCGCGCGTGGAGAGCATGTTCGGGGTGGGGCCCAGGGATCGGCATGGTGGGCGGTTTCGTGCTTGGAACGGGTCAAGGCGCGGGCGGTCGCGAGGTGGGAGTGGGACCCAGGCGGGGAGCGTGCGTGAGATGTGTGCCTGCCGGCGGTAGTGGGGTGGGGATCTGGGTGGTTGGGTGGGATTAGGTGGGATTAGGGTTTGGTTGAGGATTGAAAGGGTTAGGGTTTGGTTTAAAACGGGCTGGGCCTGACGGGTAGTAGGTGGCATGGCCTAAATGGCTAGGCTGCCTCCCCGAATAAAAATATTTTATATTTATTATTGTTCTTTCTTCTAAAAATAAAATATTTGTAAGAAGGTTTTAGACAAATAAAAGATCCAGACGGATCTAGGGTTTTGATTTGAATAAAGAGGGGAATCTCTGGAAAACAAAATAGGCTTTTGGAGAATTATTTTAGGCGAATAAATGCATGATGATGTCATGATGATGCACAAAGATAAAATCAGCAAGCGATTTTCTAGTAGTGGTTTTACCCGGGGTGCTACAGCTCGCGCTTGATCGGCCGTAGAGGCAGCGACGTCGTCGGCATGGACCCAGAGGAGCGGGACACCGAGCCTGAGGAGGAGGAGGAGGAGGAGGAGGAGGAGAGGCTGTCCATCCTCCTCGGCAACCAGTTGGCCGGAGGATGGGCCCTCGCCCTTGACGTCGACGTCGTGTTGCGGGGAAAGCCGAGTCGAGGAGTGTTGCCGGCGTGGATGTGCTCCAGCACGGCGACGAGCATTCTCCCGACCAGCGGCGACGCGATGCCGCGTTGTTCCTCTTTGGCGGCGACCCCAGCGGCCCCTCGTGGCGGGCGAGCTCCTCAAGCCGCCAGTCCACGAAGAACTGCTCCCAGAAGAGCAGATTGCCCGGATCCTCAGCGAGATCCGGGTCTTCCATGCCGGCGATAGCCGCCTGGATCTCTTCGACGATATCTTCGTCCTTGGGCACCGGTGGAATCGGAATCCCGCCGGCGCTGAGCTTCCAGCCGGGGGAAGGCGAACGTAGGACGACGCCATGTAGCCCGCGTCGTGCAGCATGCGGCCCTCCCATGGCTGGAGCGTACGGCGGCCGAAGTCGTTCGCCGCTGCGGGATCGCCAAGGAACCGCTCGGCCATGGGGAAGTGGGGGGAGTGTGGTGAGTTCACCGGAGTGTGGGGTTCGCCGGAGTTGGGAAAGCTGGGGAGCTGTGAGAGTGTGAAGTGTTCCAGCGAGGGGTACGGCTTTTAGGCCGAGGCGGGCGGCGAGGGCGGGACGGGTGTAGCGGCGAGGGCGGGAAATTGCCCGCCGGTCCGTTGCGGGAGCCAAGGAGGTGGCGATGGCGCAGCATTGCAGCGACACGTGGCCGAAACGACGCGCAGTTAATGTCTGGCGGTCCTCCATTGGGTTCCAAGGCGAAAGGATGACGACGACTCGGCTTCCGTTGCTGACTGGGCGGGTCTACTCGCCGTCTCCTTTTTTTTTTGCTGAATTCGTTTCGCCCGGCGTTTCTAGGACGTTTCCGAGATGCTGGGAATAGCCTAAAAAGTCCGAACCAAAGTTAACCTAAATTCGAACCATTTTCAACGTCTAGACAAAAAACAACCTAGAATCTGCGTCTGCTTATGCTCTAACGTTGCGTGGATTCTCTCCAACACTCATGACGACAGAGGCACCTGGGGTGTCTAAGTGGTATTCCATCTAGATTTTACTTCTAGTTTATCTGAGATTTCTAGTGTAAATTTTTAACAAATTTTTATACTATAAAATTTAAAATAAACTAGAAATAGGATATAGGTGAAATCCCACTACACCTTATGACGACTCCACTGGATTAATAGGTACATATATAGTGTAGGTTGCATCCTTGTACATAATTACTCTCTTCGTTCACTTTAAATATTTCAAATTAGACTAGATACATTCTAAAATAAGTAAATATATACACTAAAACACGTCTACATATATATCTAAAAATAAATAAATATCTTATACTTCCTCTGTTTTATAATATAATATCTTTTGTGAAACAAATGTATCTAGTTATTTTTTAGTACGTAGGTTGTGTGAACCTACATTTGGATATATAGATTTAAATGTATCTAGTACTAAAAACATGTTTAGATACAGTCAAATCTAGAAAATTTTGAATTAATTAATTTAGATAAAAAAGTATTTTAAAACGAAGGGAGTATTAGACTAGTCATAGTGGGAGTAACATAGGTATAACATGCATCTACATGCAGTGTCAACTAGGAAATTTAGTGATGTGGCATGTCATTAAATGATGAAAGAGAGTCTTGTGATACTACTAGTAACTATGTTACCATAACATCACACACCTTAAGATAAGATGAGTCTACATGCTAATAAATAAGCCCTTGCAAGTATATTGCTAGTCTATATTACTCTCCGCTATGACCGGCCGTAGTAAAAGAAGAGAGTAGTTACTAAAGAAATTCAGTGTGTCGTTTAATTTATTTTGTCCCGCATATGCAAAACTGTAGTCCTGCGGAGGCTGTCCAGCTTAATAATGTGCGCCTCAGCCAGCGTGTGGCGCGAACGAAGGGTGACAATGACATCATTGGCCGACAAGGAGTTGTACGAAAGAGGCAATTATGCATGGGGTGATCTCCCCGAAGAGGTCGAGGCCACACGCTGCAGGGCACCTGTCCAGGTCCATGTGATTGACATCTTCAGAACATGCATTGCATCATGGGAGAATCAGAAAATTAAAAGGGATGCCCTACATTACACTTGGCAGTGTCCCGTAGATGGAAGCAAAACACATGGAAAAGGAACAAAAATGGTTACGGGAAAAAAGAAAAGAAAACAAAACTGCGCCATGTACTCGTTTTAGAATTGGATACAAGCAAGCATCTTCTCAATTCTGCTAAAAAAGAAAAGAAAACAAAACTGCATGCGCCAGTACACGGGACTTCCATCTACGGGACACTGCCAAGTGTAAAACACATGGCGCGGCGTGATGAAGGGGTAGGGCAGGGGTGGCAGAACCAAGCCGGGAGCCGGGAGCCGGGAGGGGAATTAGGGAATGAAGGGGATTTTCAGTTCAAAGGTCTCCGTCTCGTTGTGTCTCGCATCGTTATGAGTTTGCGGACTCTTTTTTTGCCCAACTTTTACCAATCTAGAGAGGTTGACACGAGTCACGGGCCTAGGGTACCCTGGGCAAGTTTTGGTGAGCCAACTTGGCCAACCTGGCTCAACTCTCCTGTGGCGCCGCTACTGCGGCTAAGAAAATCCGTCCCAAAAGGCCGGTTATGGAATGGTCGAGTATATACTCTCTTTATCCTAAAATAATTAATTTAAATTTGTCTAAATTCGTAAATATCTATATACTAAAACGCGCTTAGATACATGAATGTAGATTTGAGACATAGAAGTATATGTATTTGAATTTTTAGGTAGCCACTAGTACGAGTAAGTTCCACTAATGATGCTGGGGTTGGACTCGGAGTGGCGGGCGGGTCACTACAGGAATAGGAAGCTACGCCGACGGCCAAACGTCGGGGCCGTCGACGTAGCCATCATTCAGACCAGTCCCGTCAAGTAGCCGTCGGCGTATCCTATCCTACGCCTACGGCTGTCCTCGCGTAGCATACGCCGACGGCTGCCCTCGGTGTAGCTATTTTTTTACCTCATTAAACTTTGAAAAATCATAAATAAATCATTCTAATTCAGAAAAAATACAAATAATATATCAAAATTTGCAGAAAAATAAGATCTATCTATCTACACTCAAATATTATACATTTGTAAATAAAAATTAAGTGAAACATAAAATATTATATATAATTTAAAATGGGCATAAAAAATTTAAAAACGATCAAAACAATGTGAAACCTTCGTGTGATGTCATATTATGTGACATTGTTACAAGAAAAAATATCAAACTTGGTATATTGATTATATCTGAAAAAACCTTCACAAAATGACCTATCTCATTTGAGGTTTCTTGGCTTTCGGGTCAAATGAACAATGTTATGGCTAGAATCGAGGCATAGTTTGTGATAATGTGTTTGTGCATACATGTGCATCATGGGATGGCGAACAATGTTGCAGGAGGAAGTTTTCCTTTTTGTCGCATCAAAAAGCTATTTTCTATTTTCCGAGCATAAAAAACGGACGATTTTGTGAAGCAACCACCAAATGACTAATTCAAAATGCTACCATCACATTTAAAAAAAATACTAGACCGCCTTATATGGACAATGTACCAACAGAGGGATCCGAGACCTTTCCGTCCACCCCTAGTGAAAAAGACAATTTTTTGCCGAATCGGTAGGAAGTGAGTCAGATATGAACTACGGGTACATGATCCGATGCTCATTTTTTTATAAAAATCATTTTTAGGTGCACAATATGTTATTTTATCAAAGATCCAATGCAAGTTTAGCGAGGCTCGGCCCCGAGCTAAGAATCTTCATGCCCGTCGTTCGACAAAGTTTGATGATAGTTTAAAATAGGCATAAAAAATTCAAAAACGATCGAAACAATGTGAAACCTTCGCGTGGTGTTATATTATATGACATAGTTATAAGAAAAAATATCAAACCTGGTATATTGATTATGTCTAAAAAAACCTTCACAAAATGACCTATCTCATTCGAGGTTTCTTGGCTTTCGGGTCAAATGACCAATTTTATGGCTAGAATCGAGGCATAGTTTGTGATAATGTGCCCATATTGTGCATACATGTAAATCATGGGATGGCGAACAATGTTGCAGGAGGAAGTTTTCCTTTTCGTCATACCAAAAAGCCATTTTCAATTTTCTGAGCACAAAAAACGGACGGTTTTGTGAAGCAACCACCAAATGGCTAATTCAAAATTCTACCACCACATTTTACAAAAATACTAGACCACCTTATATGTACAATGTACCAACAGGGGGATCCTGTCAACACCCGGATTTTTAATCATAGATACCTGTTATGCCATACATCGCAATCCCAAGATTACCATTTTTGCGAGACATAACAGATTTGGATGCCACAATACATCATCCATTACAAACCATACATAAGGTCTTACACAAATAAGGATCTCATAATCCAATTCTTAATACAACTCAAGCATCGGAATAACGTAATAATAACGGTAGCATAGGCGAAGCTCCATCTTCGGGGTCACAAGTAATGCTGACGATGGGAGATGATCCTAGTTGTCGTAACCTTCCTGGGGTCCATCCTCCTGGTACTCCTCTTCATAGTCTGGCCACGAAAATAGCCAGGGACAAAGCCATGAGTACTCTTTAAGTACTCGCAAACTAATACTAACAAGTGAAGGTTTTTTTGTAATGGGACACTAAGCTCTAGGGTTGTTTTGCAAAAAGCCAGATTTACTTCTACTAAGTTGTAGCATCCCAGTTGTCTAACCCCTGTAATGCTACATGTTATATAATAAAATGGGCCACTTCCAACATATAATTGTTGCATCATCATCATATCATGCTCATGTCATCATGTCCCCTTGCATATGAGCATCATATAAAACCCTTTTCTTGTTTGGTTCTTATCTCATGTGCATGATTAATTGTAGTTGCCTCTTGATATTGTATTTGGGTCTTAATAAATTGTTAAATGCCCAAGTTGAGTTGGGGGCATCTCTCTTTTTGACTCCACCACCTTATAATTCCACCATCCAATAATATGGGCTTGGCATTTATTTGAGTATCTCTAGCTCATGTTGTTGGTTGGATCCACCCATCATCTTTTGCTTGGCCTTTGCCCACTTTTTGGGAATGCAAGGATTAAAGCCACATGAAATAATGTTGTTTTCACAATATAACCATTGGGCATTAATCATCTTGCATGGGCCATGCAAGTGCCACCTTTTCCAGTTTTGGTTTATTTGGATTTCTAAATGGATCCCTCCTTCATGGCTTGATCTTGTTTTGTGAGTATAAAATCCTAGCTCTCTCCCTCTCTTTTCCCCTTTAGCTAGACCTCACCATGCTCCATGCACACACATGTGCTAGTGTGGCATGCTCAACCTCTAAAACCATCCCCTCTCTTGGTTCTTGCTTGGCCTATGTTGGAGCATGCATGGACCCAAAAACCCCATCATCATATGCTCTTTCTCTCTCCCTCTTTTGCTTGCTTTGTTCTTGTGGAGGCTTGTATGAAGCTTGCATGACCAAGTAGTACCACCTCCTTTCTTACCCCTCTTAGCAACCTCTAAAACTACCCCATGCCACTCTCCTTCTTAGCTAGCATGCCCCTAATCTACACCTTTTTTTCCTAAACCAAAACCCTAGCTACACCCCTTCCCTACCTAGCATGATCATCCCATGACATAACCATCCTAGCTAAAGCCTACCCCCACCTTGCTAATCCCAAACCAAAGCACCCCTCCCCTTCCCTCTCCTCTCCACTCTAGCTTTCCACCCCTTATTTCTATCTTGCTTGCTCACATGGGCATCATGCCCTAGCTAACCTACCCCCATCTACCTAGGCCGAAGCCACCCCCTCTCCCTCTCTAATCTATCCTCCCTTCTCCCTCTCTCTCGGCCCCTCTCTCTACCTGCCATGCAGGCCCCACCTCCATGCCCTAGCTACCCCCCACACGCCAAAGGTACTCCCTCATCCTAGCCCTAGCCCGAGCCGATCCTCTTCCCTCCCCTCTTTTTCCGTTTTCCCCTAGCCTCCTCCCTGGCCACGAGCTACCCAGACCCACCTGGAAGTCACCCACCTGCCTGCCATTGCACCCCTGGCCCCCCCATGCCTGGCACGTGAAGAGGAGCCCGACGCCGACGCCACCCTACCATCTACCCCTCCCCCACGCCACCTCCTGCCCCTCTCTCGTTCTTATCCACACCCCTCCGTCCCTGCCCTGCCAGATACTCCCCGTCCACCCCAGGAACCTCTCTTCCTCCTTCCCCTTCCCCAGATCGACCATGCCCCCGACCCTCTAAACCCTAGCGACGGCGCCCCCCCAGCACCCCTTCGCTCCAGAGCTTCCCGAGGCGCGCCAGTGATAGAGCTCCCCTTCTTCCTTGCCCCGTGACGCGCCAGAACAGCTGGCCGCCTTGAAGGAGCTGCCCGCCCGTGCCGTGATCGCCAGGGCGCCCCGGCCAGCTGCCCTTGATCCCCGCCTTCCCGGCCACCACTGCCGTCTGGCTTTGGTGAGCCCTCCTCCCCAGACAACCTCTCTCTCCCCTCTCGCCTGCGCCATGCCGTCATCGAGCACTCCGCCTTGGCTGTCATACGTGGCGACAATGCTGCAACCGTCGATCTGGTCGAGTTCGAGCCATGCCCCACACGCCACAAAGCCTCGCTTAGCACCATACCAAAGTTGTAGGCCCACTATCTTCTCCGTTTTTCGTTTTGGAGTGCATGTTGTTTGGAGAATGGCATGCGTCGCCGCCAAAGTTCCGGGCGGCCGCCGCCAGCGCCAGCGCCGCTGCCGTCCGGCAGCGGCCGTTTTGCGTTAGACCCTTCCGTTTTCCGCCTCACGCCCGCGATCCACCCACCCCGGCGTCCGTGGGAATCTTGCAAAAGGCTCCCGTGGAAGCTGTTGCTAACAGCGGTCCATCCTGCCACCTGTCGCCGCCTCGTTCGCTAGCGTGTCCGCGGTTCCTTCTTGCAAATAACCCTTCCTTTTGCCACGCCAACCGCGGTCCTCGGGGCCCTCTCGTCGTCGGTAGTAATTTTATAAAAGGCTCTGCGTTTTCCTTTATTCGACCAGCAGTCTGTTGGTTCCGAGCATCGTGGGTGGCGGACCCCAGGCCCCACCTGTCTGCGACCCAGGCTAGTATAGGCTATGTAAGAAACGTCCAGAATCTGTTTAGTTTCAAACTCAGTTTAAATATTTTCAAATTCAAATTTTCCAATCAGATTTGAAATAACTTTTTCATACTAAATCCAAATTGGGCAAATAATATATGTTCTTGATTCAGAAAAATGAGAGGATTCCAAATATGCCATCTATTTTGACTTTTGCACAAGTAAAATTCCAAGTTTAGTTAATTACCCCAAATTGCCACTAGAATTTCAATAATTAATAACTTTTGTTCTATAATTCCAAATTAAGCAAATGATATGTCTAAAATGATCAGCTCGACGAGACCTTTCTGTTTATGCTATCCATGACTTCAATTGCAGCATGCATCATATAAAAATATAGGGAACAACAACTAATATGGCAACAAAATGTGACTAACAACCAATTCAAATGTTATTTCTTGTCCTCCACATCTCACCCATGCCATGCTACTTATTGCCATGCAACTTGTGCATCATTCATCATGGCATGATTGTTTGCTTGACGCATTTAATTCCAATGCTTGTGCTCTATATTCATGTTGGCCTTGTTTGTTTGGTTTTTCTCGGATAGACATCGAGGGGTGTATCAAGAGAACAGGAGCACTACCTGACCCGTCCCTTGCTACAAGGAGTTGTGAGGCAAGCACTTCCACATGCTTGCATACATACAGTACCTATTGCCTCTATCTTATTCTTGCATCATTGAGTCGCGATTGCATTAAATTGAATCCCAAGTATGCATAGCCTTTACTTTTAAACCCCACCAAGCTTGTTCCTCCATCCCATGAGCCACTACTATAGGAGTTGCTTGAGCCATGCGAGTCGTGAACAGACATGTGTAGGGTATGTGAGTCATTGGATAACGAGGTACCTAAACAACTTAACTTTGAGTAGTTACGGGATAACTAAAGAAAGTGGCACGGTGAGCAACATCTGCTATTTGGTTTTCTGCTCACTTGTGTCCGTAAGACCCCGAGTACTTGATTCCTGTTCCTTGATTTATCGCGCTATCCACATCCGGAGGTATATGGGACCCCACGGGAGCTTGATTCCGTCTTATTTCTTGGGGCCACAAACTAGTTTGAGGTTTTGTTACTATCTGTACTTATGCCATGCTACTTTACGTATTTAAATTGTGCGAGGAGCACACCGTCTTGTTAGGTAAGCGGAGTGATTACGCTATCGACAAGCCCAGCCACACTTCGGGTTCCCTCGCTTCTGACCATTGACGCAAACCTTGAGTCCGTCTCGAGTCGCTATCTCCGTTCGCGGGATCTACTTGAGGGTGGCCCTCAAATATTTCTGAATCTTGTGATTGTTCGGTCGTGAAAGCCTCGTTGGGTTTTGATTTGGTTTTCGAGGTTGATCGGCGTGTGTTGCTATTGGTGCACCCCGGGTAAAACTTTCTGAAAGCCGTGTCGCGGATATGGACGACTTGGAGCCAGATTTCTTGATCATAGACAAGCATAACTAAAGTACCGCTTTTAATCGACTAAAGTAACGACTAGTAAATAGTGCAATACTCATGGAATGGTTAATAAAATTGCCAGCGGATGGGGGTTGTTCGTCCGCTTCCTTGTTGGTAGCGAGGAGGAGGATGGATCGGATGAGATTACCATTATAAGCTGTTGTATTTACATTCACGGACATCCGTCTATCATTGGTTAGGCGGATGGTTAGCGTTATCTGTAGAATTGCTAGGGTTTATCTTTACTGCAAGTCGTCACCCAGTTGTGTCCCCTTTAGAGGCATTAAGACTTGCCGAGTACCCTTAGGGTCTCACGATAAATTCTTGATTCAGATGAACAGGTACCTTCTCAGGACGGATACTGGGTGGAAGAAGCCGATGATGTGGGCAACGATCGTTCGGTGTAGAGATTCCGGGAACGGGGATCCGTGAGACCTGTAGTTGGGATGTGCTTCTTTCTATGGCATCTTATGCCGATTTGCTTCTTATCCGTACTCGGATTCTGTTTGCCGCTTCCGCATGATACTCTGATGTGTGTTGTATGAGGAGTTATCCTAAAATATAGATCTATCTAGGTCATTTGAATCTTGCCGTATGGCGTTGGTATATTTCCTTTCTTTCTAGATGGTATGGCTTTGATGTACTCTTGTATGGTGGCTTGCGTACATACCCACTTGTGTACGTAGTTGATCCCTTCGCCTGCCGACTACGCCGCCCGTACAGGTCCCGTTGAGAGGGTAGTGGTTGGGACGTCTGAAAGGACTACCAGTGAGTGGCTTTTGGGGCCCCACCGTACTATTTCAACCACTACCACTCATCCAGGCTTGTATCTAGGAGCGTAGTTCATCGAGGTAGTTACAATTGGTATCGAGCCATCCCGACCTTGTGGTTTCAAAGCAGTCGTTGTCGGTCTAGCAAATATTTTGGTAGTTATGTATATTAGGGAAAAACAAAACGCGAGTAGGACTGCTTTCACTTTTCTTCTCTTCTTACCTCCCACCCACCCTTTTCTGGTAAGGAAGTGCAACGTTTTCAATCCTCTTCTCAAAGTTCAAACTAGGATTCACGTGTTCTGGGTTTCCGTAGTACCATAGGTTGTATGTGTGTGTGTGTGTGTAACCCTTGTCTATCTGTTGCATCCAAGTTGTTATCTTATCTGCCTTTGGTTATCAACTGTTGGTACATTCCATACCGACAGGCTTTTGTAAACCGACGCAATCTATCTTCCTCTTTGTATCCGACGCTATCTTGTTTGGGGTGTTCGTTTCCGTAGTACCAATCTTTAGGTTTCACGTGAGAAGAAGGGGTTAGGATATGTGTTCCACTTGTTCATGTCGGAGTAATGATTTGAGTGCGGGATGGAGTCGACCATACCACTACTTGTATCATTCGCTTTTGTATATTGAATCGGTAGAGTCACTAATCTTGATTCGTTAAGTAATTTTATGCATCTATTGGTATTTTAATGCGAAATTTGTGGAAAATTTTTCTTTGATATATTTGTGTACCACACTCCTTTTCGATCGTGTGCGATATGCTTAATATCTTTTAGGTGCTATGAACTTTGTTGATATTTTAATATCATCTCGATAAATTGTATCCTTTAATCTTGGTTAATTCCATCTTGGTACTATTTTGGATTATTATCATTCTCCATTATAGTCTTGACTTGAGTTTATATCAATGACAGGATGGCTCCCCATGGATGAAGAGGACATTCCTCCGGGCTGGGCTCATTGTCAAGCATAGCTAATGCTTTGGCAATGCAAGAGAACCAGCCGCTTTGAGGAGAGCGTCGGAAGGAACGAGTTTGCTCCACTTCCTCCACCTCCCAAGCGTGGTGACATCAAGAGCTTCCTCAAGTTCAACCCTCGTCGTTTGATGTTTCGACCTCTTGGACGCGGATGATTGGTGCGCGAGATCTCAAGGTTGCTCGAGGCTGCGATGTTCGAGCAGAGGGTCAAGTGTGCTACCCACCTTCTCAAGGGAGATGCAGCTCTATGGTGGGAAAACTACTTGAAGGCAAGGCTGCCTTTGGGTTCCAGCCAACTTGGGAGAGGTTCACTGCAGCTTTCAAAGAACAGTTTCTCGGAGATTGTGATGGAAAGGATGAAGGAGGCTTTCCTCAACTTTGACAGGAAATGATAACGTCAACACCTATATCAGAACTTCATGAACCTGTCTCGCTATGGTGGTGATGAGGTGTCGATGACAAGAAAAGCGAAAGATTCGTGCAAGGGCTAAATCGTCGATCAAGTATGCAATCACACATGCAAGACCGCAACCTTCCTGGAACTACAGCTGCACCTTGCAAGAGGAGGCAAGGTGCAAATGTTCGAGAGTCCAAGAAACATAACAGGGATGCATCAAGCTCTGCGATTATGGCAGCTCCTTCTAAGCGCGTGTCCGGGTTCCTAACACCCCACCGTCGCTCCGCTCCACCAAGACCTGCGAGTTTCACGTCAAGGCCACCAAACTTCACCGCTGCGGCTCCGGGGGCTACAACAACCCTTACCTGAGCGCTGGCGAGTCCCTGGCTACTGCTCCACGTCCTCACGGTGCTTGTTACACATGTGGAGATCATGGACATCCCTGAATCGCCCAATGAAGAACAAAGCTCTCCTCAACCCCGCCAAGATCTGCAACAAGCTCTCCTTGGTTCGTGCACCACCGCCTCGGGCTCTCAACATCAACACTAAGCCGGTTCGGTTTGCGTGCTAACGCATCAACGCCTCTCAAGTGAGCTCGCACCTGGAGTTGTCATGGGTATGCTTTCAGTTAACTCAGTCCCTGCACGAGTTCTATTTGATTCTGGTGCATCGCATTCATTTGTGTCTCACAAGTTTGCAAATGAGAATGAGTTAGTCATGGATCCTCTTCCAAAGAAGTTAATGGTTCTTTCTCCTGGAGCAACAATGGCAGCTTCTAAAATCAGCCATGGCAACCAAGTTGAGATTGGTGGTTCTTCATTCTTGGCTTCTTTGATTGTTCTGGGCGACTCTGATATTGATATCATTTTGGGCATGGATTGGTTGACAGCAAATGCAGCTGTGATTGATTGTGCTGAACGCTCAGTGTCTCTGAAGATTCCTGAAGGCCATGTAGTCTTTTCTCCAAGTTTGACTCCTGCTGTCCAGCTCTATTCCTTGGCTGCTCTGAATAATGATGCTATGGAAGCTATTCAGGGTGTACCGGTGGTCTGTGAGTTCCCAGATGTCTTTCCTGAAGAGTTGCCGGGTATGCCTCCGGATCGCGAAGTTGAATTCGTGATTGAGCTTGAACCTGGAACGGCTCCTATCTCCAAGAGGCCATACAAAATGGGTCCTTCTGAGTTGGCTGAACTCAAACGACAACTTGATGAACAAGAGAAGTTGGGTTTCATTCAACATAGCACTTCTTCTTGGGGTAGCCCAACAATCTTTGTGAAGAAGCGTGACAGAACCGATAGGCTATGTGTTGACTACCGGGCTCTAAATGCTAAAACCATCAAGAACAAATATCCTCTCCCTCGGATAAATGATCTATT
The DNA here is from genome assembly GCA_030063025.1 of Avena longiglumis. NCBI lineage: Eukaryota > Viridiplantae > Streptophyta > Magnoliopsida > Poales > Poaceae > Avena > Avena longiglumis. Next base: position 214,116,649 of record CP125973.1, on the reverse strand, counting down.
TGATCGGTGGCGAGGCTGTGGTGTTCTCTAAGCTGGACTTGAGAAGTGGTTATCACCAAATCAAAATTCGCAAAGAGGATGTGCCCAAGACAGCTTTCACCACTCGCTATGGCTGTATGAGTACACGGTCATGTCGTTCGCCTCACCTGCCTTTGCTACCTTCTCGAGGTGATGAACTCCGTTTTCATGGAGTACCGGACAAGTTTGTTGTGGTATATCCGGATGACATTCGGTTTATTCCAAGTCCAAGGAGGAGCATGAAGAGCACTGCGGTGTGTCGTGAACAAGCTTCGCGAGAAGCTTGTATGCAAAGTTCTCTAAGTGTGAGTTTTGGCTGCTGAAGTAACATACACGGGTCATGTTATCTACGCCAAGGGCATTGCATCAACCCGAAACCGTGAAGACAATAGTTGAATGGCTTCCTCCTGCTAATGTCAAGGAAGTGCGGAGTTTTCTCGGCTTGGCTAGCTATTGTCGTCGCTTTGTTCAGAACTTCTCAAAGATAGCAAAGCCTCTTACCGATCTCCTCAAGAAAGGCAAGAAGTACCTGTGGACTCCTGCTTGTCAAGAAAGTTTAGAGACACTCAAAGAGAAGCTCACTTCCACACCAGTCTTGGTTCCTCCGGATACATCTAAGCCTTTCCAGATATTCTGCGACGCCTCTTTGCAAGGATTGGGTGCGGTCCTTATGCAAGAGAGACAGGTGGTTGCTTATGCCTCTCGTCAGTTGAAGACGCATGAGATCAACTATCCCACACATGACCTTGAGCTAGCAGCAGTTGTCTTTGCCTTGAAGCTATGGAGGCACTACTTGCTTGGTAACCGTTGTGAGATCTTCTCGGACCACAAGAGTTTGAAGTATATCTTCACTCGGCTGATCTCAATCTTGACAAAGGAGATGGATTGAAGCAATCAATGACTTTGATGTGACCATCAACTACACCCGAGCAAAGCAAGCGTCATGGCGGATGCGCTTAGCAGTAAAGCTTATGTCAACAACCTCATGGTAGAAGAGTGCAGCCTCTCTTGTGCGAGGAATTCCGTCGGCTCAACCTTGAAGTTGTGGAACAAGGGCATCTCTGAATCTTGGCTACTCCTCTCTTGGAAGAACAGATTCGCTCTCGTCGACTTGGTGATCCGACACCAAGAAGCTCATCGCTAAGCTTGACCTTCCGGCACGAGTCCTTCCATGTGGATGATCAAGGCGCTCTTCTTTGAACACCGGATGTTTGTTACAAACTACCCGGTCCGAGACCAAGTTCTCAAGGAGGCACATGATTCGGTTCTTTCTATCCATCTGGCAGCACAAAGATGTACATGGACTTGAAAACACAATCTGGTGGCACAGGTTGAAGCGGTATTGTGCCAAGTATGTCTCGAGAATGTGATGTCTGTCGCAGTCAAGGCATCCATCGAAACCATTGGGTCTTCTACAGCCATTGAAACCTCCGGAATGGAAATGGGAGAAAGTTGAGATGGACTTCATCACTGGCTTTCCAAGGTCGCAGAAGGGCAACAATGCAATTTTTGTTGTCATCGACAGGCTTTCTAAAGTGGCTCATTTCTTCCCAGTCAAAGAAACAATTTCTGGAATTCAGTTGGCTAAGCTCTACATCAACAGGATTGTCTCTTTGTATGGGGTTCCACTTGAAATCAGCTCAGACCGTGGGAGCATCTTCACCTTAAAGTTCTGGGAGAGTTTCCAAAAAGCTTTGGGAACAAAGTTGAACTTCAGCACTGCTTACCACCCTCAGTCGCAAGGACAAGTGGAGAGGATCAATCAGATTCTGGAGGACATGCTTAGAGCTTGCGTCATCTCTTTTGGCATGAAGTGGGAGGAATGCCTTCCATATGCTGAATTCTCCTACAACAACAGCTTCCAGAAGAGTCTGAAGATGGCACCATTCGAGGCTCTCTATGGTCGCAAGTGCAGAACTCCGATTGGTTGGTCAGGTGCAGGAGAGAGAATCTGGTTTGGCCCTGACATTGTAACCCAAGCAGAGGAGAAGGTGCATATCATTCTGGAGAACCTGAAGATTGCTCAAAGTCGTCAGAAGAGCAACTATGACAGGAAGCACACAGATATGGTATATGCCCCTGGAGATCTCGTCTACCTTCGTGTCACTCCCATGAGAGGAACACACCGCTTCGGTATCAAAGGAAAGTTGGCTCCTAGATACATCGGTCCTTTCAAGATACGTGGTAGAAGAGGAGAAGTTGCTTATGCTGGAGCTTAGGAAAAACTCAAAGTCCATGATGTTTTCCACATCTCTCAGCTCAAGAAGTGCTTCAAAGACCCCGGCAAGACCGTGGATCATGAGCTAATCGACCTTCAGGAAGATCTGTCTTATCAAGAACACCCCACCAAAATCCTTGAGACCGCAGAACGGAGGACTCGCAACAAGTCCATCAAGTTTTGCAAGGTGCAGTGGTCACACCATTCTGTTGATGAAGCCACATGGGAGCGTGAAGATGAACTCCGTGCCAACCATCCTTCTCTCTTTGTATCTTCTTCTTCTTCCTAGAATCTCGGGGCGAGATTCCTGTTTAGTGGGGGAGAGTTGTAGCATCCCAGTTGTCTAACCCCTGTAATGCTACATGTTATATAATAAAATGGGCCACTTCCAACATATAATTGTTGCATCATCATCATATCATGCTCATGTCATCATGTCCCCTTGCATATGAGCATCATATAAAACCCTTTTCTTGTTTGGTTCTTATCTCATGTGCATTATTAATTGTAGTTGCCTCTTGATATTGTATTTGGGTCTTAATAAATTGTTAAATGCCCAAGTTGAGTTGGGGGCATCTCTCTTTTTGACTCCACCACCTTATCTTTCACCACCTTATAATTCCACCATCCAATAATATGGGCTTGGCATTTATTTGAGTATCTCTAGCTCATGTTGTTGGTTGGATCCACCCATCATCTTTTGCTTGGCCTTTGCCCACTTTTTGGGAATGCAAGGATTAAAGCCACATGAAATAATGTTGTTTTCACAATATAACCATTGGGCATTAATCATCTTGCATGGGCCATGCAAGTGCCACCTTTTCCAGTTTTGGTTTATTTGGATTTCTAAATGGATCCCTCCTTCATGGCTTGATCTTGTTTTGTGAGTATAAAATCCTAGCTCTCTCCCTCTCTTTTCCCCTTTAGCTAGACCTCACCATGCTCCATGCACACACATGTGCTAGTGTGGCATGCTCAACCTCTAAAACCATCCCCTCTCTTGGTTCTTGCTTGGCCTATGTTGGAGCATGCATGGACCCAAAAACCCCATCATCATATGCTCTTTCTCTCTCCCTCTTTTGCTTGCTTTGTTCTTGTGGAGGCTTGTATGAAGCTTGCATGACCAAGTAGTACCACCTCCTTTCTTACCCCTCTTAGCAACCTCTAAAACTACCCCATGCCACTCTCCTTCTTAGCTAGCATGCCCCTAATCTACACCTTTTTTTCCTAAACCAAAACCCTAGCTACACCCCTTCCCTACCTAGCATGATCATCCCATGACATAACCATCCTAGCTAAAGCCTACCCCCACCTTGCTAATCCCAAACCAAAGCACCCCTCCCCTTCCCTCTCCTCTCCACTCTAGCTTTCCACCCCTTATTTCTATCTTGCTTGCTCACATGGGCATCATGCCCTAGCTAACCTACCCCCCATCTACCTAGGCCGAAGCCACCCCCTCTCCCTCTCTAATCTATCCTCCCTTCTCCCTCTCTCTCGGCCCCTCTCTCTACCTGCCATGCAGGCCCCACCTCCATGCCCTAGCTACCCCCCACACGCCAAAGGTACTCCCTCATCCTAGCCCTAGCCCGAGCCGATCCTCTTCCCTCCCCTCTTTTTCCGTTTTCCCCTAGCCTCCTCCCTGGCCACGAGCTACCCAGACCCACCTGGAAGTCACCCACACCGCCATTGCACCCCTGGCCCCCATGCAGGCACGTGAAGAGGAGCCCACGACGCCACCCTACCATCTACCCTCCCCACGCCACCTCCTGCCTCTCTCGTTCTTATCCACACCCTCCGTCCCTCGCCAGATACTCCCGTCCACCCAGAACCTCTCTTCCTCCTTCCCCAGATCGACCATGCCCCGACCCTCTAAACCCTAGCGACGGCCCCCAGACCCCTTCGCTCCAGAGCTTCCCGAGGCCAGGCATCAGAGCTCCCCTTCTTCCTTTGCAAGTGACGCGCCAGAACCGCCTCACGCCGGAGGCTGCGCCGCCGTGCCGTGATCGCCAGGGGCCCGGCCAACTGCCCCGCCCGATCCCGCCTTCCCGAGCCCCGCCACCGCCGTCGCGGCTTTGGTGAGCCTCCTCCCCCAGACAACCTCTCTCTCTCCCTCTCGCCGCGATCTGTCGAAAGCACTCAAGGCGCATCGCCATGGCAGCATAGCTGCAACGTCGATCTGGTCGAGTTCGAGCCATGCCCAGACGCCACAAAGCCGCCTCGCTAGCACCACTGTACCAAAGTTGTAGGCCCAGCTATCTTCTCCGTTTTCGTTTTGGGTCCGTGTTGTTTGAGCGGCTGGCGTAACGTCGGCCAAAGTTCCGGCCAGACGCAGCCGCCAGCAGCGCCACGCCGCTGCCGTCCGACAGCGCGCGGCCGTTTTGCGTTTAGACTCTTCCCGTTTTTCCCGCCTCACGCCCAGATCCACCACCCACCAGGCGTCTGTGGGAATCTTGCAAAAGGCTCCCGAAGCTGTTTAACCCGGTCCATCCTGCTGCCAATTGCCCGCCTCGTTCGCTAGCGTGTCCGCGGTTCCTTCTTGCAAATAACCCCTTCCCCTTTTGCCACGCCAACCCGCGGTCCTCAGGGCCCTCTGTCAGCGTCAGTAGTAATTTTATAAAAAGGCTCCTGCGTTTTCCTTTATTCGACCCGCGGTCCTGTTGGTTCCCAGGCACTGTCGTGTGGGTCAGCGGACCCCAGGCCCCACCTGTCTGCGACCCAGGCTAGTATAGGCTATGTAAGAAACGTCCAGAATCTGTTTAATTTCAAACTCAGTTTAAATATTTTCAAATTCAAATTTTCCAATCAGATTTGAAATAACTTTTTCATACTAAATCCAAATTGGGCAAATAATATATGTTCTTGATTCAGAAAAATGAGAGGATTCCAAATATGCCATCTATTTTGACTTTTGCACAAGTAAAATTCCAAGTTTAGTTAATTACCCCAAATTGCCACTAGAATTTCAATAATTAATAACTTTTGTTCTATAATTCCAAATTAAGCAAATGATATGTCTAAAATGATCAGCTCGACGAGACCTTTCTGTTTATGCTATCCATGACTTCAATTGCAGCATGCATCATATAAAAATATAGGGAACAACAACTAATATGGCAACAAAATGTGACTAACAACCAATTCAAATGTTATTTCTTGTCCTCCACATCTCACCCATGCCATGCTACTTATTGCCATGCAACTTGTGCATCATTCATCATGGCATGATTGTTTGCTTGACGCATTTAATTCCAATGCTTGTGCTCTATATTCATGTTGGCCTTGTTTGTTTGGTTTTTCTCGGATAGACACTGAGCAGGGGCTGTATCAAGAGAACCAGGAGCACTACCCAGACCCGTCCCTTGCTACAACTGAGTTGACAGGCAAGCACTTCCACATGCTTGCATACATACAGTACCTATTGCCTCTATCTTATTCTTGCATCATTAAGTCGCGATTGCATTAGATTGAATCCCAAGTATGCATAGCCTTTACTTTTAAACCCCACCAAGCTTGTTCCTCCATCCCATGAGCCACTACTATAGGAGTTGCTTGAGCCATGCGAGTCGTAGAACAGCATGTGTAGGGTATGTGAGAGTCTGTTGGATAACGAGGTACCTAAACAACTTAACCTGAGTAGTTCTGGGATAACTAAAGAAAGTGGCACCGGTGAGCAACATCTGCTATTTGGTTTTTCCTGCTCACTTGTGTCCCGTAAGACCCCGAGTACTTGATTCCTGTTCCTTGATTTATCGCGCTATCCACATCCGGGAGGTATATGGGACCCTCACGGCGAGCTTGATTCCGTCTTATTTCTTGGGGCCACAAACTAGTTTGAGGTTTTGTTACTATCTGTACTTATGCCATGCTACTTTACGTATTTAAATTGTGCGAGGAGCACACCGTCTTTAGGTAAGCGGAGTGATTCTGTATCGACAAGCCCAGCCACACTTTCGGGTTCCCGATCGCTTACCATTGACGCAAACCTTGAGTCCGTCTCGGAGTCAGCTATCTCCGTTGCGGGATCTACTTGAGGGGTGGCCCCCTGAAATCTTTCTGAATCTTGTGATTGTTCGGTCGTGAAAGCCTCGTTGGGGTTTGATTTGGTTTTTCCGAGGTTGATCGAGCGTGTGTTGCTATTGGTGCACCCGGCGGGTAAAACTTTCAAAGCCGTGTCCATGGATATGGACGACTTGGAGCAGATTTCTTGATCATAGACAAGCATAACTAAAGTACCGCTTTTAATCGACTAAAGTAACTGACTAGTAAATAGTGCAATACTCATGGAATGGTTAATAAAATTGCCAACGGATGGGGGTTGTTATCCGCTTCCTTGTTGGTAGCGAGGAGGAGGATGGATCGGATGATATTACCATTATAACTGTTGTATTTACATTCACGGACATCCGGCTATCAGTGGTTAGGCGGATGGTTAGCGTTTATCTGTAGAATTGCTAGGGTTTATCTTTCGCTGCAAGTGCGTCACCCGTGTTGTGTCCCCTTTAGAGGCATTAAGACTTCTGAGTACCCTTAGGGTCTCACACGATAAATTCTTGATTCGATGAGCAGTACCTTCTCGGACGGATCGGGTGGAAGAAGCCGATGATGTGGGCAACGATCGTTCGGTGTAGAGATTCCGGGAACGGGGATCCGTGAGACCTGTAGTTGGGATGTGCTTCTTTTTATGGCATCTTATGCCGATTTGCTTCTTATCCGTACTCGGATTCTGTTTGCCGCTTCCGCATGATACTCTGATGTGTGTTGTATGAGGAGTTATCCTAAAATATAGATCTATCTAGGTCATTTGAATCTTGCCGTATGGCGTTGGTATATTTCCTTTCTTTCTAGATGGTATGGCTTTGATGTACTCTTGTATGGTGGCTTGCGTACATACCCACTTGTGTACGTAGTTGATCCCTTCGACTGCCGACTCACGCCCGTCTGAGTCCCGTTGAGAGGGTAGTGGTTGGGACGTCTGAAAGGACTACCAGTGAGTGGCTTTTGGGGCCCCACCGTACTATTTTAACCACTACCACTCATCCAGGCTTGTATCTAGGAGCGTAGTTCACCGAGGTAGTTACATAAGTTCAGAAGCAAGAAAAGCTAGTTGAAATTTTATAACAATTGTATTTCATATCACAACTCTGTTGTGGTCAAGTCAAAATCTCAATTCATTTCACAAGTCATTTTAAAAACATCTGACGGGGGAACAATATGGCCACTCCAACTGTCCATAACCGCGGACGCGGCTATTCGAATAGTTTGACACTCTGCAGAGATTGTACACTTTCACCATAATATTCGATACATCCGTCAGGAACAAATACTGTATTCACCATACTCAGTATGCGGATAATCAAACCTAATCTTTCAATTACAATCCCTAGTATAAGCATCTCTCCTGTGAGTTTGGCCTCCCAACCATGACCAACTGTCATCTTGGGTACTGCACAGGTGGACAATCTTCACAAGGTAGCCTCATCTCAGACCTTGGCCGGGAGGGAACCCATACTAAGGTATATAAGTTCCCAGTCAAGCCCTACCCAATTTTCGGGTATTGTGGTTGTACGGTAAAATTGGAATGGTATCGCATCCAGACAACCATCAGTTTTATAAAAGGCTAAGGCTCATGCCTCAATATTTTCATCATCAAAATCATCTGGTGTTCGGAATCACATGTCAAAACATTTCAGTAGAATGACTCATCATTCTAAGGTTTTCATAACCATTTTCCACCAAGTATTCCCATCTAAAGTTGGTCAAGTTTTATGCTTAGCACTAGCATCTATAGGGTTAAGAACTAATAAGGGGTGGTAAACAAGTGGAGTTTAACTAATTACAATCTCATGCCTTAGGATGACATCAAGATTATCTAGCTTAGGCCAAATTTAATGCTCTTTATTCAACCTTCAATTATCTTCCTAGAATCTACAAATCACTTAAGTAAACTCTAAGTAATAGCTCTGATAAAGAAATAAAATAGAAAGCTTGCAAGTAAAACTAGGATTGGGTATCATCAAATGTGTCTAACCAAGCATGCTTAGTGCATTGCATATGTTATCTAACTTTCATAATTGCAAGTGTTAGCTTGCTCAATCAACCAGTAGTATTAGGCTTGCCTTGTGCAGAGCAGTGGTTGAAGTTCTCCTTGGATTCTTCTTCGTAGTATCCTCCTTCCTCCTCGTATCCTTGGTCGGTACTAGCGTCTATGAATAAATACGAGGTACACAATCACCAAACAATACTTAACTACTTTCAATCATCACACCAAGGTGTTCTATAGATGATCTAGCATCATCACTTAACATTACAAGATTAAGACATGTGTATTATTTATTTATTCTTAGAAAAGTAATTTCTACTCATTGAAAAACTACTTAAGATTTAATATTCTCCAACTCAAACATGGGATCATGTTGACACATGTCATCACCACATATTTCAGTACATGGGAATGTGATTTAAAGTGGTGTCACAATTTAATAAGATTTAACCTTTTATTTTAAATAAAATAAGTGACTAGAAATGCCTATGTGGCATTCTTTTATTACTTGAACATTATTTCTGTAAGTAAACCCATATGTTTTTATATATTCTGAAAGGTATGATCAAATGTGATTTTTGAGAGTTGGAATCAACTCAAAAGCTATTATGGTTGAAATTTGAAAAATGTTTGAATGCAGAAAAGCTTCTGACTTGTTATTTTTACCAAGGTTGAGCTATAGATCCAAATGATTTGAATCCAACGGGCTTGGATTAAACATTTCAATCCCTTTCTAACAAAATTGGTTTCAGTCAATTTGGTTCACTGAATCGAGCTGGGTTGATTTTTGAAACTAGGTACAAAACTATGTTTGAACTTAAAAAGAAAAAGCTAAATTCAAACAAGTGGGCTGCGCGGGAAAGGTTATTGGGCCGGCCCAGTGTCACTCCGTAGCGCGGGGTTCAGCTGATAGGGGGTACCACCCGTTAGTGGCTCATAACACGCGAATTGGGTTCAGGCCTCTACATATGGTATCAGAGCACTGTGTTGCCTGTAGGATTGTAACCCTAATATTAGACAAAACCCCTTAGAAAATAGGAGTTGTATTTGTTCTGACTTATTTGCAAACAATCTTGTAAAATGTTTCCTCAAAATTTTGTTTTGATTCTACATCTCTCCCTTTTCAACTTGTTGGACAAAGACTTCAACATGAGCAAGGACTTAAACATCACAAATGACTTTAGCTTAAAGATCTCAAAGGACTTCAACTTCAGTTACACCAAGGACTTCAACTTGGATATCACTAAGGACTTCAAGTGAGATAAGAATAATACTCAAGACTTGGAGACTAAGGAAACACAACTTAGGAGGAACCATTATCACCTTTGAGCCTTGTGACCAAGATGCAATAATTTCTTCCAAGGATACCATGATCTTGTTCCTAATGTAATGGCTAAGAAGAAGTATTGAATGATCTCAAGTGATAACCTATAGTTGGACCACCGTACTAGTGTTTAGTTTAAAATCGATTTATTGATCATACCAACCTGTGTGGTATAGCAAAAATATTTTGTTGCCTAAAATATGCTTGAATCTTGTTGTTTGAGTGGAATGCATGATTGTGATTCCTTGCACATTGTTTTGTGTGATTTGTTGTGTGTGAGTAGAATTATTCTCTAGAGATCTTTTGCCTAATCTAATCCCAACCCAACCCAAACAGATGACTTCTCCAAGAGACCACAACTCCAACATCAAGGATGGTGACAACAACAACCTAGATATACACATGACAACAACTTCTAGCAACCCAAGCTAAGTTGAATCAAGTGACAACCTAGTTTTTAACCAACAACCACACCAACACTGAGTTAGACCCTGCCATGCTAAAGTTCTTGGAATCCCAATCCCAATTGTTGCAAAGGATGACCAATCATATGATCAACATGAGAAGCAACCCTTCACAAAGAGAGTGTGACAACAATGATTTCAAGGATGATATTGTGGAAAGAACACAACCCCGCAAAATCTATGGAGATATAGGACACACTTATAAAGAGCACATTGACCAGTGCCCTCATTGTGAAGGAAACCATCCAGCTAGACAATGCCCCACATCTCAAGTTACATGTTTCCTGTGTGAAGGAAATGATCATGTCCCTGTCTAATGCCACATCTATCCTATAATTCAACAGATGAAACATCAAGCTAAGGATGGAATACATCAAGTGTTTGGAAACACCCATGAAGGTACAACTTCCACCAAGGATGATGAAGACAAAGTCAAATCTCAGTATGCACCTCCATACATTGTAACCAACTTTTGTGATCAAAAGAGGAAACGCGGACGTTATCCTAGGAACCATCCTAAGAACCGAGGAAGTTTTCCCACCTTTGTGGTGAAGTATGAAGAACATGAACTAAGAGACCTCCTAGCCTTGGAGAAACCCAAGAACAAGAAGAAATGCCCCAACCCTAGCAAGAAAGACATTAGCCGGATGCAATGTTACAATTGCAAGGAGATGGGACACTATGCTAATGAATGCCTAGAAAAGAAGAAGGGCTAATGAAACAAACAAGAGGTAGTGATACCGAAGATACAAGAGTATGTTAGCCAAGTGATGTGCCACAAATGCAAAGAGCTAGGCTATTATGCATCAAATTGTCCAGAAAAGGAGAAGAACAAGACAAGCAAATTTGGAAAGGATTTCAACCTTGTCACATGTTTCAAATGTGAAAATAAGGGACACTATGCAAACAACTGTCCAGGGAAGATACATCAAGGCACCAAGTAAGCCAAGATGCAATCTAGTTAAAATTCTTTTAAGGGTGGTAGTACCCTAGTTGTCTTGAAACCAACTTGTTGTTTCTAGCCTTCCCGAATCTCGGGACGAAATTCCTTTTAAGGGTGGTAGTCTGTCACATCCCAAAATTTTCCAAATTTTGAAATGTGGAAAATAAACAAACAAAAGAAACAATTGTTGAAATTTAGAGGGAAAATAAACTTGTTGCTTCTAAATGGAAACATCAAAACCCTACTTGAAAAAAACTTGAATAAGAAAGCAACAAAGAAATTTTCGAATAGATCAAATGCATTCATGCAAGGAATGTATCTTGATTTTAAGCACTTGGAAAAGTTAAACCAAAAATCCTAAACCCTAATAAAATAAATCATCATCAAGATCACTCCAAGACTATGGCTTTGTTCCATATAAAAATTTAGCAACAAACATTTCTAAATGATCATAAATGGTAAACGAAAATATTATAAAACCATGGGAATTGATTTCACACCATTTGGAGCCATGGATAAAAACTTATGATTTTTATAAGATAAAATAAAGTATTTCCAAGACTAATAAAGCTCCTAGCTAAAAAAATACCAAATTGTGAACAAATTAATCCTAAAAGGATTTAAAAAGATAAATAAATATTAAATAAAATTATACAAATTGGAATCAGTATTTTTGGAACTATAAATAAAAAGATATGAATTTTATAAGATAAAGAAAGAAATAGATAAATAAGAATTGTTGCAAAAACAATTTAAACTATGGCTAAACTCCATAAGAAAATGGAATAAAAGTTTATTAATTAATTTTAAAAAATAAAAGTTTATTTAAATAAAATTATATGGGTTTATGAACCATATTCAATTTTATTTAAATAAAAGCCACAATGCCTCACTTAAATGAATATTAAATCACAAGAAAATATTTGAAATACTCTAAAGTGGACTAATAAATCAACTCTTATTTGGTATAAAACCTACTGAAAAGATTGGAGAAGATTTGAATTCAAATTGAAGTTTGAATCAAATGTTTTGAATAAAAACAGAAAACAGAAAAAAGAAAAATGAAAAAGACAAAGGAAGAAAAAATAGAACCTGCCAGCTACCCAGCCCATCCCAGCAACGCGGCCCAACCATCCTACCCAGGCCACCTCTCTCTCACCCTGCTCTCTTTCTCACCCACGCGCCCACCCGCACCCTCGGCGACGCCCTGGACCCACTGCCCCGTCACCGTCGTCGTCTCCAGCGCGACTGAGCCCGCGTTCCTCTCCTCTCCGTTTATGGCCGTTTTAATCCGTGTTAATTCCATTGATTCCGTGATTAAAACTCTCCCCTGACCATGCACTCTTATTCCCCTATGTCTCCTCCCTATTTCCCCTCACTTCCCCACATCAGAGAGCCCCCAGGCTGCTCTGAGTTGAACCCGCGCCGCCGCAGCTTCGACGAGCTCGTCGACGAATCCCGGTGAGCCACGTGTGCCCCTTGACCTCTCGCTCATGCTTTAATGTTCGCCATCCTCGTGCGCACATCCTGACACTTGCCGTTTGCTTCCTCATGCACCAGAGCCTCGACTCCGTCTTCACCTGCAAGCACTAACGACTGCAACTACTCCGATGACGCATTCTGGTGAGTCCAGTGTTCCCCTAGGCCTCCGTTTCAAACGAGCTTACTCGACGTCATATTTCACACCTCCTGATGCATTCCAATCATCATCTCGTGCCCTAGAGTGTCGCCCTCGTTGCTGACTGAGAGCTCCCGACGGTGGCAACAACTCCGGCGAGGAATCACCGCCACACGTGTGCTCCCCGGCATCGCCCATGTCCACGTTGAGCATCGTCATGTCCATGTGACCCTGGTGAGCCTCTGAACCCCCTCCCTTGCCCCTGGCTTCGCCGGACTGCCGTCGCCAGACCCCTCGCTGTCGCTCACCGTCGTCAGCGCTGCCAGACTATGGTCACGCGTTGTGGTCCGTCAGATGCGCGTCCTAAGGCTAGGATTAGAAGATTAGACGAAGGGGTACGATTTTATCTGATCCGTGCAATGTTACTTTGAACTAACGGTACGCGATGCATGATCCACGCGAAGCGGTACCGTCCAGTCAGACAGCGCCACGTGACTAGGCTTTTGAATTAAAATCCAGAATTTGATCTAATAGATGTTTGAACTTGTAAAATCAATAACTTTTGATCTGTTTATCCAAAAATTACAAATTTTATATCAATGGATTAAGAAAAATAAGATCTTTGAATCTATGTCCTTACTTTAGTCAATTTCTTCTGAAAAATTAGAGTTTTATGCAGAGACATGTTTAGGGATATTTTGAGTATAAAAAATTGTTCTAAAAATTATTTTTTAGTGAAACTTTTTGCAAATGGTTTTGTTTTGAACCCTATGACCATAAACACTAACATTTTGAATTATAAATATGTTTTGTTGACACTAGAAAATATTCCTTTGAACAAAAGCATTTCTAGTAAAACAAAAATGATTTAATTGACTTATTTTCACTAACTTGATTTCAACGGAAATTCCACCTTTATAAAAGACCAGTAGGTGTTTTGAAATGTTTAGAACCTTTTTAGAAACAACTTTTTCAAAAAAATAATCTTTTTGCATGCTTGCATGCATTTCTTTGTTTTTCTTGTTTTTGTTTTATTAATTTTTGTGTTGTAGTTTTGAGTGTGTGCTTTTGCTTGATTGTATTGTAGTGGACTTTGATGAGTGTGACAATGAGAAGATCAAGGAGATTACCTAGATTTTCCACTAAAAAGGCAAGTGATACTTTGGTCATCAAAATTCCTATCTTTTCAATATTGCATTAGTGATATTTTTGTAGTATGCATGATAGGACTATTTTGTATATTTCTATGCTATGCTATGGTAGATCCTATAGAATATATCTTGGTAGCAATCTTCCTAAGTTAAGAGACATGTTATGCTAGTATGCTTAGCCTAGCTATTAGAATTCATGGGTGGGAATTCATGTTATGATATTATGGAAAAGTTATGCCTATGTGTTTTTATTAAGAAAAAAACTTGTTAATGAAACACCTGGGTGGAAATGGTAATTGCATGGATGGATTTTTGTTGAGTGGTTACCCATGTCCCATTTCTATGGTTTACCCTGGTGTATCTCAGTTGTGCCAGGAACAAAGAGATTTGAGATGTTTACTGTTGAGAAGCTTCTAGTGCAATCACATGGCATATGGGCTCTTCCTTGACCAACTATGTTGCAAGAACTCAGCCAGATGGACAATTGGTGGTAGTGATGATATGATGGAACGCGTCCATGGTGGTTTGAGGGATTGCTTATGAAAATTCTCGTCGCGATTCATGTCGAGTCTTGTGGGGAAAGTGCACCACCTCTCGAGAGGGTAAAACCTAAGTGCTTAGTCATGTCCTCGGTAATGGACATTTTGAGCATCAAAGACATTGAAATGATCAAGAATCTCCTCATCCCAATTTCTCTAAGTTAAAACTTGTTGGGTGAACAAGTGAAGCACCTGGTGTGACTCCAGTGTGCCATGTGTGATGAAATGTTTTGAAAAAGAGAAAAAATATTTTACAAAGGATAGGAAAAACTTATTTTATGCAAAGGCCTGCCAAAACTCCATATAGCCATATATTCTTGTAGATGTTAGGTTCTCCATATCAATATGATATCACTTTCCAATACAATTCAAATGTATTGACCCTTGTGGCTGTAACTTATTATGTTGCAGGTTTGTTTGATGTTAGTGAAGTTTGCTGAGTAGGGATTACAAGTCTACAACCAACATGATTGCCTGTGGCATATGAAGATGAAGGACTCCATGCTTTATAGTTATATCTGCTGCTTTGTAATAAGATAGCCATATGAGCTATTGAAAGGATACGGAGGTCGCCTAGAGGGGGGGGGGGGGGAATAGGCGATTAAAACTTTTCCTAGAGTGGCTCAACAAAGGCGGAATAAAACTAGTGTTTACTTTGTTAATCACAACCTAGAACAACTAAGGTTCAGCTATGTGCACCAACAACTTATGCTAAGCAATACAAGCAACAAAGTGATAGCAAGATATATATTACTTCAAGCACGAAGGCTATCACAATGTAAAGTGCATAAGTAAAGAGCTCGTGTATAGAGATAACCGAGTCACGCGGGGACACTGATATTTTACCGAGTTCCTCCCAACATGGAGTACGTCTTGTTTGGAGAGGGGGTGGTATCAAACCACCAACGCCACAAAAGGCCTCCCTTATTCTCTGGTGAATCTCACCCCAACAGGATCGATCCACGCTTCCACTATCGGTGCACTTGTCGGTGGTAACCGGAACCTCTCACAAGGTTGGGGCACTTCTCCACAACTTAATTGGAGGCTCCCAACAAATGCCACAAAAGGCCTCAACAAATGCCACCAAGGCCACAAAACCTTCTAGGGTTCCAAGAACCCAAGAGGGACAAGCTCCAATGAGCAACTCAAACCAAATCCTCCGAGGAGAACTCAAACCGATGCACCAAATGCAAATGGCAAGAACACCACAAAGGTGTTCAAATCCTTCTCTCCCAAATTCCACCAAAGCTACAAAAGCTTATGGGGGAATAAGAGAGGAAGAACAATGGAGGAAATCCACAAAAGACTCCAAGATCTAGATCCCAATATGTTCCCCTCACTTAGAGGAGGCGATTGGTGGGATTGTAGATCTAGATCTCCTCTTTCAAATCCCTCAAGAATATGCAAGAATCATCGGAGGGATTGAGAGAAAGAAAGCTCAAGAAGGTCAACAATGGAGGGGAAAACTTGCAAGAATGGTTGAGGAACCATTGGGGAAGAAGGCCCCTTATATAGGTCCCTCCAAAATCCAACCGTTGCAGCCCAAAAACGCGATTCCCGGTACTACCGGACTTTTTCCCGATACTCGGACTTTCCGGCACTCGGACATTTCACAGGGTTCTGGGCTCCAACGCATTTTTCTCTGTGCTCCCTGGTACCAAAATGCGGTGCTACCGGACCCCGGCACTACCGGACTACTGGTCATCACAGACCGAAAACAGCCATAACTTTTGCATCCGGACTCTGATTTCGATGATCTTGGGCTCGTTTCGAAGAGGACAACAACCTCTACAAGATCATGCAAAGAAACATCATAGTCCAGCAAGGGAGGATTGACGAGGTTTGATCTCGTCAATGCCCATTGTTATGGACTTGGGTTTTGGAGAAGATGGGGATGCTGGAGATCGTGGCACGGTTAGCAAACAAGCAACACGGGGACACAAGGTTTACCCAGTTCAGCCCCGGAGAAAACCCTACTCCTGCTTGTCCGCTCTTGATTACGGGCCAAGGTTCTGAGGTTCTTGGCAGATGCAATCTGGCGTGGAGGTGTGTATCTGAAAGTATGAGTCGAGAGATCTAGGTCGTGCCCTCCGGCCTTTATATAGACTTAGGCAGGTCGGGCATAGACCTAGTCGATTCTGAGTTCTAGGGTTTTACCCCTTTGAATTTCCTATCTACTCTAGTCTTGCTCTCCAAGGATCCGAAGGCATCATGGGCCTGGGCCACCCGAAAGTCTTCATGGGCCGGCATACATTTGCCATGGGCCTTCCTTGGGCTGGACTAGGTATGCCGAGATCATGCACCCGCAGGGTATAACCATGTCAGTAGCCCCCGAGTGATCATTCGAATCGTAGGTTCGGCTGAGGACTATGCAATCTTTCGGGTGCAACTATGTATTTCAATAGTTCATGTGTAGGGATTGTTGATGCATGTGCCTGACTCACCCGACGGATCAGGGTCAGTTAGCTGTCTTAGGACGAAACAACACGATCTTCCTCAGGTTCGAGTCCCTCAACTCGAAACTGGAACATATGCTGGCGTAATTCGACTCAGGCCGCGGAGGACTTACAAGAGTGGATTTCCAGTGAATTTAATTGATGTACCCAACGCGTCCGTCAGGATTTTTCATCGCGCCTGTTGGCACGGGTTCATACTTAGCAGAGCGCAGTCGTGTGTGTTGCCAGGTCATCAGATGATATCTGTAGGTCTTATCTTTGTGTCACAGACACAGCATCCGAATGTTTGTCACCATGGAGGTGTTTCGGGTGGCCAAGGAGATCGTTGCTCACTCAGCGTTTTGTTGGGGCAGAATGGCCGAAAAGTTTTTGCATGCGGATCCGAAAGATCGCAGTCGAAGAATTCATAGGGTGCGCGACCAGCGCTCCCTAAGGGAGTAGCCCCCGAGTGTCTGTTTGAGTCGTAGACTCGAGCGGAGACTTTAGTTCAAACATCGTTCAGTTGCTAAGTCCGTAGGACACAAAAAATTTCGGATGCTTAAATCCGTCCTCCCTATGGGAGTAGCCCCCGAGTCCGTAGTGGAGTCGCAGACTCGACGTAGCACTCGAAGAAACAGTTCGTATTCATACTTAGGGTGTGCGGCCAGCGCTCCTAATAGGAGTAGCCCCCGAGTATTTAGTCGAATCGTAGATTCGAGTGAGTACTCTTAGCTTTGAAGCCGAAGAACTTGTACTTGTTGCTAGTATATCTTTTGATGACATCAGTGCTGACGATCAATGACCGCAAGCGTCTGCTGCGTCAGAGATGACTTGACTGGACGAACGTGGGTCCCACTTGCTGACCTTGAATTGACCGGTCACGCGCGGCGTGGAGATGATTACGGCGTGTCCTCGATTTCCGTGCGTAGTGAACAGCGTGGTAACGACGGTTCGTTGTGATGCTGACACGTGTATGGCCAGATCTACCGTTGGCGTTAGGTCTTCTGGATGGACGGCTGCCGTGTATCGTCCTCGTCGTTATAATCATTGGGGAAAGTTGCAGTTTGTTTTCACCGCATCAGTTCTTGTTTTCACTGCCTCCTTGTGCTCCATCGATTCTTGCTGCGCACTGGAATTTCTTTCTACATTTCCATCTTCCCTTCTGCGCTCTCATCGCCGGCGTCGCCGTAGCGCGATGGGGAAATCAAAGAAGTCATCATCTGCGGTTGGTACCAGCGCCGCCGGAGGAAAGAAAAGCGCCACCGCTACCCGTGTCACCGACGGTGGTTGGCGGCGATCAGAGATGCGGGAGAGTGATCTCCGCAAACTTCGCGAGCGGGGCTTGATCCCGCAGGATAGGGAGGCCGTCAGACTCCCCGGCAACGAGGTAATCCCCCGTCCCCCAGCTGGGTATCGGGTTATGTTTCTCGCCTTCATTATGCGTGGGTTTTCCTTTCCAGTCCACAACTTCCTCCGTGGACTGCTCTTTCTCTATGGCATCCAGCTTCATCATCTTTCGCCCAATTCTCTTCTTCACATTGTTTGTTTCATCACTTTTTGCGAGTGCTAGCTCGGCATTGAGCCGCACTTTGGCCTCTTCCGGAAACTTTATTCCGTGAAGAGGCAGTCTGGTTCGGATGGTGTTTATCCCATTGGGGGTTGCATCATCTCCCTCAGTCCCAATCTGCTTTTCTTTTCCTTTTCCATGTCCAAATCTGTCCAGTACTGGCGGAGGCGATGGTTTTATATCCGCGACTCCGTAGTGCCTGGGCAAGATTTTGGTCTTGTTCCTTTTGACCCCTCCCAAAAGATTGAGCCGAAAAGGTCTTGGAAAAACAAGATCTTGGATGGCGAGGAGGCGGAGATAGAGGCCCTTTACCGTCGGGTGGAGGATCTCCAGTTGATTCCGGAGAAGGAAGTGAACGGCGTGGATATCATCCGCACGTTTCTCGAGCGTCAGGTACAGCCTCTCCAAGCTAGGGCGCACCCGATGTTTCTTTATTCTGGGCGCCGTGATCTGACGAGGGTTTCGGTGAGAAAATATCCGAGGGGGATCTTGACAGGACCCTTCGCTCGCTGCTGAAGTTCAAGGCCGGAGAGAAAATCCCGGGGAAGTCGCTGACTCCGCCGTTTTCTTCGGCGTTGGCTGTTCCACAGGTGTAGATTTGTGCGCGTAGCGCTTTTCGTCGACTGTGTAGTTATTTTCCTTTGTTTGCTAATAAAGTCTTTTCTTTTTTGCAGAGCTTCAAGGTGCCGGGCATGGTGCCGCCATTGCCTGAAAAATATCCGAATGCTCCGGATAATGACGTGGTAGATTTCGTGTCCAAGCTGCCATCGGCGCGATCTCCGGTGGAAGATGCCGACGAGTCGAGCGAGGATCATACGCGCAAACGATCACGGAGCTCCAGCGAGTCTTCGGATGCCTCGACTCCTCCGACTCCCAGAAACCCTCTGTGCCTTGAGCATCACAGTGACGGGCATGGAGGCTCTTCCTCTCCCATTCCTGCCATTCACGTGCTGTGGCCGGACCCGCCCGTGGAAAGCGGAAAAAGGAAGAAAAGAAGGAAGAGAAGAAAGGGGAGAAGAGAGCCCGAAGGACTCCTCCTGTCTTCGACCTGAGCTCGCTGGACTCGTAAGTTTGCTTTATACTGCTGTCTTTCTGCTGTTGACTTTTTGTTCTTGTGCTAAATATTTCGTGTGCAGGCACTCCTCCCACGATTCCTCCAGCGATGGTGCTCGGGAGATGATGGGAGAGTCGAAGGTTGCGTCTCCTTCTCCTCAAACTGTGGCAACTTCGGGAGGCGCTGCTCCGAACCCTCCTCTGCAGGAGGTGCAGGTGGTTGCGCCTCAGAAGGCTGCGAGCGGGCCTTCGGGGTCATCTTCGGAGCATGTAAGTATTCTGTTCCCTGCTACGGGGAGAGCCCCCGAGCGTCTGAATTCTTCGGGTCTTCGGGGGGAGCCCCCGAGCGTTTTCGTGTGCGAATTTTTCTTTTTGTTCCTTCGTGGTGGGCGCAGCCCCCGAGTCCTTGTCCTTACTGGTAGTTCTTCTTCCTGCAGCCTTTTGTGCAGGATGCCAAGCGACTGGTGCAGGAGCACTTGGTGTTGGAGGCCAACCTCCAACAGCTTCAAGGTACCTGTTTGATTTGGTACCTCTTTCTTTTTGCATTGTTGTCTTGCTTTCTGACGCTTGTATGTTTTGAATGCAGAGGAGCATAATACTTCCCTCCGTGAGCTTGATGCTTTCAAAAAGAGCCTTGGTCTCGCAGAGAAGAAGGCTGCGGACGCTGCTGGTGCGGAAGAGCACCTTAAGCTGGAGCTGGCCAAGGCAGCCGAGGCTAAGGAGCGTCTGCAGCAGGAGGCTACGGACCGCGAGGAGCAGCTTGCCATGGCTGCGACTGCGCGTGAGAGGGAGGTGGCGGGCAAGCTCATGGCTGCCGCTAAGGCAGTTTCGGGTGAGTAACTTATTTTTGCTTCTGTCTTTTCTTTCTTCTGTGTTGCTTTCTTCAATCTTCTCTCTCTTTTTTTGTCTCAGATGCCGCAGGCATCGAGTTTGACCGCCGCGCTCTGGAGCACGGGAGTGCTCTGGATGATGCTACTGCAGCGGTCGAAGATCGCTGCAGCACCTTCGTTAGCTCCCTCGCCAAGGCGAAGGAAGTGCTTGGCCGCTTCTGCAAGGAGCTTGCCCTTGATGATGTTGACACCGTGGCGGAAGCTTTGTCAGCCGACGCGCCTGCGGCGTACAAGCGCAAACAGAAGGGCATCGGCACGTCCGTCGGGATGGCGATGGACATGGCGGCTGGAGCTGAGCTGGACCTTCCCCAGATCACCTCCCGGATGCCGACGACCGCGGATGGATCCGAGGTAGCTTTTGCTGCCTATTCTGCTCGCTGCAAGCGATATGGGCCCAAGCTCATTGATCTGCTGTCTGAGTATGCACTGCGGCAACAGGGGGAGGCCAAGGCGAGGCAATCCGGCTCCGAGGCGACTCCGGGTGTCGCGTCTTAGGCGTTGTAGATGTAGGATAGTTTGTAGTCTGCTTTTGCTGTAAATATTTTGAGGAACGCAATCATTGTGCCACGTAGTGGCCTTTATATGCTTTAATGAATTCTTCTGAGTTGTGCCCTACCACTGTCTGAATGTTTGTGTCCTTTGCTTTTCTGCTCTTCTAGGTTCCTTGGTCTTGACCCGTTGACACCTACGCAGCGATTCGTCCATCTTTGGATGATTACTCGCAACTCGCTTTTCTTCGGGGCCGTGTTTGTAGTCTTGAGAGGGAGTTGCTTGGGTTGCGTGGTCACGCCGATGGTTGGAAGTCCAAGGCGGATCGCGGTGCAGCCAGAGAGGAGTACTTGATGGCGGAACTGCTTCGGCTGTCTGAGCAGCTTCAATGTAAGTTGTTCTTTGTTTCGAGCTACAACTCAACTTTTCGGATGCGCCTGTTGGCCTTGCGTCTTATTTTGTGCAAGTGTTGCAGGTGCCAATCTTGCTCCTAGGGAGGAGAAAGAGCGTGTCGCTGTTCGGGTCAATTGCTTGACTCAACAGGACATGGAGGCTGGCGATTTCTTCTGGATGGATCGTGACCGTGCCATGGCTCTGGCTACGGTGCAAGATCGTGTGCACTAGGTTTCTCGGGTGCTTCGTCAAGTGCAGACTTCGCTCCTATCCGTTCTGCATGTGATGTTTCCCCTTGATACTGTGCCAACATACTTGTCCGGCCTTCTGACTAGATTTCGGAGCGTGACTCGCGTCCAGGAACTGGTGAGGCAGCAGCTCGTCGCAGGGGTGAAAGCTGCCTTGTCCCTTGTTAGGCTGCATCGACCTGACGTAGATCTGTTTGTTGTAGCAGCTGGGCCACCCCTTCGGCCGGATGGTGGCGAGTGGGATATGCGTCCGCATTATGCGGTTGTAAGGCAGTATGCCGAACAGGTCGTAGATTTGTTTGAGCAGCGTGCTCAGGTTATTCTTCAGGATAGGTAGTACCTGTAGAAGAGATAGATGTAAAATTTGTATATTCCGACTGGGCGTGTTGTGCCCTTTGTTATAAAGGTTTGTTTGTTGTGAGCACGTAGTGCTTTGTTCGAGGACGTGTCTTTTCGTTTGCCTGACGTTTGTCAGCTACTCAGGGTGTACACGTGTGATTCTCAGTCGATGAAATCGTGAGGTGGGGGGAGCCCCCGAGTGCGTTTGTAGCATAAAGTAAAGTTGCAAATAACGAAACGAAATTTTGGGGCGAGACACTTAGCTTTATTTATATCGTAATGGAGGAAGTACATTGTTTCGGCTGAATAGCCTTGGCTGAAAATCCTTATTGAAAGTAAAGGGGTAGGTAACTATGGGTAGAATCGCCGCAAATGTGCGATGTTCCATGGGTTGGAATATGCGACTCCAGAATCCACGTTCTTGAGGCGATAGGCGCCACCTGAGATGACTTCGGTGATGATGTAGGGTCCCTCCCATGGCGACTCGAATTTATTCGGTCGCTCTTGTTTGAGTCGTAAGACGAGGTCTCCTTCGACGAAGGACCTTGGCCGTAGCCGGCGGCTGTGGTAGTTGCGGAGACTCTGTTGGTACACCGCCGGTCGAGCTGCTGCTACGTCTCTTGCTTCGTCGAGTGTGTCGACGGCGTCTTCGAGTGCGGCCGTGGATTCGGCTTCACTGTAAGCGACGACCCGGGGGGCCTGGTGGCGTACTTGGTAACGGTAGCACTCCGTGCACCATGAAGAACGGCGTGTAGCCGGTGGAGCTGTTTGGTGTAGTCCGTAAGCTCCATAGGACGGATGGTAGCTCTTTCATCCAGGCTCCAGCTTTCCATTCGAGTGGACTCATGAGGCGCTTCTTGATGCCAGCGCCGATTAGGACGTTGGCCTTTTCCACTTGCCCCTTCGTTTGCGGGTGTGCCACTGAGGCGTACGTGATGTTGATCCCGAGGCCCTCGCAGAAGTCCTGGAATTCCTTGGAGATAAAGTTCGATCCATTGTCGATGGTGATGCTGTGCGGTACGCCGAACCTGTAGACAATGGATTCAAAGAACTTGACGACAGTCTTGCCCTTTTGGTTGGTGACCGGCATGGCCTCGACCCACTTGGTGAATTTATCGACTGCGACCAGGAGGTAAACGTGTCCCCCTTTCGAGGATTTCGGCAGTTTGCCGATCATATCGAGGCCCCATTGAGCAAAGGGCCAGGCTATAGGTATGGGTCTGAGCTCTGACCCGGGTGCGTGCGGTTTGTCGGCAAACCGTTGGCACCCGTTGCATCTTAGGACGATGTCCTTTGCGTCGCTCATGGCCGTTGGCAAGAGAATCCGGCTCGTGAGCTTTGGCGACAAGGCGGTACTGCGTGTGATGGCGCAGATGCCCTCGTGGATGTCTTGGAGGATGGCTTTCCGTCACCGATGGTGACGCACTTGTAGTACACCCTTATCTGCGCTTGTACAGCTCGCCATTGATGATGGTGAAGGCTTTTACCGACGAGATATCGCCGGGCATCCAGTCGTTGTCGTGCGATTCTCCGTGTATCGAGAATCGGAGGTATGGTCGCGTCAAGTTTCTTCGACGCCATGACCTGCATCAGGTTGACCATAGCGACCTCTGTCCGGTTTCGGGTCCTTCACATCCTTGAGCATAGCCCCGAGTGTTACGCTTCGGGTGATCCCTTGGGGAATTTTCGCTTGATGGATGGCACGCAGATCTGTTCGAGGAACACACCCGGTGGCACCTTGGCGCAAGTGGAGCCAATGTTGGCGAGTCTGTCGGCTTCCTCGTTGCTTTCTCTTCCGACGTGCCGAAGATCGCAGCCGTCGAATTCTCCTTTGAGTGCATTGTAGAGCGCGTGGTACGCGATCATGTTTTCGGCGTGTGCGTCGCACTCGTTCATCGTCTGCTGGACGACGAGGTTGGAGTCACCGTAGATGACCAGGCGCGTTGCGCCGCAGATCTTTGCCATTCTCATGCCGTGGATGAGGGCTTCGTATTCGGCCTCGTTGTTGGAGGCTCGGAATTTCATCCGGAGGACGTACTTCATCTGGTCGCCTGCTGGGTCGAGATGACCCGTATCCTGCTCCAGCTTCGCTTGGAGCCGTCGAAGTGCATGGTCCATGACTGCGGCATATGTCGGGGTGTCTGGCATTGCAGCTCCATCCAATGTACGAGGAAGTCCGGAGGACTTGAGACTTGATTGCGAGTCGCTTCGTAGATGATGTCTAGGGTGACGACTCGATGCCCCATAGGCCACGCGTCCTGTGGCCACGGGTTATTCGGGATCTTTGTAGGGGTGCCTCGTTGGCGACCATCACCGGTGCTCACGGAAGTAATGGCTCGATCGTCGAGCCGTCATGAACACGCCTGGGCGAAGCCTGTAGTGAGGGTACCTCTGCTTTGTTGGTGTCAGTACCTCGCTGAGGTAGTAGATTGGGCGCTGGACCCCGTGGGTCTTGCCTTCTTCGGGTCGTTCGACCACTAGTACGGTGCTGACCACCTGGTGTGTGGCTGCTATGTACAGCAGCAGAGGCTCGCGCTCCTTTGGCGTGACCAAGACGGGCGAGGTGGAGAGGAGCCGCTTGAGGCTTTCGAATGCATCGTTGGCTTCGGGCGTCCACTCGAATTTATCTGCCTTGCGTAGCAGCTGGTAGAATGGCAAGGCCTTCTCGCCCATGCGGCTGATGAATCTGCTCAATGCCGCTATTCGTCCTGCGAGCTGCTGGACACCCTTGATGTTTTTTGGCTTCTCCATCGCCATGATGGCTCTGATTTTCTTTGGGTTCGCCTCGATCCCTCGCTGAGAGATGAAGTACCCAAGCAGCTGACCCGATGGGACGCCGAAGGCGCACTTTTCGGGGTTGAGTTTAATCCTGTAGCGATCGAGGTTGTCGAACGTCTCGCGGAGATCGTCGATAAGTGTCCTTGCCTCCCTGGTTTTTATGACTATGTCGTCGACATAGACTTGAACGTTGCGACCGATCTGGTCCTTGAGGCATGCCTGCATGCATCGCTGGTACGTGGCACCTGCGTTCTTTAGCGAAGGGCATTGTGTTATGTGAACACTCCGAACGGCGTGATGAACGCCGTTTTCTCCTGATCTTCGACCTTGAGTCAAATCTGGTTGTAGCCTGAGTAGGCGTCGAGGAAGGAGAGTTTCTCGCAACCTGTAGTCGAATCGATGATCTGATCGATCTGAGGAAGAGGGAAGTGGTCCTTTGGGCAATGCTTGTTTAGCGACGTGAAATCCACGCACATCCGCAGGATGTCCGTGTCCTTCTTTGGGACCATCACTGTATTTGCAAGACACTCGCTTTCTTTGATTTCCCTGATGAAGTCTGCAGCGAGTAGTCTGTTGATTTCTTTGCCGATAGCTTTGGCTCGTGGCTCGGACAGTCTTCAGATGGACTGCTTGACGGGCTTGGTGTCTGGAAAGACGTTGAGTGCGTGCTCGGCGAATTCCCTGGGAACTCCTGGCATGTCCGCAGGACACCGGTAATTTCCAGCGCTCACGGAGGAATTCGACGAGCGCGCCTTCCTATGCGGTGCTTAGGTCGTTGGCGATCAGCGCCGTCTTGGAGGCATCCGTCGGATGGACTTGCACCTTCTTTGTGTTGACGGTGGAGCCGAAAGACATGTCAGGTGCGTTTTGTTGTGCGACTGGGGGTGCCCCATTGTCTGTCACCTCGCGAAGCCTTAGGAGCTCCTCCTGCATGCCGAATGACTGGGAGATTCTGTTAAAATCCCTGTCGCATTGGTCCGATCGGGTGAAGCTCCCGTGGATTGTGATGACGCCCTTTGGTCCTGGCATCTTGAGTAGCAGGTATGCATAGTGTGGGACAGCCAGGAACCTTGCGAATGCTACACGCCCGAGGATGGCGTGGTACTGTGATGGCCAGTCCACCACTTCGAATTCGAGCCGTTCCAGTCGGAAGTTGTCCGGCTTGCCGAAGATGACGTCGAGCCATATATTGCCTAGGGGGAATATGCCCTTCCCTGGAACGATGCCGTGGAACGTTGTGTCTGACTGTTCCAGGCTGCACTGCGGGATCCGCATTCTTTGCCAGTGCTTGCGAACGAACATCAGGTTGATGCCGCTGCCGCCGTCCATGAAGACGCGACTCATCTCGAAACCTCCGATCTGCGCCTCCAGCACCAGGGCAGCATGACCTGGGTGAGGGATCTCGCAAGGGTGATCCGAACGAGTGAACGTGATGCAGGACTCTGACCCACTGAGGTACTCAGGGATGGCGGGTGGAGTTGCCACGGCCAGGTTGATCTGTCGGGTGATTTTCTTCTGCACCCTATTCGTAGGGCGCCCCTTCTGGATCATCAGTACTCCTTTCGGCAGGGGATACCCGTTCCCAGCGTTGTTCTGTGCTGGTGCGACCGGTTGGTTCGGGCCTCCTACAGGTGGCGGTGGAGGAGCTCCATGCGCTATCTCACCTAGCACGGGTGCGTTTCTGAACGCAGGGATTGGAGCTTGCTGCCTCATCTGCACCATGCTTTCGCTGAGCTTCTGGAACTCGCGGCAATCCTTGAGCATGTGGCTCGCCTTCTTTTTGCCATCCTGCTTGTCGATGTAGAAGTGGATGGTGCATGGACCCGAAAGCTTTACGTATGTTGAGGGTCCGTTATCGCGGTCGCGGCGTTTCCACGACTACGCTGGGCGTCCTCCACCGCGGAAGTTTCCTCCGTGGTATCCTCCACTGTTGCGGTTGGCGTCGTTGCGGCGATCGGCGTAGCCAGCCGCGACCATGTCGGGTCCGTCGCGATCATCGTAGACACGCGATCTTCTCTTGCTACGGCGCTCTCGCCGTCGACCATAGTCGTCCTCTTATTCCGATTGTGCTCGGTGAATGGAGTCTTCTCCATCAGCCCACCTGTTGGCGATGTCCATGAGGTGATCGAACGTTTTGGGTTTGACGCGCCCAAGTTCCTCCTTGAAGTCTTGGCGCTTAACGCCGTCCCTGAAGGCATCGATGGCCCTCTCTTCGGAGATGTGGGCTGCGGAGTTCTTTGTGTTGGACCAGCGTAGTATGTACGAGCGAATGGATTCGCCCGTTCGCTGAGTGCAGGCTCGCAATTCTTCGATTGAGGCGGGCTTTTGCTGGTACCCTTGAAGTTTCGGATGAATCTGTAAGCTAGCTCATCCCAGCTTCGGATGGACCCTGAGGATTGGCCACTGAGCCAGATCTGGGCTGCGCCTGTCAGCTGCAGATGAAGGCATTGCATGGCGGTCTCCTTGTTTCCAGCGTGCAGTTTGACGGATGATAAGTGATCGCTGAGCCAAGCCTTTGGGTCTTGAGTGCCGTCGAACTTCGGAGTATCCGAAGGAAGCTTGAAATTTCGCGGCATCCTTGTCCGCCGGACGGATCCGCTAAAGCATCGGGCTCCGCAGAGTTCTCCTTCATCTTCGTCCATCTCGGATTCAGACGAGCATGCGCGCTTAGCTCGCTCTTTGTCGATTTTGCGCTGTGTGAGCGCATCTCTGGCGTCGTAGTCGCGGTCGCGGCGTCGCGAACTCTTCTTCCTTCGGGGAAGGTCATGTTCCTCCTCTTCGAATGAAGGGGTGGGGATGCGGTCGGACCTGACCGGAGCTTTCTTCTTCAGCTCATTGGGAGCTTCCTGGCGGAGCGCGGCTCCGATGAGTCCGAGTCCGGTAAGTGCGGACTTGTGCATGGCCCTCTTCGGGTCCCCCTCGGGAGGTGGGTGGGCCGCGAGGTACGCAGTGGCTGCTATGATCGCATCCTGCGGCGTTTTCGGGATGACGTTGCCGTCGGCGTCCATCTCCATGAAGGATGTGTGGAGAGTTCGCGTTAACTCGCGGCGCTCCTTGGGATCCATGTTCTCCATCCGAGAGCGGTGCTTGTTGCCTGGGTTGGCGTTCGAGCTGGAACCGATGCCCATGGCGGAGAGCGCGGCTCGTCGCGCGCTGGACTCTGAGGCTGCTTGCTTGTGTTTGTCAAGCACCTCCTGCATCTTGACCTGCTTCTTGTGCTCCTCGATCAGGAGTAGGTGGTAGGCCATCAGCATATCCCGCGAGGCATCTGCGGGCAGTACTATGTTGCCTGCCACGGCTTTGCGTACCTGGGTCCATCCTTCTTTGCTAAGGCGGATGACGTGGCCGCCGTTGTTTTCCCCTTCGGGTGGGGGATATTGGCTTCTTCTGTTCCCACTGTTTCGTTCTGGCGGGTTAGGCGTGGGTTGGGTGTTTGCTGATCCACGTCGCTTTGGATGACTGCGGCGCATTGGTAGCGCTCGTAGATTGGCCCGCTGCTGCCGCAACTTTCAGATCCGGAACCGTAGGTCCCTGCATCCGATGGCGGATCACACAGATCGGAGTTGCATCTGCTGCTGTCATAGGAATCATCTGCTGATGATGTTGTGCGTAGCACGGGGTGTGGGGCCCATGAAGCGGGCCTGATTGATGGTAGGGGCACCCGCTCAGGGAGGCGGAGGGTGCCAGTTTGCCCCACCTGGAAGCAGAAGCTCCCGAACAGGATTTCGAGTCCGTCGCCTACGGGCTCGAAGTCCTTCATGGTGGCCGGCGAGTGGGCGGTGAAGTCGAAAGCGCCGAAGAGGAGATGACTCTCCGTTGCTGCAGAGTTGTAGATCGATCGGGTTGGGACCGTCACGATCGCACAATCAGCGCCCCCAGTTCCCACAGACGGCGCCAATTGACGAGGTTTGATCTCATCAATGCCCATTGTTATGGACTTGGGTTTTGGAGAAGATGGGGATGCTGGAGATCGTGGCACAGTTAGCAAACAAGCAACACGGGGACACAAGGTTTACCCAGGTTCAGGCCCCCGGAGGGAAAACCCTACTCCTGCTTATCTACTCTTGATTATGGCAGAACCGAAGGTTACAGGGATGCGCAGATGCAATCTAGCGTGGAGGTGTGTATGCGAAAGTATGAGTCGAGAGATCTAGGTCGTGCCCTCCTGGCCTTTATATAGACTTAGGCAGGTCCCGGGCATAGACCTAGTCGGTTACAGGTTCTAGGGTTTTACCCCTTTGAATTTCCTATCTACTCTAGTCTTGCTCTCCAAGGATCCGAAGGCATCATGGGCCTAGGCCACCCGAAAGTCTTCATGGGCCGGCGTACATTTGCCGTGGGCCTTCCTGGGCTGGACTAGGTATCTTGAGATCATGCACCATGGGTATAACCATGTCAAGGATAGATCCAAATGCCACGGTAAAAACCTTCTGCGCTAGGTACTAAAATGCGCATTACAGCTTTTGGTAGCCCGGCAGTGGATTTTGGCAACTTTCCAAAACCTTCTGCCTTGCTAGGTACTAAAATGCGGTACTATCGCATTTTGGTACGTAGGAGACCAGCAGATATTCAAACGGCTATAACTTTTGATTGGTAACTCCGATCGACCCGATTCCAATTGCGTTGGAAAGAGGACGACATGAGCTTCCCTATAAAAGGTGAAAATATTGGTTATGACCAAGTGAGAATGTATAAAGTATAATAATGTGAGATACCTCACTTGGTGAGAAACCGAAAAACCGCATAGATCAAAATCACAATAAGATATAAAAGAGGGATCCGATTTTGATGAACAAGAGCTTGTTATGGAGATTACCACAAGCTCTATATCCTCACATGGATAAGACCGAATAACAACTAAATACGATGATGCAAGTATGCAAAGGTTTGAGCTCTATCCGAACGATGTGATCGAATTACCCATTCGAGATCCCCTCTTGATAGTATGGTTATTATAACATCCCTAAAATCATGTTTCAAACACATGCATATCATCCATGCATCCATGATCATATGAATTTCATTTCAAACAAATCATTTCAAAACAGAAGCATATATGCTTATCATTTCATGTAAGGTGCTCTAGCCTTAGTGTTACATTTCAATGAGAAGAGTACTTTTTTTGTTCATTAAGGTTTGAATTCAAACTTAGGCACCATCAAAAGTTTGAACAAAGTTCCAAAACAAAATAAGAAAATAAAACTAATATTATGCCTATTGTATATATCACATAAAGGCTTGGTTTTATTTTCATTTTCATTTGATCAAAGTGTTTTGATTAAACAGTAGTGTTTGTCACACATTTGAGTGCAAGGTTTGCAGCATAAAAACCTAGAGAATATTTGAATTCAGACTCATTTGTTTTGGAGTTGAAATTCATTTCAGAAAAACCAAATAGAAAAAGGTTAAAAGGAAAAAATAAGCTTTCAGTCGAATCTGGCCCAACTGGCCCAACTAAGCCCAGCAACCCCACCCCCGCGAACCGTTTTTCTTCACTCACCCCCGCACCCTCTGAGTGACTGACAGACAGGACCCACTCCCTCTTTGTTTCTCTCGCTGACAGCCGTGGCCCACATGGCGTCGTCGTCTCCACCCTCACCGCAACGTGTTCTTCCCCAAATCACGCCGTGCGTTACCTGGTTGATTCGCTCGTCAATTCGCGTTGATTGCAGGAGTAAATCACGCCCCCGCCTTGCCTACTTAAACCCCCTCTGCCCCCTATCCATTTCCCCCAAACTCCGAGCCTAGAGCGCCCCCAGGCTGCCCGCAATCATCGTCGCACCGCCGCAGACAGAGAGCACTCCGGCGACCAATACCGGTGAGCCCCGTGCGCCCCTCTCCCTCTGGTTCATACGAGCCGCTTCACAACTTCCTTGCGCACCTTATGACCCCACTGGTTCGTCCTGTACTGCCCCAGGTCGTCGACTGCGTCAAACGCTGCAAGCTCCCGACGACATCCTCAACTCCGGCGATCAAATTCGGTGAGCTCCTTGTTCCCCTTTGCCTCTGTTTCACACAAACACGTTCGTCGTAGTCTTGTGTGTCTCCTGATACCGTTTGTGCGTGCTAGGGTGACCAGGAGCGTCGCCAATGTCGTCGTCCACCCAAGCCCGACGCCGCCAACAACTCCGACGAGCCCGTGCAGCCGTGTCTGTGCGCCCCTTGCCAAGCCGTCGCCAGGTTGAGCATCAGTGCATCGCCACGGTTCTGGTAAGCGCCTCCGACGACCCTAGAACCCCCTATAGCGCCGCGCAGCCATAGACAGAGCTCGCCGCCGCCAGTAGCCACCGCCAGCGCCGCCCAACTATGGTCGTTTGATCTAGGACCGTTGGATCTGGATCCAGCGCGTGAAATTAGATCACTTAACGAAGCGGTATAGGTAGATCTGGGCCATGCAGATTAAGTAGATCTAACGGCTCAGAAGCGTGATCCAACGCGAAACGGTACCGGCCCATCAGATTAAGACGCGTGGCAGCTGTTTAGATTTAAAAACAGGATTTGGATCTATTAGATGTTTGAATCTGTTTTAGCTATAACTTTTGATCCCCATGTTAGAATTTGACAAATTTTATATCAATGGAATCAGGAGAGCAAGCCCTTTCTAAATATGCAATGTGTTTAATGTTTTGTTTCTGTTAAAATGGTTTTATTTGCAGAAACTTATGTAGGGATAATTTGAGTATATGAATTATTTGAGAAATGTTTTAAGGGTTAAATAAATGTTGTTTGGCAAGTTTTTAACTTGTTTATAAACCAGTACTGTATACTTTCTTGGTTGAGTTTTAAAAATCATCACATATCATATTGCATGCATTCATATATTTTTGTTTGTATATGTTTTGTATGTGATTTGTGGCTATGATTCTCTGTGTAGATTTTGGTGCTAGTGATTGTGAGGAGTGTATCTACTCTCCAAACTACCAAGGCAAGTGGTGCTTCATGAATATTTTTATCCCTATGTTTTCTACTAAGCATTAGAAATATTTTGCTAGACTTGCATGCTATATTTTGCTTATATGCCATGTTGGGAAATCCTAGTAGTTGTAGAATCGCTAGAAATTTCTAAGTTAATATGCTTATCTATGCCATGCTTAGCCTAGCTAGTAGCAACAAGGGGTTGGTGAAATATACATGCTATGATGAAAATATTTCTAAGTCTTTGGATTTGTGTTTTGCCTAATAAAACAACTAAGTAAATGAATCACCTGGGTGGAATGGAAGGAATGGTTTTTGTTGAGTGGTTACACAAGGCCCATTTATATGGTTTACCTTGTGTATCTCACTTGTGGAAAGCCACCCAGGAACAAAGGGATTTGAGAGGCCAAATGTTAAGAAGCTTCTAGTGCAGCCACTTGGCAATATGGGCTCTGCCAGGATCACATAGGTTGCTAGAACTTAGCCATTTGGACAGTTGGTGGTAGTGGGAATGATAGGTTGGAGCGCGTCCATTTGGTCTAAGGGAAGGCTTCTGAAAGGTCATGTCTTGGTGAAAATCAAGGCTTGTGGGGAAAGTGCACAACCATTGCAGATGGAAGAATCTAAGTACTTAGCCATGTCCCTGGAAAAGGACAACTTGAGCATCAAGACATGGAAGCTATCAAGAATCTCCTCATCCCAATTTCTAAGTAAAAACTTGTGGGTGAACAAGGGTGAAGGACCTCAATGTCTATTGGTGGTTCCTTGGGAAAAGTTTTGACAAAGAAAAACTTAGTGATTTCAACTAATAGGCAAAACCTATTTTGAGCAAAGCAAGCCAAGCTACACTTAGCAAAATTGCATATAGAATCTAGTCCACCTAAATTATACTAAGGTATCACTTGCCAATACTATTCCAATGTATTGACCCACTGTGGCTGTAACTTGTGATGTTGCAGGTTACTCTAATGAGGATTAGGAGTCATGAGTCTACACTCAACATGTTTGCCTGTGGCACATGAAGATGAAGACTTTTACTTATTTACTTATTCAAACTCTTGTACTAGGCCCGTGGCCTTGGAGTTGTAAAGACTACGTTTGTCCCTGGAATGACTGTAATAATGGCCTTTGTTTCTGTGTACTTCATCTTAAATTGTGGATGCTAGCATTGATCCAGGGACTAGCATTGCAATCACAGGGATCCTTTTCCTTTATAAAGGAGGGATCTTACAGATGGTATCAGTGAACTGTGTTGTCTGTAGGATTATGACCCTAGGATTGGAAACCACTAATGAACAATTTACAATAACTTCTACACTTGTCTATTCTTCTCGTAAACTTTCCTAATCTTCTTTCTCATCTCTATTTGTAGATGAACTCCATCAACGAAGCCGTAAAGAAAGGATCACTCATGACAATGACCTTAGAGTATGAGACAGAATTCCCCAAGGCTCTCAAGGACCTCATGGCTGTAATGGAAATACATGGTGCAGCTGTGTAGAAAGGCTTTCCTGTGATGGATGAAGGAGTTGAGTACTGGTGGGTGCAACTTCACTTGTATAAAAACAAGGAAGACAACCACAAGGAATCAGGATTCTGCATGTTCACCAATTCAGTGATGCACCCTACATTCTTTGACTCAAGAAGGATGCACTTTGAAGACCATCAAAGAACTTGGTGAAAGAGTCAAGTGCAGAATGTTCAACATCCAAAATAGCCTAAAAGAAGAGAAGAAACATACCCAAGAGTTGGAGGCTACCAACCAAACCTTAAAAGGAGACATTATAGACTTAGTGATGGAGTCATGTGCTCAAGAGAGAGTGATTGCTTCTAGAAATATTGTGTTAGCCAACATATCTAGTGAGATAGGATTGTAAGCATACTTCGTTAGTTGGACCACCACTTATCACCCTATTTTCCAAATGTTGCTTAAAATAAGTTGAACCTTGGTTGTTGTAATGGATCCATGTATGCCATGACTTGTGTGTTTTGATTCCAAGGATATGTATGTGATGTTTTGCCTTGTGTTTTATCTTAAATTGTGTTGTTCTAACTTTTTCTATCTTATAAATAGATGCCTAATGTTACCATCAGCACTGTTGAGGAGTTCCAGGGAACTCGCTTTGGTCCTCGTATTGTTGAGCTCACTACTTTGCTCAATCTCCCTCTTCCTACCATCATGGTGCTTCCCCTCACCAAGTTTGAGAGGAAAGACCTTTGGGGTTTCAAGGTCAATCAGCCCGGACGCCAGACTGAGCCTACCATGGAGGCTATCATCTTCAAGCTCATGCACGATGACAAGGAGAGAGGCCTTGAGGTAGTCATGCAGGATCTGATAGGACGTCTGCTAGGGATACACTCTCGACAGGTTAGAGGTACTCACTTCCACGTCTTCGGTAGACGTGATGAGGATGGAGAGGCCATCGACTTCGAGGACACGTAGAGGGATACAGCTGAGCCGATTCGCCTATACCTCTAGGACTTAGAGGCTCTCATTAGGCACGTGGACACTGATAGGACCAACGTCATGCTCAATAATGACGAACTCCAGGTGCAGATTCGCGAGAAGGACAAGCTCTTCGTGGAGCAAGATGAGATTTTCAAGGAGATGGAGGCAAAGTTCGAGAGCTAAGACAGAAAGTTCAAGAGTCAGGAGAAGCGAGTCTAGGATAGGAACAAGAGGATTCGGGACATGACTAAAGAACTGCATCTGGTCTGTTCTTTTGGGAGAGCAAATTTTAAGTTGGATTTTCATACTGTTAGTCTTGCTCTTCAGGCCTGTTTTGGTGGTAATGCTTCTAAATTCTAGGTGAAGCTTCTGCAAGATAGAACTTTTCGGTTCTCGGTTGCTTCAAGGGCAGTGGGTTTCGAGATATACAATATCTCGAGGTTTTCATGTAATTCTTTTGTGATTCATGTCAACCTTTGGGGTAATGGAGGGCCAAACTGGATTCATGAAGAAAAGGAATTCTATAAGGAGTCTGCTGCAGAATGGAAGGTTGTCACGTACAAAAAAGAAAGTGCAAAAAAATCTCCTTCTTTGAAGCCTTCCAGTAAAGGTGGCTCGGTTTTTCAACGACTCAAATTTCCTGCGTCTTCTGCGGTTTCTTCGCCTGTGTCTGAGCAACGCATTAATGGTGATTTCAAATCAGGTCATCAAGACAGATCTTATGCTCAGGTGCTCGCTGATGGTTGTTTTAAGTCGATTGTAACGCCGGTCGGGTCTGTGGGAGGCGCCAATCGCGCGGCATTTAAACTGCCAGGTCTCCTTCCGTTTTTGAAATTCCCCTCTTTCCCAAAATGCATTTGGCCCGACAATTCTTACGAGGGATGGTTCAAAGCCCAGGCAGTTACTCAATCCCGGCCCATTATTCACGGCAGTTTTCACGAGTTCACCACTTTTTTGCAAAGAACAACTACCACTTCCCCTGTCTCCTCAACTCCCCTACCCACTGAAACCCCATTCCCCTCTTTCTCATCGCCGGCGAAGGGTGTCGTAATGGCGAACATTCCGATTGATCCTGCGCCTTTCCTGCCGAATGGCTTCCAGATTATGCAGGTGGCTGGGCGGAATCGTGTCAAAAGGGTGGTGGTGCCTCGGAGGTCAAGGGCGCATGAACAGTATGCCATTGCTACCATTTTTCCTCTCCCCCCTGGTCCAGTTCCGTTCCTGAATATTCATGATGTCCTGTCCGATTTCCTCAATAATGAGGTTAGAGTTCACTTTAGAGATATCCAGGCTTGTCCCTTTGGGTCTGCTTATGTGCAGTTTCATCATGTCAGCGACCGTGATAGACTCATTGCGGCTAGCCCGATTCCGTTTCAAGATGTGCATGT
The DNA here is from genome assembly GCA_030063025.1 of Avena longiglumis. NCBI lineage: Eukaryota > Viridiplantae > Streptophyta > Magnoliopsida > Poales > Poaceae > Avena > Avena longiglumis. Next base: position 214,081,390 of record CP125973.1, on the reverse strand, counting down.
TTCTTTTGTTAAGCACAATGAGGGTGATAACTGGAGAAGGACTCAGTTTAATAATGAGTGCTGGGTGATGCTTGTTGGGCCTCCCCTTGACCACTGGCATACGGAGGATCTGAATGCTGTCTTTGCAGATATTGGGAAGGTTCTGTTGTGGGAGAGGGACCCAGACCAAAAGGGTAGGATTATTGCTAAAATTCGTGTTACTGACTTGGTCGACATCCCCAAGAGTGTGAGGTTTACCATTGGTGACCTGGTGGAGACAGAATCATGGACTTTTTCTGTTGAAGTTCTTCAAAGTCACTTGCTTGGAGGGGGCCCACCTAAGGAGGACCCACTGCCATATGACAATGTGGACCCACACCCTGTTCCTACTCATGGCCCTGTCTTTGGGCCCCAAATTCCACCTCCTCCCCCTCCCCGCTCACAGGGGTGGTGGGGCGATGGTTGGCCCCTGCAGGATCACCGCCTGATGGTGGTAATGCTGAAGGTTGGGGCCCCTGGGAAGCTGCTGCTGCTGCTCCTATACAAGGCCCTGTCATTGCTCCTGGAGAAGATATGCCTGTTGACAATCAGCATCTGCCACCTCAAGATGTGAACAGTGGAATTACATGTGCTATCATTGTCTAAGACTGGGAGTCTGATGATGATGAGTCTGTCAATGAACCTGAGGCTGTGGAAGAGCAGGGTGTGGCTGTTGAACCAAAAGGGGTTGGCATTGGTGAAGGTCTTCAAAACATTTTTCAGAACTATCTGGCTGATGATGATGAGGCCAACTCTGATCTTTGAGGGGTGGGAAGCCCTATGGACTCAAGTACTGTGGCTCCTGATAATGATGATTGGATGCTGGAGGATCAGCACCTTCTTTCTCCAAATGAGGCTCATCTTCAGGTTGGGATGGTGAGTACTTTTATCTCCATTCCTGATATTCATGCTGCTAAGCAGGGGTTTTCCCAACAAGGCTTGGAGCTCTGGGAGAATTACTTTGCCCCCCATATTCAGAAGGACTCTTCTTCAATGGGCTCTCTTAAGTGTGATATTCCTGTAAGTTGGTTTAACTTCATTACTCTCATGCTTGCTACCCCTGAGAAGTTTAATTGGGTCAAGGGATTTCTTAGTTCTTCTTTATGGGAAATTATTAAAGAACCTATTGCTGAGGAAAGTTCCATTTCTTTCATCATTCCTAATGAGAGCTTTTCCCAGATGGCTCCTTCTTGTTTGGGTATTGAAGCCAATAAATCTTCATGCTCTCCCTCTACCCCTGCCAGAAAGAGAAAGGGCAAGGAACCTCTTGTTGACACTGAGGTGAGAAGAATCCCTAGAATTGTTGAGCTAAATGGGGTCTTTAAAAGTCACATAAATTTTCTAATTGCTGATTGTCTGGTTTGTAATGCTGCTCCTCCTTGTCTGAATTCTAAAGTGGTTAAAAATCTTGCTGCCTCATTCTGCAAGGTAAAGGATGGGGACCTGGAGAAGAGGTTGCTCAAGAAATGGAAGGCCAATGAAGTGGCAGTTAAGGCTCCTCCAAAAGGCATCATTAAAGGAGGTGCCTCTTCTAGCTTGGGCATTGGTGGCAAGAAGAAACCCGGGGCTGCTGGTACCTGTGGACAGCAAGCCAAGAAGAAGCCCTCATCTTAAGTGTTTAAATGTATCAATCTAAGTCTTTTGCTGGAGTCTTGTTGACTCCCTGTCATGTGATATGTTATTATGATCTTGTCATGTGTTTGATACTTGCTGTGGATTATGTCTGTGGTACCTTGATATGGATTGCCTTTTGCCTATGTGATTGCTGTTTCTCCTCCTGGGTGATTACATTATTTATATCACCCCGTGTCTATACTTGCTACTGGTTTATTAATGAATAACAAAAGAATTTGGAAGATCTTGAATTGGAATATCAGGGGAATCAATTCTAAAAAAAAATGGATTGCTCTCAGAAATAAAATTGAGGAGTCTGGTTGTGACATTATTTGTCTTCAGGAAACTAAGCGTGAGGATTTTGATAGCTCTTACATTAAAAAATTCTGCCCCTCCAAATTTACCAATTTTGAATTTCTTCCCTCTAGAGGTGCATCTAGAGGTTTGATCACCATTTGGAATGGTTCCCTGTTCTCTGGTCACCTTTCCTTCCTCAATGAGTTTTCTATCTCCATCTCCTTGACATCTGTCTTGTCCAATGAATCCTGGATTCTTACCAACATTTATGGGCCATGTTTACCTAAAAAAAAGGCTGAATTTTTGGACTGGTTTGGCTGCATTGATATGCCTGATGATTTGGACTGGCTCATTGTGGGAGATTTCAACTTCTGTAGACAGCCTTCAGATAGAAACAAATTGGGTGGAGATGTAAATGGTATGCTTCTCTTTAATGAAGCCATTAATAACTTGGGTCTCATAGAATTACCACTTAAAGGCAGAAAGTTCACTTGGAGTAACATGCAGAAAGACCCCCTTTTGGAAAGGTTGGACTGGTTTTTTACTTCTACTGCCTGGACTCAGAGTTTTCCCTCAACTTTTGTTGCTCCTCTTGCAAAGCCTACCTCTGATCATCTTCCTTGTGTCATCTCTATTGGCACAATGATTCCCAAGGCTCAGGTGTTCAGATTTGAAAATCATTGGATGCATCATAAGGAGTTTAAAGCTATTGTTCAAAATGCCTGGAACATTCCTGTGGGTTTTCTGGATTCTGCAAAAAAAATCAATGCTAAATTCAAAAATGTGAGAAGAGGGCTGAAGCTTTGGGCCAAACAGTTGCCCTGCCTGAAGGCACAAATTTGTAATGTGAATGCCACCATTGACTTTCTTGATATCATGGAGGAAATGAGAACTCTTATTGTTCAAGAATGGAATCTTAGGGATCTCCTGAAAAATCTTATTATTTCTCTGTTACAGGATCAGAATACTTATTGGAAACAGAGGGGGAAAATTAAATGGGTTAAACCGGGGGATGAAAACACAAAGTTCTTTCACTCCAGAGCCACCATAAGCTTTATACATAACTACATTTCCATGCTCAAGGATGATTCTGACTTTGAGGTTTATGATCATGATAGCAAAGCAAATCTCCTTTGGAACGCCTTTAAAAATAGAATGGGCTCTTCTGATAAGCCTGAAATGCACTTCAACCTCAATGACTTGGCTGGGGAATGCTTAAATCAAGAAGAAAGGGATGCTTTGGAGAAGCCTTTCTCTGATGAGGAGATTGATGAGGTCATTAAAAATCTGCCTAATGATAAATCCCCTAGTCCTGATGGTTTTAATAATGAATTCTTGAAGCTTTGTTGGCCTATTATTAAGGATGATGTGAAACATCTCCTTGTGGATTTCTATGAGGGGCAAATCTCATTGGAAAGCATTAATGCCTCTTTTATCACTCTCATTCCAAAAATTGCTGCTCCTTTGACTCCTGCTGATTTTAGGCCTATTTCTTTGCTAAATAGTGTCTTTAAGATTATCACCAAGATTCTGGCTAATAGACTGCAGAAAGTCATCCTTAAGCTTGTTCACAAGAATCAATATGGTTTCCTCAAGAAAAGATCTATCCAAGACTGTTTAGGTTGGGCATTTGAATTCCTTGATCAATGTCACAAGTCTAAGGACGGAATTTTAATTCTTAAGCTTGATTTTGAAAAGGCTTTTGACAGAATTGAGCATTCTGCAATCATCAATATCCTTAGAGCCAAAGGTTTTGGAGATAAATGGATTTCTTGGATACAGATGATCTTTGGGTCAGCTTCTTCCTCTGTGCTTTTAAATGGTGTACCTGGGATTTTTTTTACTGCAGAAGGGGTGTTAGGCAAGGAGATCCTTTATCTCCTTTATTGTTTGTTCTGGCTGCTGATCTTCTTCAGAGTATCCTCAATAAGGCAATGAACCTGGGTCTTCTGTAACACCCTCAGAATCGGACCTATGCAAGTTTTAGCGAAAACCGCCAAACCCGCATAGAAACGATTAAAAGGTGCCCACCAGGCACTTTCGTGCGGGTGGAAAACGAAGTAATAACATTACACAACAGTCCTCGATGGGACCCACAGAACAGATATATATATACAACACGACTCCATGAGTCAAGAATACAGATATAATATACAAAGATCCAAATCACCTTGAAACGATAGTGCGTCCAGCTACGGACAAGATGCAAATGGGGCTAAGAGCCCTGAAGAATAACCAATGGCGTCCATAACCCTGCCCAAAGCGGAAGGGTAACCACGCTAACGACGTCGATCTCAAAACCTGCTTAAACAAAAGGGGTGCCGACAAAGGGCAAAGGAAAAAGAGGAGCGTCAGTACTGAGGCCAGTACACGGCGAGGCTAGAGTTCGGCGGTCCTCGCCTACATAGGTATGGTGGACTGAAGCGGCAGCGACAACATGCACTAAACAACCTATAGAGACTCGCTACAACTGGCGGCTGCCAGAGAGGGGTCAGAAAGACCTATTCGGAACCAACCTGAATCTAACACCAAGCAAACCCATCCTGGTGTTTCCCCCTCGAGACCAAACGAGGAAGTCAACCGAGGAACTCACACAGTTAGCAGTTTTATTTATTCAGTTATTGTTGCAGCAATTACTAGTCAGGTGTAGATAATCATCCTGATAAAATAAGCAGTGGGCCGTTTTAGTTAACCATTCCGTTATAGTTGCAACACTTACTAATCAGATATAGATAGCATGAGATAAACCCAAAACCCAGCAGTTGTAGGTACTTTTATTCAGCCATTCCGTTGTAGTTGCAATACTTACTAGTCAGATACAATTGTCGCAAGCGACAAGCCAAACAAGCAATTGTGGGCAGTATTATTTAGCCATTCCATTATAGTGAAGCTGATTACTAGTCATTATAAATTCAAATTTATAGCAATAAACTTTAGTTATGCTTGTCTATGGTCGAGATAATGTGCTCCAAGTCGTCCATATCCGCGAACACGGCTTTCAGAAAGTTTTACCCGGCCGGGGTGCACCAATAGCAACACACGCTCGATCAACCTCGGAAAAACCAAATCAAAACCCAACGAGGCTTTCACGACAAAGCAATCACAGGATTCAGAATTATTTCAGGGGCCACCCCTTGGAGTCTTACCCGCAACGAAGTAAGCTAGCTCCGAGACGGACTCAAGGTTTGCGACAATGGCTGTAAGCGACTGGGAACCCGAAAACTCGGGGTGTCGATACCGCGTAATCACTCCGCTTACCTAAACAGTACAGTGTGCTATCTGTCGCACAATTGTAAATACAGAAGTAGCATGGCATAAGTACAGGATAGTAAATAAAACCTCAAACTAGTTTGTGGCCCCAAGAAATAAGACTGAATCAAGCTCTGGCTCAGGGGGGTCCCATATACCTCCCGGATGTGGATAGCGCGATAAAACAAGGAACAGGTATCAAGTACTCGGGGTCCTACGGGACACAAGTGGGCGTTCGGAAACCAAATATTTTCTATCACCCACCGATGCCTCTGCTTATTTCAATTTTAGTTGTTAAACAGGAATTAAAGTGATCGATAAGTAAAACTATGATCATCTCCAACATCAACATGCGGCAATACATCAACAACTGTGGCACTGAACGACACGCAACAACACTTGAGCAAGCGACTACGACGCGCAAGTCCAACTATCTACCAAACAACAGGTAATAGGATGTGTCCAAGGAAATATAGGGCTGCACGGTATATCACAGGTACGAAAACTAAAGCATCGCAACACAGATAGCAAAAGATCAACAGGAGGGAATAAATACTATAAAAGTAAGATAGGTAGAAAGGGGAAGATGCTCGCCTGAAAACATCGTCGAAGGTTCATCCGAAGATCGGGGTGAAGCTCACATCAACTCAACGGCCTTATCCGCGAAGAACCAAAACACTAGAAGAAACACCGGATGCAATATTTAAGATCGGCAGAAGATCGGGCATGATGCATGTATGATGTTTGACATGGCAAAGGTGCGATGCAATTAGATCATGTTAAGCGGAACCGGGGTCCCGACATTACTTAGATGGTTCAAGTTATTTATCTACCCCGCGAATTTAAATGTTGTTTAACAAGGCAGGATATATCACCGGTTCGCTACTCAAATTTAAATGAGGCCAATATGAGACTAGATTTGCCCGCACATGGGCCCCATATTTAATTATTAGGTGAATCGGCATAAGGCCCCCAAAACCACAGGACAATATGCATGCATGAACAATTAAAATGCGACAAGTTGGATTATATTATAAAATAGGGTTTTGGAAAGGGTTCACATTAGGGGTTCTCGACGAACTTGGGGTTCCGGGGTTCGGGGTCGGTCTCAGGGTCCAGGGTCTGGGGTTCGATCTTGGCGTAACATTCTCGACCAACGGGGTAGGTCTTGTCGCAACCGGGAAGCAGGGCTTGGTTTGGCGTCGGGGGCGCATCGGATTCTTCCGGGTCGGGGTTGCTCTTGTCGTCGTGCAGATCTTGTCGGTCGCGTATCGGGTCGGTCTTGGCGTTCGGGAAGAAGAACTAGGCGTGCGACGTCGTCGGCATCGGTGCGGAAGGAGATCTTGTCGTTCCGCGTTGGTGACCTTGGCGTCCGAGTCCTCGGACATCGGATCTGGGGAGAAGTGCTTGTCGCATCTACCGTCTTCGGGTTTACTTCAATCGGGTCCATGACGGAGTACTTGTCGTCCCATGCGGAAATCCTTGTCGATTTGTGGCGATGATCTCAGGTTCGGTGGCGTTCCGAGGGTTCGGTCTTGTGAGGCAGATCTTGGGGTTCGGCCTTTAAACGCCGGGATCGGTCTTCGGACGTCGGGAACGGTGCGAGGACTCGACCATCAGATCCTTGGAGGAGGTCATGGCGGTTCCATGACGGAGATCGCCGGGGTCGCGCTTCGTTTTCCAACGGGGCTGTCGATCTTGACTTGTCGGGGTTGTTCGAGGAAAACTTCGTCATTGGAACACTCGACGTCGATGGGCTTCGGGAGGTCGCGAATAAACGGGTGATGGTACCGACGAACGTGTGCTTGAAGGAGAGCACGGACGCGCACCACAGGGACCGCCAGACGCGGCAGGACGAGCTTGGGCGGCCGACGCGGCAGAGGCGGGAGGGCGACGACGGGCTTGAGGCGGGGACGGGGCTGAGCGGGCGAAGCCAGCAAGCGCGGGCGAGCGGAGGCGGACGTGGGGGCGACGAGGGCAAAAGCGGCGGTGGTCGCGAGCTTGGCCGGGGCGAGGCGGATGTGGGGACGGGCAGAGGTGGCGAGGCGGAGGCAGGTCGCGCCGGGCGGCGCCAGGCGGGCGGCTTAGTGCGGGACGACGGAGGTTGGCGGCGAGGACGGCCGGAGGCTGGCGGTGGTCGCGGAGGCGCTGGGCTAGGCTCAAGGGCGACAGCATCAGAGAGAGGAGAGCCTGGGATGGATAGCGGGCGGAGCGAGGCAGCCGAGGAGACGGGGCGGCCGAGCTCGGGAGAGGCAGCGGTCGGGGCCGTGAGGCGCCGAGGCAGCGCAGCCAGGAGACGAGCGGAGGAAGGCTTGGGGGAAGACGCGAGGGGAGAGAGGATGGGGTCGGGGCCGGGGCGTGGTTGTGCGTGCGTGGACCGGGCAGGGGCGGTCAGGTGGTGGGACCGGGTGGGAGGCAGGCGTGTTGTGTGCGTGTGTCTGTGTGGGCAGGGTGGTGGCGTGTAGTGTGGCCCTGTGTGCGTGTGTGTTTGGGTGTGTTGGGGAGGGGCTGTGGGGAGAGAGAGAGGTGGGGAAAAAGGGGTAGGATTAGGTGGCAAGGTTTGATAGGGTGGGGGAGAGAGGAGAGGTGAGGTGGAGAGAGGGCATTGGCCAGGGTGAGGTGGAGAGGGGTTGGGTAGGATAGGTTGGGTAGGTTTAGGAATAAGGGGTGGACCATTTTGAAAATGGGGGTGGTCGTTCGGGTCGGGTCGGCCCGTTCGACTGCCCCCACTAAAATAAATAAATATTTTTATTTATTTCAAACAAGGCCTTTGCAAACCGATATCAGACAAAACAAAATATTCCGGCGACCCGGATTTGGCGTTTGAATAAAAGACGGGGCATTTAGAAAACAAAACCAGGTTTTCCCGAAAATAGTTTTATGCAAGCAAATGCAAGATGATGCCGATGCTCAAATGAAATGTGGCATGATGACATGAGCATGCGGTCATGATGATGCAATGCACAAAAATCAACGCGATTTTCTAGTAGTGGTTTTGCGGGATGCCACAATTCGACACCACTAACAATGGATCTCGCCCTCGAGATCCGCCTCATGGTACCAGAAGGAAGGTCGGTGATCTGATCCTTCGCGCTTCGTGTAGATCCTTGCGACACCACTAACAAGAGGTCGTTGTCCGAGATCGCCAAGGAACACTCTGGGAACAAAAGGTCGAAGGTAGAGGTATCCACAAATAAGCCACCCCTAACTTCCGTGGACGGAGTAAAACTGCTGGATCCACTGATTCGACGTACAAGAGCGAATGATAAGAGTAGTGGTATGGTAGCTACTCCATCCCGCACTCAAACCATTACTCTGCACACAAATAGGCGGATTATGCAACCAACTCTCGGAATTAGACTGAAGATCTCGACAAGCGAGGTTCGGAACAACGGAGTGATGCAGACTCTGCATCGGATCTGGCGTAGATGATGTCGTCGCGTCGGAAAACACCGGAAGGCACAAACAAGGAATAAAGAATGGTAACACCATAGACGGATGCATCAGGCAGCTTGAACACCGGACGGTAGAACACCGTTAACAAAGGAGGAAGCGAAACCCTGAAGGTACGACGGAACCCAACCTCGAGAATTCCTGGACTCGAAGAAAGAGAAGAGAGCGGATTCAAAACACGTAGAGATAAGAGGAGAATAGCAGAGGGGTAAGGAGTAAAATCAGACCTAATCAGAACTGTCCAACCGTTTTTGCAAAAATAGTTTGGACACTCTACTTCGGCCATTAGCTAGGTTATCCTACAGGCTGGACTTGTGGGGTATCGTAACTGCTGAGCTCTGATACCACTCTGTAACACCCTCAGAATCGGACCTATGCAAGTTTTAGCGAAAACCGCCAAACCCGCATAGAAACGATTCAAAGGTGCCCACCATGCACTTTCGTGCGGGTGGAAAACGAAGTAATAACATTACACAACAGTCCTCGATGGGACCCACAGAACAGATATATATACAACACGACTCCATGAGTCAAGAATACAGATATAATATACAAAGATCCAAATCACCTTGAAACGATAGTGCGTCCAGCTACGGACAAGATGCAAATGGGGCTAAGAGCCCTGAAGAATAACCAATGGCGTCCATAACCCTGCCCAGGCCAAGCCGGAAGGGTAACCACGCTAACGACGTCGATCTCAAAACTGCTTAAACAAAAGGGTGCCGACAAAGGGCAAAGGAAAAAGAGGCGTCAAGATCTTGAGGCCAGTACACGGCGAGGCTAGAGTTCGGCGGTCCTCGCCTACATAGGTATGGTGGACTGAAGCGGCAGCGGCAGCATGCACTAAACAACCTATAGAGACTCGCTACAACTGGCGGCTGTCAGAGAGGGGTGAGAAAGACCTATTCGGAACCAACCTGAAGCTAACACCAAGCAAACCCATCCTGGTGTTTCCCCCTCGAGACCAAACGAGGAAGTCAACCGAGGAACTCACACAGTTGGCAGTTTTATTTATTCAGTTATTGTTGCAGCAATTACTAGTCAGGTGTAGATAATCATCCTGATAAAATAAGCAGTGGGCCGTTTTAGTTAACCATTCCGTTATAGTTGCAACACTTACTAATCAGATACAAATAGCATGAGATAAACCCAAAACCCAGTAGTTGTAGGTACTTTTATTCAGCCATTCCGTTGTAGTTGCAATACTTACTAGTCAGATACAATTGTCGCAAGCGACAAGCCAAACAAGCAATTGTGGGCAGTATTATTTAGCCATTCCATTATAGTGAAGCTGATTACTAGTCATTATAAAGTCAAATTTATAGCAATAAACTTTAGTTATGCTTGTCTATGGTCGAGATACTGTGCTCCAAGTCGTCCATATCCGCGGACATGGCTTTCAGAAAGTTTTACCCGACCGGGGTGCACCAATAGCAACACACGCTCGATCAACCTCGGAAAAACCAAATCAAAACCCAACGAGGCTTTCACGACAAAGCAATCACATGATTCAGAAATATTTCAGGGGGCCACCCCTTGGAGTCTTACCATAGCAGTAAGCTAGCTCGAGACGGACTCAAGGTTTGCGACAATGGTCAGAAGCGATCGGGAACCCGAAACTCGGGGTGTCGATGCAGCGTAATCACTCCGCTTACCTAAACGAGTAAGGTGCTATCTTTCGCACAATTGTAAATAAGTAGCATGGCATAAGTACATGATAGTAAATAAAACCTCAAACTAGTTTGTGGCCCCAAGAAATAAGATGAATCAAGCTCGCTCGGGGGTCCCATATACCTCCGGATGTGGATAGCGCGATAAAACAAGGAACAGGTATCAAGTACTCGGGTCCTACGGACACAAGTGGGCGTCGAAACCAAATATTTTCTATCACCCACCGATGCCTCTCGCTTATTTCAATTTTAGTTGTTAAACAGGAATTAAAGTGATCGATAAGTAAAACTATGATCATCTCCAACATCAACATGCGGCAATACATCAACAATCGTGGCAATCGACGACGCAACAACACTTGAGCAAGCGACTACGACGCGCAAGTCCAACTATCTACCAAACAACAGGTAATAGGATGTGTCCAAGGAAATATAGGGCTGCACGGTATATCACAGGTACGAAAACTAAAGCATCGCAACACAGATAGCAAAAGATCAACAGGAGGGAATAAATACTATAAAAGTAAGATAGGTAGAAAGGGGAAGATGCTCGCCTGAAAACATCGTCGAAGGTTCATCCGAAGATCGGGGTGAAGCTCACATCAACTCAACGGCCTTATCCGCGAAGAACCAAAACACTAGAAGAAACACCGGATGCAATATTTAAGATCGGCAGAAGATCGGGCATGATGCATGTATGATGTTTGACATGGCAAAGGTGCGATGCAATTAGATCATGTTAAGCGGAACCGGGGTCCCGACATTACTTAGATGGTTCAAGTTATTTATCTACCCCGCGAATTTAAATGTTGTTTAACAAGGCAGGATATATCACCGGTTCGCTACTCAAATTTAAATGAGGCCAATATGAGACTAGATTTGCCCGCACATGGGCCCCATATTTAATTATTAGGTGAATCGGCATAAGGCCCCCAAAACCACAGGACAATATGCATGCATGAACAATTAAAATGCGACAAGTTGGATTATATTATAAAATAGGGTTTTCGGAAAGGGGTTCACACATTAGGGGTTCTCGACGAACTTGGGGTTCCGGGGTTCGGGGTCGGTCTCAGGGGTCGGTCTCAGGGGTTCCGGGGTTCTGCCCACTGAAGAAGTGTTCTGTCCTTATTTCCCTGTGGTTCAGTATGCAGATGACACTTTAGTAATACTTAAAGCTGATTCTAAGCAATCTTGTGCCTTAAGGCCATTCTTCATACTTTTGCCCTCTCCACTGGACTCAAAGTTAATTATTCTAAATCCAGTATGATGCCAATTAACATGGACTCTGAGAGGCTTGGACATTTTGCCAATACTCTTGCTTGCTTCACTGGCACTTTGCCTTTTACCTACCTTGGTTTGCCTCTTAGTTTGAACAAACCGGCTGTGGAACATTTCCTGCCTATTGTTCAGAGAGTTGAGAGAAGGTTGTGTGGAATAGCTGACTTTCTTAATTATGGGGGGAAACTGCAGCTAGTTAAATCTGTTTTGTCTTCCCTTCCCATATATTACATGAGCTGTTTTGATCTTCCTGTCACTATCAAGGAACAGTTGATTAAATATATGAGGCAATGTCTATGGAGAAAGAAAACTTCTGATGTTCAAGCTAGAGGCAATGCTCTTGTAGCATGGAAGAAAGTTTGTAGACCCAAGAATTAGGGGGGATTGGGAGTTTTAGATCTTAATATTCAAAACTCTGCTCTTCTTTTGAAAAATTTGGATAAATTTTATAATCACAATGATATTCCTTGGGTCCACCTCATATGGAATACTTACTACTGTAATGGTAAGCTCCCTGGAAGAAGTCTTGAGGGGTCCTTTTGGTGGAAGGCTCATCTAAAATTGATTGACATTTTTAAAGGGCTTGCAAAGTGCTTGGTTGGAGATGGAAAATCCACACTTCTCTGGTCTGATATGTGGAATGATAGTTGTCTTCAACATAAGCTTCCTCATCTCCTCTCCTATGCAAAAAAAACCTCACATATCTGTCAGTGAGTTCCTGTAGGCTGAAAATACTCAGGATCATTTTTACCTTCCTCTGTCACAACAAGCTTACCAGGAATATCAAAGTCTTGAGAAAATTCTCAATACTGGCAGGCAGGGGGCAACTGATAATTGGTATTACATTTGGGGAAGTAATTTTTCGGTCAAAAAGGCTTATTGTTCCTTATCTGGTTACCAACCGGTGCAGCCACATTTCTCTTGGTTGTGGAAATCTTCCTGTCAGCAAAAACACAAATTCTTCTTCTGGCTCTTACTGCTTGATAGGCTTAACACAAGGAACCTTCTGAAAAGGAAATGTTTTGCTCTGGCCTCTTATGAATGTGTGTTCCATAACTGCACCAGTGAAGAAACAATACTACACTTATTTTGGGAATGCCCTTTTGCAAGAGCTTGCTGGGCAGAAATTTCACAGGTCCATGTGGCTGATCAAAACCTTTCTGAAGCTTTAGCCAGTATTAAAAAAGATCTTAATGTCCCTTTTGCAATGGAAATTCTTATACTTGGTGCCTGGGGCATTTGGATTTGCAGAAATAATGAAATCTTCAATAACCTGCATGCTTCGATTGAGGATTGGAAGGCTATTGTAGCCTTGGAATTAAGATGGGTCCTGTATAGAATTAAGAAGAAGTATTATCAGAGCCTTAAAGATTGGATTGAAGTTAATTTAGACAGGAGATAGATGCTTAGAATTTTATCCCTCTTCTTTGAGGTGGATTGAGTTTGTAAATATTCTTTTGTAACTCTCTATAATATATAAAAAAATTGCAGTGGGGTTTTCTGCCCTACTGTTTTACCCTAAAAAAAAGAACTGCAGGCCAAGGACTTCGAGCTCGAGCATCAGCAGACGGTGATTGAGAGGCTTCGTTCTCAGAAGAGGGCTCTCAAAGCCAAAGTAGAGACCTTGACCGCCAATGTCGAGGAATACAAGACCGCAATGGAGAATGCAGGTCTTACCTTTGTTGAGGAGGAGGTTGATGCCGAGGAGTAGATTTGACTACTCATTTATCATTTATTTATCATACTTTATTTGTGTCACAATGACCATCCAACATGTGTATGGCTTGTTATTGGTGTGTTTACTTTGCAAACTTGTCGTTTTCGTTGTTGAACTATTATAATTGTGATGCATGTTTTGTGATTGTTTATGTGATTTATTGTGCATGAAAGCATCTATGGGTATCTCATTCTTATCTCTATTGAACAAACCACAGATGCCTCCTCGTCGTGCCAATCCCAACCCCAACAACAACAACATCACTCCTGAGATGCAGCAAATGATGACAGCTCAGACTCAGCTGATGCAAATGATGATGACGTTCATCCAGAACCAAAACAACAACAACAACAACAATAACAACAATAACAACAACAACAACCCACCGGGTTTTGACATGCTTACCAGTTTCTTATGATTGAGGCCAGCAAAGTTCTCAGGAACAACTGATCCCATGGTGGCCAATGATTGGCTATGCTCTATGAACAAGGACTTGGTAACTATGGGCTGTACTGATGCAGGAAAGGTCAGATTTGCAGCACATTTGCTGGAAGGACCAGCCGCCACTTGGTGGGATAACTTCCAGATCACCCCTCCCATAGAAGATGTGACATGGGCTATCTTTGAGGATGGCTTTCGTACTGCTCATATCTCATCTGGAGTGATGAGTCTGAAAAAGAAAGAATTCCATAATCAAGCCACCGCATGGCGTAAGAATATATTGAGGAGTTCAACAATCTGGCCCGTTATGCACCGGATGAAGTTAACACTGATGCTAAGAGGAAGGAAAAGTTCCTTGAAGGGCTGAATGATGAGCTGAACTTGCAGCTATCAGTGGCCTATGTTCCCACTTATCAGTCTCTCTGTGATAAGGCTGCTATTTTGGAAAGCAAAATGAAGGAAGTTGAAAGCAGGAAGAGAAAGCACTCAGACAAGCACAGCTCGGGATCGTCTCACAAACGTTCCCATTATGATGATAGTGGAGCCTCAGGATCCCACAAGCATGGGAAATTCAACAAGCACCACAACCACAACCGTCATGACAACAAGCATCACCGTAGTCATGACAATGACAAGTTCAAGAACCACAAGGGTGGATATAAGAGCCACCACAGTGGTAATGGAAGTGGCAGTGGAAGCCAGCCTGTCAAGAAGGAAATTAGTCAGGTTGAATGCTTCAAGTGCAAGACGATGGGGCATTATGCAAATGAGTGCCCAGAAAAGAAAGTTGAAGGACCCAACAAGCCCAACCCTTTTCAGAAGGGACAAGTGAACCACATCAATGTGGAGGAAATCTATGAGGAGCTTGATGCTGTTGCTGGTAAGTTCAGACTCAATTCTATTCCAGCATTTGTTCTTTTTGATACTGGAGCATCGCATTCATTCATATCAAAAGCATTTGTTGATAGAAATGGGTTTCCAACTAAAAACATTGGGTGTCCAATAAAAGTTAGTTCTCCAGGTGGAGATATGATAGTAAGTCTTGGATGTCGGGATCTAGTAATAGAGTTTGGAAAGCATAAGTTTCCACTGAGTCTAATAATCCTAGATTCCCAAGGACTAGACGTAATATTGGGAATGGATTGGATGGCTAAGTATGAAGGAGTACTAGATTGTGCTTATCGTACTGTTGCACTCACAACCCCGGAAAGGAAACGGATTAAATTCAAGTCTAACTTTGAATCAAAAGGGAGTAAGCTAAATTCTCTTAAGGGGATTAGCATAGACAGTGTGCCAATTGTGAGTGAATATCCGGATGTGTTTCCGGAAGAATTGCCGGGAATGCCACCAGATAGAGATGTGGAGTTCCTTATTGATTTGCTACCAGGATCTGGACCAATAGCAAAGAGACCGTACAAGATGTTAGTTGATGAACTGAAAGAGCTCAAGAAACAACTTGGAGAGCAGTTGCAGAAAGGATTTATTCAACCAATTTCTTCATCTTGGGGAGCACCAGTTTTGTTTGTGTAAAAGAAAGATAGAACTCAAAGGTTATGCATAGATTACCGTTCACTCAATGAGGTAACTATCAAGAACAAATACCCTTTGCATAGAATCAATGACTTGTTTGATAAGCTAGAAGGAGCTTGTGTGTTCTCAAAGATTGATCTTCGGTCAGGTTATTTCCAACTCAAGATAAGGGAACAAGACATACCTAAGACATCTTTCACCACAAGGTATGGATTGCATGAGTATACCGTGATGCCATTTGGTTTGACCAATGCACCAGCATACTTTATGAATATGATGAACAAGGTGTTCATGGAATTCCTTGATAAGTTTGTTGTCGTTTTCATCGATGACATTTTAGTCTACTCCAAGAGCAAAGAAGAGCATGAAGGACATTTGCGTTTGATACTTGAGAAGCTTAGAGAGCATAAACTTTATGCCAAATTCAGCAAGTGTGAATTCTGGTTGAATGAAGTGGGATTTCTTGGACACGTTGTGTCAGGAGATGGTGTAGATTGATCTGCTAAAGTTTCACCAGAATCGAATGGGAATCTCCCAAGTCAGTGAAAGAAGTTCGTAGTTTCCTTGGCTTAGCAGGCTACTACAGAAGGTTCATCGAGAATTTCTCCAAGGTAGCTAAACCTATGACAGAATTGCTAAAGAAGGACAAGAAATTTGCTTGGTCTGAAGGTTTTGAACTCAGTTTTCAAGAATTGAAGAAGAGACTTGTGACAGCACCAGTCTTATGTCTGCCAGATTTGGAGAAGGATTTCCAAGTATATTGTGATGCATCTCATCATGGTTTGGGTGCAGTACTTATGCAAGACGGGAAAGTTGTGGCTTATGCCTCGAGACAACTCAAAACTCATGAAGTGAACTACCCTACTCATGATTTAGAGTTAGCCTTAGTTGTCCATGCACTCAAAACATGGAGACATTATCTTTTGGGAAAGCGTTGTGAAGTGTTCACAGATCACAAGAGTTTGAAGTACATCTTCACCCATAAAGAAATTAACATGAGACAAAGAAGGTGGCTAGAACTCATCAAGGACTATGACTTAAGTTTGCAATACCATCCCGGTAAAGCAAACGTTGTAGCGGATGCTTTAAGCCGTAAGGTTTTTGTGAATGGCCTTACCAAGGGAGAATTGCCAGATGATTTGTGTGCCCAATTTAGAGATCTCAGATTGGAGATTGTGCCTGAAGGACATCTCATGTCCTTGGATGTTCAACCTACTTTGTTGGACAAGATCAAAAAAGCCCAGAAGACTGATAGTGAAATTGAAGAAATTAAGGAAAAGATTGGCAAAGGAAAAGCCAAAGGATTCCATGAAGACGAACATGGTACTTTATGGCATGGGAAACGTATCTGTGTTCCACAAGATCCGGAGCTTCGGAAACTGATTTTGCAAGAAGCACACAACTCACCGTATTCTATTCATCCGGGTAACACCAAAATGTACATGGATATGAAGGAAAGATTTTGGTGGAATAATCTCAAGAAGGACATCGCCGAACATATTGCTTTGTGTGATGTGTGTAGTAGAGTGAAAGCGGAACATCAGAAACCAGCAGGTTGCTTGACCACTACCTATTCTGATTGGAAGTGGGACAAGATTGGTATGGATTTCATTACCGGATTACCAAGGACCCGGTCAGGATACGATTCTATTTGGGTAGTAGTGGATCGCCTAACTAAAGTGGCTCATTTCATACCCGTGAAGACAACCTATACAAGTGCTAAGTTGGACAAAATCTATATGAGTAGAATTGTATGTCTACATGGAGTGCCCAAGAGTATTGTGTCTGATAGGGGAACTCAATTCACTTCCCATTTTTGGAGACAACTACATGAGTCATTGGGAACAAGGTTGGAATTCAGAACTGCTTTTCATCCTCAAACTGATGGACAGACAGAAAGGACTAATCAGATTCTTGAAGACATGTTGAGGGCATGTGCCCTAGACTATGGAGCCAGTTGGGATGAAAATCTGCCTTACGCAGAATTTTCTTATAACAACAGCTATCAAGCCAGCATTGAGATGGCACCATTTGAGTTTCTCTACGGGAGAAAGTGTACCACCCCATTATTATGGAATGGTGTGGGAGAAAGAAGTTTGTTCGGACCAGAACTTATCAAACAAGCCGAAGAGAAAGTCAAGTTGGTTAAGGACAGATTGAAGATAGCACAGTCCCGTCAGAAAATCTACGCAGATCCTAAGCGTAGAGAAGTCACCTATGAAGTTGGTGATAGAGCTTATCTTAGAGTGTCACCACTTCGTGTAGTGAAGAGGTTCAGAGTCAAAGGAAAGTTGGCCCCAAGATATGTTGGACCATTCAAGATTCTGAGTCGTAAAGGAGAAGTTGCTTATGAAATTGAATTGCCAGAGTCTCTGTCAGCTGTCCATAATGTGTTTCATGTGAGTCAACTAAAGAAATGTCATCCACAAATGGAAGAAACTTCTTTGAAGGATACTATACCTCTGGAGGAGGTACAATTGGAAAGTGATCTCACTTACGAGGAGAAGCCTATCAAGATTCTTGAGACTGCAGAAAGAGTCACACGGACTAAGACTATCACGTTTTGCAAAGTGTAGTGGAACCATCATTCCGAAGAGGAAGCAACATGGGAAAGAGAAGATGATATTCGGAAAGACCACCCTCACCTATTTGCTAGCCAATCCGAATCTCGAGGGCGAGATTCACCTTAAGGGGGTTAGATTTGTAACATCCCTAAAATCATGTTTCAAACACATGCATATCATCCATGCATCCATGATCATATGAATTTCATTTCAAACAAATCATTTCAATACAGAAGCATATATGCTTATCATTTCATGTAAGTTGCTCTAGCCTTAGTGCTACATTTCAAAGAGAAGAGTACTTGTTTTGTTCAGTAAGGTTTGAATTCAAACTTAGGCACCATCAAAAGTTTGAACAAAGTTCCAAAACAAAATAAGCAAATAAAACCAATATTATGCCTATTGTATATATCACATAAAGGCTTGGTTTTATTTTTATTTTCATTTGATCAAAGTGTTTTGATTAAACAGTAGTGTTTGTCACACATTTGAGTGCAAGGTTTGCAGCATAAAAACCTAGAGAAGATTTGAATTCAAACTCATTTGTTTTGGAGTTGAAATTCATTTCAGAAAAACCAAACAGAAAAAAAAGGTTAAACGGAAAAAATAAGCTTTCAGTCGAATCTGGCCCAACTAAGCCCAGCAACCCCACCCCCGCGAACCGTTTTTCTTCACTCACCCTCGCACTGGTGGTAGCAGACATGACCCACTCCTCTTTGTTTCTCTCTCACGACAGCCCACCTGCGGCGTCGTCTCCACCCTCACCGCGACGTGTTCTTCCCCCAAATCACGCCGTGCGTTACCTGGTTGATTCGCTCGTCAATTCGCGTTGATTGCAGGAGTAAATCACGCCCCCGCCTTGCCTACTTAAACCCCCTCTACCCCCTCTCCATTTCCCCCAAACTCCGAGCCCAGAGTGCCCCCAGGCTGCCCGCAATCATCCTCGCAACGCCGCAGACAGAGAGCACTCCGGCGACCAATCCCGGTGAGCCCCGTGCGCCCCTCTCCCTCAGGTTCATATGAGCCGCTTCACAACTTCCTTGCGCACCTTCTGACCCCACTGGTTCGTCCTGTACTGCCCCAGGTCGTCGACTGCGTCAAACGCTGCAAGCTCCCGACGACATCCTCAACTCCGGCGAACAAATTCGGTGAGCTCCTTGTCCCCCTTCACCTCTGTTTCACACAAACACGTTCGCCGTAGTCTTGTGCGTCTCCTGATACCGTTTGTGCGTGCTAGGGTGACCAGGAGCGTCGCCAACGTCGTCGTCCACCCAAGCCCGACGCCGCCAGCAACTCCGACGAGCCCGTGCAGCTGTGTCCGTGCGCCCCTTGCCAAGCCGTCGCCAGGTTGAGCATCAGTGCATCGCCATGGTTCTGGTAAGCGCCTACGATGACCCTAGAACCCCCTGTAGCGCCGCGCCGCCGTAGAGAGAGCTCGCCGCCGCCCAGCTATGGTCGTTTGATCTAGGACCATTGGATCTGGATCCAGCGCGTGAAATTAGATCACTTAACGAAGCGGTATAGGTAGATCTGGGCCATGAGATTAAGTAGATCTAACGGCTCAGAAGCGTGATCCAACGCGAAACGGTACCGGCCAATCAGATTAAGACCCATGGCAGCTGTTTAGATTTAAAAACAGGATTTGAATCTGTTAGATGTTTGAATCTGTTTTAGCTATAACTTTTGATCCCCACGTTAGAATTTGACAAATTTTATATCAATGGAATCAGGAGAGCAAGCCCTTTCTAAATATGCAATGTATTTAATGTTTTGCTGCTGTTAAAATGGTTTTATTTACAGAAACTTGTGTAGGGCTAATTTGAGTATATGAATTATTTGAGAAATGTTTTAAGGGTTAAATATATGTTGTTTGGCAAGTTTTTAACTTGTTTATAAACCAGTACTGTATACTTTCTTGGTTGAGTTTTAAAAATCATCACATATCATATTGCATGCATTCATATATTTTTGTTTGTATATGTTTTGTATGTGATTTGTGGCTATGATTCTTTGTGTAGATTTTGGTGCTAGTGATTGTGATTGTGAGGAGTACAGCTACTCTCCAAACTACCAAGGCAAGTGGTGCTTCATGAATATTTTTATCCCTATGTTTTCTACTAAGCATTAGAAATATTTTGCTAGACTTGCATGCTATATTTTGCTTATATGCCATGTTGGGAAATCCTAGTAGTTGTAGAATTGCTAGAAATTTCTAAGTTAAGATGCTTATCTATGCCATGCTTAGCCTAGCTAGTAGCAACCAAGGGTTGGTGAAATATACATGCTATGATGAAAATATTTCTATGTCTTTGGACTTGTGTTTTGCCTAATAAAACAACTAAGTAAATGAATCACCTGGGTGGAATGGAAGGAATGGTTTTTGTTGAGTAGTTACACAAGGCCCATTTCTATGGTTTACCTTGTGTATGTCACTTGTGGAAAGCCACCCAGGAACAAAGGGATTTGAGAGGCCAAATGTTAAGAAGCTTCTAGTGCAGCCACTTGGCAATATGGGCTCTGCCAGGATCACATAGGTTGCTAGAACCTAGCCATTCTGACAGTTGGTGGTAGTGGGAATGATATGTTGGAGCGCGTCCGTTTGGTCTAAGGGAAGGCTTCTGAAAGGTCCTGTCTTGGTGAAAATCAAGGTTTGTGGGGAAAGTGCACAACCACTGCAGATGGAAGAATCTAAGTACTTAGCCATGTCCCTGGAAAAGGACAACTTGAGCATCAAGACATGGAAGCTATCAAGAATCTCCTCATCCTAATTTCTAAGTAAAAACTTGTGGGTGAACAAGGGTGAAGGACCTCAATGTCTATTGGTGGTTCCTTGGGAAAAGTTTTGACAAAGAAAAACTTAGTGATTTCAACTAATAGGCAAAACCTATTTTGATCAAAGCAAGCCAAGCTACACTTAGCCAAATTGCATATAGAATCTAGTCCACCTAAATTATACTAAGGTATCACTTGCCAATACTATTCCAATGTATTGACCCACTGTGGCTATAACTTGTGATGTTGCAGGTTACTCTGATGAGGATTAGGAGTCATGAGTCTACACTCAACATGTTTGCCTGTGGCACATGAAGATGAAGACTTTTACTTATTTACTTATTCAAACTCTTGTACTAGGCCTGTGGCCTTGGAGTTGTAAAGACTATGTTTGTCTCTAGAATGACTGTAATAATGACCTTTGTTTTTGTGTACTTCATCTTAAACTATGGATGCTAGCATTGATCCAGGGACTAGCATTGCAATCACAGGGATCCTTTTCCTTTATAAAGGAGGGATCTTACAGTTATCTATCCTAAACCCGGTCTTCCACTAACAATATAAGACCGGCAAAAGGGAAAACCTATCAAGATTATACCTTTGCCTTGATCATTCCACTTGAGCTCGATGTAGACGTTCTTTACCTTCTCAAGATGGAACGCCTTCCTTGATTCCTCATCATCGATCCATGATCACCGAGGATGGCAAGCATTAAACATGAGATCTTCTAAAGATTGCACATTTTGAGCTTGCACAACATATCTTCTTCTCATTTCATCGACCCTGAAGCCGACACAAGCTCCAAGCGATGCCAATGGACAATTCCTACAAGTATAACTTAATACACACATTAGTCCATAAAGATTGTCATTAATTACCAAAACCACACATGGGGGCCCACATGTTCTTTCA
Organism: Avena longiglumis; assembly: GCA_030063025.1. Classification (NCBI taxonomy): domain Eukaryota; kingdom Viridiplantae; phylum Streptophyta; class Magnoliopsida; order Poales; family Poaceae; genus Avena; species Avena longiglumis. Next base: position 214,059,872 of record CP125973.1, on the reverse strand, counting down.
ATCTCCCCCATTTTGGTAATTGATGACAATCCCTTTAAGAGGGTTTATATAAGGAATTTTAATGAATAAGATGGTAATGCCAATATCAAATACTACAAAAGTATGTGATATTGGTACCACCACCATATATAGAGCAAACTCCCCCACAATCTATGCATGTGTGATGAACATGAATTTCATTGCATATATTGCCAATCATTATCATTGGTGGAGTTTCCTCTATATATAACACATGCTAAGCAACAATAAAGATGCAAGAGCATGAAAGGCAAATGCTTAAGAACAAAATCAATGCATCAACCAACTTCCCTTAAACCCTCTAAAACTTCTCCCCCATTGGCATCGATTGCCGAAATGGGTGACAAGTTCTAGAAGGCAAATATAGTAATAATTCCTCCAAAGGTGTGCCTTCGCACATATCCAATGATGAATACTTGGGAGGGAGTAGGACTATATCGAGGACCCGAGGATTTCCAAAATAAAGCCAAATGTTGCAAGCAATTACAAGGTCCGACAACCAATTGAAATCAACAAATGAGTCCAAATGGAAACAACAAGATGTTATGATATGAGCAAAAGAGTGTTTGAAATAGAAAATAGAGAAGCTCCCCAAGATTTGTGCATACTTTAAAATCGGTATATTTCAATACAAAAAATGCACAAATATGAAATCCTCACTCCTCCATAAACATTTAGAACACATCAAATGAAAGATCAAATAAATGCTTAAATAAAATAGAGAAGTTCCCCAAGATTTGTGCACACTTTAGAATCGTTGTATTTCAATACAAAAATGCACAAATATGGAATCCTCACTTCTCCATAAACATTTAAGGCCCGATAAATGATAAATAATACAAATGAGCATTATTAAATGAATTAGATGAGCTTCCCAAAGATAATGCACCAATTATGATAATTGTATTTGGGAACAAGGTGCATAATCATGGAATCCTCACTCATCCAAGTTTATTTAACAATGCAAGGCATGAGAGAACAAATATGAGTGCCTAAATATGCAAACAAGAGGAACTAACACTCATAGGAAATTAAATTTGGAAGCCACTAAAGAATCAAAAGGAATAGAAAGGTGGTCTCCAAGGATTAAAAATCAACTAAAATTATCTTTTCATATGTGTATATGTCTATAAGTGGAAAACATCACAGAGACATATGCCAACAAAGAAATATGCACACATAAAAAAGATATACAAGAAGGCATATGAAAAGCAAAAATGAAGTCATACTATATACCAATAAGATTTTTGCTTCAAAGCATGGCCAAAGGCTCAAATATATCTTATTGTACATGAATGAACTTAAAACACCAACACACTACATATATTACAACTATCACCAAGGGAAAAAGGATAAAGTTGGAATATATGGAGAAAGGCAACAAGTATCACTAAAACTAGCAAAATCTCAGTATTGCACATGAGAGAAGTTGAGGAAAAGATAGGCAATAAAATTGCTAGATTGACATATTTGGGATTGATGGCTCATATGCATGATTTTGTATAGTCCCAATTATATGCACTCATCTCAACTTATACACATTTACAATAGTGAGTCCTCTTAAAACCATGGCTAGAACTACAACAACTACGATTACATTAATTCATGCTAGAAGGCAACCGACAAACGGTTGGAATCAAGATATGTGAGCATGAGAAAGAGATACTTGTTACCGAGATATAATTGGTAGGATGTAGAGGATATGAATTCGTTGATCATCCTATAGCTTGCCTCAAATTTTCTTCTAAGCATCACTTCTTCAAAAATGAGAGACAAGCGTCCAATATATCTCCAATGTACCTAAAACACATTTAAGTACAAAATGGTCCCCAAACTTATTGGGTCCAATGTAGTTAGTGCAACTACAATACGTAGGAGAGACTCCACATAAATATGTGCATATTGATATGAAATTGAATTTCATGCACAGCTTAGCCGATGGGATTTGGTGGAGTTTCCCCTATATATTGGATCAAAGAAATCAAGCATGCCATAACATAGATATGTAGTAAATATGCATGCACAAGGCTTCCAAGAACCAAAAATGAGATACAATTTGAACAAAAAAACCAAGTAAACCGAGATGGCACACACAAGAGTGTGACAAGATAAGTGGTGTCCAAATTGTATCAAAGACCCAATTCAACACATGAAAGATCACAAGTTCAACAAATGAACTAGGCTAAGGCCAAAAGAGGAAAAATAGATAGAAATAAAAATGCTCAAGGATTTATCTCATTCTAAAATGGTTAAATCAAGAAACAAGGAATGAGACAAAACCAACTCCCAAAAAGAGCAAGGTTCCAACAATAAACCAAACTCCCCAAACTTCACATGATGGCAAAAAATACCAAAACCAAAAGATCGAGGTTCCAAGCACATAAAACCCGATATGGATCAAACAAATAAGCATAAATATGAATGTTCTAAATAATATAGGAGAGCTCCCCCATGGATAGTGCATTATGTAGGATTTTCCTTTAGAATGCAAAATGCACACAAATGGGATCATCACTACTACCTACATTAACTAAAACACAAGAGGATATCAATAAAATAAGAAGATCCAAAAGAAGCAAGGAAGCTTGGGAGACAACATAAAACATTTTCTTGGCCAAAGATAGGATAAAATTAAACAAAGGACAAAGTGAATATGATCAACAAATTCTACCTTAAATTGAGTACTCATTGTCTAAGGACAAGAAATATTGGGAATAATTTTCCCTAGGTAGTTCATACGGATATCCAAGATCATATACACACAACAAGAAGCATATAACTAAATATAAGAATTGAGCATGATACTTCAAACAAGATTCTTGGTAGCTTCCAATAGTCACACAATCACTAGTGATTAGAGTAACTTGAAGGAAATGGTTTCCATGCAAATATATATATCTAAATATGAGGAAACACATACCAAGAACCACTCTCATATACAAGATCCAAAATAAGATCAATAAAGCCATTCAAGCAAATTGGAAATTGTATGAGCAAATGTGTCACATAGGTGCTAGATAATTATCAATATCAATTCTAAGTGACACAACCTCGAATATTCACATTTTCTAGGATTTGTAATATGCACTAAGCATATGACTCCCCCATAATGTGATACTACCATAAAACCAACACGAGGCAAAAGGATACAAATAGAGATAATTAATGGACATTATAAAACTTAAATTTCTCATGAGAATTGTACCACATAGAGGCTAGACAATAATCCAATATAAATACTAGGTGGTATTCCTCATGTACACACAATTTTAGGATTGTGGAATGCCCAAGCATAACACTCCCCCAAAATGGGATAATCCATTAATCTCTCAAAAAGAGCCAAATAAGATACCAAATATAATCAAGAAAGTCTCAAACACAAGAAACACACATACATGTTGTGCCACCTAATCATATACAAATATACTTGATACCTTAAGATAATTAAGTGGAAAGCACAACATGTACAAAAGCATGGAAGATACAAAACCAACACATGCACAAGGGGCGAGTAACTTTCAATGTAATGAGTTAAGCATATGTTACTGCAAGGAGGAACATTGGGAATATAATATAATCATGATAATCCAAATGGCTTGGCTTGGCAATAATAATTGATGAAGATCCCTCAATTCTTCATAATGTAGCCAAGACTCCAATGCCCTCCAACAAACACCTATTGATCAAGTTTTGGCTTGTTGGTCCCCAAACAAGTTGGGTCCTAAGAGGTTAGTCACAATAGGCTTGGCAACCCAAATGGATCTTTTCTTGACACCACATTGGGCACCAACAAACTTGGCAAACACATTGCCAACATCATCCTTACAAAGAGAACAAGCATCATCAATCAAGATAGGATGGGATGAGGAGATACCAATAGTGCATGAGGAAGAAATGTGCCCCTTCTCGCGGCATATGTAGCAAGTACTACTCTTGCCATCTTTCTTTTTGGATGAAGAAACAACTTGAGGAAGATCTTGAGTCTTCTTGGGAGGAGGCCCATCTCTAACAAGATGTAGAGCTTGAGGCCGCTTCCCTTGTTGCTTCTTGACAAGGGACTTCTTCTTTAATGGGAAATGTTTGACATGATGCCCTTCTTCCATGCACTTGAAGCAAACAATGTTGGCCGGATTCTTGACTTGATCTTGGCCATTCTTCTTGTTATCCTTGTGCTTCAACTTGATAGTGGACTTGTTCTTGACATTGGAGTTGAATCCAATCCCACTCTTGTCATTGGGGGATTTTTGCACACTCAAGATTTTTTTGAGTGCGGACTTCCCTTGATGACCCTTTTTCAAGTCATTCTTCAAAGAAGTGACTTGAGCCTTGAGCTCTTTGATTTCCTCTACATGGTTAGTTTCAATACAAGTACTATAGGAAGTAGATGCTACATTGTTAGAGCAACAAGGCATGGAATGTAATTCATCACGAGATATAGCATGGTTGTGAGAGGATGAATTACAAGGACTAGCACATGGTAATATAACATTTGGAGTAGATATAGTGCTAATGTACACATGAGGCCCACTAGATGTTACCTTTGACATGATGGCCTCATGAGCCAACTTTAGCCTACCATGGGAGACTAGGAGATCCTCATGCGAGCTTGAGAGCTTAACATGGCTTTCTTATAATTTCCCATAGTTCCTAGTTATCAAAGCAAGTTGAGACTTTAGCTCAACATTCTCCTTCAAAATAGATGCTTCACAAGAAATAGAGTTAGTAGCACAAGCATCATTATTTTTAGCAAGAGGTGAGGGCAACTTGTCAAGATCTTTTGAATATGAAGCTTTAAGTTGCTCATGAGACTCAGTGAGTTTGATGAGCTCCCTCTTAACGACCCGAGATCCATTTTTGAGGTGCTCAAAATCCTCAAGGAGTTTAGAATAAGCAACTTGAGTCTCATCATTTTTACTTTTGAGATCACTTACCACCTCAAGATCTCTATCATGAGATTCCTTTACTCTAGATAGCTCTAAAGCAAAGGTCTCCTCAAGAGATTCCTTAGTGGTTTGTTCCTCTTCAAGAGCTTTATTTAGGTTTGCAATTATATTAGCATACTCACGCTCAAGACTACACATTTTATCAACGTTGTTATCATGCACCTCAATTTGTGTTTCTAACTTATCAATATGTTATTTGCTCTTAATAGCAAAGTCCAAGACTTCAACAAAGTTAGAGCAAGCAATATCCTTTTTAACAAGGGCAAGATAAACAATCTCAACCTTTTCATATAAATCATCAATATCAAGCTCTTCTTCCACATTATCCACATCCTCCTCATTACAAGAGGTAATGGGTTCCAAAGTAGGGGTTACCTTAGAATCCCTATCCATAAGGCATAGGTGGGTACCGGAAGAAGGTGAAGATGAGATTGCATTTGTGGCTTCATTCAAAACCATGTCTTGGTTCATAGAATCTTTGGTTTCCTCTACATGGTTAGCAACACAAGCACTAGAGGAAATGGAAGCATTTTTATCATGGCAACAAGACAACACAAGCATATCATCATGAGATTTATTCAAGTAATTTCTACATGATATGCAAGGACTATTAACACAAGCATGTAAGAAGTTAGTAGTACTAGAAGTGTTGAAGTCCAAAGATAGATCATTGCAACTAGATAGAGATGAGGGATTACAAATAGTAAGCACACTATCCAAATTGCAATTTCTATCACCACTCACCATATCATTACCTTGTGAAAAGTCACATGTTGGTGATGTGGTAGAGGATGAGAACTCATCTCGACCGGAAGTGGAAGCAACACAATCATCCTCAATAATGTTGGAAACAACATATTTATCTTGAAGTTTTGTCCATAACTCATGAGCACTCCAAAAAGGAATGATTGAAGATGTAACTACATAGCTCAAAGCATTAACAAGCACATTAGAAGCTTGAGCATCGAGATATAAGTTTTTCTCATCCTCACAAGATAGATTTTTGAAATCCAATAGGAGGAGAAAAACCCATATCTACAATACGCTCCAAATTTGGGTCCATGTCCCGAAAATGAATGAGCATGCGATTTTTCCATATATCATAATTTGTGCCATCGAATATAAACATGTCATTGTGCACTAATCCCCTAGTCGACATCTTTACTCTCAAGGCGGTGAAGCCTAAAATCAGAGACCAGGATCTGATACCAATCGAAAGGATACGGATGTCGCCTAGAGGGGGGGGGGGGTGAATAGGCGATTAAAACTTTTCCTAGAGTGGCTCAACAAAGGCGGAATAAAACTAGTGTTTACTTTGTTAAGCATAACCTAGAACAACTAAGGTTCACCTATGTGCACCAACAACTTATGCTAAGCAATACAAGCAAAAAAGTGATAGCAAGATATATATTACTTCAAGCACGAAGGGTATCACAATGTAAAGTGCATAAGTAAAGAGCTCGGGTATAGAGATAACCGAGGCACGCGGGGACACTGATATTTTACCGAGTTCCTCCCAACATGTAGTACGTCTCGTTTGGAGAGGGGGTGGTATCAAACCACCAACGCCACAAAATGCCTCCCTTATTATCCGGTGAATCTCACCCCAATGGGATCGATCCACGCTTCCACTATCGGTGCACTTGTCGGTGGCAACCGGAACCTCTCACAAGGTTGGGGCACTTCTCCACAACTTAATTGGAGGCTCCCAACAAATGCCACAAAAGGCCTCAACAAATGCCACCAAGGCCACAATGCCACCAAGGCCACAAAATCGTCTAGGGTTCCAAGAACCCAAGAGGGACAATCTCCAATGAGCAACTCAAACCAAATCCTCCGAGGAGAACTCAAACCGATGCACCAAATGCAAATGGCAAGAACACCACAAAGGTGTTCAAATACTTCTCTCCCAAATTCCACCAAAGCTACAAAAGCTTATGGGGGAATAAGAGAGGAAGAACAATGGAGGAAATCCACAAAAGACTCCAAGATCTAGATCCCAATATGTTCCCCTCACTTAGAGGAGAGATTGATTGGTGGGATTGTAGATCTAGATCTCCTCTTTCAAATCCCTCAAGTATATGCAAGAATCATCGGAGGTATTGAGAGAAAGCAAGCTCAAGAAGGTCAAAAATGGAGGGGAAAACTTGCAAGAATGGTTGAGGAACCATTGGGGAAGAAAGCCCCTTATATAGGTCCCTCCAAAATCCAACCGTTGCAGCCCAAAAACGCGATTCCCAGTACTACCGGACTTTTTCCCGGTACTACCGGACTTTCCCGGCACTACCGGACATTTCGGGGTTCTGGGCTCCAAACGCATTTTCTCTCAAGGCCCCGACCCAAATGCGGTACTACCGGACCCCGGTACTACCGGATCCTGGTCCGGTACTACCGGTCATCACAGAACGAAAACAACCATAACTTTTGCATCCGGACTCCGATTTCGATGATCTTGGGCTCATTTCGAAGAGGACAACAACCTCTACAAGATCATGCAAATAAAAATCATAGTCCAGCAAGGGAGGATAGATCCAAATGACGAAGTAAAAAACCTTCTTCCGCGCTAGGTACTAAAATGCGGTACTACCGCTTTTTGGTACCTAGCCCGGCAGTGGATTTTGGCAACTTTCCAAAACCTTCTGCCTTGCTAGGTACTAAAATGCGGTACTATCGCATTTTGGTACGTAGGAGACTAGCAGATATTCAAACGGCTATAACTTTTGATTGGTAACTCCGATCGACCCGATTCCAATTGCATTGGAAAGAGGACGACATGAGCTTCCCTATAAAAGGTGAAAATATTGGTTATCACCAAGTGAGAATGTATAAAGTATAATAATGTGAGATAACTCACTTGGTGAGAATCTGAAAAACCGCATAGATCAAAATCGCAATAAGATATAAAAGAGGGATCCGATTTTGATGAACAAGAGCTTGTTATGGAGATTACCACAAGCTCTATATCCTCACATGGATAAGACCAAATAACAACCAAATACGATGATGCAAGTATGCAAAGGTTTGAGCTCTCTCCGAATTATGTGATCGAGTTACTCATTCGAGAGCCCCTCTTGATAGTACGGTTATCTATCCTAAACCCGGTCTTCCACTAACAATATAAGACCGACAAAAGGGAAACCTATCAAGATTATACCTTTGCCTTGATCATTCCACTTGAGCTTGATGTAGACGATCTTTACCTTCTCAAGATGGAACGCCTTTCTGGATTCCTCATCATCGATCCATGATCACCAAGGATGGCAAGCATCAAACATGAGATCTTCTAAAGATTGCACATTTTGAGCTTGCACAACATATATTCTTCTCATTTCATCGACCCTGAAGCCGACACAAGCTCCAAGCGATGCCAATGGACAATTTCTACAAGTATAACTTAATACACACATTAGTCCATAAAGATTGTCATTAATTACCAAAACCACACATGGGGGCCCACATGTTCTTTCAGCTATGTAAGATGTAATGAATTATTTTATTCCTGGTTATGAGTTGTAATATGACCTTTTTTTCTTGATATTACATTTTAAACTATGGGTGCTAGCTAATTTGATCCAGGGGCTAGCACTATAAACATAGGGACTTGTACCTTATTGGCTTCATTCCTCTACACCACTACCCTCGGAGGATTTGTAGCTCAGGACTCCTGCGAGGTCGAAGCCTCAACCACCAAACTCGTCACCCACCAGCATGCGCCCTGATGAGTCCAAAATTGAAGCATATTTACCTGTTGTTTTGGCATAAATAGAGTAGGGATATTTGTATTTCACTGCATTCGCACGCACCTTTTTGTCTTTATTTCAATAGGATCCTAAATCATTAAGTCTATTATGGACATATCAATTAGAACTATCATATTATACTATAATATGATATTTTTAAGTGATAAAAGTCATTTTATAGATTTACCTTTGCTCCTAGGAAAATACCAAATGAGGAGAGGCAACCAGTGCCGATAACGACCTGTGGTACGGGCGGAGCCTGCCCACACCATCCACCCATACCAGGTGCCATCGGGTTCTCCTCGTCAAATACTTTCTTCTGACGAAGATGGCAGAAGGATACGACATTCACAGCCACCAGACACCACAAAAAACCACATCTGAAAGGGATTTGAAGGAGAAACTTGGCTGGGGAGAAACCCCTGCTGATCCACGGATCATTGGACGACAACGCATCATCCCCTTCATCATCAACCGCTGCATATACATCACCACCATTACCCCCATCATTCATCCATTAGATCTTGTTGTAATTCCAGATTCAATTGTGGTTTGCACTAGATCTATTTCAGTACTTTCATCCGTCCATTTGATTATGATGATGTTGTTGATTGATTCCATGTGTGTGTAGTTCCTTTGTTCTTGGGGAGATGGACAAACCCTGGCACTATTATGAATTTGCAATAAAGATGATCTATTCTTGTGTCCATATGACTTGCCGGTTGATGGTTGATTTATGATTTTTGTTTGATCTCTCTCTTTAGATGGTATGTGAAAGTCGACCATATACCATTTTCCCTTGGGACTAAAGGGATGGAGAAATCCTTTGGGCATGCTTTGGGATCGTACCCGAATGGCCCAGTGACAGATTGGCTCTGGCTCGAAAACTACGCGGTCAAAGAAGGAATAAAGAGGGACTCCCTAAGCTAATTACGATATCCATGGGGAAATCCTTAATTGCGGTGCTCTGTATGGGTGACTTCTCTCATACATCGCAGTGGTTATTTAGAGGTAACCTCACTCTTGGCTCAACAAAGTAGCTTCCTACGAGCCTTGTAGTGAACATTTTATTATGGATCTCTCTCCACACATTTCATGACACAAAAAGTATGTTATCTTAAATTATTAATAATGACAACACCATGCTAAATGAGTATCCTACATCCCCGAGAACGTTTTAGCCCTATTGAATTCTACCAAGCTTTCATACAATCTGGTTACTTGCTTTCTTTTAATTGTTTTAGTTATTTTTCTGCACACAACCAAAAACCTTTCAAACACTCTTTACTTGAGATTAAAAGCAACTTACAAGTATCCTTTGGTAGATAGTGACGAGGGGCATAAATATCTTTACCAATAGCTGTGTGTGTGTTCGATATCTTTACTTCGAAACTAGCTATAATTGATTTGTGCACTTGGAGTCATCAAACTATTTTATGGCGCCGTTGACAGGGAGCTAAGCGCTTTTGGTCTTTGTTCTTAGTTCCTTATTTTACTAATTGTAATACATCATGGGCGAGTACCAACATATAATTCTGCTAGAGGCTGTAAGGAACTCTGGTTCGCTCATGGACGCTTATTTAAAATCCAATAACCCGAGAGGGTATGATATTAACCCCATGATTTTAGATCTTTTTCATGCAAAAATATTTGCAGGAGATGGTACGAAGGATCCGTTGTAGGGGTTCGTAGCATGGAAAACAAAAATTTTCTATCTTATACAAACAAACAAGCCAAGATCTATCTACTAGATTGTAGCAACGAGTCGATGGAATAACTTACCCTCGAAGATTCCAAAGCGGTTAACGAGAGCAGATTCTCGTGGGTGATGTAGTCGTACTCTTTCCGATCTCAAGATCGCGTAGACGATCCTTTCGGCGCTCCAAAGCGCTTCATGATCGGTCACACGTTCGGTACTGACGAAGACCTTCCTCTCCCTTGTTCCAGCAATGGAGGTTGTAGCACTCTCCTCGCGATTCCGCAAAGACAACGGCGTGGTACCTAAGTAGAGGGAGATCCCAGGCTTCGCCTTAAGCCGGAGCGAGTATGGTGGAGTATGAGAGAGAGCTATTAGTGGTCTAGGGATTAGACACACCAATTAGAAGGCTCTAAACCGCAGGCTAGAGCAATTAGAAGCTCTAAACCAAAACGGCTCTAAACCGGAGATTAGAGGATATGAACTTGTGTCTAGAGGAGGAGGCCCTACCCCTCCTTTTATAGGTGGAGGGGCTGGCGCGCCAGGGAAGGGGAGGGGAGTCCCTCCCCAACTCGGCCTAGGCTGGCCGCCGGCTTGGAGGAGAGGGACTCCTCCTCCCAGTTGGTTTCAACCTCCTCTTGCTTGTTTCCCACAGTTTCCTGTTTCCCATAGTTTCCTGTTTTCCACAGTTTCCTGTTTTAGCCGTTTGACTTTCAAACTGGCAGTTTGACTTTTCAGTTTTGGAACATCAAGAACACTTAGTACATGATGCAATCATTCAATGACACATTCATGTACCCTCCCAGTCTTGAGTGCCGGACAATCCGAACCTTCTAGAACATTCGATGAAAACACGGAATCATTCCCGAACTCAAACGGGACTTTCCTTATATGAATATTATTCTCGGACCACTCCGGATCACCTCGTGATATCCGGATCCCATCCGAGACTCAACAACATTCGGTCTCTTTCTCATAATACCATAACTACTCAAAACAACGTCGAATCCTTAAGTGTCTCCCTACGGTTCGTGAATTATGCGGACATGATCGAGACACTTCTCCGAACAATAACCAATAGAGGAATCTGGAAATTCATATGGCTCCCACATATTTCTACGATTAATTTGCGATCGAATGAACCACTTACATACGATACCAATTTCCCTTTGTCTCACGATAGTTTACTTATCCGAGGTTATGATCGTCGGTATCTCGCATACCTAGTTCAACCTCACATCGATAAGTACTCTTTTCTCGTTCTGTGATATGTGATCCCTTGTGAGCGGTCACATGCTTGCAAGCTAATTGGATGACATTCCACCGAGAGGGCCCAGAGTATATCTATCCGTCATATGGATGGACAAATCCCACTCTTGATCCATGTGTTTCAACCAATACTTTCCGAACACTCAATGCCACCTTTATAGCCACCCGATTCACGGTGTGGTGTTTGATGTCATCAAAGCATCCATCCGTAAAGGTTATATGCATGATCTCATGGTCGAAGGAATTAGGTTACTATGTATCAGAAAGCATATAGCAATTGAACTATTTAAATGACTTGATCTTTATGCTACGCTTATCTATAGGAGTATGTCCATCACATCATTCTCCTAATGATATGATCCCGTTGTTAATAACATCTCTATGTTCATGATCAGGAAACCATGATCATATATTAACCAACAAGCTAGTTTAACAAGAGGCTTTACTAGGGACTCTTATTTTAGTTTACAAATCACACAAGTATTAATGTTTCCGGTTAATACAATTATAGCATGGTATGTAAACATTTATCATAAGTGTGAAGATATGATAATAACCACTTTATTATTGCCTCTTGGGCATATCTCCAACAGTCTCCCACTTGCACTAGAGTCAATAATCTAGTTTCAAACCTTTGTGTATTCAACACCTATGGCTTTCCGGTGTTGTATGTACACGATTGCTAGTGGTCAATCGATCTCGGATCTGACACTTCCAGGTCCGTGTAATTGCATGTCTTTGCATCACTCATTCTCTAATGAGATGGCTTTGTATAAATTTGGTCTTTCGGTGTGACCTTTAGTTCTTTGGAGTTAAAACATGTTGATAATATTGTCGCACAATATATCTTCATAGTATTATCCCTCTGTGAACTACACCTAGTTTGATAACAAACTACTTGACACAAATGCCCTCTTTTGCTGCTATAATAGCAGTCATATACTTAGCCTTTTGTTGTAGTATCTGTTACAATGTCTTAACTTTGGAACTCATCCAAATCCATTATGGAACTCACTTTCCATTATATTGTGCCACCCTTAGTTTAGATTGAGATAAACTTAATTTGTACTTTGTGACAAAACTAGTATCAATGTAGTACTTTTACAATGAACTAACCATCTATTTGTCACTTCTACAAATAATATACTCTTAGTTCTTCCAAAAGATCATAAGAATATCCTTACTAATGTCCAATGATCATCTTACGAATCATTCTGGTATATGCTCACAACATTTAGAGCATATGACATATCTGGATTTGTACATATCACAGAATGATTGATATAAATACTCTTTGTGATTTCATACATCAAGTATCAATCTATACTTGATTATTTGTTTCACTTTACCAAATGTCAATACACTTGAATATATCATCAACATTGAACTCTTTCAATCCTTTACGTGCATAAGAACCTTTTCTTGTAGTTTCTATATTGAACTCATTCAATATCTCATCTATGTACTTCTGGCACAACCATATTAGCGTCTATTGATGCCAAATATTTGGGTTTTGCCTAAGTCTTTCATCGGGATGAAATTCTTAATATGTGTTAATAAAAGATACATTATTTCCAATCAACAATATGTCTTCCACATAATGTATTAGAAACATGTCTTAGCGCTCCCACTTAATTTCTTGCAAATGCAAGCATCTTCATTGTCTCTAATGAACTTTTAAACTCCTTTAACAGTTTCATCATAGTGAAGATTCCAACTCATGATGCTCACTTCAACCACTGAAGTTTGCATATGCTTTTAGCATCCTATGAATTAACAAAACCCTATGGACCGTGTTATGCACATGTCCTAGGTAACGATTCTATTAGAAGAACTTGTTTTGTTTATTCAACTGTCATATAACAAAATTATATGTAGTGGTTGCTACATTAATCCGTCTAGACTAAATATCACTATGAAAGATCAAATCTTGTCATAGTCAACCTTTGAACATTGTTGTGAACTCTTTCCCAATATGTCGATTATGGATGTGAAACATCCATGTCTATTTCTTTATAGATCCAGACACAACTGTAAGGTCTTACACCTTTCTCGAGGGTCCTTCAAGTTCAAAACTTGATTTCTCATGTATGGAACTATCACGGACTTTATGGCTTCAAGCCATTTGACGGAGTCAGGGCCCATCATCGCTTCTTTGCATGTAGTTGGTTCATTATTCTCAAATAATGATTCAATCCTCAAATCTTGGTATTTGATTGTTCATCCGACCTACTTGTTTCAATAGGAACTTGGATCTCCGTGACCACAACCTTTGAGGTACGTGAGCCATGAGCTTTGTTCTTGCCTCCTAACACTTTTCTACACGCGCAACTCTGCACATCTACTAAGGTTCTTTTAACCTTATCAAAGTTCTATTGTCCTCCCACTTAACTTTTCACGAAAAATTCCTTCTCAAAGAAACTTGACATTTTAAGTGACAAACACTTTTGTCTCCGATGTTATGGAGGATTACTTAACAGTTATTCGAAATAACATACAAAGACAGGTTCATCCGACTTTGGTTGCAAACATCTTTCTTATGCATAGCATACCAATGTTTAAGAAAGGACAACTTGGGTTTTATCCCAAACCATAACTTTATATGGTGTCATTTCAACGGATTATGATGGAGCTCTTTTCAGTGGAAAAACGGTAATCTCTAAAGCTTTTAATCTTTAAAATATAATGGCAGTTTTATGAATTATACCTTTGATCTTTACCATGTCAAACAAGGTTTAATTACATATCTCGAATGCTCCATACTCTTATGGTGTTTCGGGAAATGCAAATCCACGGAACGATTCCATAAATCTTAGGTATTATGCTAAACTTTGTAACTCAAATATCTTCCTTTATGATCTTTATCATAAACTGTTTATATTCTTGTTACAATGATTTTGCACTTCATCTTGAAAGTCTTTGAACTTTTCAAATGTTTCATACTTCATCCATATTAAGTAAATATTCATATATTCACTCAAATTTTTGGAGAAAGCATATGAAGTTGAAATCCATCGCTCTTGACTACACATAATGGATTTCGTACAACAATATGTACAAGTTCCAATAAGCTAGTCATTCGTTCCCTTTTGGCCTATGAACGAAAGTTTTAATTATCTCTAGGAAAGTTTCACAAGCGTCATTTGATAAAAATCAAATAGACTCCAAAATTCCATTCATATGGAGTTTCTTCATGTTTTCTTTCCATTATAATTTAAACTGCGATGTCACTTCCTAACTGATCTTTCAATCAATTTGTCTTTCGACATTTTTAGCACTAATTTTATGGATGTGATTTATCCAACGAGATTTGTGAATCATCCATATTTTATGGATTACGGAAATTATTTGAACAACCCTTTTGTTCTCATAATACCTGATAAAACAAATCTTAAAGGCAAGCTTTGATGTTTTAACGAGCAACACAATAACCCTTTATTTGTTCTCGATGAACATCATCACATATTCTTTTGCTAGTTACTTAGGCCATTGTAGTTCATGAATTCTGTTGTTTCGTATGACGATTCACACCAACAAATTCAGTATCAAATACTTAAGAACCACATTGTTTAATAAGCAAAGAATATAGCCATAACATGTATATCATCTATATACTTAAACTGAACAATTCTAGTCTTTTCTTTTCTGCCATATATTTATGAGATTCTCTTTCAGTATTTCCTTTTCTGTTTGAAAGAATCTATCAACATCAATAGTGGAGTCATACATATGACACATAATCCAAAGCGTGTATAATTAAATACCAATGTCTTTGGACTTGCACTTTGAAGTAGATCACCATCATCAAATGTTTGGTGTTCTTTAAAATTCCTTTCTTTAGTAATCTCTTGTTGTAGTAAACATTTCACCTACATCAAAAATTCACCCTCATCATGGATTTATCCATGATCAAGCTACTTTTAGCTTGCAATGGTGAATCGCAAGTATAATGTTGCTCTCCAAAACCTTTTGGAGGATTAGGACAACTAGTGTCTCCAACCTTTTGCAAATTCTCATCAAATATGAGAACATGACTTTTGCCATATTATACTCCATCATGTTGTAACCAAAACTTCGTTTCAGATATCACAATATCTTCCACACATCATGGTTTCTGAAACAACTCTTTCAGATCCTAGATAACTTTGATATTAAGACAATCCTTTGAATATCAAGAATCATGGAAACAAACATGATACTTATACACTAACACTTGGAATTGTTACTCTTGATTTAATACTAATTATTAAACTTCATGGAGTAACCGGAGCTTACTGAAAGTTTGCAATAGGACTTTTAAACTTTAGATTAACACTTCAAAACAATACGATACCAGTTCGTAAAGTAACTAACCAGAATTCTATAGTTCTATCATCTCAATTATAACTAAGTGCAAGGTGGTAAACGGATGCCAATGACTACAACAACTATGCAAATTCACTTTGATTTAGTTTATGATAAATTGAGTTCTAATTAATAATTAAATTAATCTAGGTGAACTCCCACTCAAAACAATATCCCTCACATTGTTTTAGTGATCACACGAACCAAATCCACCACATCAAAACCGATCATCACGAGAGTTGATATAGCTTCAATGGCGAACAATCAACATGTTCATCATATCTACTATATGACTCATGCTCTACCTTTCTAATCCGTGTTCCCGAGCCCATGTCCGTATACATGCTAGGCTCGTCAAGATCAAACCTTAGTTTCCGCATGAGCAAATCTGGCTTGCTCACGTTGTATACACTTGTAGAATCTAACACACCCGATCATCACGTGGTGCTTCGAAACAACAAGCTTTAGCAATGGTGCTAACTAAGGGTGAACACTTTATGACTTGAAATTCATGTGCATGAGGGATCATCTTATAATGCTATCGTCGTCTACTAAGCAATACAAGATGCATAAAGGATTAACATCACATGCAATTCATAATATGTGATATGATATGGCCTTTCTTCTTTGTGCTTCCGATCTCCATCTTCAAGCACGAACATGATCTCCATCATTACCGGCATTGCATCAAGGTCAATGACGCTGCTCCATGGTTGTCGTCCACGGCTTCAACTATTACAACTACTTTGAATAGACACGGGTCTTAATGAAATTAAAGACAACCATATGGCTCCTGCCGGTTGCCAACTTACAATAAGGAACATTGCATACATCATATATAATCACAATCATGGCCATATCACATCACTGCACACCCCTGCAAAACAAAGTTAGACGCTTCTACTTTCTTTGCATATTTTACATGGTTTGGGGCTTTCAATAAGTGTCGTTCTAACTTACAAACAAGAACCACAACATTGATACTAGTATTGTTAATCACGCGTTGTAAATTGGATCTTAACTATGCTAGGAGAAACAGGCACCCGCAAAGCCACTTATGCAATAAAGGTTGCATGTCAAGCATGGAGCACGTCTCATGAACGATGTCATGTAAGGTTAGCCCGGGCCGCTTCATCCCAACATACCGCAAGATGCAAAGTACACAAGAAGCAATCGACAATAAAAGCATCAACGCCCACAATGACCATTGTGTTCTACTCGTGCAACAGATCTACATATAGACACGGCTCGATACCATGTGAGGGTTCGTAGCATGGAAAACAAAAAATTTCTATCGCATACAAACAAACAAGCCAAGATCTATCTACTAGATTGTAGCAACGAGTCGATGGAATAACTTACCCTCGAAGATTCCAAAGCGGTTAACGAGAGTAGATTCTCGTGGGTGATGTAGTCGTACTCTTTCCGATCTCAAGATCGCGTAGACGATCCTTTCGGCGCTACGTTCCGGCAGTGCTTACGCAGTCGGTCACACGTTCGGTACTCGACGAAGACCTTCCTCTCCCTTGTTCCAGCAGGCAGCGGAGGTTGTAGCACTCTCCTCGCGATTCCAAAGACAACGGCGTGGTACAGGAAGTAGAGGGAGATCCCAGGCTTCGCCTTAAGCCGGAGTATGGTGGAGTATGAGAGAGAGTTATTAGTGGTCTAGGGATTAGACACACCAATTAGAAGGCTCTAAACCGCAGGCTAGAGCAATTAGAAGCTCTAAACCAAAACGGCTCTAAATCGGAGATTAGAGGATAGGAACTTGTGTCTAGAGGAGGAGGCCCTGCCCCTCCTTTTATAGGTGGAGGGGCTGGCGCGCCAGGAAGGGAGGAGTCCTCCCCAACTCGGCCTAGGCTGGCCCGGCTTGGAGGAGAGGACTCCTCCTCCAAGTTGGTTTCAACCTCCTCTTGCTTGTTTCAAGCAGTTTCGCTTTTCCACAGTTTCTGTTTTAGCCGTTGACTTTCAAACCGGCAGTTTGACTTTTCAGTTTTGGAACAGCAAGAACACTTAGTACATGATGCAATCATTCAATGACACATTCATGTACCCTCCCTGAGTGCGGACAATCCGGAACCTTCTAGAACATTCGATGAAAACACTAAATCATTCCCGAACTCAAACGGACTTTCCTTATATGAATCTTATTCTCCGGACCACTCCGGATCACCTCATGATATCCGGATCCCATCGAGACTCGAACAACATTCGGTCTCTTTCTCATAATAATACCATAACTACTCAAAACAACGTCGAATCCTTATGTGTCTCCCTACGGTTCGTGAATTATGCGGACATGATCGAGACACTTCTCGAACAATAACCAATAGAGGAACTGGAAATTCATATGGATCCCACATATTTCTACGATTACTTTGATCGAATGAACCACTTACATACGATACCAATTTCCCTTTGTCTCACGATAGTTTACTTATCCGAGGTTATGATCGTCGGTATCTACGCATACCTAGTTCAACCTCACATCGATAAGTACTCTTTTCTCGTTCCCGTTATATGTGATCCCTTGTGAGCCAGTCACATGCTTGCAAGCTAATTGGATGACATTCCACCGAGAGGGCCCAGAGTATATCTATCCGTCATATGGATGGACAAATCCCACTCTTGATCCATGTGTTTCAACCAATACTTTCCGAACACTCAATGCCACCTTTATATCCACCCAGTTACGGTGTGGTGTTTAATGTCATCAAAGCATCCATCCGGTAAAGGTGATATGCATGATCTCATGGTCGAAGGAATTAGGTTACTATGTATCAGAAAGCATATAGCAATTGAACTATTTAAATGACTTGATCTTTATGCTACGCTTATCTATAGGAGTATGTCCATCACATCATTCTCCTAATGATATGATCCTGTTGTTAATAACATCTCTATGTTCATGATCAGGAAACCATGATCATATATTAACCAACAAGCTAGTTTAACAAGAGGCTTTACTAGGGACTCTTATTTTAGTTTACAAATCACACAAGTATTAATGTTTCCGGTTAATACAATTATAGCATGGTATGTAAACATTTATCATAAGTGTGAAGATATGATAATAACCACTTTATTATTGCCTCTTGGGCATATCTCCAACATCCGTATAAGCATGTAGGGTTCTTTGAAGATATTTGTGGGACTTTTCACCTTAATATACAAACCGAGGATGAGGTTAAATTTGTCCTTTTTGTTCAAACTCTTTTTGATGTAGCCCGTTCTTGGTACATTCAAAGTTTTGTATAGATTTCTAATTCCTGGGAGAGTCTTGCCTCCTTGTTTTTAGCTGATTTATTTCCCAGGACAAAAACTCTTGGAGCAAGACGCATGATTAGGAATTTTAAAGAAAAACCTGAAGAAAGCTTGCATGAAGGATACACAAGGTTCCGTGGGTTGCTTGGCCACCGCGCCCATCATAATTTCCCACCTTGGTTGGTGATACACACCTTCTACGCAGGTTTGAATGATCATAATAGAAATGAGCTTGACTCCCTTACCAATGGGTATTTCACCAATTTAGTGTTGATAGAGCCTGGAATTTTTTAGACACGGTGAATAGAATAGAGAAAGTTTATTGTGAGTCTGAATTTAATAAATAAAATCCCATAGAGTACGATTGCTTAAAAAGATTTCTAGCCTCAGGAAAGGTAGATAAACTGCTTGGGAACTTTAATCTTGACCACCGCATGATTGTTCAAATTATTAAATCCTATGTCAACTATCTGCAGATCCCAAAAGATTGGAAACGATATACACCACCTACAGAAGATAAACCCCTTCAAACTTCCATAAGGATACATATTTACAAATGCAAAAGAAAATGCTAGTTGAAGAAGAAACCATAATAACTAAAGTGATAAAGAGTAAAAGTGAAAAGAATAAAAGGATAGGAAGGTTAACTAATGACCTGGGAACCATTAAACAAAACATTGGGATAGTAAAAAAACTTCTAGAACCTGAAATGTTCAAATATGAAGTGATCATTGTGAGTAAAGAATCCTATGAAATGATAGGGGGCCAGTACGATGGTAAAAATAGAAGTCAACAGAAAATCTCTATTTGTTTAGGAGGAACTACATATGTAGGATTATGTGACTTAAGTTATTACATTAATATCATGCCATACATAATCTATGAGGAGATGCGTGACCATCTCGATGAGTCTTACCTTGAGCCATTAGAAGTTACCTTTATACTTTCTAATCGAACTATGCATCCTACTTACGGAATACTTCACAATGTTTGTATTTTTGTGGGAGATTTTGCGTACCCAGTTGAATTTCATATTATTAAAATATCCTTGAACTCCTCATGCCCCGTTATTTTTGGTAGCCGTGTTTACAACTCTAGGAGCATTGATATTGATAACAAGAAACAGGCTCTGTCTTTGCAGGTTGGTGAAGAAGCTATAAAATAAATTATAACCAATTCACAAAATTGCCTTATAAGAAGAAAGTTGAGAGAGGAGAGGACTATTGAAGAATTGGCAGCAATTTATTTTTGCACCTCATAATCTGAGTTGGAGAGAAGTTTGACAAGCAATGGTTCTCTTCCAAACAACTCTGCAAAAGAGGATTTGGATGAAATCCTCAATACTGCACCTGAGGTTGAAACTCGCCTCATGAACGAATTCGAAGAACTTTAAAGAAAAGGAGATGAGGATCCGCCACCTCTCATCTCCAAGCCTCTTCCTCTAAACCTCAGGTATGAATTCGTACATAAGGAAGGTAAGTGCCTGATGCAGCTCAGTTAACTATAGAGCCTCGTTGGGAAACCCCAAGAGCAAGGTGTGATGAATACATCTGCAAGTTTTTCCTTAGTTATGAAACCAAAGTTATCGAACCAGTAGGAGTAAGAAAACAACTCCAAGTTAGTGCTAACAACTTGGAACCTGCACAACACAAACTCAAAACTTTGCCCCAACTTATAATGAGGTTGTCAATCTCACTGGTTTGCTGAAAAACAAAGGATTAAATGTATAGTGTGGAAGATAGTGGTTGCTTGTAGAAAGTAAACGGTAACAATATATGATGTATCAATGGTAAAGGAATGAATCAGGGTCCACAGTTCACTAGAGGTGTTCTCCTTAAGATAGATAGCATGTTGGGTGAACAAATTACAGCGGGGCAATTGACATATTGAGAAAGCATAACAATGCATATACTAGACATATTGACTCCTACGAGATTTGATTGGGCATTACAACATAATACATCGACCGTAATCCAACTGCATCTATGACTAATAATCCACCTTCAGGTTATCATCCAAACCCCCTCTACTATTAAGTTGCAAGCAACAGATAATTGCATTAAGCAATGTGTGTAAAGTAAACAATACAATTGCTCCATGAACAAAGGATTGTTGTTTTCTCCCTAGTAGCAACATCACATCTACAACCTTCGAGATTTTTGTCACTTCCCCAGATTACTAGAGGCATGAACCTACTATCGAGCATACATATTCCCTCTTGGAGTTCCAAGCATCTACTTGGCCAAGATAGCTACTAACAACGGAGAGCATGAAAGATCACAAATAACATAGACATGACAGAATCGATAATCAGTCTGACATAGTATCTCAATATCCATCGGATCCCCTCAAACACAACATGTATGATTACAAATAGATGATCTTGATCATGAACGGAGATCACACGATCTAAACATGATAGCACAAAGGAGGAGAAAGAACCATCTAGATACTGTATGGACCCATAGTCCAAGGGAGAACTACTCACGCATCACTCCGAAGGCTGGCATGGTGATGAAGAAGGCCTCCGGGACGATCTCTCCCCTCCGGCAGAGTGCCGGGAAGAGCTTCAGATCCACCCGATGTAGGGACAATGGTGGCGGAGGCTACAGACTATTTTGTGGAAATTTGATCGGGTACTTAGGGTTTCTGCATCAGGGTTATTTTATAGGCGAAAGGGCAAGGTCAGTGGGCGCCCGAGAGGCCCACACCTGGTGGTGGTGCGCCCCAGGGGGTGGCCGCGCCAGCCCTAGGTGTGGCCACCTCGTGTCCCAACTTCGGCTTCCCTTTTGACTCCGCCTTTGTTCCGATAAAATATTGACTTTGGCTTTTGTCCCATCCAATTCCGAGAATATTTCCTTACTAGCTTTTCTGAAACCAAAAACATCAGAAAACAGGCAACTGGCACTGTGGCATCTTGTTAATAGGTTAGTCCCAGAAAATGTATAAAACACCTCAAAGTGTAGACAAAACATAACAAAGTTGATACTAAACAAGCATGGAACATCAAAAATTATAGATACGTTTACGACGTATCAAGCATCCCTAAGCTTAACTCTTGCTCGTCCTCGAGTAGGTAAGTGATAAAAAGGATAATTTTTGAGGTGACATGCACCATCATAACCTTGATCAAACTTTTGTAAAGCATTGATAGCTGGGATCATAGTACTCTAAACATGAGCATGAAAGATGTAGCTCTAACAATAAGACATAGCAACTATGTTGTAACTTGAAAAGGTACAAACAAAGATCATGAATAACAATGCATTGAAAGATGTTTGTTGTAAGATCCATCCTTTTATAAAGGTAAGGATCCCTGTGATTACAATGCTAGTCCCTGGATCAATGCTAGCATCCACAGTTTAAGATGAAGTACACAGAAACAAAGGTCATTATTACAAGTCATTCCAGAGACAAACATAGTCTTTTACAAACTCCATGGCCACAGGCCTAATACAAGAGTTCAAATATGTAATAAGATAAATAAGCCTTCATCTTCATGTGCCACAGGCAAGCATGTTGAGTGTAGACTCATAACCCCTAATCACCATCAGAATAACCTGCAACATCACAAGTTACAGCCACAGTGGGTCAATACATTGGAATAGTATTGGCAAGTGATACCTTAGTAGAATATTGGTAGTCTAGATACTATATGCATTTTGGCTAAGTGTAGCTTAGGCTTGGTTTGCTCAAAATAGGTTTACCTATTAGTTGAAAACACTAAGTTTTTCTTTGTCAAAATCTTTCCCAAGGAACCACCAATAGACATTGGGGAACCTTCACCCTTGTTCAACCACAAGTTTTTTCTTAGAAATTGGGATGAGGAGATTCTTGATAGCTTCCATGTCTTGATGCTCAAATTTGTCCTTTACCAGGGACATGGCTAAGTACTTAGATTCTTCCATCTGCAGAGGTTGTGCACTTTCCCCACAAGACTTGATTTTCACCAAGACAGGACCTTTCAGAAGCCTTCCCTTAGACCAAATGGACGCGTTACAACCTATCATCCCACTACCACCAACTGTCCAAATGGCTAAGTTATTGCAACCTATGTGATCCAGGCAGATCCCATATTGCCAAGTGGCTACACTAGACGCTTCTTAACATATGGCATCTCAAATCCCTTTGTTCCTGGGTGGCTTTCCACAGGTGAGATACTGTAGGGGTCCCAACCTGATAAGGTAGAGTCCTCCTGTGTTTTACAATGCTAGTCCCTGGATCAATAGCTAGCATCCACAGTTAAGATGTAATATCAAGATACAAAGGTCATATTATAACTTTATAACCAGGAATAACATAATTCTATTACATCATACATAGCTCATTTGGCTATTACATTACATTGCAGCGGAATATCTATAGTCATGGGTCCTTCATCTTCAAAATGCCACAGGCAGATGTTGGTTGTAGACTTTGTAGTCCTAGTCAATCAAACAATCTTCATTTAAAAACAATCAACCTGCAACATTACAAGTTACAGCCACAAGGGTCAATACATTTGAATTGTATTGGCAAGTTTCACTTCTATGTATAATAAGAGTGGATCCTATCATTATATGCATATTTGGCTAGGTAGAGTTTAAGGCTTATTTGCATAAAGCAATATTTTATCCTATCTTTTCAAAAAGGGTTTTAAGTCCTTTGTTAAATCTCTTTTCCAAGAATCCCTTGAACTCCTTGGTAGAAACTCAAGTGTTCAAGTCCTTGTCAAAATCTCTTGAGCCACTTGGTAACCCCAAGTGCATCAAGTTTTATCAAAACTCATGGGTTCCTTGGTAACCCCAAGTACATCATGCTCTTGAGCACCTTGGTAACTCCCCAAGTGCAACAAGCTTTAACAAATCTCTTTGAATTCCTTGGTAGACACACAAGGGCTTCAAGTTTTTATATTAGAAGTTAGAATGTCGAGATCTCCCATAGTTCAAACTTTAGTTGCTCAGTATTGTCCATAACAGGGACACGGCTAAGTACTTAGATTTTATTAACTTGCAGAAGGAGTACACTTTACCCACATGACACAATCCCATCTTGTTGCCACCAATGGCCTCTTTGGATTAGTCTTGACCAAGATGGAGTAATCTTGATCGAGAATGTGACGAAGTCTTTCCAAAAGGTCCTCCCATACATCATTGCTAGCTTGTCTTCAGCCCCCATGAAGCATTCCAGATCCCCATGTCCGGTAACTAAAGACAATGTATGGGTCTTCCTAATGTAGTTGACTAAGCCAGAGCCATAATAGCATGTGGTTGCACACGAAAGCCACAATTGGAGAAACATGTTCAATCTCTAAGTTTCCTAGGTGGTTTTCATTTGGAGCACAACACAAAGTGGTTGCCATAGACGTGGTTCCCTTTTGTTGCCACCTTCTCCAAAACATAAAGTGTCCACCACCTAGGTGGTTCATTGAGTCCTTGTTTTATTATATAAAACACAAGTCTTTTTCTCAACCTTTGCAAAAATCTCAACATGTATCTCTTTTTTTAAAAAACATAGCATGGCTAAGCATGTACAACTTCAATATTTTTACTAAGGAGTGTATAGGGAATCCTATTATGATTAGCATATCATAAGTATAAAACATTTTCATGCATGTTTACAAAATCCACTAGGTATAATGAAAATAGTAGGTCTTTTGTATGATAGTGTAACTTGCCTTTTTGTTAGGGAATGAGAGTTACTCCTTGATCTTGCTAGTCTCACACTTTGCTAATTTCACTACAATCAATCAAACAAGCATAATATCAAGTAGCATTCCAAACCAATATTCAAACAATAATTCCCACACACAAAGCAATGGATTCTAAGTTATGCATGGAAACTTGCTTAAGATGGTTCTATTCACATAGAAGGTCTCCACTAGGCTTACAACTTTGTAAGGTTCACATTGGTCATTTACTAAAATGGCAAAGTCATTAGTTAGAGGGTTTTTGCTCAAAATCTATTTTAAAATCCATTCAACATTTTATGTGGTGAAAATTATTTTTATCAAAGCACAACTTTATGTTTTTCATCAAGTGAGTTGCTCTAGGCAAAGCTTGGTGTTTTGGGTCAGTAAGTTTGGTCCAAACCATTTTCTCAAAGTTTCCTTTTCCATAAATATTTTTATAATAAAATCCATTCTTTTTATTTGGCTAGAAAATGGCTAAGTTAAATAATTCAACCTAAATTTCACAAAATCATTTTTAACACTATGGGTTGGTTCCTAGGGTCAGTAAGGTCACACAGGTCCATTTTGCAAAAGATTTAATCCTAAAATCAATTTTAAACAATTTCCCTACTCTAAACAAGCATCCAAAAGAATCTGTAATTTCAAACAAGTTAACAGATACTATTTTCGAAACTAAGGCCATGGTTGGCTAGGGCTTGTTCTCCTGAATCCAACGACATAAAATTTGCAATTTTTGGACGTGTAGATCTCAAGTTATAAGGGTTTGAAGTTTGTAATTAAATCAGATTCAAATCTGATTTTAGTTTTAAACACAGCTGGCCACGTCGTGGCCGGCGATACCGTTAAATGCGGATCGCGTGATGCTGGGCGTTAGATCTAAATAAATCATGCGGCTCTGGAGGCGTACCCCTTCGAGTTTAAGTGAACCTATCCTATTCGTCCGATCTGAATCGAGCTACTGTTGGGTGCTAGACCATAGTCGGGCCATGACTACCGTGGCGGCGACTACTGTTGCGGCGCCGGCTATACAGGAAGCGAAGCAGAGGGGGAGTGTGCTCACCGGGTTCGCTGACGCTCGTTGATGCTCAACGTTGTACTGGTTGGTGAAGGGGCGCACTGGGTCGGGCTTGATTGCTCGCCGGAGTTGAAGATAACGTCGGGCGGCTCTGTCAGTGGTCGAAGTCGACGTTGCAGATCATGCGGAGGCAAACCGAGAGTGTAGTTAGGTACGAAAGACCAAGACGAAGACGTTTGTGTGATCGGAAAGACGCGGGGCGGTCTGGTTTACCTGGGGGTCGTCGTCGGAGAAGAATCGGTATGGCCGCTGAGCTAGTCAAGCGAAGTTACGGGAGCCCGCAGTTGAAGAAAGGGCACGGGAAGAAGCGTCTGGGAGTGGGGAACTTGCTCGTGCTCGTGTGGCATGGGGTGGTCAGGTTTGACGGAATTGAAAATGGACCTCGTCGGAGAGCAGAGGGTGGTGGCGAATACGGCACTGGGGCGTCTTTGGGAAAGGGGAGGGAAAGCGAAGAGGAGGAGGGCGCTTAAGTAGGCAAGATCGCAGGGCGTTTAATCACAGCATTAACGAGAATTTACTCATGGAATCACAGTGTAAACGGGAGAGAGGAGGAAGAAGGGGTCGTGCGGGTGTTGAAGACGATGAGCTGGTTGCGTGGGGTCTACCTGGCAGTGAGGGAGAGAGAGAGGGGAATGGGTCCCGGTTGTCTGTGACTGAGTGGGTTCACTAATTGGTGCGAAACGTTTTTCCTTCTGGAAGAGAAGTGGGCTGGCTCGCTGGGCCTTAGTGGGCTGGGTCTGTTGCACTATTTTTTTCTGTCTGCTTTATTTTTCCTTTTCTAATTCTTTTCTGTTTTGAATTCCAAACAACATTCAAACAACAATCAAACAATTTAAAACAAACACTCAACTTTACTTTGAATTTGGTTCTGTTTTTCAACATAATCCAAATTCCAAAATAAAATAATATTTTTATTTATTTTAAGATTCATTTATTAATTAAATAAAATGGATCTTTTAATTATTAATAGTGTTTGATTTATTTAATAACATTTCCATTTGAAATCCAATTATTTTCAAAAACCAAACCAAAAGGTCTTATTTGAAAATATAGAATACTTGGGGATTTGTTTTAGAATAAAAATAACCTCTTATTTTAGGGTCCTTTATTAATTAAATATAATAGACTTTTATTATTATTTCAAATAGGTTTTATTTTATTGAGATATTTATTTTGAATCTAAAATAAAGCCAAAACATTTTAGTAGATTTTATTTGTGAATTTCAAATAATTGAGAAAACTTATTTGAAATATTTTAATGAGTTTTGTTGTTTCAATTTAAATTAGTAAAAACTTTTATTTAAACAAAATTTGGATATTAATTCCTTATTATTTTATTTAAATAAACCTTTGCTAATTTTTATTAATAATAAAATGTTTTAATTCCCAAAGTTTGGCCAAGGTTTAATTTGGCTTTATAAAATATTCTTTATTTATAACTTCTATTTAATTTGATAACAATCTTTTCATTTAAATGTTTCAAAATAGTATTTCTCAATGTTTTTATTTTTCCTTTTATTAAATGTTTATCTTTTTAATCCCTTTAGGTTTTTATTTAATTCAAATGAGTTTGGAGTTCCAATTGAATTCAAAAAGTTTCTTCTGGCTCTGAAAATCAACAAAGTTTTATTTTATTCATTTATTTTCACATTACAAGATTTGGAAAATCTTGGGATGTGACAGGCTACCACCCTTAAAATAAATCTCGTCCTGAGATTTGGGGAGGCTAGGGTTACAAGCAGGTTCAAACAACTAGGGTACTACCACCCTTAAAATATTTCAAACAAAAATTACATATTGTCCTTCTTGGGATCCTGGTAAAAACTCTTCGTGGTAAGCATTTGCTTGGTTTCGTTGATTTCCATACTTGACTCATGGGCCAAGGTTGAGCTTCTCCATAGGCTTGTTCAACTTGTTCTTCATCCTTTCTGGACAGTTGCTTGCATAGTGTCCTGGGTTCTTGCAGTTGAAGCAATGAATGTCATTGAGTTCTTTACGTGGCTCTTGTGGGAAAGTTGCTACATAATGACCTGGTTCGTTACAGTTGTTGCACCACACTTGGTCGATCCCTTTATTCTTCTTGTTCTCTGGGCATCCACTGGAGTAGTGTCCCATTTCCTTACATTTACGACACTGTGCAAGGCTCATGTCTTGCTTGGGTTTCTTGATTTTATTTGATCCTTTGAATTGGGTTGTCTTGTTTGGAGGGATGAGTGGTCCTTTTCCTTTGGTAGACTTGGATCCTTCTTGTTTCCTTTGTTCTACCATGGCATAGATGGGACATAGGCCAGGAGTATGATCACTTCCTTCACAAAGGTAGCAAGTAGCTTGAGAGGTGGGGCATTGTCCAACAGGATGGTCTTCATCACAATTGGGGCATTGTCCTTCATGCTCTGTGGAAGTATGATCTTTGTCTCCACAAATAATGCAAGCTGGGGATCCATCTAGAATAACATTCTTGTCGTCCTTGTTATCATGCACACTTCTAGGATAGCTTTCTTCCATGCTAATCATTTGATTAGTCACCTTAAGCATCAGTTGGGATTGTTCCTCCAAAAACTTTTGTAGTGCTGGATCTTTATCACTATTGTTGGCTAGGAACTGAGCTGTCAGTTGGTTCAACTGATGTTGGGTTGCTATGAGCTCTCTCATGCTGTCAGCTTGGTTGGTGTTGGTGTCATCAACCTTGGAGTCCTTTGGAGTAGTCATCTGTTTGGGTTGAAGGAAGATTAGAGTAGGCAAGATTTTCTAATCACATATATCACACTTTACACAAGCAATGTGCAAGCAATCACAAACCAAACATTCACAAACAACTTTGCACCCAAACAACAAAGTTCAAGAACATACTTATGCAACAAAATATTTTTGTTACACCACATAAGTTGGGGTGTTTGACTTAACTAAAATATGGTGGTTCATCTATAGGGTTCACTTGTGATCTTTCCTTCCTTCATGATTCTCCTTGTATGAGATCATGGTTTCCTTGAGAAAAACTCTTGGTCCAAATTCTTCAAAGTTGTTGATGGTTTCTTCTTATTTTGCATTCCCTCAGTCCCTAAATCTTAAGTAAGATTTCCCTGTCTAACTTGTGGTCCTTAGTGGTATCCATGTTGGAAGTCCTTGGTGAACATGCTGAAGATGTTGAAGGTGTTGAAGTCATTAGAGTTGAAGATGTTGAAGAAGTCCTTTGCACATGGAGTAGTCTTGGGCCATGGGGTAGGCTTTTCCATCAAGTTGAAGTAGAAGAGATGTAGAGTTGAAACCAAAATGGTTGAGGAAAGAGGTTACAAGTGTTTTTGTAAATAAGTTTTGGATCAAAATATAACTCCTATTTTTCTAAGGGTTTTTGTCCAATCCTAGGTTTACAAATCCTACAGGCAACACAATGCTCTGATACCATCTGTAGGGGTCCCAACCTGATAAGGTAGAGTCCTCCTGTGTTTTACAATGCTAGTCCCTGGATCAATAGCTAGCATCCACAGTTAAGATGTAATATCAAGATACAAAGGTCATATTATAACTTTATAACCAGGAATAACATAATTCTATTACATCATACATAGCTCATTTGGCTATTACATTACATTGCAGCGGAATATCTATAGTCATGGGTCCTTCATCTTCAAAATGCCACAGGCAGATGTTGGTTGTAGACTTTGTAGTCCTAGTCAATCAAACAATCTTCATTTAAAAACAATCAACCTGCAACATTACAAGTTACAGCCACAAGGGTCAATACATTTGAATTGTATTGGCAAGTTTCACTTCTATGTATAATAAGAGTGGATCCTATCATTATATGCATATTTGGCTAGGTAGAGTTTAAGGCTTATTTGCATAAAGCAATATTTTATCCTATCTTTTCAAAAAGGGTTTTAAGTCCTTTGTTAAATCTCTTTTCCAAGAATCCCTTGAACTCCTTGGTAGAAACTCAAGTGTTCAAGTCCTTGTCAAAATCTCTTGAGCCACTTGGTAACCCCAAGTGCATCAAGTTTTATCAAAACTCATGGGTTCCTTGGTAACCCCAAGTACATCATGCTCTTGAGCACCTTGGTAACTCCCCAAGTGCAACAAGCTTTAACAAATCTCTTTGAATTCCTTGGTAGACACAAGGGCTTCAAGTTTTATATTAGAAGTTAGAATGTCGAGATCTCCCATAGTTCAAACTTTAGTTGCTCAGATTGTCCATAACCGGGACACGACTAAGTACTTAGATTTTATTAACTTCTGAAGGGAGTACACTTTACCCACATGACACAATCCCATCTTGTTGCCACCAGTGGCCTCTTGGATTAGTGCTCACCAAGATGGAGTCTTGGCATCGAGAATGTGACGAAGTCTTTCCAAAAGGTCCTCCCATACATCATTGCTAGCTTGTCTTCAGCCCCCATGAAGCATTCCAGATCCCCATGTCCGGTAACTAAATACAATGTATAGGTCTTCCTAATGTAGTTGACTAAGCCAGAGCCATAATAGCATGTGGTTGCACACGAAAGCCACAATTGGAGAAACATGTTCAATCTCTAAGTTTCCTAGGTGGTTTTCATTTGGAGCACAACACAAAGTGATTGCCATAGACATGGTTCCCTTTTGTTGCCACCTTCTCCAATACATAAAGTGTCCACCACCTAGGTGGTTCATTGAGTCCTTGTTTTATTATATAAAACACAAGTCTTTTTCTCAACCTTTGCAAAAATCTCAACATGTATCTCTTTTTTTTAAAAACATAGCATGGCTAAGCATGTACAACTTCAATATTTTTACTAAGGAGTGTATAGGGAATCCTATTATGATTAGCATATCATAAGTATAAAACATTTTCATGCATGTTTACAAAATCCACTAGGTATAATGAAAATAGTAGGTCTTTTGTATGATAGTGTAACTTGCCTTTTTGTTAGGGAATGAGAGTTACTCCTTGATCTTGCTAGTCTCACACTTTGCTAATTTCACTACAATCAATCAAACAAGCATAATATCAAGTAGCATTCCAAACCAATATTCAAACAATAATTCCCAGACACAAAGCAATGGATTCTAAGTTATGCATGGAAACTTGCTTAAGATGGTTCTATTCACATAGAAGGTCTCCACTAGGCTTACAACTTTGTAAGGTTCACATTGGTCATTTACTAAAATGGCAAAGTCATTAGTTAGAGGGTTTTTGCTCAAAATCTATTTTAAAATCCATTCAACATTTTATGTGGTGAAAATTATTTTTATCAAAGCACAACTTTATGTTTTTCATCAAGTGAGTTGCTCTAGGCAAAGCTTGGTGGTTTGGGTCAGTAAGTTTGGTCCAAACCATTTTCTCAAAGTTTCCTTTTCCATAAATTTTTTTTAATAAAATCCATTCTTTTTATTTGGCTAGAAAATGGCTAAGTTAAATAATTCAACCTAAATTTCACAAAATCATTTTTAACACTATGGGTTGGTTCCTAGGGTCAGTAAGGTCACACAGGTCCATTTTGCAAAAGATTTAATCCTAAAATAAATTTTAAACAATTTCCCTACTCTAAACAAGCATCCAAAAGAATCTGTAATTTCAAACAAGTTAACATATACTATTTTCGATACTAAGGCCATGGTTGGCTAGGGCTTGTTCTCCTGAATCCAACGACATAAAATTTGCAATTTTTGGACGTGTAGATCTCAAGTTATAAGGGTTTGAAGTTTGTAATTAAATCAGATTCAAATCTGATTTTAGTTTTAAACCTGGCCACGCGTCACGTCGTGACTGGCCGATACCGTTAAATGCGGATCGCGTGATGCTGGGCGTTAGATCTAAATAAATCGTGCGGCTCTGGAGGCGTACCCCTTCGAGTTTAAGTGAACCTCTCCTATTCGTCCGATCTGAATCGAACGGCTGTTGGGTGCTAGACCATAGTCGGGCGGCGCTGCGACGGCTGCTGGCGGCGACGACTGTTGTGGCGGCGCGGCGATACAGAAGCGGGGAGTGTGCTCACCGGGTTCGCTGACGCTCGTTGATGCTTAACGTTGCACTGGTTGGTGAAGGGGCGCACTTGGTCGGGCTTGATTGCTCGCCGGAGTTGAAGACAACGTCGGGCGGCTCTGTCAGTGGTCGAAGTCGACGTTGCAGATCATGCGGAGGCAAACCGAGAGTGTAGTTAGGTACGCAAGACCAAGACGAAGACGTTTGTGTGATCGGAAAGACGCGGGGCGGTCTGGTTTACCTGGGGGTCGTCGTCGGAGAAGAATCAGGCGGCGGCGCTGCCAGAGCTAGTCCAAGCCGAAGTTCTGGGGAGCCCGCAGTTGAAGGAAGGGCACGGGAAGAAGCGTCTGGGAGTGGGGAACTTGCTCGTGTGCTCAGTGTGGCATGGGGTGGTCAGGTTTGGACGGAATTGAAAATGGACCTCGTCGGAGACAGAGAGGGTGGCTGGCGAAATACGGCAGCCTGGGGGCGTGCTTTGGGAAAGGGGCAGAGGGGAAACGAAGAGGAGGAGTGGGCGCTTAAGTAGGCAAGATCGCAGGGGCGTTTAATCACAGCATTAACGAGAATTTACTCCGCGGAATCATAGGCAGAAACGGGAGAGAGGAGGAAGAAGGGGTCATGCGGGTGTTGAAGACGATGAGCTGGCTGCGTGGGGTCTACCTGGCAGTGAGGGGAATGGGTCCCGGTTGTCTGTGACTGAGTGGGTTCACTAATTGGTGCGAAACGTTTTTCCTTCTGGAAGAGAAGTGGGCTGGCTCGCTGGGCCTTAGTGGGCTGGGTCTGTTGCACTATTTTTTTTCTGTCTGCTTTATTTTTCCTTTTCTAATTCTTTTCTGTTTTGAATTCCAAACAACATTCAAACAAAAATCAAACAATTTAAAACAAACACTCAACTTTACTTTGAATTTGGTTCTGTTTTTCAACATAATCCAAATTCCAAAATAAAATAATATTTTTATTTATTTTAAGATTCATTTATTAATTAAATAAAATGGATCTTTTAATTATTAATAGTGTTTAATTTATTTAATAACATTTCCATTTGAAATCCAATTATTTTCAAAAACCAAACCAAAAGGTCTTATTTGAAAATATAGAATACTTGGGGATTTGTTTTAGAATAAAAATAACCTCTTATTTTAGGGTCCTTTATTAATTAAATATAATAGACTTTTATTATTATTTCAAATAGGTTTTATTTTATTGAGATATTTATTTTGAATCTAAAATAAAGCCAAAACATTTTAGTAGATTTTATTTGTGAATTTCAAATAATTGAGAAAACTTATTTGAAATATTTTAATGAGTTTTGTTGTTTCAATTTAAATTAGTAAAAACTTTTATTTAAACAAAATTTGGATATTAATTCCTTATTATTTTATTTAAATAAACCTTTGCTAATTTTTATTAATAATAAAATGTTTTAATTCCCAAAGTTTGGCCAAGGTTTAATTTGGCTTTATAAAATATTCTTTATTTATAAACTGCTATTTTATTTGATAACAATCTTTTCATTTAAATGTTTCAAAATAGTATTTCTCAATGTTTTTATTTTTCCTTTTATTAAATGTTTATCTTTTTAATCCCTTTAGGTTTTTATTTAATTCAAATGAGTTTGGAGTTCCAATTGAATTCAAAAAGTTTCTTCTGGCTCTGAAAATCAACAAAGTTTTATTTTATTCATTTATTTTCACATTACAAGATTTGGAAAATCTTGGGATGTGACAGGCTACCACCCTTAAAATAAATCTCGTCCTGAGATTTGGGGAGGCTAGGGTTACAAGCAGGTTCAAACAACTAGGGTACTACCACCCTTAAAATATTTCAAACAAAAATTACATATTGTCCTTCTTGGGATCCTGGGAAAAACTCTTCGTGGTAAGCATTTGCTTGGTTTCGTTGATTTCCATACTTGACTCATGGGCCAAGGTTGAGCTTCTCCATAGGCTTGTTCAACTTGTTCTTCATCCTTTCTGGACAGTTGCTTGCATAGTGTCCTGGGTTCTTGTAGTTGAAGCAATGAATGTCATTGAGTTCTTTACGTGGCTCTTGTGGGCAAGTTGCTACATAATGACCTGGTTCGTTACAGTTGTTGCACCACACTTGGTCGATCCCTTTATTCTTCTTGTTCTCTAGGCATCCACTGGAGTAGTGTCCCATTTCCTTACATTTACGACACTGTGCAAGGCTCATGTCTTGCTTGGGTTTCTTGATTTTCTTTGATCCTTTGAATTGGGTTGTCTTGTTTGGAGGGATGAGTGGTCCTTTTCCTTTGGTAGACTTGGATCCTTCTTGTTTCCTTTGTTCTACCATGGCATAGATGGGACATAGGCCAGGAGTATGATCACTTCCTTCACAAAGGTAGCAAGTAGCTTGAGAGGTGGGGCATTGTCCAACAGGATGGTCTTCATCACAATTGGGGCATTGTCCTTCATGCTCTGTGGAAGTATGATCTTTGTCTCCACAAATAATGCAAGCTGGGGATCCATCTAGAATAACATTCTTGTCGTCCTTGTTATCATGCACACTTCTAGGATAACTTTCTTCCATGCTAATCATTTGATTAGTCACCTTAAGCATCAGTTGGGATTGTTCCTCCAAAAACTTTTGTA
Source organism: Avena longiglumis (assembly GCA_030063025.1). Classification (NCBI taxonomy): domain Eukaryota; kingdom Viridiplantae; phylum Streptophyta; class Magnoliopsida; order Poales; family Poaceae; genus Avena; species Avena longiglumis. The sequence continues at coordinate 214,025,284 of CP125973.1, read as the reverse complement.
GTGCTGGATCTTTATCACTATTGTTGGCTAGGAATCGGCTGTCAGTTGGTTCAACTGATGTTGGGTTGCTATGAGCTCTCTCATGCTGTCAGCTTGGTTGGTGTTGGTGTCATCAACCTTGGAGTCCTTTGGAGTAGTCATCTGTTTGGGTTGAAGGAAGATTAGAGTAGGCAAGATTTTCTAATCACATATATCACACTTTACACAAGCAATGTGCAAGCAATCACAAACCAAACATTCACAAACAACTTTGCACCCAAACAACAAAGTTCAAGAACATACTTATGCAACAAAATATTTTTGTTACACCACATAAGTTGGGGTGTTTGACTTAACTAAAATATGGTGGTTCATCTATAGGGTTCACTTGTGATCTTTCCTTCCTTCATGATTCTCCTTGTATGAGATCATGGTTTCCTTGAGAAAAACTCTTGGTCCAAATTCTTCAAAGTTGTTGATGGTTTCTTCTTATTTTGCATTCCTCGGTCCCTAAATCTTAAGTAAGATTTCCTGTCTAACTTGTGGTCCTTAGTGGTATCCATGTTGGAAGTCCTTGGTGAACATGCTGAAGATGTTGAAGTTGAAGTCATTAGAGTTGAAGATGTTGAAGAAGTCCTTTGCACATGGAGTAGTCTTGGGCCATGGGGTAGGCTTTTCCATCAAGTTGAAGTAGAAGAGATGTAGAGTTGAAACCAAAATGGTTGAGGAAAGAGGTTACAAGTGTTTTTGTAAATAAGTTTTGGATCAAAATATAACTCCTATTTTTCTAAGGGTTTTTGTCCAATCCTAGGTTTACAAATCCTACAGGCAACACAATGCTCTGATACCATCTGTAGGGGTCCCAACCTGATAAGGTAGAGTCCTCCTGTGTTTTACAATGCTAGTCCCTGGATCAATAGCTAGCATCCACAGTTAAGATGTAATATCAAGATACAAAGGTCATATTATAACTTTATAACCAGGAATAACATAATTCTATTACATCATACATAGCTCATTTGGCTATTACATTACATTGCAGCGGAATATCTATAGTCATGGGTCCTTCATCTTCAAAATGCCACAGGCAGATGTTGGTTGTAGACTTTGTAGTCCTAGTCAATCAAACAATCTTCATTTAAAAACAATCAACCTGCAACATTACAAGTTACAGCCACAAGGGTCAATACATTTGAATTGTATTGGCAAGTTTCACTTCTATGTATAATAAGAGTGGATCCTATCATTATATGCATATTTGGCTAGGTAGAGTTTAAGGCTTATTTGCATAAAGCAATATTTTATCCTATCTTTTCAAAAAGGGTTTTAAGTCCTTTGTTAAATCTCTTTTCCAAGAATCCCTTGAACTCCTTGGTAGAAACTCAAGTGTTCAAGTCCTTGTCAAAATCTCTTGAGCCACTTGGTAACCCCAAGTGCATCAAGTTTTATCAAAACTCATGGGTTCCTTGGTAACCCCAAGTACATCATGCTCTTGAGCACCTTGGTAACTCCCCAAGTGCAACAAGCTTTAACAAATCTCTTTGAATTCCTTGGTAGACACACAAGGGCTTCAAGTTTTTATATTAGAAGTTAGAATGTCGAGATCTCCCATAGTTCAAACTTTAGTTGCTCAGTATTGTCCATAACCGGGGACACGGCTAAGTACTTAGATTTTATTAACTTCTGCAGAAGGATTACACTTTACCCACATGACACAATCCCATCTTGTTGCCACCAGTGGCCTACTGGATTAGTGCTCACCAAGATGGAATCTTGGGCCACTGAGAATGTGACGAAGTCTTTCCAAAAGGTCCTCCCATACATCATTGCTAGCTTGTCTTCAGCCCCCATGAAGCATTCCAGATCCCCATGTCCGGTAACTAAATACAATGTATAGGTCTTCCTAATGTAGTTGACTAAGCCAGAGCCATAATAGCATGTGGTTGCACACGAAAGCCACAATTGGAGAAACATGTTCAATCTCTAAGTTTCCTAGGTGGTTTTCATTTGGAGCACAACACAAAGTGATTGCCATAGACATGGTTCCTTTTGTTGCCACCTTCTCCAAAACATAAAGTGTCCACCACCTAGGTGGTTCATTGAGTCCTTGTTTTATTATATAAAACACAAGTCTTTTCTCAACCTTTGCAAAAATCTCAACATGTATCTCTTTTTTTAAAAACATAGCATGGCTAAGCATGTACAACTTCAATATTTTTACTAAGGAGTGTATAGGGAATCCTATTATGATTAGCATATCATAAGTATAAAACATTTTCATGCATGTTTACAAAATCCACTAGGTATAATGAAAATAGTAGGTCTTTTGTATGATAGTGTAACTTGCCTTTTTGTTAGGGAATGAGAGTTACTCCTTGATCTTGCTAGTCTCACACTTTGCTAATTTCACTACAATCAATCAAACAAGCATAATATCAAGTAGCATTCCAAACCAATATTCAAACAATAATTCCCAGACACAAAGCAATGGATTCTAAGTTATGCATGGAAACTTGCTTAAGATGGTTCTATTCACATAGAAGGTCTCCACTAGGCTTACAACTTTGTAAGGTTCACATTGGTCATTTACTAAAATGGCAAAGTCATTAGTTAGAGGGTTTTTGCTCAAAATCTATTTTAAAATCCATTCAACATTTTATGTGGTGAAAATTATTTTTATCAAAGCACAACTTTATGTTTTTCATCAAGTGAGTTGCTCTAGGCAAAGCTTGGTGGTTTGGGTCAGTAAGTTTGGTCCAAACCATTTTCTCAAAGTTTCCTTTTCCATAAATTTTTTTTAATAAAATCCATTCTTTTTATTTGGCTAGAAAATGGCTAAGTTAAATAATTCAACCTAAATTTCACAAAATCATTTTTAACACTATGGGTTGGTTCCTAGGGTCAGTAAGGTCACACAGGTCCATTTTGCAAAAGATTTAATCCTAAAATAAATTTTAAACAATTTCCCTACTCTAAACAAGCATCCAAAAGAATCTGTAATTTCAAACAAGTTAACATATACTATTTTCGATACTAAGGCCATGGTTGGCTAGGGCTTGTTCTCCTGAATCCAACGACATAAAATTTGCAATTTTTGGACGTGTAGATCTCAAGTTATAAGGGTTTGAAGTTTGTAATTAAATCAGATTCAAATCTGATTTTAGTTTTAAACCTGGCCACGCGTCACGTCGTGACTGGCCGATACCGGTTCGTCTGGATCGCGTGATGCTGGGCGTTAGATCTAAATAAATCGTGCGGCTCTGGAGGCGTACCCCTTCGAGTTTAAGTGAACCTATCCTATTCGTCCGATCTGAATCGAACGGCTGTTGGGTGCTAGACCATAGTCGGGCGGCGCTGCGACGGCTGCTGGCGGCGACGACTCTGTTTCGCGGCGGCGCCGGCGATACAGGAAGCGAAGCAGAGGGGGAGTGTGCTCACCGGGTTCGCTGACGCTCGTTGATGCTTAACGTTGCACTGGTTGGTGAAGGGGCGCACTTGGTCGGGCTTGATTGCTCGCCGGAGTTGAAGACAACGTCGGGCGGCTCTGTCAGTGGTCGAAGTCGACGTTGCAGATCATGCGGAGGCAAACCGAGAGTGTAGTTAGGTACGCAAGACCAAGACGAAGACGTTTGTGTGATCGGAAAGACGCGGGGCGGTCTGGTTTACCTGGGGGTCGTCGTCGGAGAAGAATCAGGCGGCGGCGCTGCCAGAGCTAGTCCAAGCCGAAGTTCTGGGGCGCCCGCGGTTGAAGGAAGGGCACGGGAAGCGTCGGGAGTGGGGAACTTGCTCGTGTGCTCGATGTGGCATGGGGTGGTCGGTTTGGGCGGAATTGAAAATGGACCTCGTCGGAGACAGAGGGTGGTGGCGAAATCTGGCTGACTGGGGCGTCTTTGGGAAAGGCGGAGGAAGCGAAGAGGAGGAGGGCGCTTAAGTAGGCAAGATCGCAGGCGTTTAATCACAGCATTAACGAATTTACTCCGGAATCATAGGCGAAACGGAGAGAGGAGGAAGAAGGGTCATGCGGTGTTGAAGGCGATGAAATTTGCGTGGGGTCTACTGGCGTGAGGGAATGGGTCCCGGTTATGCATGTTGAGTGGGTTCACTAATTGGTGCGAAACGTTTTTCCTTCTGGAAGAGAAGTGGGCTGGCTCGCTGGGCCTTAGTGGGCTGGGTCTGTTGCACTATTTTTTTTCTGTCTGCTTTATTTTTCCTTTTCTAATTCTTTTCTGTTTTGAATTCCAAACAACATTCAAACAAAAATCAAACAATTTAAAACAAACACTCAACTTTACTTTGAATTTGGTTCTGTTTTTCAACATAATCCAAATTCCAAAATAAAATAATATTTTTATTTATTTTAAGATTCATTTATTAATTAAATAAAATGGATCTTTTAATTATTAATAGTGTTTAATTTATTTAATAACATTTCCATTTGAAATCCAATTATTTTCAAAAACCAAACCAAAAGGTCTTATTTGAAAATATAGAATACTTGGGGATTTGTTTTAGAATAAAAATAACCTCTTATTTTAGGGTCCTTTATTAATTAAATATAATAGACTTTTATTATTATTTCAAATAGGTTTTATTTTATTGAGATATTTATTTTGAATCTAAAATAAAGCCAAAACATTTTAGTAGATTTTATTTGTGAATTTCAAATAATTGAGAAAACTTATTTGAAATATTTTAATGAGTTTTGTTGTTTCAATTTAAATTAGTAAAAACTTTTATTTAAACAAAATTTGGATATTAATTCCTTATTATTTTATTTAAATAAACCTTTGCTAATTTTTATTAATAATAAAATGTTTTAATTCCCAAAGTTTGGCCAAGGTTTAATTTGGCTTTATAAAATATTCTTTATTTATAAACTGCTATTTTATTTGATAACAATCTTTTCATTTAAATGTTTCAAAATAGTATTTCTCAATGTTTTTATTTTTCCTTTTATTAAATGTTTATCTTTTTAATCCCTTTAGGTTTTTATTTAATTCAAATGAGTTTGGAGTTCCAATTGAATTCAAAAAGTTTCTTGGCTCGAAAATCAACAAAGTTTTATTTTATTCATTTATTTTCACATTACAAGATTTGGAAAATCTTGGGATGTGACAATTTCCTTAAAATAAATCTCGTCCTGAGATTTGGGGAGGCTAGGGTTACAAGCAGGTTCAAACAACTAGGGTACTACCACCCTTAAAATATTTCAAACAAAAATTACATATTGTCCTTCTTGGGATCCTGGGAAAAACTCTTCGTGGTAAGCATTTGCTTGGTTTCGTTGATTTCCATACTTGACTCATGGGCCAAGGTTGAGCTTCTCCATAGGCTTGTTCAACTTGTTCTTCATCCTTTCTGGACAGTTGCTTGCATAGTGTCCTGGGTTCTTGTAGTTGAAGCAATGAATGTCATTGAGTTCTTTACGTGGCTCTTGTGGGCAAGTTGCTACATAATGACCTGGTTCGTTACAGTTGTTGCACCACACTTGGTCGATCCCTTTATTCTTCTTGTTCTCTAGGCATCCACTGGAGTAGTGTCCCATTTCCTTACATTTACGACACTGTGCAAGGCTCATGTCTTGCTTGGGTTTCTTGATTTTCTTTGATCCTTTGAATTGGGTTGTCTTGTTTGGAGGGATGAGTGGTCCTTTTCCTTTGGTAGACTTGGATCCTTCTTGTTTCCTTTGTTCTACCATGGCATAGATGGGACATAGGCCAGGAGTATGATCACTTCCTTCACAAAGGTAGCAAGTAGCTTGAGAGGTGGGGCATTGTCCAACAGGATGGTCTTCATCACAATTGGGGCATTGTCCTTCATGCTCTGTGGAAGTATGATCTTTGTCTCCACAAATAATGCAAGCTGGGGATCCATCTAGAATAACATTCTTGTCGTCCTTGTTATCATGCACACTTCTAGGATAGCTTTCTTCCATGCTAATCATTTGATTAGTCACCTTAAGCATCAGTTGGGATTGTTCCTCCAAAAACTTTTGTAGTGCTGGATCTTTATCACTATTGTTGGCTAGGAACTGAGCTGTCAGTTGGTTCAACTGATGTTGGGTTGCTATGAGCTCTCTCATGCTGTCAGCTTGGTTGGTGTTGGTGTCATCAACCTTGGAGTCCTTTGGAGTAGTCATCTGTTTGGGTTGAAGGAAGATTAGAGTAGGCAAGATTTTCTAATCACATATATCACACTTTACACAAGCAATGTGCAAGCAATCACAAACCAAACATTCACAAACAACTTTGCACCCAAACAACAAAGTTCAAGCACATACTTATGCAACAAAATATTTTTGTTACACCACATAAGTTGGGGTGTTTGACTTAACTAAAATATGGTGGTTCATCTATAGGGTTCACTTGTGATCTTTCCTTCCTTCATGATTCTCCTTGTATGAGATCATGGTTTCCTTGAGAAAAACTCTTGGTCCCAATTCTTCAAAGTTGTTGATGGTTTCTTCTTATTTTGCATTCCCCCAGTCCCTAAATCTTAAGTAAGATTTCCCTGTATAACTTGTGGTCCTTAGTGGTATCCATGTTGGAAGTCCTTAGTGAACATGCTGAAGATGTTGAAGTCATTAGAGTTGAAGATGTTGAAGAAGTCCTTTGCACATGGAGTAGTCTTGGGCCATGGGGTAGGCTTTTCCATCAAGTTGAAGTAGAAGAGATGTAGAGTTGAAACCAAAATGGTTGAGGAAAGAGGTTACAAGTGTTTTTGTAAATAAGTTTTGGATCAAAATATAACTCCTATTTTTCTAAGGGTTTTTGTCCAATCCTAGGTTTACAAATCCTACAGGCAACACAATGCTCTGATACCATCGTAGGGGTCCCAACACGATAAGGTAGAGTCCTCCTGTTTTACAATGCTAGTCCTCGGATCAATAGCTAGCATCCACAGTTAAGATGTAATATCAAGATACAAAGGTCATATTATAACTTTATAACCAGGAATAACATAATTCTATTACATCATACATAGCTCATTTGGCTATTACATTACATTGCAGCGGAATATCTATAGTCATGGGTCCTTCATCTTCAAAATGCCACAGGCAGATGTTGGTTGTAGACTTTGTAGTCCTAGTCAATCAAACAATCTTCATTTAAAAACAATCAACCTGCAACATTACAAGTTACAGCCACAAGGGTCAATACATTTGAATTGTATTGGCAAGTTTCACTTCTATGTATAATAAGAGTGGATCCTATCATTATATGCATATTTGGCTAGTTAGAGTTTAAGGCTTATTTGCATAAAGCAATATTTTATCCTATCTTTTCAAAAAGGGTTTTAAGTCCTTTGTTAAATCTCTTTTCCAAGAATCCCTTGAACTCCTTGGTAGAAAATCACGTGTTCAAGTCCTTGTCAAAATCTCTTGAGCCACTTGGTAACCCCAAGTGCATCAAGTTTTATCAAAACTCATGGGTTCCTTGGTAACCCCAAGTACATCATGCTCTTGAGCACCTTGGTAACTCCCCAAGTGCAACAAGCTTTAACAAATCTCTTTGAATTCCTTGGTAGACACACAAGGGCTTCAAGTTTTTATATTAGAAGTTAGAATGTCGAGATCTCCCATAGTTCAAACTTTAGTTGCTTAGTATTGTCCATAACCGGGGACACGGCTAAGTACTTAGATTTTATTAACTTCTGCAGAAGGAGTACACTTTACCCACATGACACAATCCCATCTTGTTGCCACCAGTGGCCTACTGGATTAGTGCTCACCAAGATGGAATCTTGGCGGTGAGAATGTGTGAAGTCTTTCAAAAGGTCCTCCCATACATCATTGCTAGCTTGTCTTCACCCCATGAAGCATTCCAGATCCCCATGTCCGGTAACTAAAGACAATGTATGGGTCTTCCTAATGTAGTTGACTAAGCCAGAGCCATAATAGCATGTGGTTGCACACGAAAGCCACAATTGGAGAAACATGTTCAATCTCTAAGTTTCCTAGGTGGTTTTCATTTGGAGCACAACACAAAGTGATTGCCATAGACATGGTTCCCTTTTGTTGCCACCTTCTCCAAAACATAAAGTGTCCACCACCTAGGTGGTTCATTGAGTCCTTGTTTTATTATATAAAACACAAGTCTTTTTCTCAACCTTTGCAAAAATCTCAACATGTATCTCTTTTTTTTTAAAACATAGCATGGCTAAGCATGTACAACTTCAATATTTTTACTAAGGAGTGTATAGGGAATCCTATTATGATTAGCATAGCATAAGTATAAAACATTTTCATGCATGTTTACAAAATCCACTAGGTATAATGAAAATAGTAGGTCTTTTGTATGATAGTGTAACTTGCCTTTTTGTTAGGGAATGAGAGTTACTCCTTGATCTTGCTAGTCTCACACTTTGCTAATTTCACTACAATCAATCAAACAAGCATAGTATCAAGTAGCATTCCAAACCAATATTCAAACAATAATTCCCACACACAAAGCAATGGATTCTAAGTTATGCATGGAAACTTGCTTAAGATGGTTCTATTCACATAGAAGGTCTCCACTAGGCTTACAACTTTGTAAGGTTCACATTGGTCATTTACTAAAATGGCAAAGTCATTAGTTAGAGGGTTTTTGCTCAAAATCTATTTTAAAATCCATTCAACATTTTATGTGGTGAAAATTATTTTTATCAAAGCACAACTTTATGTTTTTCATCAAGTGAGTTGATCTTGGCAAAGCTTGGTGTTTTGGGTCAGTAAGTTTGGTCCAAACCATTTTCTCAAAGTTTCCTTTTCCATAAATATTTTTATAATAAAATCCATTCTTTTTATTTGGCTAGAAAATGGCTAAGTTAAATAATTCAACCTAAATTTCACAAAATCATTTTGAACACTATGGGTTGGTTCCTAGGGTCAGTAAGGTCACACAGGTCCATTTTGCAAAAGATTTAATCCTAAAATCAATTTTAAACAATTTCCCTACTCTAAACAAGCATCCAAAAGAATCTGTAATTTCAAACAAATTAACAGATACTATTTTCGAAACTAAGACCGTGGTTGGCTAGGGCTTGTTCTCCTGAATCCAACGACATAAAATTTGCAATTTTTGGACGTGTAGATCTCAAGTTATAAGGGTTTGAAGTTTGTAATTAAATCAGATTCAAATCTGATTTTAGTTTTAAACCTGGCCACGCGTCACGTCGTGACTGGCCGATACCGGTTCGTCTGGATCGCGTGATGCTGGGCGTTAGATCTAAATAAAACGTGCGGCTCTGGAGGTGTACCCCTTCGCGTTTAAGTGAACCTATCCTATTCGTCCGATCTGAATCGAACGGCTGTTGGGTGCTAGACCATAGTCAGGCGGCACTGCGACGGCTGCTGGCGGTGGCGACTCTGTTCGGCGCCGCGGCGTCTGAGGAAGCGAAGGGAGAGTGTCTTGACGGGTTCACGGCGCTCGTTGATGCTCAACGTGGTACTGGTTGGTGAAGGGGCGCACTGGGTCGGGCTTGATTGCTCGCCGGAGTTGAAGACAACGTCGGGCGGCTCTGTCAGTGGTCGAAGTCGATGTTGCAGATCATGCGGAGGCAAACCGAGAGTGTAGTTAGATGCAAGACCAAGACGAAGACGTTTGTGTGATCGGAAAGACGCGGTTTACACAGGGGTCGTCGGAGAAGAATCGAGGCTGCGCCAGAGCTAGTCAAGCCGAAGTTACAGGCGCCCGCGGTTGAAGGAAGGGCACGGGAAGGAGCGTCTGGGAGTGGGGAACTTGCTCGTGTGCTCAGTGTGGCATGGGGTGGTCAGGTTTGGACGGAATTGAAAATGGACCTCGTCGGAGACAGAGAGGGTGGCTGGCGAAATACGGCAGCCTGGGGGCGTGCTTTGGGAAAGGGGCAGAGGGGAAACTAAGAGGAGGAGTGGGCGCTTAAGTAGGCAAGATCGCAGGGGCGTTTAATCACAGCATTAACGAGAATTTACTCCGCGGAATCACAGTGAACGGGAGAGAGGAGGAAGAAGGGTCGTGCGGGTGTTGAAGGCGATGAGCTGGGGCGTGGGGTCTACAGCGTGAGGAGAGAGAGAGGGAATGGGTCCCGGTTATGCTGTGGAGTGGGTTCACTAATTGGTGCGAACGTTTTCCTTCCGGAAGAGAAGTGGGCTGGCTATTTGGGCCTTAGTGGGCTGGGTGCATTGCACTATTTTTTACATGCCTTTATTTTTCCTTTTCTAATTCTTTTCTGTTTTGAATTCCAAACAACATTCAAACAACAATCAAACAATTTCAAACAAACACTCAACTTTACTTTGAATTTGTTTCTGTTTTTCAACATAATCCAAATTCCAAAATAAAATAATATTTTTATTTATTTTAAGATTCATTTATTAATTAAATAAAATGGATCTTTTAATTATTAATAGTGTTTAATTTATTTAATAACATTTCCATTTGAAATCCAATTATTTTCAAAAACCAAACCAAAAGGTCTTATTTGAAAATATAGAATACTTGGGGATTTGTTTTAGAATAAAAATAACCTCTTATTTTAGGGTCCTTTATTAATTAAATATAATAGACTTTTATTATTATTTCAAATAGGTTTTATTTTATTGAGATATTTATTTTGAATCTAAAATAAAGCCAAAACATTTTAGTAGATTTTATTTGTGAATTTCAAATAATTGAGAAAACTTATTTGAAATATTTTAATGAGTTTTGTTGTTTCAATTTAAATTAGTAAAAACTTTTATTGAAACAAAATTTGGATATTAATTCCTTATTATTTTATTTAAATAAACCTTTGCTAATTTTTATTAATAATAAAATGTTTTAATTCCCAAAGTTTGGCCAAGGTTTAATTTGGCTTTATAAAATATTCTTTATTTATAAACTTCTATTTTATTTGATAACAATCTTTTCATTTAATTGTTTCAAAATAGTATTTCTCAATGTTTTTATTTTTCCTTTTATTAAATGTTTATATTTTTAATCCCTTTAGGTTTTTATTTAATTCAAATGAGTTTGGAGTTCCAATTGAATTCAAAAAGTTTCTTCTGGCTCTGAAAATCAACAAAGTTTTATTTTATTCATTTATTTTCACATTACAAGATTTGGAAAATCTTGGGATGTGACAGATACACAAGGTAAACCATAGAAATGGGCCCTGTGTAACCACTCAACACAAACCATTCCTTCCATTCCACCCAGGTGATTCATTCACTTAGTTGTTTTATTAAACAAAACAAAAGTCCTTGACTTAGAAATATTTTCTCATAGCATGAATATATAACCACCCTTGGTTGCTACTAGCTAGGCTAAGCATGGCATTGATAAGAATCTTAACTTAGAAATTTCTAGCAATTCTACAACTACTAGGATTTCCCAAGCATAGCATATAGATCAAAATATTCATGCAAGACTTAGCAAAATATTTCTAACGCATAATTGAAAGCATAGGAATAAAATCATGAAGCACCACTTGCCTTGGTAGTTTGGAGAGTAGCAACAATCCTCACAATCACAATCACTATTTGCACCAAAATCTATACATAAAATAATGGCACAAAATCACATACACAATATATACAAACAAAAATACATGAATGTATGCAATATGCCATGTGATGATTTTCTACACCAAACAAGACAAGTGCACAATATTGAATCATAAAAAAGTCCAAAACTTGACAAATAAACTTTATTTGATTAGCAAAAACTTTTCCAAATAATTAATATACACATTTTATGCCTACAAATGTTTCTGCAAAAACAACCACTTTCACACAGGCAAAACATTAAACACATTGCATAAACAGAAAGGTCTTTCTCTCCTGATTCCAATGATATAAAATTTGTCAAATTTGGACGTGGAATCAAAAGTTATGAATTAAACAAGTTTAAACATCTAATAGATATAAAATCTGATTTTAAATCTAAGAACTGGCCACGCGGCGCGCTCTGATTGGATGGTACCGCTTCGCGCTGGATCGCGCTCGCGCACCGTCAGATCTACTTAAAACCAGCGGCTCAGATCTGCCCGTACCTCTTCGCCTGGCTTCTAATCTAAACCACTGGATCTAGATCCAGTGGATCAAATCTCTCTGACTCTAAATCGGCGGCGCTCATGGGCACAGCTGCGGCGACGGCTCTGCCGGCGATGGTGCGGTGATTCTAGCGAGGGCTGGGGGCAGTGGTGAAGCTTGCCGGCATCGCAAGGTTGCGAGGAAGCTCCATATGTTGTTGGCGTGGACAGGGGCAAGCTGTTGTGGCCGTGGGAGCTCGTCGGAGTCGGGGACATCATCGGGCTTAGGTGGACGGCGACGTTGGTGACGTTCTGATCCGCCCTAACACAAACGGAAGGCATCAGCGTGTGCACATCATTCAGGCGAACATGATAGGGTCAAGGGAAAGGCACGGGGCGGTCGAACCTCACCAAAATTTCTTGTCGGAGTTGGAGACGGCGTCGGGAGTTTGCGGTGCTCGACGGATTCGACGACCTGGGGAAGTACAAGTCGAACCAAAGGTGTCAGAAGAAGCGCAAGATGATTGCGAAGCAGCTCGCGTGAACCAGAAAGCAAGGCGTGCTCAGAACTCACCATGATGGCTCGCCGGAGTGGTTCGGGACAGCGGTATGAGCTCGATTAATGACCTAAGCGGCGCTCTGTGGTTGGTGAGTGAGGGGAATGGAGCGGAGTGAGGAGGGGTTTAAGTATCCGGGGCGAGAGAGGGAGTTATGCCTGCATTAATGCGTAATCAAGCGCGAGATCGTCGGGAAGAAACGACCACGGCGGAGCTGGTCGTGGGCGTGATTTGGGGACGAAGGGGTGACGTGGAGGTGGGTCCGGGGCGTCAATGAGAGGGGGGGGTGCTCGCGTGGGTGAGAAAGCAGGAGGGAAACCCGGGTGGGCTGGTTGTTGGGCTGGATCGGTGTTGGGCAGATTAGCCCTTTTCTTTTCTTTATTCCTTTTCTATTTTTGTTTTGATTTTCTGGATTCATTTTCAAATGAATTCAAATGCAATTTGAATTCAAATATTTTCTGGATTTTTTTAGAGTGTAACACTCATATTTTTGGGCATAAAACCATGTGGTCTCTCTGTACTAGCTTGGTCCCTTTGATTAAACAAAATAAACAGTGCTAAAGCACTTGATTTGAATAAGTTTTGAAAATGGTTTTAAAACCATATCTGTTTTTTTAAATTTTGGTCCAAGCACTAACATTCAACCAAAAGAACAAGAGAGCAAGCAGAGCTTTGTTAAAACAAATAATTTCTCATTGGAGAGTAGCATTGGATCAATGCTTTGTCTACATAAAATAATAGCACTTAGTGCTTCTGTTTACTTGAAATGAGTTTGATATTTGGTTCCTAAATGATATGCAAGCATGGATGATATGCAATCCTTGAAAACATGATTTTAGGGATGTTACAAATCTAACCCCCTTAAGGTGAATCTCGCCCTCGAGATTCGGGTTGGCTAGCAAATAGGTGAGGGTGGTCTTTCCGAAGATCATCTTCTCTTTCCCATATTGCTTCTTCTTCGGAGTGATGGTTCCATTGAACTTTGCAGAATTTGATAGTCTTAGTCCGAGTAACTCTTTCTGCAGTCTCAAGAATCTTGATAGGCTTCTCCTCATAAGTGAGGTCACTCTCCAATTGAACCTCTTCCAAAGGTATAGTATCCTTTAAAGAAGTCTCTTCCATTTCTGGATGGCATTTCTTAAGCTGACTCACATGAAACACATTATGAACGGCAGACAATGATTCTGGCAGTTCAATCTCATAAGCTACTTCTCCTTTACGACTTAGAATCTTGAATGGTCCAACAAATCTTGGGGCCAATTTTCCTTTGACTCCAAACCTCTTCACTCCACGAAGTGGTGACACTCTAAGATAAGCTCTATCACCCACTTCATAGGTGACTTCTCTACTCTTAGGATTTGTGTAGCTCTTTTGTCGGGACTGTGCTATCTTCAATCTGTCCTTGACTAGCTTGACTTTCTCTTCAGCCTCTTTGATTAGTTCTGGTCCGAACAAACTTCTTTCTCCCACACCATTCCATAGCAATGGGGTGGTACACTTTCTCCCATAGAGAAACTCAAATGGTGCCATCTCAATACTGGCTTGATAGCTGTTATTGTAAGAGAACTCTGCGTAAGGCAGACTTTCATCCCAACTGGCTCCATAGTCTAGAGCACATGCTATCAACATATCCTCAAGAATCTGATTGGTCCTTTCTGTTTGTCCATCAGTTTGAGGGTGAAAAGCAGTGCTGAATTCCAACCTCGTTCCCAATGACTCATGTAGTTGCCTCCAAAAATGAGAAGTGAATTGAGTTCCCCTATCAGACACAATACTCTTGGGTACTCCATGTAGACATACAATCCTACTCATATATATCTTGGCTAACTTAGCACTTGTATAGGTTGTCTTCACGGGTATGAAATGAGCCACTTTAGTTAAGCGATCCACTACTACCCAGATAGAATCATATCCTGACCTGGTCCTTGGCAATCCGGTGATGAAATTCATACCAATCTTGTCCCACTTCCAATCAGGAATGGGTAGTGGTTATGACAATCCTGCTGGTTTCTGATGTTCCGCTTTCACTCTACTACATACATCACATAAAGCAATATGTTCGGCGGTGTCCTTCTTGAGATTATTCCACCAAAATCTTTCTTTCATATCCATGTATATTTTGGTGTTACCCGGATGAATGGAATATGGTGAGTTGTGGGCTTCTTGTAAAATCAGTTTCCGAAGCTCCGGATCTTGTGGAACACAGATACGTTTTCCATACCATAAAGTACCCTGTTCATCTTCATGGAATCCTTTGGCTTTTCCCTTGCCAATCTTTTCCTTAATATCTTCAATTTCCTTATCTGTCTTTTGGGCTTCTTTGATCTTGTCCAACAAAGTGGGTTGAACATCCAAAGACATGAGATGTCCCTTAGGCACAATCTCCAATCTGAGATTTCTGAATTGGGCACATAGATCATCTGGCAATTCTCCCTTCGTACGGCCATTCACAAAAACTTTACGGCTTAGAGCATCCGCTACAACATTTGCTTTACCGGGGTGGTATTGCAGACTCAAGTCATAGTCCTTGATGAGTTCTAGCCATCTTCTTTGTCTCATGTTAATTTCTTTCTGGGTGAAGATATATTTCAAACTCTTGTGATCTGTGAACACTTCACAACGTTTTCCCAAAACATAGTGTCTCCATGTTTTAAGTGTATGGACAACAGAGGCTAACTCTAAATCATGAGTAGGGTAGTTTACCTCATGAGTTTTGAGTTGTCTCGAGGCATAAGCCACAACTTTACCTTCTTTCATAAGTACTGCACCTAATCCATGATGAGATGCATCACAATATACTTGGAAATCTTTCTCCAAATCTGGCAAACATAAGACTGGTGCTGTCACTAGTCTCTTCTTCAATTCTTGAAAGCTGAGTTCACATCCTTCAGACCAAGCAAATTTCTTGTCTTTCTTTAGCAACTCTATCATAGGATTAGCAATCTTGGAGAAATTCTCAATGAACCTTCTGCAGTATCCTGCCAAGCCAAGGAAACTACGAATCTCTTTCACTGACTTAGGAGATTCCCATTCAGTTACAGCTGAAACTTTAGCAGGATCAACTGCTACACCATCTCCCGACACAACGTGTCCGAGAAAACCAACTTCATTTAACAAAAATTCACACTTGCTGAATTTGGCATACAGCTAAGCTTCTCAAGTATCAAACGCAAATGTCCTTCATGCTCTTCTTTGCTCTTGGAGTAGATTAGAATGTCATCGATGAACACGACAACAAAATTGTCAAGGAACTCCATGAACACCTTGTTCATCATATTCATGAAATAAGATGCTGCATTGGTCAATCCAAATGGCATCACGGTGTACTCATACAATCCATACCTAGTGGTGAAAGCTGTCTTAGGTATGTCTTGTTCCCTTATTTTGAGTTGGAAATATCCTGATCGGAGATCAATCTTTGAGAACACACAGGATCCTTCTAGCTGATCAAACAAGTCATTGATTCTAGGCAAAGGGTATTTGTTCTTGATAGTCACCTCATTGAGTGAGCGGTAATCTATGCATAACCTTTGACTTCTATCCTTCTTTTCCATAAACAAAACTGGTGCTCCCCAAGATGAAGAACTTGGTTGAATAAATCCTTTTTGCAACTGTTCTCCAAGTTGTTTCTTGAGTTCTTTCAACTCATCAACTGACATCTTGTACGGTCTTTTTGCTAGGTCCAGATCCTGGTAGCAAATCAATAAGAAACTCCACATCTCTATTTGGTGGCATTCCCGGCAATTCTTCCGGAAACACATCCGGATACTCACTCACAATTGGCACACTGTCAATGCTAACCCCTTAAGAGAATTTAGCTTACTCCCTTTCGATTCAAAGTTAGACTTGAATCTTATCCTTTTGTTTTCTGGAGTTGTGAGTGAGACAGTATGGTTGGCACAATCTATCACTCCCTTGTGCTTAGTCATCCAGTCCATTCCCAAAATAACATCCAATCCTATGACCATATCATGACATCCTGAATTATCAGGTTAACGGGAAACTTATACTTCCCAAACTCTATGACCAGATCATGAAATCCTGAATTCACTACCATTTCTCCGCCAGGAGAACTTACTTTTATAGGACACCCAATAGTTTCTATCGGTAGTTCATTTCTTTCAACAAATGCTCTTGATATGAATGAATGAGATGCACCAGTATCAAAGAGAACAAATGCTGGGACAGAATTGAGTTTGAACTTACCAGCAACAGCATCAGGTTCCTCATACATCTCTTCCACATTGATGTGGTTCACTTGTCCCTTTTGAAAAGGGTTTGGCTTGTTGGGTCCTTCAACTTTATTTTCTGGTCATTCATTTGCATAATGCCCCATCTTCTTGCACTTGAAACATTCAACCTGACTAAGATCCTTCTTGACAGGATGGCTTCCACTGCCACTTCCACTTCCATTGTGGTGGCTCTTATATCCACCCTTGTGATTCTTATATTTGTCATTGTCATGACTACGGTGGTTCTTGTTGTCATGATGACGGTTGTGGTTGTGGTGCTTGTTGTATTTTCCATGCTTGTGGGATCCAGAACTCCCACTATCATCATAATGGGAACGCTTGTGAGACGATCCCGAGCTGTGCTTGTCAGAGTGCTTACTCTTCCTGCTTTCAACTTGTTTCATTTTGCTCTCCAAAATAGCAGCCTTGTCACAAAGATACTGGTATGTGGGAACATAGGCCACAGCTAACTGCAGGTTCAATTCATCATTCAATCCTTAAAGGAACTTTTCCTTCCTCTTAGCATCAGTGTCAACTTCATCCGGTGCATATCACGCCAGATTGTTGAATTCCTCAATATATTCAGCCACGCTGCGGTGGCGCTGCTTCAAGTTATGGAACTCTTTCTTCTTCAAACTCATCACTCCGGATGAGATGTGAGCAGTACGGAAACCATCTTCAAAGATAGCACATGTCACATCCGCAATGGGAGTGGTGATCTGGAAGTTATCCCACCAAGTGGTTGCTGGTCCTTCCAATAAGTGTGCTGCAAATCTGACCTTCTCTTCATCAATACAACCCACGGTTACCAAGTCCTTGTTCACAGAGCGTAGACAATCATTGGCCACCATAGGATCAGTAGTTCCTGAGAACTTTGCTGGCCTCAGTCTTAAGAACCTGGTAAGCATGTCAAAACCCGGTGGGTTGTTGTTGTTGTTGTTGTTGTTGTTGTTGTTGTTGTTGTTGTTGTTGTTGTTGTTGTTGTTGTTGTTGTTGTTGTTGTTGTTGTTGTTGTTGTTGTTGTTGTTGTTGTTGTTGTTGTTGTTGTTGTTGTTGTTGTTGTTGTTGTTGTTGTTGTTGTTGTTGTTGTTGTTGTTGTTGTTGTTGTTGTTGTTGTTGTTGTTGTTGTTGTTGTTGTTGTTGTTGTTGTTGTTGTTGTTGTTGTTGTTGTTGTTGTTGTTGTTCTGATTCTGTATGAACGTGGTCATCATTTGCATCGGTGTCTCGAGCATTGTCATCATCTGCTGCATCTCAGGGGTGATGTTGTTGTTGTTGGGGTTGGGATTGGCACGTCGGGGAGGCATCTGTGGTTGTTCAATGGAGATAAGAATGAAATACCCATAGATTCTAACATGCACAATACATCACATAAACAATCACCAAACATGCATCATAATAGTAAAAGTTCAACAACATAGACAACAAGTTCTGAAAAGTAAACACACCAATAGCAAGCCATCGACATGTTGGATGGTCATTGCGACTCAATAATCAAAGGCATGATAAATAAAGGTAAATGAGTAGTCATCACTACTCCTCTGCATCAACCTCCTCATCAACAAATGTAAGACCTGCATTCTCCATTGCGGTCTTGTATTCGTCGACATTGGTGGTCAAGGTCTCTACTTTGGCTTTGAGAGCCCTCTTCTGTGCACGAAGCCTCTCAATCACACCTTGCTGATGCTCAACCTCGAAGTCCTTGGATTCTAGTTCTGCAGTCATGTCTCGAATCCTCTTGTTCCTATCTTGGACTCTCTTCTCTTGACTCTTGAACTTTCTATCCTGACTCTCAAACTTGGCCTCCATTTCTTTGACTATCTCATCTTGATCCGCGAAGAGCTTGTCCTTCTCACGTAGCTGCACCTGGAGTTCGTCATTGCTGAGCATGACGTTGGTCCTATCAGTATCTAGGTGCCTAAGAAGAACCTCTAAGTCCTAGAGGTATAGACGAATCGGCTCTGCCGTCTCTCTAGCAGTATCCTCAAAGTCAATGGCCTCACCATCCTCATCACGTCTACCAAAGGCGTGGAAGTGAGTACCTCTAATCTCTCGAGAGTGTCTCCCTAGTAAACGTCCAAGCAAATCCTGCATGACTACCTCTAGGCTCTCTCCTTGTCATCATGCATGAGCTTGAAGATGATTGCCTCCGTGGTAGGCTCATCAAGGCGTCTGGTGATTAACCTTGAAGCCCCAAAGGTCTTTCCTCTCAAACTTGGTGAGGGAAGCATCATGATGGTAGGAAGTGGGAGATTGAGCAAACTAGTGAGCTCAATAATCGAGTGCCAAAGCAGTTCCTTGAACTCTTCGGTAGTCTTGATAGTAACATTAGGCATCTATTTTATAAGATAGAAAATGTTAGAATCAACACAATTAAATGATAAATCACAAGACAAGGCATCACATGCATATCTTTGGAAATCAAAACACACAAGTCAAGGCATACATGGATCCATTACAAACAACCAAGGTTCAACTTATTTTAAACAACATTTGGGAAATAAAATGATAAGTGTGGTGGTCCAACTAACGAAGTACGTTACAACCCCATCTCACTTGCCAAGTTGGCTAAAAGGGCATCCCTAGAGGCAATCTGTCTATCTAGATCACATGACTCCATTGCTAAATCTATGATGTCCTTCCTTAAAATTTGGTGGGCAGCCTCTAACTCTTGGGTATGTTTATTTTCTTCCTTAAGGTCATTCTGGGTGTTGAGCATTCTGCACTTGATTCTATCACCAAGTTCTTTGATGGCCTTCCAAGCTGCATCCCTTGCTGAATCAAAGAATGTAGTGTGCATCTCTGAATTGGTGACCATGCAGAATCCTGATTCCTTGTGGTTTTCTTCCTTGTTTTTATACAAGTGAAGTTGCACCCACCAGTATTCAACTCCTTCATCCATCACAGGAAAACCTTTGTACACAGCTGCACCATGTATTCCCATGGCAACCATGAGGTCCTTGAGAGCCTTGGGGAATTCTGTCTCACATTCCAAAGTCATAGTCATGAGTGGTCCCTTCTTCACGGCTTCGTTGATGGAGTTCATCTACAAATCGAGATGAGAAAGAAGATTAGAAAAGTTTACGAGAAGAAAAGACAAATGTGGAAGTTGTTAAAATTTTTCCTTAGTGGTTTCCAATCCTAGGGTCATAATCCTTGTCACATCCCAAAATTTTCAAAATTTTGAAATGTGAAAAATAAATAAACAAAATAAAACTTTGTTGAAATTTAGGGTGAGAAGAAACTTTTTGAATCCAATTGAAAACTATCAAAACCTATTTTGAGCAAATGAAATCCTAAAGGGATTTAAAAAGATAAACAATTATTAAAGAAAGATTTAATAATTGGAATCACTAGTTTCAGATCTTTTAATAAAAGGATTTGATTTTCAAAAGCAAGGGTAGAATTATAAATAAATATTATTTTATAGAGCCAAATTAAATCTTGGCCAAGCTTTTTAAATAAAATATTTCTATTTGATAAAAAGAGTAAAAGTTTATTTAAATAAAATAATAAGGATTTATTAATATCCAATTTTATTAAAGTAAAGGATTTGCCATTTTAATTAAACATTAAAACTTGTTAAATTATTTTAAACAAGTTTTCCAAGTATTTTATATTTTAAAATAAAACCTACTGATTTGGTTTTGATAATATTTAGATTTCAAATGGAGTTTTTAATAAATCAAAACCTGTTTGAATTAATAACTAAGGACTATTTTATTTAATTATTAAATAGATCCTAAAAAGAATAAAAATATTATTTTATTTTGGACTTTTGAATTGTGTTGATAAACAGAACTAAAACTCAATACAAGTTTGGTGGAAGTTTGAATTGATTTGGGTGTTTGAATTGTTGTTTGAAAACCAAAACAGGAAAATCAAATAGAAAAAGAAAAGCTTACAGAATAAAAAAAAGGAATCGAACTCAGCCCAACCCATCTGGCCCAACAACCCAGCAACGCAGCCCACCAGCTCACCCCACTGCGAATCATTTTTCACTCGAACCCACACCCGCAGAGTCGCAGACAGGAAGGTCCCACTCCCTCTTTCCCCACCTCACTGACAGCACGGCCCCATGCCAGCGTGTCATCGTCTTCACCCGCGACCAAGCCTTGCCGTTGCAGCCGAGTAACTCCGGCGTTGATTTCACGATTGATGGCTGCCTTAATCCTTCCAGTAATCACGCCCACTTAAACACCCCTCTCCCCTCTCTCTTTCCTCCCAAACAGCTCCTCCTCTGTGCCGCCAGGCTGCCCCGAATTAGATTTGCACCGTCGCTGCTCCGACGACGTCCCCGACCAATTCCGGCGCCATCCAGCCGCCCCTCGCCTCGCTCTGCACGCTAGCACATTCACCATCGCCAGGCGCACCTGCCCATAGCACGATTCGCTCCTTGATGCAGAGCTTCGGCCGTCATCAACGAGTGCCGCGTGCCTTTTCCGGCGACCTCCCCTGGTAAGTCTCGACCTCCCCAGCACCTCTCAGTGATGCTCCCTTACTCACGACCCTCGTGCGCACCTAACCATGCCTCTCCTTTGCCTTAGCACAGTCCCAAACAACGCCAGCAACATCAACCCGAGAGCACCGCCGCCCACACCAACTCCGGTGAGCGATTCCTCCTGTCCCCGTGCGCCCCTTGCCTCCTCGCGACCACCTTGAGCTTCACCTCAACCTCGCGAACACGGTGAGACCCTCCTCTGTCTCCCTTGCTTCCTGGTTCATCGGCTAGCACACCGTCTGAACGTGCGCCGCCGCCAGCCACCGTCGGCGCCGCTCGAGTTAGGTCAAGTCAGTGTGCATCGTTAGATGTAAATCTTGCGGCTGAGAATAGAACTTAATCGAAGAGGTACGAGCCCATCTGAGACACTAGATCTAACTTAAATCCAACGACTCACAGAGGCCGATCCGCACGAAACGGTACCGGCCAATAAGGACACGCCGCGTGGCACTAGTTTGATTTAAAATAGAATTTGGAATCAGATTGATATGCAAACTTGTAAAATTCATAACTTTAAATCTACACGTACAAATTTTGCAAATTTTATATCAATGGAATCAGTAGAACATGTACTTTGCAACCATGTATTTTGTTTAATGTTTTGCTTCTGGTAAATTGGTTGAATTTGCAGGAACATGTGTAGGCTTAATTTGAATATAAAAATTGTTCTAGATATAATTTTAATGTGAAACCTTTTCAAAATGATTTGTTGTGAACCTACTGACCCTAGGAACCAACTCATGGATTTCAAAATGAATTTTGTGAAGTTTAGGAATAAATACTTGAATTATCTCATTCTAGTCAAATAAAAATATTGATTTTGATATGGAAATGATTTTTGAGTAAAACCTTTGGGAAATGTTTTGATTCAAACCTTCTGACCCTAAACATCAAGTTTTGTGAATTAACAACTTATTTGATGAACAATATAAAATTATTGCTTGATAAAAGCATTTTCAAACACATAAAATAATGATTTGGTTTAGAAATGGTTTATAGATAAAACCTTTTGCAAATGGTTATACCACTTTAGTAAATGACCACTTTGAACCTTATAATGTTTAGATACTATTAGAAACCACCTTTGCAAATAAAACAATCTTTAGCATGCTTGCATGCATGACTTTGTTTCTATTATTTTATGTGTGATGAATTGTTTGAATATTGGTTGGAATGCTAGTTGAATCTATGTTTGCTTGATTGATTTGTAGTGAAGTTAGAAGAGTGTGATATTAGCAAAATCAAGAAGTGAACCAACATTCTCTACCAAAAAGGCAAGTGACACTATCATCCATGTCCTACTATTTTCATTACACTTAGTGGATTTTGAAACATGCATGATAAGGACTACTATATTTTATGCTATGCTAAAATCCTATTAAGATATCATTATATCTCCCTTAGTGGAAACAATGTAGTTGTAGTATGCTTAGCCCTGCTATATATTGGGATGGGATACATGTTATGATTATATGAAGAGTTGAAAAGATATATGTTTTATATAATAAATCAAGTACTCAATGAACCACCTGGGTGGACAAGGATACTCAAGTTTTGGACAAGGTGGCAACAAAAGGAACCATGTTTATATGGCCATCTCTTTTTATATGTGCACTAGAAGAAAACCACCCAGGGACTTAGAGATTGAACATGTTTCTCGTATAGTGGCTTTCGTGTACAGCCACCTGCTAAATGGGCTCTGGCTTAGTCAACTACATAGTGGAAGACCCATGCATTGGCATCTTCAGGTTAACTAGATTTGTGCTAGGGAACTTGAAACCCTACATTGGTGCCTGGAAGACAAGCTAGCATTGTGTATTGGGAGGACTCCTATGGAAAGACTTTGTCACATTCTCAATCTGCCAGTACTCCATCTTGGTGAGTACTTATCCAGCGGCCACTAGTGGCATCAAGATGAGATTGTGTCATGTGGGTAAAGTGTACAACTTCTGCAGAAGATCAAAATTCTAAGTACTTAGCCGTGTCCCCGGTTATGGACAATACTGAGCAACTAAGGCCTGAAGCTATGGAAGATCTCGACATTCCAATTTCTCAAAGTTAAAATTTGAGGGTGACAACAAGGGATTTGAAGCACTTGGAGTTTTCCAAGAAGTTCAGAAAGATTTGACAAAGATCAAAAACTATTTTGAGAAGATAGTATAAAACTATACTGCTTTCTGCAAATGAGCCTAAACCCCACATAGCCAAATATGCATGTAATGATAGGATCCACATATTTCTACTTAGTAGTGAAACTCACCAATACAATTCAAATGTATTGACCCTTGTGGCTGCAACTTATTATGTTGCAGGTTTGTTTGATGTTAGTGAAGTTTATTGAATAGGGTTACAAGTCTACAATCAACATGACTGCCCGTGGCACTTTGAAGATGAAGGACCCCATGCTTATAGATATTCTGCTGCAATGTAATGTGATAGCCAAATGAGCTATGTAAGATGTAATGAATTATTTTATTCCTGGTTATAAAGTTGTATTATGACATTTGTTTCTTGATATTACATCTGCTTGTGGATGCTAGCTATTGATCCGGACTAGCATTGTAAACACAGGATCTCTACCTTATTAAAGGTTGGGAACCCTACAATCCTCTGAGCAACATTGCTCTGATACCATCTGTAAGATCCATCCTTTTATAAAGGTAAGGATCCCTGTGATTGCAATGCTAGTCCCTGGATCAATGCTAGCATCCATAGTTTAAGATGAAGTACATAAAAACAAAGGTCATTATTACAAGTCATTCCAGAGACAAACATAGTCTTTTACAAACTCCATGGCCACATGCCTAATACAAGAGTTCAAATATGTAATAAGATAAATAAGCCTTCATCTTCATGTGCCACAGGCAAGCATGTTGAGTGTAGACTCATAACCCCTAATCACTATCAGAATAACCCGCAACATCACAAGTTACAGCCACAGTGGGTCAATACATTGGAATAGTATTGGCAAGTGATACCTTAGTAGAATATTGGTAGTCTAGATACTATATGCATTTTGGCTAAGTGTAGCTTAGGCTTGGTTTGCTCAAAATAGGTTTACCTATTAGTTGAAAACACTAAGTTTTTCTTTGTCAAAATCTTTCCCAAGGAACCACCAATAGACATTGGGGAACCTTCACCCTTGTTCAACCACAAGTTTTTTCTTAGAAATTGGGATGAGGAGATTCTTGATAGCTTCCATGTCTTGATGCTCAAATTTGTCCTTTACCAGGGACATGGCTAAGTACTTAGATTCTTCCATCTGCAGAGGTTGTGCACTTTCCCCACAAGACTTGATTTTCACCAAGACAGGACCTTTCAGAAGCCTTCCCTTAGACCAAATGGACGCGTTCCAACCTATCATCCCACTACCACCAACTGTCCAAATGGCTAAGTTATTGCAACCTATGTTATCCAGGCAGAGCCCATATTGCCAAGTGGCTGCACTAGAAGCTTCTTAACATATGGCATCTCAAATTCCTGGGTGGCTTTCCACAAGTGAGATACACAAGGTAAACCATAGAAATGGGCCTTGTGTAACCACTCAACACAAACCATTCCTTCCATTCCACCCAGGTGATTCATTCACTTAGTTTGAAGGGTTTCGCGGCATAGTAAATCAAAATTTTCTACGGATGCGAACAGAGGGAAAGCCAAGATCTAATCTAGGAGATGCAATCAACGAGAGAGATTGGATTAGATCTTCATACCCTTGAAGATTCGCTGCGGAACGTTCGTCGGGCGTGGGTGATGTAGTCTACTTCTCCTCCTCGCGATCCGATCCGATCTAGCACCACAAGTGGCGGTGCCTCCGTGAGATGCACACGCAGTACCTCGGCGTCTCCTCCTTCCTCGGACCAGCAAGTATGGTGGAGAGATAGATTGGATCTACAACACGGCGGCGTGGTATATGGTGGAGAATTTCTGCAGGCTTCGCCTACAAGCAGTCGGGAGGAGAGAGGAAGCAGCAAGCGGCTAGGTTTTGGAGGAGAGGTGTGTGGGGTTGGTGCGCCCACCCTGTTTATATAGAGGCGCAGCTAGCCCCTCCCAAGCCCAAAGGATAAGGAGTGGGGGGAATGGACTCTCCCCTCTTCTAGAAACCCTATCTCTAGTTTAAACAATTTAAACTCTCTAGGATCGGCTGGGCCCTATGGGGCCTTGTGCCCCTGGACCAATGCGTCCAGGACACTCCGTCATAGGCCCATGCCCCCTCCCGAAAGGTGGGGCCACGTTGGTCCCCTTCCGGAAGGTTCTAGAAGATTCGATACAATCGATTAACACGGAACAATTCCAAACCCCAAAAACTGCACTGCCTTATATGAATCTTATTCTCCGGACCATTCCGGAACCTCTCGTGATGTCCCGGATCCCATCCGAGACTCCAAAAAAAATTCATAAACCAATTATCCAATCTATCCTAGCGTCGAGACACGTTAAGTGTGTGACCCTTCGGGTTCGAGAACATGCAGACATGATCTTCTATCAATAATCAACAGCGGAGTGCAGGCACCCATATTGACTCCACACATTCATCGATGATCATATCGGATGAACCACGATGCCGATTCAATCAATCCCATATATATATTCCCTTCGTCTCGCGATATTTTACTTGCGAGATTCGATCGTCGGTACCGTCATACCTAGTTCAATCTCGTTCACGGCAAGTACTTTACTGTTCGTAATCCGATATCACTTTGTGATTAACTCCTTAACCACATGCTTGCAAGCGGTGTTGATATCGATTCGAAAGTGGGCCCAAGTATATCTCTCCGACTTGGGAGGGACAAATTCCATCTCGATACATACAACCCAACAGATACTTTCCGATCACCGAGAGACACCTTTATGATCGCCCTCTCATAGGATGACGTTTGATGACCTCAAAGCTTTCTTCCGGTACCGAGGAGTTGCATTATCTCATGGTCTAAGGAATACAATATTTGACATAGGAAAAGCTTCGCAAAGATGAACACGATGAAACGATCTAATTGCTTCGCTTAGTTTGGGTGCATCCATCATATCATTCTCCCAATGATATGATCTCATTATCAATTGACAACTCATGTCTATGGTTAGGAAACCTTAACCATCATTGATCAATGAGCTAGTCCTTAGAGGCGCATGCAGGACACGGTGTTGTTCACAAACCACACAAGTATTAATGTTTCCGCAATACAATTCTAGCATGGAATATAAACTTTATCATGAACAAGAATTATAATAATAACATCTTTATTATTGCCTCTAGGGCATAATTCCAACAAGATCCCACTTGCACTAGAATCAATAATCTAGTTTACATCTAGCAACAATCTCACACCCATGGCAATCGAGGTGTTGATCATGTTTTACGTGGAAGAGGTTTAGTCAATGGATCTGCGACATTCGGATCCGTATGCACTTTGCTAATCTTCAGATCTCCATCCGCTATATAATCTCGGATTATATGAAACTTGAGTTGATATGCTTGGTCTTTGGATGATATCTTGGTTCCTTAGCGAGTGCTATGGCGCGGTGTTGTCACACAATATCTCCGATGGGTCCAATGCACTTGGAACCACGCCAAGCTCGATGATGAAGTTTCGATCCAAACTCCTTCACTTGACGCTGCGGCAGCCATGTATTCCGCTTCCTTTGTAGATCCTGCGATCACGCTTTGCTTGACTTCTCCGACTCCACTCCTCCATTCAAAATATAAACGTATCCTGTCTGAGATTTGGAATCATCCTTGTCGGTGTCGAAACTAGCATCAACGTAACCTTTTACGACAAGCTGTTCATCACCCCCATAGACTAAGAACATTTCTTTAGTTCTATTTAGGTACTTTAGGATGTTCTTCACGGCTGTCCAGTGTTCCACTCCTGGATCACTTTGATATCTGCTCGTCAAACTAAGAGCATTGGACACATCCGGTCTAGTACACAGCATGGCATACATGATGGAACCTATGGCCGAGGCATAAGGAACTTTGCTCATAGCTTCCCTATCATTTACCATAGCTGGACACTGAGCCTTGCTCAATATCTTACCTGACAACATAGGCACTGAACCTTTCTTTGCCTTATCCATTCTGAACCTTTTCAGAACTTTGTCTAGGTATGTACTCTGGCTTAAAGCTATCAGGCGTCTTTGTCTATCTCTATATATTTTGATGCCCAATATATAAGCAGCTTCACCTAGGTCTTTCATTGAAAAACACTTGTTCAAATAACTCTTCACATCGTTAAGCATGTTGATGTCATTTCCGATAATCAATATGTCATCCACATACAGTACCAGAAACGTCACCGAGCTCCCACTCACTTTCTTGTAGATACAAGCTTCATAGCAATTTGGAACAAATCCAAAACTCTTGATCACTTGATCAAAACGAAGGTT
This sequence comes from Avena longiglumis, assembly GCA_030063025.1. Taxonomy (NCBI): domain Eukaryota; kingdom Viridiplantae; phylum Streptophyta; class Magnoliopsida; order Poales; family Poaceae; genus Avena; species Avena longiglumis. The sequence goes on along the minus strand of CP125973.1, from coordinate 213,997,667 downwards.
CCAACTCCGAGATGCTTGCTTCAGTCCATAAATGGAACGCTGAAGTTTGCATACTTTACTAGCATCCTTAGGATCGACAAAACCTTCGGGTTGCATCATATACAACTCTTCATCAATGTTCCCATTGAGGAAAGCGATCTTGACATCCATCGCCATATTTCATAATCATGAAACGCAGCAATTGCTAATAAAATCCGAATGGACTTAAACATCGCTACACGGAGAAAGTCTCATCGTAGTCAACACCTTGAACTTGTCGAAAACCTTTGCGACAAGCCGTGCTTTATAGACGGTAACATTACCATCGCGTCCATTTTCTTCTTGAATATCCATTTGCACTCAACGGCCTTTCGGTCGCTAGGAGGATCCACCAAAGTCCATACTTGGTTTTCGCTCATGGATCCCAATTGGATTTCATGGCTTCGCCATTTCTCGAGTCTGGGCTCATCATCGCTTCCTCATAGTTCGTGAGGTTCTTGTCTTCTACCAACAAGACGGTCAAGACAGGTCGCCGTACCACTCGGGAGGGGCACGCGACCTTGTCGACTGCGACGTTCGATGTGACATCGTCCGAAGCTTCATGATCCTTGTCATTAGCTTCCTCTATTGTTGGTGCAGGCGGCACTGGAACAATTTCAGGTGCTGCTCTACTCTCCAATTCAAGAGAAGGTTCAATAACCTCGTCTAGCTCTACTTTCCTCCACTCACTTCTTTCGAGAGAAACTCCTTCTCAAGAAAGGAACGTTCTTCATGACAAACACTTTGCCTTGATTACGTGATAGAAGGTATACCCAATAGTTTCCTTAGGGTATCCTATGAAGACGCATTTCTCCGCTTTGGGTTCGAGCTTGTCGGCATCAACTTCTTGGCGTAAGCGCATCCCCAAACTTTAAGAAACGACAACTTAGGTTTAGCACCAAACCACAGTTCATACGGTGTCGTCTCAACGGATTTAGATGGAGCCCTATTTAAAGTGAATGCAGCGGTTTCTAATGCATAACCCCAAAATGATAACGGCAAATCAGTAAGAGACATCATTGATCGGACCATATCTAATAGGGTTCGATTCCGGCGTTCAGACACACCATTGCGCTGTGGTGTTCCGGGTGGCGTGAGTTGTGAAACGATTCCACTTGCTTTAAGATGTGTGAGAAAAGCATAACTCAAATATTCACCTCCACGATCGGATCGTAGAAACTTAATCTTTCTGTTACGATGGTTCTCCAAATCATTCTGAAATTCATTGAACTTTGCAAATGTTTCAGATTTATGTTTCATTAAATAGATATACCCATATCTACTTAAGTCATCGGTAAAAGTGAGGAAATAGCGATATCCACCGCGCGTCGAAACACTCATCGGTCCGCATACATCGGTATGTATGATTTCCAACAAGTCCGTTGCTCGCTCCATCATACCGGAGAACGGGGTTTTGATCATCTTGCCCATGAGGCATGGTTCGCATTTGTCAAATGATTCAAAATCAAGAGACTCCAAAAGTCCATCAGAATAGAGTTTCTTCATGCGTTTTACACCAATATGACCTAGACGACAGTGCCACAAATAAGTAGTATTATCACTATCTACTTTGCATCTCTTAGCCTCAATGTTATGGATGTGTGTTTCATCCCTTTCGAGATTTCGAAGAAATAAACCATTCACAAGAGGTGCATGACCATAAAAGATGTTACTCATATAAATTGAACAACCATTATTCTCCGATTTAAATGAATAACCGTCTTGCAATAAACATGATCTGGAAATAATGTTCATGCTCAACGCAGGCACATAATAACATTTATTAAGGTTTAAAACTAATCCCGAAGGTAAAACTAAGGATAGCGTGCCGACGGACATCACATCAACTCTTGATCCGTTGCCAACGTGCATCGTCACCTCATCCCTCGCAAGCCGCCGTCTATTCCGTAGCTCCTGTTTAGAGTTACAAATATTAGCAACTGAACCGGTATCAAATACCCAGACACTACAACGAGGGCTAGTAAGGAAAACATCAATAACATGTATATCAAATATACCTTTGATAGTGCCAGCCTTCTTGTCCGCTAAGTACTTCGGACAGTTGCGCTTCCAGTGACCCTTGTCCTTGCAATAGAAGCACTCAGTGTCCGGTTTAGGACCAGACTTGAGCTTCTTCTTAGCAGGGGCAACGCGCTTGCCGCCGCCTTTCTTGAAGGGCTTCCTTGCACCCTTACCTTTCTTGAAGGTGGGGGGCTTGTTCACCATCAACACATGATTATTCTTTTTGATGTTCACCTCCGCTACTTTCATCTTAGCAAAGAGCACAGTGATCATATCAGTGGAACCAATCTGATTGTGATCAACTACAAAAAATTTGTAGCTAGGAGTGTCAATCTTGAGCTCCTCTGGAACCATGCAGTCCAGTTGCTCAAGGCGTTGAGTGTAGCCCGACATCTTAATGGCGTGCTCACTAACGGAACTCCCTTCCTCCATCTTGTAGTTAAAGAATTTCTTAGAGATCTCATATCTCTCAGAACGGGCTTGAGTCTGAAACATGTTTTTCAGCTCCTCGAGAATCTCAAAGGGCCCGGCGAACTCCTCAAAACGATTTTGAAGATCCGATTCCATAGCATACAACATGACGATCTTAATCAAATCATAATCATCCTTGCGCGACTGATAAACAGCTTTTTCATCAGCCGGCGCATCTACGGCAGGGGGGTTACCTAACGCTTTCTCAAGGACATAGTCCTTTTGTCCGCCAGACAGAATGATTCTTAGATTGCGGAACCAGTTGGTGAAGTTAGACCCATTGTTTCTAAGCTTTTCTTTCTCAGCAAAAACGTTGAAGTTGAAGTTGGACTTGGCCATTGGATCTACAGTATTTGCAAGTACAATTTAGACTATGTTCATGATAAATAGTTCAACTTAATCAAATTACTAGATGAACTCCCACTAAATTCAACATCCCTCAAGTTGTTTAGTGAACACGATCCAAATTCACCACACCTAATCCGATCATCACGAGAAGAGATGTGGTTTCAATGGTGGACAACAAAGTGTCGATCATATCATTCATATGACTCATGCTTAACCTTTCGGTTCTTGTGTTCCGAGGCCATGTCTGTACATGCTAGGCTCGTCAAGTTAGGCCCAAGTATTTCCGCGTGTGAAAAACTGGCTTGCACCCGTTGTATGTGAGCGTAGAGTCTATAGCACCCGATCATCACGTGATGCTTGGACATGACGAACTTTCGCAACGGTGCATATTTGGGGAGAACACAGTTTTTATCTTGATCTTTAAGTGAGGAATCATCTTATAATGCTACCGTCGCGATCTAAGCATAATAAGATACATAAAGGGATAAACATCACATGCATATAACTTTATGTGACATGGTATATCCAATCCTCGCGCAATGATCTCCATCTTGTGCGTTCCGGCATGATCTCCATCACTCCACCATGATTGCCTCCACCACGAATAGCAACTACAACTATTGCTAACTACTTAGCGATAAAGTAAAGCTATTACATGGCGTATAAGAAGTTGACTCGCAGGTCATACACAATTATAAAGACAACCATATGGCTCCTGCCGGTTGTGTACTCATTGACATGCAAGTCGTGAAACATTACAAAACATGATCATCGCATACAATATACACATCACATCTTGGGCCATACCATATCACAGAAAACACTCCCTGCAAAAACAAGTTAGACGCCTCTACTTTGTTGTTGCATGTTTTACGTGGCTTATGGGAGTAGATGCTAAGAACGATTCTTACCTACGGAAAGCCACAACGGTGATATTATGGTTGCCAAACTCCGGTGTTAATCCCATGACAACTATAGTGAGAGAAACTGGCATCCACCAGCCGCATGTGTGGAACAAGCCACACGTCAAGTGCGGAGCCGGTCTCGCGAACGACGTCGCGTAAGGTTGGCCTGGACCGCTTCAATCTCACTATCCCGCGTCATAAGAAGAACACAAACAAGAGGCTTGCAACATAAAACATCAACGCCCGCAACAACCATGTTGCGTTCTACTCGTGAAACACATCTACGCATAGATCTAGCTCTGATACGACTGAAGGGTTTCGCAGCATAGTAAATCAAAATTTTCTACGGATGCGAACAGAGGGAAAGCCAAGATCTAATCTAGGAGATGCAATAAACGAGAGAGATTGGATTAGATCTTCATACCCTTGAAGATTCGCACTGCGGAACGTTCGTCGGAACGTGGGTGATGTAGTCGTACTCGCTTATCCTCCTCGCGATCCGATCCGATCTAGCACCACAAGTGGCGGTGCCTCCATGAGATTCACACGTGCAGCACCTCGACGTCTCCTCCTTCCTCGGACCAGCGAGTATGGTGGAGAGATAGATTGGATCTACAACACGATGGCGTGGTGTATATGGTGGAGAATTTCTGCTGCAGGGCTTCGCCTACAAACAGTCGGGAGGGAGAGAGGAAGGTAGCAAGGCTGCTAGGGCTTGGAGGAAGGTGTGTAGGGGGGAGGGGGCGCACCACCCCTCTATATATAGAGGGGGGGCGGCCAGCCCTTGCCCCTCCTCCAAGCCTATCTCTAGTTTAAACAATTTAAACTCTCCCTTATCTAGAAATCCTATCTCTAGTTTAAACGATTTAAACTCTCCCTTATCTAGAAATCCTATCTCTAGTTTAAACGAGTTTAAACTTATCTAGGATCGGCTGGGCCCTATGGGGCCTTGTGCCCCTAGCCCAATGCGGCCAGGACACTCCCTCATAGGCCCATGCCCCCTCCCGGAAGGTGGGGCCACGTTGGTCCCCTTCCGGAAGGTTCTAGAAGCTTCCGGTACAATACCGATTAACCTGGAACAATTCCGAACTCCAAAACTGCACTGCCTTATATGAATCTTATTCTCCGGACCATTCGAACCTCTCGTGATATCCGGATCCCATCCGAGACTCGAACAAAAATTCATATACCAATTATCCAATCTATCCTAGCGTCGAGACACGTTAAGTGTGTGACCGCGGTTCGAGAATATGCGCACATGATCTTCTATCAATAATCAACAGCGGGTCCGGCACCCATATTGACTCCCACACATTCATCGATGATCATATCGGATGAACCACGATGCCAGGATTGATCAATCCCATATATATATTCCCTTCAGATCGCGATATTTTACTTGCTCGAGATTCGATCGGGTATCGTCATACCTAGTTCAATCTCGTTCACGAAGTACTTTACTCGTTCCATAATCCGATATCACTTTGTGATTAACTCCTTAACCACATGATTGCAAGCGTGTTGATATCGACACGAGTGGGCAAGTATATCTCTCCGACTTGGGAGGACAAATCCCATCTCGATACATACAACCCAACAAATATTTTCCGATCACCGAGAGACACCTTTATGATCACCCTCTCATAGGATGACGTTTGATGACCTCAAAGCTTTCTTCGGTCGTGGAGTTGCATTATCTCATGGTCTAAGGAATACAATATTTGACATAGGAAAAGCTTCGCAAAGACGAACACGATGACACGATCTAATTGCTCTGCTTTGTTTGGGTCTATCCACCATATCATTCTCCCAATGATATGATCTCATTATCAATTGACAACTCATGTCTATGGTTAGGAAACCTTAACCATCATTGATCAATGAGCTAGTCCATAGAGGCGTACTAGGGACACGGTGTTGTTTACAAACCACACAAGTATTAATGTTTCCGCTTAATACAATTCTAGCATGGAATATAAACTTTATCATGAAAAAGAATTATAATAATAACATCTTTATTATTGCCTCTAGGGCATAATTCCAACACTTTATGGCGTGCTCACTAACGGAACTCCCTTCCTCCATCTTGCAGTTAAAGAACTTCTCGGAGATCTCATATCTCTCAGAACGGGCCTGAGTCTGAAACATGGTTTTCAGCTCCTCGAGAATCTCAAAGGGCCCGGGATACTCTTCAAAACGATTTTGAAGCTCCGGTTCCATAGCAAACAACATGGTGCTCTGTCACATCCCAAGATTTTCCAAATCTTGTAATGTGAAAATAAAGGAATAAAATAAAACCTTGTTGATTTTCAGAGTCAGAAGAAACTTTTTGGGTTTAAATAGAACCCCAAACCCATTTGAATTAAATAAATCCCAAAGGAATTTAATGAGTTAAACATTTAAGTAATGGTAATTAAAAAGTTTTTGAAATTACTATTATGGAATCAATTAATAAAAGTTTTGGAAGTCAAAAGAAAAGATGAGTTTATAAATAAAGAATATTTTATAAAGCCGAATTAAAACCTTGGCCAAGATTCGGAAAATTTAAAACATTTTATTTAAATAAAATTAGCAAAGATTTGTTTAAATAAACTAATAAGAATTTTAATAGCCAACTTTATTTAAATAAAAGGTTTTACCAATTTAATTGAAACATCAAATCTTATTAAAATAAGTGTTCCAAATGTTGATATTCACAAATAAAACCTACTAAAGTGTTTTAGGCTTTATTGTAAATTGCAAAATAAATATTTCAATAAATAAAGTCTTATTGGAATTAATAATGGAAGTCTATTATATTTAATTAATGATGGACCCTAAAATAAAACGTTATTTTGTTTAAATAAGTTTCCAAATATTCTATGTTACCTAAATAAAACCTATTGGTTGGTTTTGAAAATATTTGGATTTCAAATAAGGAATAGTTAAATTTATATCAAACCCTATTTGATTAATAAACCATGATCCATTTATTTAATTAATAAATGGAACCTAAAAAGATTTAAAATATTATTTTGTTTTAGAATGTGAATTATGATGATAAACATAACCAAATTCATAGCTTCAAAGTTTGATGATTGTTTGAATAGATTTGAGTGTGAATTGTTTGTTTGAAATTCACAACAGAAATCAGAAATAGAAAAGGAAAAAGTTACAGAATAAAAAAAATGGAGTTTGGCCAACCCAACCCAGGCAGCCCAATAAGCCCACCAACCAGCCCAGCTCCTTTCCCCGCAGAAAACGATTCGAACCAACTACCTGACCCGCACAGAGAATGACCGGTGGACCTCTCCCTTACTCTTTTCCCCGCTGACAGGTAGACCCCACCGCTACTGTTCGTCGTCCTCACCCGCGCGACCCCTTCTCCCCAAACCGCGCTGCCGTTCCCTGTCGTTAATCCGCACGCTTAATTCCTCATAATGGCTGCGTTAATCTCGCCTCTGACCTTGCGTACTTAAGAGCTAGTGCCTTCCCCTCCGCTCTCTGTCACCACGCCGACTCGCCCCAGGCTGCTCCATTTCGAGACCACCCTCGGTCCGACGAGCTTCCTCTGTCGATTCCGGCCAAACCACACCTTCCCGAGCCTCCCTGAGCACGCTAGCATCTTCCCCACTCCCAGACGCTTCTCCCCGTGCCTTCAATCATGGGCGCCCGGGCGTCGGCCGACAGCTCCGATAGGCCGTCCGTTTCTACTCCGGCGACGACTTTCAGGTGAACCAGACCGCCCCGACCCCTCTCGTTCACGCACACAGCATCGCCTTGCTCTTGCGCATCTGAATGTGCTCCTGTCTTACCTTAGGGCGATCTGCAGCGACGACTCCTACCGTCACCACCGTCTGGCTTAACTCCGACGAGCACTTCTGGTATGCATCTGACCACCCCGCGCCTCCTCGTTCACACTCCCGCACTTGCCAACCCTTTCTGCATCTAACTGCGTCGTTATTTTGCTTTGGGGTGATCCTCAGCGACGTCTACAACGACCACCTAAAGCACCCGACGCCGACCTCCACTCTGGCGAGGAATTACTGCAGACCCTGAGCGCCCCGCGACCAACCGACCGTGCCCCGAGCATCACCTCGATCTCGCGATCACGGTGAGCGTTCTCACCTCGTACTTTGCTTCCTAGAACCGCCGATAGCCGCAGCCAGACCGTCGCCGCCGCGCGCAGCCACCGAGCGCCGCCGGAATTTGGCAAACATGCTAGTGACCGTTAGATTTAGATCTAACGTACAGGAAAAAAAGTGGGCGAAGGGGTATCGAGCAACCAGCGCCGTGCGATCCCACTTAGATCCAACGATCCAGAGAGATCGATCCACCCGAACCGGTATAGTCCAGTTAAAACACGTCGCGTGTCACCTATTTTGTTTTAAAAGAAATTTGAAAACAGATTTATTTGCAAACTTCAAACCCTTGTAACTTTCAAACCACACGTCCAAAAATTGCAAATTTTATGTCGTTGGATTCAGGAGAACAAGCCCTATCCAACCATGGCCTTAGTTTCGAAAATAGTATCTGTTAGCTTGTTTGAAATTGCAGATCCTTTTGTGAGCTTGTTTAGAATAGAAAAATTGTTTAAAATTGATTTTAGGATTAAATCTTTTGCAAAATGGATTTAGGTGACCTTACTGACCCTAGGAACCAACCCTTGGTGTTAAAAATTATTTTGGTATAATTTAGGCTGAATTATTTGACTTAACCATATTCGAGCCAAATAAAATTATGGATTTTACTATGGAAAAGTTTTTGCAAAGAAAACTTTGAGGAAATGTTTTGGATCAAAACCTACTGACCCAAAAACACCAAGTTTTACAATGACAACTCACTTGGTGAAAAACATAAGGTTTTGCTTTAAATAAAGAAACTATTTTTCATCACATAAATAATGAGTGGTTTGGAAATGGTTTAAGGATAAAACACATGTGCAAAATGACCTTGCCATCTTGGTAAATGACCAATTTGGAACTTACAAAGTTTAGAAACCTAGTAGAGACCATCCTTACCATAGAACCAACCATTGCATACTTATGCATGTCTTAGATTCCATTACCTGTGTGTGTGGAATGTTGTTTGAATATTGGTTTGGAATGCTACTTGATACCATGCTTGTTTGATTGATTGTAGTGAAATTAGCAAAGTGTGAGGCTAGCAAGATCAAGAAGTAAACCCTCATTCCCTACCAAAAAGGCAAGTTACACTATCATACAAATGCCCTATTATTTTCATTATACTTAATGGATTATGAAAACATGAATGAAAAAGATATCTTTATACTTATGCTATGCTAAATCCTAATAGGATTCCCTATACACTCCTTAGTGAAAATATTGTAGTTGTACATGCTTAGCCATACTTATTTGAAAAGAAAGATACATGTTGAGATTTTACAAAGTTGAGAAAAAGACTTGTGTTTTACATAATAAAACAAGGACTCAATGAACCACCTAGGTGGAGGATACTTTAAGTTTTGGAGAAGGTGGCAACAAAAGGAACCATGTCTATGGGAATCACTTTGTGTTGTGCTCCAAAAGAAAACCACCTAGGAAACTTAGAGATTGAACATGTTTCTCCAATTGTGGCTTTCGTGTGCAACCACATGCTATTATGGCTCTGGCTTAGTCAACTACATTAGGAAGACCCATACATTGTCTTTAGTTACCGGACATGGGGATCTGGAATGCTTCATGGGGGCTGAAGACAAGCTAGAAATGATGTGTATGGGGGGACCTTTTGGAAAGACTTCGTCACATTCTCAGTCTGCCGATACTCCAACTTGGTGAGCACTAATCCAGTAGGCCACTGGTGGCAACAAGATGGGATTGTGTCATGTGGGTAAAGTGTACTCCTTCTGCAGAAGCTAAATAAATCTAAGTACTTAGCCGTGTCCCCGGTTATGGACAATACTGAGCAACTAAAGTTTGAACTATGGGATATCTCGACATTCCAACTTCTAATATAAAAACTTGATGCACTTGGGGGTACCAAGGAATTCAAAGAGATTTGTTAAGCTTGTTGCACTTGGGGAGTTACCAAGGTGCTCAAGAGCATGATGTACTTGGGGTTACCAAAGAACTCATGAGATTTCATAAAACTTGTTGCACTTGGGGTTACCAAGTAGCTCAAGAGATTTTGACAAGGACTTGAACACTTGAGTTTCTACCAAGGGTTCAAGGGATTCTTGGGAAAGAAATTTGACAAAGGACTTAAAACCCTTTTTGAAAAGATAGGATAAAATATTGCTTTATGCAAATAAGCCTTAAACTCTACCTAGCCAAATGTGCATATAATGATAGGATCTACTCTTATTATACATAGAAGTGAAACTTGCCAATACAATTCAAAATGTATTGACCCTGGTGGCTGTAACTTGTAATGTTGCAGGTTGATTGTTTTAAAATGAAGATTGTTTGATTGACTAGGACTACAAAGTCTACAACCAACATCTGCCTGTGGCACTTTGAAGATGAAGGACCCATGACTATAGATATTCCGCTGCAATGTAATGTAATAGCCAAATGAGCTATGTATGATGTAATAGAATTATGTTATTCCTGGTTATAAAGTTATAATATGACCTTTGTATCTTGATATTACATCTTAACTGTGGATGCTAGCTAGTGATCCAGGGACTAGCATTGTAAAACACAGGAGGACTCTACCTTATTAGGTTGGGACCTCTACATGCTCTTAATCACACCATAATCATCTTTGCGCGATCGATGATGCAGCTTTCTCATCACCGGTAGCTGTGAGGGTCACCTAACGCTTTCCCAAGGACATAGTCCTTTTGTCCGCCAAACAGAATGATTCTTAGATTGCGGAACCAATTGGTGAAGTTAGACCCATTGTTTCTAAGCTTTTCCTTCTCAGAAAAAACGTTGAAGTTGAAGTTGGACTTGGCCATGTGATCTACAGTATTTGCAAGTACAACTTAGAATATGTTCATGATAAATAGTTCAATTTAATCAAATTACTAGATGAACTCCCACTAAATTCAACATCCCTCAAGTTGTTTAGTGAACACGATCCAAATTCACCACACCTAATCCGATCATCACGAGAAGAGATGTGTTTTCAATGGTGGACAACAAAGTGTCGATCATATCACTCATATGACTCATGCTTAACCTTTCAGTTCTTGTGTTCCGAGGCCATGTCTGTACATGCTAGGCTCGTCAAGCTAGACCCAAGTATTTCTGCGTGTGCAAAACTGGCTTGCACCCGTTGTATGTGAGCGTAGATTCTATAGCACCCGATCATCACGTGATGCTTGGACACTTTAACTTTCGCAACGGTGCATATTTGGGGAGAACACAGTTTTATCTTGATCTTTAAGTGAGGAATCATCTTATAATGCTACCGTCATGATCTAAGCATAATAAGATACATAAAGGATAAACATCACATGCATATAACTTTATGTGACATGGTATAGCCAATCCTCAAGAATGATCTCCATCTTGTGCTCCGCATGATCTCCATCACTCCACCATGATTGCCTCCACCACGAATAGCAACTACAACTATTGCTAACTACTTAGCGATAAAGTAAAGCTATTATATGGCGTATAAGAAGTTGACTCGCAGGTCATACACAATTATAAAGACAACCATATATTCTCCGTTGTGTGCTCATCGACATGCAAGTCGTGAAACATTACAAAACATGATCATCGCATACAATATACACATCACATCTTGGGCCATACCATATCACAAAAACACTCCTGCAAAACAAAGTTAGACGCCTCTACTTTCTTTGCATATTTTACGTGGCTTATGGGAGTAGATGCTAAGAACGATTCTTACCTACGGAAAGCCACAACGGTGATATTATGGTTGCCAAACTCCGGTGTTAATCCCATGACAACCATAGTGAGAGAAACCGACATCCACCACCGCATGTGTGGAACAAGCCACACGTCAAGTGCGAGCGGTCTCATGACGACGTCGCGTAAGGTTGGCCTGGACCGCTTCAATCTCACTATCCCGTGTCATAAGAAGAACACAAACAAGAGGCTTGCAACAGAAAACATCAACGCCCGCAACAACCATGTTGTGTTCTACTCGTGAAACACATCTACGCATAGATCTAGCTCGATACCCTTGAAGGGTTTCGCGACATAGTAAATCAAAATTTTCTACGGATGCGAGCAGAGGAAAGCCAAGATCTAATCTAGGAGATGCAATCAACGAGAGAGATTGGATTAGATCTTCATACCCTTGAAGATTCGCGACAGTGAGCGTTAAACGGGCGTGGGTGATGTAGTGCTCGCTTATCCTCCTCGCGATCCGATCCGATCTAGCACCACAAGTGGCAGTGCCTCCGTGAGATGCACACGTGCAGCACCTCGACGTATCCTCCTTCCTCGGACCACCAAGTATGGTGGAGAGATTGGATCTACAACACGACGGCGTGGTGTATATGGTGGAGAATTTCTGCAGCAGGGCTTCGCCTACAAACAGTCGGGAGGGAGAGAGGAAAGCAGCAAGGCGGCTAGGTTTTGGAGGAGAGGTGTGTGGGGTTGGTGCGCCCCCACCCCTGTTTATATAGAGGGGGGCGCAGCCCTAGCCCCTCCCCAAGCCCAAAGGATAAGGAGTGGGGGGCATGGACTCTCCCCTCTTCTAGAAACCCTATCTCTAGTTTAAACAATTTAAACTCTCTAGGATCGGCTGGGCCCTATGGGGCCTTGTGCCCCTGGACCAATGCGGCCAGGACACTCCCTCATAGGCCCATGCCCCCTCCCGAAAGGTGGGGCCACGTTGGTCCCCTTTCGGAAGGTTCTAGAAGCTTCCGGTACAATACCGATTAACCCGGAACAATTCCGAACTCCAAAAACTGCACTGCCTTATATGAATCTTATTGTCCGGACCATTCCGGAACCTCTCGTGATGTCTCGGATCCCATCCGAGACTCCGAAAAAAAATTCATAAACCAATTATCCAATCTATCCTAGCGTCGAGACACGTTAAGTGTGTGATCCTGCGGGTTCGAGAATATGCAGACATGATCTTCTATCAATAATCAACAGCGGGGTCTGGGCACCCATATTGACTCCCACACATTCATCGATGATCATATCGGATGAACCACGATGCCAGGATTCAATCAATCCCATATATATATTCCCTTCGTCTCGCGATATTTTACTTGCCCGAGATTCGATCGTGCAGTCATACCTAGTTCAATCTCGTTCACAAGTACTTTACTCGTTCCGTAATCCGATATCACTTTGTGATTAACTCCTTAACCACATGCTTGCAAGCGGTGTTGATATCGATTACCGAGTGGGCCCGAAGTATATCTCTCCGACTTGGGAGGGACAAATTCCATATCGATACATACAACCCAACAGATACTTTCCGATCACCTGAGAGACACCTTTATGATCACCCTCTCATAGGATGACGTTTGATGACCTCAAAGCTTTCTTCCGGTACCAGGGAGTTGCATTATCTCATGGTCTAAGGAATACAATATTTGACATAGGAAAAGCTTCGCAAAGATGAACACGATGAAACGATCTAATTGCTTCGCTTAGTTTGGGTCTGTCCATCATATCATTCTCCCAATGATATGATCTCATTATTAATTGACAACTCATGTCTATGGTTAGGAAACCTTAACCATCATTGATCAATGAGCTAGTCCTTAGAGGCGTACCAGGGACACGGTGTTGTTCACAAACCACACAAGTATTAATGTTTCCGCTTAATACAATTCTAGCATGGAATATAAACTTTATCATGAACAAGAATTATAATAATAACATCTTTATTATTGCCTCTAGGGCATAATTCCAACAGTTTTATTAAACAAAACACAAGTCCTTGACTTATAAATATTTTCTCATAGCATGAATATATAACCACCCTAGGTTGCTACTAGCTAGGCTAAGCATGGTGTTGATAAGAATCTTAACTTAGAAATTTCTAGCAATTATACAACTACTAGGATTTCCCAAGCATAGCATATAGATCAAAATATTCATGCAAGACTTAGCAAAATATTTCTAATGCATAGTTGAAAGCATAGGAATAAAATCATGAAGCACCACTTGCCTTGGTAGTTTGGAGAGTAGCAACAATCCTCAAAATCACAATCACTATTTGCACCAAAATCTATACATAAAATAATGGCACAAAATCACAAACACAATATATACAAATAAAAATACATGAATATATGCAATATGCCATGTGATGGTTTTATACACCAAACAAGACAAGTGCACAATACTGAATCATAAACAAGTCCAAAACTTGACAAATAAACTTTATTTGATTAGCAAAAACTTTTCCAAATAATTAATATACACATTTTATGCCTACAAATGTTTCTGCAAAAACAACCACTTTCACAGAGGCAAAAGATTAAACACATTGCATAAACAGAAAGGTCTTTCTCTCCTGATTCCAATGATATAAAATTTGTCAAAATTGGACGTGGGAATCAAAAGTTATGAATTAAACAAGTTTAAACATCTAATAGATATAAAATCTGATTTTAAATCTAAGAACTGGCCACGCCGCTGCTCGATTTGATGGTACCGCATACCTTGGATCGTGCTCGCGCACTGTCAGATCTACTTAAAACCAGCGGCTCAGATCTGCCCGTACCTCTTCGCCTGGCTTCTAATCTAAACCACCGGATCTAGATCCAGTGGATCAAATCTCTCTGACTCTAAATCGGCGGCGCTCATGGGAACAGCGGCGGCGACGGCTCTGCTGGCGATGGTGCGACGATTCTAGCGAGGGCTGGGGGTAATGGTGAAGCTTACCGGCATCGCAAGGTTGCGAGGAAGCTCCAGATGTTGTTGGCGTGGACAGGGGCAAGCTGTTGTGGCCGTGGGAGCTCGTCGGAGTCGGGGACATCATCGGGCTTAGGTGGACGGCAACGTTGGTGACGTTCTGATCCGACCTAACACAAACGGAAGGCATCAGCGTGTGCACATCGTTCAGGCGAACATGATAGGGTCAAGGGAAAGGCACGGGGCGGTCGAACCTCACCAAAATTTCTTGTCGGAGTTGGAGACGGCGTCGGGAGTTTGCGGTGCTCGACGGATTCGATGACCTGGGGAAGTACAAGTCGAACCAAAGGTGTCAGAAGAAGCGCGAGATGATTGCGAAGCAGCTCGCGTGAACCAGAAAGCAAGGCGTGCTCGGAACTCACCATGATGGCTCGCCGGAGTGGTTCGAGACAGCGGCAGCGCGAGCTCGATTGTGGACAGCCTAGCGGCACTATGTGGTTGGTGAGTGAGGGGAATGGAGCAGAGTGAGGAGGGGTTTAAGTAGCCGGGGCGAGAGAGGGAGTTATGCCTGCAGTAACACGTAATCAAGCGCGAGATCGTCAGGAAGAAACGGCCGCGGCGGAGCTGGTCGTGGGCGTGATTTGGGGACGAAGGGGTGACGTGGAGGTGGGTCCGGGGCGTCAACGAGAGGGGGGGTGCTCGCGTGGGTGAGAAACAGAGGGAGAGGGAAACCCCGGGTGGGCTGGTTGTTGGGCTGGATCCAGTGTTGGGCCAGATTGGCAACGCTGGCCCTTTTTCTTTTCTTTATTCCTTTTCTATTTCTGTTTTGATTTTCTGGATTCATTATCAAATGAATTCAAATGCAATTTGAATTCAAATCTTTTCTGGATTTTTGTAGAGTGTAACACTCATATTTTTGGGCATAAAACCATGTGGTCTCTCTGTACTAGCTTGGTACCTTTGATTAAACAAAATAAACAGTGCTAAAGCACTTGATTTGAATAAGTTTTGAAAATGGTTTTAAAACCATATCTGTTATTTAAATTTTGGTCCAAGCACTAACATTCAACCAAAAAAACAAGAGAGCAAGCAAAGCTTGGTTAAAACAAATAATTTCTCATTGGATAGTAGCATTGGATCAATGCTTTGTCTACATAAAATAATAGCACTTAGTGCTTCTGTTTACTTGAAATGAGTTTGATATTTGGTTCCTAAATGATATGCATGCATGGATGATATGCAATCCTTGAAAACATGATTTTAGGGATGTTAGATTTGTTTGTTTCACATATAGAAAACATATCAAGAGTGGTATTCATATTTTCCCTCATGGAGTAGCAAAACATAAATGCACATGACACCTTCAAAGTTCATAAGGGTGACTAGATACAAATAGTTTAAGAACAAGCAATATCAAAATTTTGAATCAATCAATAAGTTTTGGGACAATGCACATAAATTTAAGAATGACAACTATGCTCTCTTAATTGGTGCATAAATATAGAAGATGGAGACTCAACATAAAAGTAAGAAGAAAGGCCCTTCATAAAGGTAAGCAGAGATTTCAAGTTATTATGGTACTTATTAGCTTTCAGCTCTCATTGCCCCTATCATAAGCATATTAAAGTGATTAAGGTTAAAGTGAAACAAATATGGAGTATATGCTTGACAAATCATCAGTTGGTAATGTCATGTCCCTTGAGTACGAGGGTTGTTCCTCATGCTACTCAACTTTAGTCACAAGCACGTTCTTGTCATTGTAAGTATATGTGTATCATAGAGAACCGCCAACGTGGTACCCCTTGCCCCATGACACAGGAGCTATCCCATATCAAAATGACAAGGCAACAGACAATGAGCATCTCAACAATCTTCTTATTTACCATGGATATGTTGCTATTTTTTCTTTTTCTCTTTTTTTTTATTTTTTTCTGAAGATGCTTCATGGATTGCTCACTATGGTGATGCTGCAAGTTTCCACCATGATTAGGCATGGCTTAGGCTAGTAGCCCAGGCGTTTCTCTAACACATATATAATACTCCATGGACTTACGAGCTCCCCTTTTATTTCACACCGCCGACATCCATAAACAAAAGATCATAATATCAACTGGGTAATATGTACAAGTGTTGAAAGCGTTCCCCATGACAGCATGGTTCTGCTAATTCCCAACTTATAAGTGTAAGCATATACAACATAGAGGACACAATGGTTCAAGTTTATTAGGTGCAAGAAAGTAAAGTGTGCCATCAAGTTTGTGAGAGCTTTAATCACTAATTTTCACATAACAAGTTTAATTTGGAAGATAGATAAAACATGAATATACTTGGAATGGTGTAACACACCATGCATAGGAATTTATAGTGGACTATTTGGAATTATTTGGTTTCTTGGGAGTTGGATGCACGAGTAGAGCTTACTCAGTACAAGTGAAGGCTAGCAAAATACTGGGAGCAACCAACTAAGAGAGCAATAATGCCCATAATCATGCAGAGCGACAAAACATTATCAACTAAAGCATAAAGTGGTATCACAAGTCAAAAAATAAATGATCATAGAGGCTAGGTGACTGGTTCATAGTCTTAACATGGTGTAAGCATGTTGTTGGGCGACGCGGAGATAAAACAAAAAAAAACCTCTAATATGGTGATCCCAAGATCTAGCTAAGGTAGAAGGCCACGAGGTTTACCACTAGACGCGCAGTTGCGGATTACTGATGAAGCGCGTCAGTTGATGCAGTGTAGTCCTTTGCAATCCGATCGTCCTGGTGCTGATCGTACAACACCTCTGTTGGTATCCACACGTACAAGGAGGAGCACCGGCGGCGAACTGCTAGGTTCGATATGACGGCAGGACTGCTGTGGAGCTAGGGTTTCCAACACATGGAATGACCTAACCGATCAATGATTAACCTTTCTGGGTTACGGTGCTCCACTATATATAGGGAGTGAACGTGGGCTCCACTCTCTTGGCCCATTCACTTAATCCCATATAACACTAGTCATCGTGAGTCCGACTCGCTGACTCAGTCCTAATCCAGCTCGGGTCCAACCCAACCAGATTTCCAGTTCAGATCCAATCCAAACTTGCTCTCGCTCTTAAGTGTGTGACCCCGCAGGCTCATGGCTACTTGGACACGATTAGAGTCCGACTCTAAATCGATCAGTCGGTAGCGGATCCTAGCAGAATGTGCCGACTCCCAAGTACCAAAGAGTCATGACGACTTGCCTTTCCAATGTGACTTGCGTCCGAGTCCCTTTTGCCTCAAGATATACCTTGTCAGACTATAGGAGAATATATGTCATCCCTTAAATAGTCCGACTCTCTTCTCGATCCGAGATAAGTGATTCACCCGACTAACTCTTAGTCGATCTCCCCGGTTAACACTTAACCGAGTCGTGCATGGCCATGCTTTCCGAATCATATCATCCTAGCATCAGCATCGCACGGCGAACTCGGTAAGCCCCTTCCCCCTCTCCCACGCGACCTAGAACGCCGGTAGCAGTTCTGACAGAGGCGCCGCCGCCAGTCGCCGCCGCTAGCGCCGCTCGACTTTGGTCAAAGCAACAGCCGCCGTTAGATCTGCATCGTAGGGATTAGATTAGAACGGGGACGAACCATTTTCTTTAGATCTGGCACGTTGGATCTAAGTTGATCCTACGGCGCGGAAGCACGATCTGACGCGAAGCGGTATCGGCCAGTAGAAACACGCTGCGTGGCACAGAGATCGTTTTAAAATTTGAATTAGATCTATTAGATGTTCAAATTTGTTTTGTTTGTAACTTTTGATTCCCACGTTAGATTTTTACAATATACCGTTGGAATAAGGAGAGCAAGCTCTTTCAGATTATGCAATGTGTTTAATGTTTTGCATCTGTTAAAATGGTTTCTTTTGCAGAAACTTGTGTAGGGCTATTTTGATTATATGAAATATTTAGGAATTTGTTTAGGGGTTAAATCAATATTGTTTGGCAAGTTTTTAACTTGTTAGTGAATCAGTACTGTTTACTTGCTTGGTTGATTTTTAAAAAAATCATCATATACCATCTTGCATGCATGCATATATTTTTGATTGTATATGTTTTGTGTGTAATTTGTTGCTACCAATATTTGTGTAGATTTTGGTGCTAGTGATTGTGATTGTGAGGAGTGATACTCTCCCAACTACCAAGGCAAGTGGTACTTCATGAATATTATCATTCCTATGTTTTCTACTAAGCATTAGAAATATTTTTGTTAGACATGCATGCTATATTTTGCTTATATGCCATGTTGGGAAATCCTAGTAGTTGTAGAATTGCTAGAAAATTTTCTAAGTTAAGGTACTATCTATGCCATGCTTAGCCTAGCTAGTAGCAACCAAGGGTTGGTGAAATATATACATGCTATGATGAAAATATTTATAAGTCCTTTGGACTTGTGTTTTGCCTAATAAAACAACTAAGTTAATGAAACACTTGGGTGGAATGGAAGGAAATGTTTATGTTGAGTGGTTACACAAGGCCCATTTCTATGGTTTACCTTGTGTATCTCACTTGTGGTAATCCACCCAGGAACAAAGAGATTTTAGAGGCCAAGTGTTAAGAAGCTTCTAGTGCAGCCACTTGGCAATATGGGCTCTGCCTGGATCACATAAATTGCTAGAACTTAGCCATTTGGACAGTTGGTGGTAGTGGGATGATAGGTTGGAACGCGTCCATTTGGTCTAAGGGAAGGCTTCTGAAAGGTCTTGTCTTGGTGAAACCAAGTCTGGTGGGGAAAGTGCACAACCTCTGCAGATGGAAAAATCTAAGTACTTAGCCAAGTCCATGGCAATGGACAACTTGAGCATCAAGACATGGAAGCTATCAAGAATCTTCTCATCCCAATTTCTAAGTAAAATTTGTGGGTGAACAAGGGTGAAGGACCTCAATGTCTATTGGTGGTTCCTTGGGAAAAGTTTTGACAAAGAAAAATTTAGTGATTTCAACTAATAGGAAAAACCTATTTTGAGCAAAGAAAGCCAAGCTACACTTAGCCAAATTGCATATAGTATCTAGTCCACTTAAAATTTTACTAAGGTATCACTTACCAATACTATTCCAAAGTATTGACCCACTGTGGCTGTAACTTGTGATGTTGCAGGTTACTCTGATGAGGATTAGGTGTCATGAGTCTACACTCAACATGTTTGCCTGTGGCACATGAAGATGAAGACTTTTATTCATTTACTTATTCAAACTCTTGTATTAGGCCTGTGGCCTTGGAGTTGTAAAGACTATGTTTATCTCTCGAATGGCTGTAATAAATGACCTTTGTATCTGTGTACTTCATCTTAAACGTGGATGCTAGCATTGATCCAGGGACTAGCATTGCAATCACAGGGATCCTTTTCCTTTATAAAGGAGGGATCTTACAGATGGTATCAGAGCACTGTGTTTCCTGTAGGATTATGACCCTAGGATTGGAAACCACTAAGGAAAAATTTTCAGCAACTTGTACACTTGTCTATTCTTCTCGTAAACTTTTCTAATCTTCTTCCTCATCTCTATTTGTAGATGAACTCCATCAACGAAGCCGTAAGGAATGGACCACTCATGACAATGACTTTGGAGTGTGAGACAGAATTCCCAAAGGCTCTCAAGGACCTCATGGTTGCATTAGAGATACAAGGTGCAGCTGTGTACAAAGGTTTTCCTGTGATGGATGAAGGAGTGGAATACTGGTGGGTGCAACTTCACTTGTATAAAAACAAGGAAGACAACCACCAGGAAAAAGAATTCTGCATGTTCACCAATTCAGTGGTGCACACTACATTCTTTGAATCAGCAAGGGATGCAGCTTGGAAGACCATCAAAGAACTTGGTGATAGAGTCAAGTGCAGAATGCTCAACCTCCAAAATGATCTAAGGAAAGAAAAGGAACATACCCAAGAGTTGTAAGCTACCAACCAAACCTTAAGAGGAGACATTATAGACTTAGTGATGGAGTCATGTGAGCAAGATAGGATGATTGCTTCTAGAAACATTGTGTTAGCCAACATATCCAGTGAGATAGGATTGTAAACGTACTTCGTTAGTTGGACCACCACTTATCACCTTATTTTCCAAATGTTGCTTTAAAATAAGATTGAACCTTGGATGTTGTAATGGTTTCATGTATGCATGACTTGTGTGTTTTGCTTTCCAAGGATATGTATGTGATGTTTTGCCTTATGTTGTAACTTAAATTGTGTTGTTCTAACTTTTGTATCTTATAAATAGATGCCTACTATTACCATCAACACTGTTGAGGAGTTCCAGGTTACCCGCTTTGGTCCTCGTATCGTTGAGCTTACTACTTTGCTCAATCTCCCTCTTCCTACCATCATGGTGCTTCCCCTCACCAAGTTTGAGAGGAAGGACCTCTGGGGCTTCAAGGTCAACCAGCCCGGATGCCAGACTAAGCCAACCACGGAGGCTATCGTCTTCAAGCTCATGCACGACAACAAGGAGAGAGGCCTTGAGGTAGTCATGCAGGATCTGATAGGACGTCTGCTAGGGAGACACTCCAGACAGGTTAGAGGTACTCACTTCCACGTCTTCGGTAGACGTGATGAGGATGGAGAGTCCATCGACTTCGAGGACGATTCGAGGGACACAGCAGAGCCGATTCGTCTGTACCTCCAGGACTTAGAGTCTCTCATTAGGCACGTGGACACCGACAGGACCAACGTCATGCTCAACAATGACGAACTCCAGGTGCAGCTTCGCGAGAAGCACAAGCTCTTCGCGGAGCAAGACGAGATAGTCAAGGAAATGGAGGCGAAGTTTGAGAGACAGGACAGGAAGTTCAAGAGTCTGGAGAAGCATGTCCAGGATAGAAACAAGAAGATCCGGGACATGACTGAAGAACTGCAGTCCAAGGACTTCGAGCTCGAGCAACAGCAGACGGTGATTGAGAGGCTTCGTTCCCAAAAGATGGCTCTCAAGGCCAAGATAGAGACCTTGACCACTAGTGTCGAGGAATACAAGACCGCGATGGAGAACGCAGGTCTTACCTTTTTCGAGGAGGAGATTGATGCCGAGGAGTAGATTTGACTACTCATTTATCTTTTATTATCATACTTGTTGCTTGAGAACTTGTTATTGACCATCCGACATGTGGATGGCTTGTTATTTGTGTGTGTTTTACTTTGCGAACTTGTTATTTTGTTGAACCTTTATCATTGTGTTGCATGCTTTGTGTTTGTTTATGTGATGTAATGTGCATGAAAGCATCTATGGGTATCTCATTCTTACCTCTATTGAACAAACCACAGATGCCTCCCCATCGTGCAAACCCCAACCCCAACAACAACAACAACATCACTCCAGAAATGCAGCAAATGATGACCGCTCAAACTCAGCTAATGCAGATGATGACGACGTTCATCCAGAACCAAAACAACAACAATAACAACAATAAAAACAAAAATAACAACAACAACAACCCACCGGGTTTTGATATGCTTACCAGGTTCTTGAGATTGAGGCCAGCAAAGTTCTCAGGGACGACTGATCCCATGTTGGACAATGATTGGCTACGTTCTGTGAACAAGGACTTGGTAACCGTGGGCTGTACTGATGCTGAAAAGGTCAGATTTGCAGCACATTTGCTGGAAGGACCAGCCGCCACTTGGTGGGATAATTTTCAGATCACCACTCCCATAGACGATGTGACATGGGCTATCTTTGAGGATGGCTTTCGCACTACTCATATCTCATCTGTAGTGATGAGTCTGAAAAAGAAGGAGTTCCATAACCTGAAGCAGCGCCACCGCAGCGTGGCCGAATATATTGAGGAGTTCAACAATCTGGCGCGTTATGCACCAGATGAAGTTGACACAGATACTAAGAGGAAAGAAAAGTTCCTCGAAGGGTTGAATGATGAGCTGAATCTGCAGTTGGCTGTGGCCTATGTTCCCACTTATCAGTCTCTCTGTGACAAGGCTAATATTTTGGAGAACAAAATGAAACAAGTTGAGAGCAGGAAGAGAAAGCACTCAGACAAGCACAGCTCGGGATCGTCTCACAAACGTTCCCATTATGATGATAGTGGAAGCTCAGGATCCCACAAGCATGGGAAATTCAACAAGCACCACAACCACAACCGTCATGACAACAAGCATCACCGTAGTCATGACAATGACAAGTACAAGAACCACAAGGGTGGATACAAGAGCCACCACAGTGGTAATGGAAGTGGAAGTGGAAGTCAGCCTGTCAAGAAGGACATTAGTCAGGTTGAATGCTTCAAGTGCAAGAAGATGGGGAATTATGCAAATGAATGCCCAAAAAAGAAAGTTGAAGGACCCAACAAGCCCAACCCTTTTCAGAAGGGACAGGTGAACCACATCAATGTGGAGGAAATCTATGAGGAGCCTGATGCTGTGGCTGGTAAGTTCAAACTCAATTCTGTTCCAGCATTTGTTCTCTTTGATACTGGTGCATCTCATTCATTCATATCAAGAGCATTTGTTGAAAGAAATGAACTTCCGGTAGAAACTATTGGGTGTCCCATAAAAGTAAGTTCTCCTGGTGGAGAAATGATAGTGAATTCAGGATGTCATGATCTAGTCATAGAATTTGGGAAGTATAAGTTTCCCGTTAACTTGATAATCCTAAACTCCCAAGGATTGGATGTCATTTTGGGAATGGAATGGATGACTAAGCACAAGGGAGTAATAGATTGTGCCAACCATACTATCTCACTCACAACTCCAGAAAATAAAAGGATCAGATTCAAGACCAACTTTGAAGCAAGAAGGAGTATGATAAATTCTCTTAAGGGGGTTAGCATGGACAGTGTGCCAATTGTGAGTGAGTATCCGGACGTGTTTCCGGAAGAATTGCCGGGAATGCCACCAGATAGAGATGTGGAGTTTCTGATAGATTTGGTACCAGGATCTGGACCAATAGAAAAGAGACCTTATAAAATGTCAGTGGATGAACTGAAAGAACTCAAGAAACAACTTGGAGAACAGTTGCAGAAAGGATTTATTCAACCAAGTTCTTCATCTTGGGGAGCCCCAGTTTTATTCGTGGAGAAGAAGGATAGAAGTCAAAGGTTATGCACAGATTACCGTTCACTCAACGAGGTGACTATCAAGAACAAATACCCTTTGCCTAGAATCAATGACTTGTTTGGTTAGCTAGAAGGAGCTTGTGTGTTCTCAAAGATTGATCTCCGGTCAGGCTATTTTCAACTCAAAATAAGGGAACAAGACATACCTAAGACAACGTTCACTACAAGGTATGGATTGTATGAGTATACCGTAACGCCTTTTGGTTTGACCAATGCTCCAGCATACTTCATGAATATGATGAACAAGGTGTTCATGGAATTCCTTGACAAGTTTGTTGTTGTTTTCATCGACGACATCTTAGTCTACTCCAAGAGCAAAGAAGAGCATGAAGGACATTTGCGATTGATACTTGAGAAGTTAAGAGAGCATAAACTTTATGCCAAATTCAGCAAGTGCGAATTCTGGTTGAATGAAGTTGGTTTTCTAGGACATGTTATGACAAAGGATGGTGTAGCAGTTGATCCTGCTAAAGTTTCAGCTGTAACTGAATGGGAATCTCCCAAGTCCGTGAAAGAAGTTCGTAGTTTCCTTGGCTTACCAGGTTACTACAGAAGGTTCATTGAAAATTTCTCAAAGGTAGCTAAGCCCATGACGGAATTGCTAAAGAAAGACAAGAAGTTTGCTTGGTCTGAAGGTTGTGAACTCAGCTTTCAGGAATTGAAGAAGAGACTTGTGACAACACCAGTCTTGTGTCTGCCAGATTTGAAAAAAGATTTCCAAGTATATTGTGATGCATCTCATCAGGGTTTGGGTGCAGTACTTATGCAAGAAGGAAAAGTTGTGGTGTATGCCTCGAGACAACTCAAAAATCACGAAGTGAACTATCCTACTCATGATCTAGATTTAGACTCTGTTCTCCATGCACTCAAAACATGGAGACACTATCTTTTGGGAAAGCGTTGTGAAGTGTTCACGGATCACAAAAGTTTGAAGTATATCTTCACACAGAATGAAATTACTATGAGACAAAGAAGATAGCTAGAACTTATCAAGGACTATGACTTAAGTTTGCAATACCACCCCGGTAAAGCAAATGTTGTAGCAGATGCTCTAAGTCATAAGGTTTTTGTGAATGGCCTTACCAAAGGAGAATTTCCAGATGATTTGTGTACCCAATTTAGAAAACTCAGATTGAAGATTGTGCCTGAAGGACATCTCATGACTTTGGATGTTTAACCCACTTTGTTGGACAAGATCAAAGAAGCCTAGAAGATTGATAAGGAAATTGAAGAGATTAAAGAAAAGATTGGCAAAGGAAAAGCCAAAGGGTTCCATGAAGACGAACATGGTACTTTATGGCATGGGAAACGTATCTGTGTTCCACAAGATCCGGAGCTTCGGAAACTGATTTTGCAGCAAGCACACAACTCACCGTATTCCATTCATCCGGGTAACACCAAAATGTACATGCACATGAAAGAAAGATTTTGGTGGAATAATCTCAAGAAGGACATCGCCGAACATATTGCTTTGTGTGATGTGTGTAGTAGAGTGAAAGCGGAACATCAGAAACCAGCAGGTCTGCTTCAACCACTACCTATTCCTGATTGGAAGTGGGACAAGATTGGTATGGATTTCATTACTGGATTACCAAGGACCCGGTTAGGATACGATTCTATTTGGGTAGTAGTGGATCGCCTAACTAAAGTGGCTCATTTCATACCCGTGAAGACAACCTATACAAGTGCTAAGTTAGCCAAAATCTACATGAGTAGAATTGTATGTCTGCATGGAGTGCCCAAGAGTATTGTGTCTGATAGGGGAACTCAATTCACTTCCCATTTTTGGAGACAGTTACATGAGTCATTGGGAACGAGGTTGGAATTCAGTACCGCTTTTCATCCTCAAACTGATGGACAAACAGAAAGGACTAATCAGATTCTTGAAGACATGTTGAGGGCATGTGCCCTAGACTATGGAGCCAGTTGGGATGAAAGTCTGCCTTACGCAGAATGTTCTTATAACAACAGCTATCAAGCCAGTATTGAGATGGCACCATTTGAGTTTCTCTACGGAAGAAAGTGTACCACCCCATTGTTATGGAATGGTGTGGGAAAAAGAAGTTTATTCGGACCAGATCTTATCAAGGAAGTCGAAGAGAAGGTCAAGTTGGTTAAGGACAGATTGAAGATAGCACAGTCCCGGCAGAAAAGCTACGCAGATCCTAAGCGTAGAGAAGTCACCTACGAAGTCGGTGATAGAGCTTATCTTAGAGTGTCACCACTTCGTGGAGTGAAGAGATTCAGAGTCAAAGGAAAATTGGCACCAAGATATGTTGGACCATTCAAGATTCTGAGTCGTAAAGGAGAAGTTGCCTATGAAATAGAACTGCTAGAATTTCTGTCAGTTGTCCATAATGTGTTACATGTGAGTCAACTTAAGAAATGTCATCCAGAAATGGAAGAAACTTCTTTGAAGGATACTATACCTTTGGAGGAGGTTCAACTGGAAAGTGATCTCACTGATGAAGAGAAACCTATCAAGATTCTTGATACTGCAGAAAGAGTCACACGGACTAAGACTATCAAGTTCTGCAAAGTGCAGTGGAATCATCATTCCGAAGAGGAAGCAACATGGGAAAGAGAAGATGATCTTCGGAAAGACCACCCACACCTATTTGCTAGCCAATCCGAATCTCGAGGGCGAGATTCACCTTAAGGGGGTTAGATTTGTAACATCCCTAAAATCATGTTTCAAACTTATGCATATCATCCATGCATCGATAATCATATGTTTTCATTTCAAACAAAACACTTCAAAAACAGGAGCATATGAGCTCATTATTTTATGTGAACAGCTATTAGTCTTATGCCACTCTCAATTGAAGAGTTATTTGTTTTAGACCAAGCCTTGCTTGCTCTCTTGTTATTGTGTTTGATTGTTGAAGTTTGGTGAAATTTTACAAAACAAATATGATTCAGAAACCATTTCCAAAACTTAATCAAATCATGTGCTATAGCACTGCTTATTTTGTTTGAACAAAGGGACCAAGCTAATACAAAGAGACCACATGATTTTATGCCCAGAAATATGAATGTTACACACTGCAAAAATCCTGAAAAGATTTGAATTCAAATAGAGTTTGAAATCATTTGAAAATCATTCCAGAAAATCAAAACAGAAATAGAAAAGGAATAAAGAAAAGGAATAAAGAAAAGGAAAAGGGCCGGCGCTACTATTCTAGCCCAACAGAGAAACCAGCCCATTTCGCCCACCCGGGTCCTCTCTCTCTCTCTCTTTCACTCAGAGACGCACCCACAGAGTCGCTGACGCTAGGACCCCACCCCCTCTCTGTTTTATTCGCTGACAAGTGAACCCGTGACCACGTCGTCGTCTTCGTCAATCACGCTACCATGACGCCACTCCGCATTACTCCGTAGTCACTGCCGCGTTGATTCCCATTGATTCCGCGAGTAAATCCACGCTCAGCTCCGGCTACATAAACCTCTCCCCCTCGCGGCCATTTCCCCCAACAAAGCCGGACATAAGCGCCACCAGGCTGCCAGTATTCGCCCTTGCACCGCCGCAGACAGAA
The DNA here is from genome assembly GCA_030063025.1 of Avena longiglumis. Classification (NCBI taxonomy): domain Eukaryota; kingdom Viridiplantae; phylum Streptophyta; class Magnoliopsida; order Poales; family Poaceae; genus Avena; species Avena longiglumis. Next base: position 213,970,534 of record CP125973.1, on the reverse strand, counting down.
CCTACTCCAGCGACCAATCCTGGTAAACTTCGTGTGCCCCTTCCTCTCTGGTTCATACGAACAGCTTCGCAACCTCCCTGCGCTCCTACTGACACCTCTAGTTCGTCCTGTACTGGCCCAGGTCGTCGACTTCATCCAACGCTGCAAGCTCCTGACGATACCCTCAACTCCGGCGACCAAATTCGGTGAGTCCCTTGTTCCCCTTCACCTCTGACTCACACGAGGATGTTCGCCACTATCTTGTGCATCATCTGAAGCCATTGGTTTGTGCTAGGTAGACCAGGAACGTCGCCAACGTCGCCGTCCACTCAAACCCGACGCCGCCCGCAACTCCGACGAGCTCCCTCAGCCACTACAGCGCGCCCCTTGACCAGCCATCGCCACCTTGAGCATCAGCATCGCACGGCGAGCTCGGTAAGACCCTTCCCCTCTCTCGCGCGACCTAGAACGCCGGTAGCAGTTCTGACAGAGGCGCCGCCGCCAGTCGCCGCCGCTAGCGCCGCTCGACTTTGGTCAAAGCAACAACCGCCGTTAGATCTGCATCATAGGGATTAGATTAGAACGGGGACGAACCGTTTTCTTTAGATCTGGCACATTGGATCTAAGTTGATCCTACGGCGCGGAAGCACGATCCGATGCGAAGCGGTATCGGCCAGTAGAAACACGCCGCGTGGCACAGAGTTCGTTTTAAAATTTGAATTAGATCTATTAGATGTTCAAATTTGTTTTGTTTGTAACTTTTGATTCCCACGTTAGATTTTGACAAATTTTATACCGTTGGAATCAGGAGAGCAAGCTCTTTCAGATTATGCAATGTGTTTAATGTTTTGCATCTGTTAAAATGGTTTCTTTTGCAGAAACTTGTATAGGGATATTTTGATTATATGAAATATTTAGGAATTGTTTTAGGGGTTAAATCAATATTGTTTGGCAAGTTTTTAACTTGTTAGTGAATCATTACTGTTTACTTGCTTGGTTGATTTTTAAAAAAATCATCATATACCATCTTGCATGCATGCATATATTTTTGATTGTATATGTTTTGTGTGTAATTTGTTGCTACCAATCTTTGTGTAGATTTTGGTGCTAGTGATTGTGATTGTGAGGAGTGCTAATCTACCAACTACCAACGCAAGTGGTACTTCATCAATATTATCATTCCTATGTTTTCTACTAAGCATTAGAAATATTTTTGTTAGACATGCATGCTATATTTTGCTTATATGCCATGTTGGGAAATCCTAGTAGTTGTAGAATGGCTAGAAAATTTTCTAAGTTAAGGTACTATCTATGCCATGCTTAGCCTAGCTAGTAGCAACCAAGGGTTGGTGAAATATATACATGCTATGATGAAAATATTTCTAAGTCCTTTGGACTTGTGTTTTGCCTAATAAAACAACTAAGTTAATGAAACACCTGGGTGGAATGGAAGGAAAGGTTTATGTTGAGTGGTTACACAAGTCCCATTTCTATGGTTTACCTTGTGTATCTCACTTGTGGTAAGCCACCAAGGAACAAAGATATTTTAGAGGCCAAGTGTTAAGAAGCTTCTAGTGCAGCCACTTGGCAATATGGGCTCTGCCTGGATCACATAAGTTGCTAGAACTTAGCCATTTGGACAGTTGGTGGTAGTGGGATGATAGGTTGGAATGCGTCCATTTGGTCTAAGGGAAGGCTTCTGAAAGGTCTTGTCTTGGTGAAACCAAGTCTAGTGGGGAAAGTGCACAACCTCTGCAAATGGAAAAATCTAAGTACTTAGCCAAGTCCATGGCAATGGACAACTTGAGCATCAAGAAATGGAAGCTATCAAGAATCTCCTCATACCAATTTCTAAGTAAAATTTGTGGGTGAACAAGGGTGAAGGACCTCAATGTCTATTGGTGGTTCCTTGGGAAAAGTTTTGACAAAGAAAAATTTAGTGATTTCAACTAATAGGAAAAACCTATTTTGAGAAAAGCAAGCCAAGCTACACTTAGCCAAATTGCATATAGTATCTAGTCCACTTAAAATTTTACTAAGGTATCACTTGCCAATACTATTCCAAAGTATTGACCCACTGTGGTTGTAACTTGTGATGTTGCAGGTTACTCTGATGAGGATTAGGTGTCATGAGTCTACACTCAACATGTTTGCCTGTGGAACATGAAGATGAAGACTTTTATTCATTTACTTATTCAAACTCTTGTATTAGGCCTGTGGCCTTGGAGTTGTAAAGACTATGTTTATCTCTGGAATGGCTGTAATAAATGACCTTTGTATCTGTGTACTTCATCCTAAACTATGGATGCTAGCATTGATCCAGGGACTAGCATTGCAATCACAGTTGGGAACCCTACAGATGGTATCAGAGGACTGTGTTGCCTGTAGGATTGTAACCCTAGGATTGGATAAACCCCTTAGAGAAATAGGAGTTGTTTTGTTCCAAAAACTTATTTACAAACAATCTTGTAAACTCTTTCCTCAACCCTTTTGGTTTTGACTCTACATCTCTCTATTTCAACTTGATGGACAAAACCTACCCCATGGCCAAAGACTTCACCATGAGCTAAGAACATTTTCAACTCTAATGACTTCACCATCTTCAACTCTAATGACTTCAACATCTTAAACATTTTCACCAAGGACTTCAACCTTGGATATCACTAAAGACTACAAGTGAGAACCAAGAGACATTAGATTGCCTACCAAAAGAATTGATATCAAGTTAGAGTATGGATCATATTGACCTATGAGGTATGACTATACTAGGTTGATTATTTCAAGAAAACTGGTTGTTTCCTTCAACTCATGAGTTAATCTCATAAGTTGTTAAGTGAATGGTTTCTTGTTGATTGTTTGATTGTTTGATTGAACTTGGTTGTTTTTGAGTTGTGTGTTAAAACTTCTTAAAAACCTATCCACCAATACTTATCACTATCAAACCAACAGATGCCTCCCTGTCGTGCCAACCCCAACCAAAACAACAACATCACCCCTGAGATGCAGCAGATGATGGCAGCTCAGACACAGTTGATGCAGCAGATGACCACACTCATACAGAATCAGAACAACAACAACAACAACAACAACAACAACAACAATCAGAATAATCCTCCAGCACTTGACATGCTCGCCAAGTTTCTGAAACTTAGGCCTGCAAGATTCTCTGGAACAACTGATCCAATGGAAGCCAATGACTGGTTACGTTCGGTGAATAAGGACTTAGTGACTGTTGGCTGCACCGACGAAGAAAAAGTTAGGTTTGCAGCATTTCTACTTGAAGGACCAGCAGCAACATGGTGGGACAACTTTCAGATCACCACTCCCCTTGAAGATGTGACTTGGGCTATTTTTGAAGATGGATTTAGAACAACTCACATCTCACCTGGAGTGATGTACTTGAAGAAAAAGGACTTTCACAATCTGAAATAGCGTCACCTCAGTGTGGCTGAGTATATTGAAGAATTCAACAATCTGGCACGCTATGCACCAGATGAAGTTGATACAGATGCTAAAAGAAAAGAAAAATTTCTTGAAGGACTTAATGATGAGTTGAACCTGCAGCTAGCTGTTGCCTATGTCCCAACTTATCAATCACTCTGTGACAAAGCCACCATTTTGGAAAACAAGATGAATCAAGTTGAGAATAGAAAGAGGAAACATAAACTCAAGAATCATTCAGGATCATCAAAGAAGAAGCATTCATTCAAAAGGAGCAATGAAGATTCTGAACCACATCAAGATCACCACAACAACAATGGAAGTGAGAATAATGGAAATGATATTGACAATTGAGATAACCTTGATCAGAATCAACAAGACACTTTCAGGAAGAAAGACATTAGCCAGTTGCAGTGCTATAACTGCAAGGAACTTGGACACTATGCATCAGACTGTCCTGAGAAGAACAAGAAAAAGGATGCTAGAAGAACCAATGTAAATGACTCCAATGTGACCCAGAAAGGACATGTGAACCACATTGACATGGATGGAAACTTTGAAGAGATAGAAGAAGTGGATGTCAAAAACTAGTTAACTCAGAAGAGTGAAAAAAGGATTCCTTGTCTGGATATTGAGTGTTGAACCTATAGTCAAGTGAACCATCAATGTAACCCTATGAGACTTTATTTTTAAGGGTGGTAGTACCCTAGTTGCCTTGAATCCAACTTGTAACCTCTAGCCTTCCCAAATCTCGGGACGAGATTTATTTTAAGGGTAGTAGCCTGTCACATCCCAAAATTTTCCAAATTTTGAAATGTGAAAAATAAATAAACAAAATAAAACTTTGTTGAAATTTAGGGTGAGAAGAAACTTTTTGAATCCAATTGAAAACTATAAAAACCTATTTTGAGCAAATGAAATCCTAAAGAGATTTAAAAAGATAAACAATTATTAAAGAAAGATTTAATAATTGGAATCACTAGTTTCAGATCTTTTAATAAAAGGATTTGATTTTCAAAAGCAAGGGTAGAATTATAAATAAAGCTTATTTTATAGAGACAAATTAAATCTTGGCCAAGCTTTTGAAATAAAATACTTCTATTTGATAAAAAGAGTAAAAGTTTATTTAAATAAAATAATGAGGATTTATTAATATCCAATTTTATTAAAGTAAAGGCTTTGCCATTTTAATTAAACATTAAAACTTGTTAAATTATTTTAAACAAGTTTTCCAAGTATTTTATATTTTCAAATAAAACCTACTGATTTGGTTTTGATAATATTTAGATTTCAAATGGAGTTTTTAATAAATCAAAACCTGTTTGAATTAATAACTAAGGACTATTTTATTTAATTATTAAATAGATCCTAAAAAGAATAAAAATATTATTTTATTTTGGACTTTTGAATTGTGTTGATAAACATAACTAAAACTCAATACAAGTTTGGTGGAAGTTTGAATTGATTTGGGTGTTTGAAAATTGTTGTTTGAAAACCAAAACAGGAAAATCAAATAGAAAAAGAAAAGCTTACAGAATAAAAAAAAGGAATAGAACTCAGCCCAACCCATCTGGCCCAACAGCCCAGCAACGCAGCCCACCAGCTCACCCCACTGCGAATCGTTTTTCACTCGAACCCACACCCGCAGAGTCGCAGACAGGCAGGTCCCACTCCCTCTTTCCCCACCTCACTGACAGCACGGCCCCACGCCAGCGTGTCATCGTCTTCACCCGCGACCAAGCCTTGCCGTTGCAGCCGAGTAACTCCGGCGTTGATTTCGCGATTGATGGCTGCCTTAATCCTTCCAGTAATCAGCCCACTTAAACACCCCTCTCCCCTCTCTCTTTCCCCCAAAACAGCTCCTCCTCTCTGCCGCCAGGCTGCCCCGAATTAGCTTTGCACCGCCGCTGCTCCGACGACGTCCCCGACCAATTCCGGCGCCGTCCAGCCGCCCCTCTCCTCCCTCTGCACGCTAGCACATTCACCATCGCCAGGCGCACCTGCCCATAGCACCAGTTCACTCCCGCGCGGTCTGGAAGCTCGACTTCGTCATCAACTGAGCGCCGCCGCGTTTGCCTCTTTTTCCGGCGACCTCCCCTGGTAAGTCTCGACCTCCCCAGCACCTCTCAGTGATGCTCCCTTACTCGCGACCCATGTGCGCACCTAACCATGCCTCTCCTTTGCCTTAGAGCAGTCCCGAACGACGCCAACAACATCAACCCGAGAGCACCTCCGCCCACACCAACTCCGGTGAGCGATTCCTCATGTCCCCATGCGCCCCTTGCCTCCTCGCGACCACCTTGAGCTTCACCTCGACCTCGCGAACATGGTGAGACCCTCCTCTGTCTCCCTTTCTTCCTGGTTCATCGGCTAGCACACCGTCTGACCGTGCGCCGCCGCCAGCCACCGTCGGCGCCGCTCGAGTTAGGTCAAGTCAGTGTGCACCGTTAGATGTAAATCTTGCGGCTGAGAATAGAACTTAATCGAAGAGGGCCATCTGAGCCACTAGATCTAACTTAAATCCAACGACTCACAGAGTCCGATCCGCACGAAACGGTATTGGCCAATAAGGACACGCCGCGTGGCACTAGTTTGATTTAATATAGAATTTGGAATTAGATTGATATGCAAACTTGTAAAATCCATAACTTTAAATATACACATCCAAATTTTGCAAATTTTATATCAATGGAATCAGTAGAACATGTACTTTGCAACCATGTATTTTGTTTAATGTTTTGCTTCTGGTAAATTGGTTGAATTTGCAGGAACATGTGTAGGCTTAATTTGAATATAAAAATTGTTCTAGATATAATTTTAATGTGAAACCTTTGCAAAAAGATTTGTTGTGAACCTACTGACCCTAGGAACCAACTCATGGATTTCAAAATGAATTTTGTGAAGTTTAGGAATAAATACTTGAATTATCTCATTCTAGTCAAATAAAAATATTGATTTTGATATGGAAATGATTTTTGAGTAAAACCTTTGGGAAATGTTTTGATTCAAACCTTTTGACCCTAAACATCAAGTTTTGTGAATTAACAACTTATTTGATGAACAATATAAAATTATTGCTTGATAAAAGCATTTTCAAACACATAAAATAATGATTTGGTTTAGAAATGGTTTATAGATAAAACCTTTTGCAAATGGTTTTACCACATTAGTAAATGACCACTTTGAACCTTATAATGTTTAGAGCCTATTAGAAACCACCTTTGCAAATAAAACAATCTTTTGCATGCTTGCATGCATGACTTTGTTTCTATTATTTTATGTGTGATGAATTGTTTGAATATTGGTTGGAATGCTAGTTGAATCTATGTTTGCTTGATTGATTTGTAGTGAAGTTAGAAGAGTGTGATATTAGCAAAATCAAGAAGTGAACCAACATTCTCTACCAAAAAGGCAAGTGACACTATCATCCATGTCCTACTATTTTCATTACACTTAGTGGATTTTGAAACATGCATGATAAGGACTACTATATTTTATGCTATGCTAAAATCCTATTAAGATATCATTATATCTCCCTTAGTGGAAACAATGTAGTTGTAGTATGCTTAGCCCAGCTATATATTGGGATGGGATACATGTTATGATTATATGAAGAGTTCAAAAGATATATGTTTTATATAATAAAACAAGTACTCAATGAACCACCTAGGTGGACAAGGATACTCAAGTTTTGGACAAGGTGGCAACAAAAGGAACCATTTTTGTATGGCCATCTCTTTTTGTATGTGCACTATAAGAAAACCACCCAGGGACTTAGAGATTGAACATGTTTCACGTACAGTGGCTTCCGTGTACAGCCACATGCTAAATGGGCTCTGGCTTAGTCAACTACATAGTGGAAGACCCATGCATTGGCATCTTCAGGTTAACTAGATTTGTGCTAGGGAACTTGAAACCCTACATTGGTGCCTGGAAGACAAGCTAGCATTGTGTATTGGGAGGACTCCTATGGAAAGACTTTGTCACATTCTCAATCTACCAGTACTCCATCTTGGTGAGTACTTATCCAGCGGCCATAGGTGGCATCAAGATGAGATTGTGTCATGTGGGTAAAGTGTACAACTTCTGCAGAAGATCAAAATTCTAAGTACTTAGCCGTGTCCCCGGTTATGGACAATACTGAGCAACTAAGGCCTGAAGATATGGAAGATCTCGACATTCCAATTTCTCAAAGTTAAAATTTGAGGGTGACAACAAGGGATTTGAAGCACTTGGTGTTTTCCAAGAAGTTCAGAAATATTTGACAAAGATCAAAAAAATATTTTGAGAAGATAGGATAAAACTATACTGCTTTCTGCAAATGAGCCTAAACCCCACATAGCCAAATATGCATGTAATGATAGGATCCACATATTTCTACTTAGTAGTGAAACTCGCCAATACAATTCAAATGTATTGACCCATGTGGCTGCAACTTATTATGTTGCAGGTTTGTTTGATGTTAGTGAAGTTTATTGAATAGGATTACAAGTCTACAATCAACATGACTGCCTGTGGCACTTTGAAGATGAAGGACCCCATGCTTATAGATATTCTGCTGCAATGTAATGTGATAGCCAAATGAGCTATGTAAGATGTAATGAATTATTTTATTCCTGGTTATAAAGTTGTATTATGACCTTTGTTTCTTGATATTACATCTTAACTGTGGATGCTAGCTATTGATCCAGGGACTAGCATTGTAAACACAGGGATCTCTACCTTATTAAAGGTTGGGAACCCTACAATCCTACAGGCAACACAGTGCTCTGATACCATCTGTAAGATCCATCCTTTTATAAAGGTAAGGATCCCTGTGATTGCAATGCTAGTCCCTGGATCAATGCTAGCATCCATAGTTTAAGATGAAGTACACAGAAACAAAGGTCATTATTACAAGTCATTCCAGAGACAAACATAGTCTTTTACAAACTCCATGGCCACATGCCTAATACAAGAGTTTAAATATGTAATAAGATAAATAAGCCTTCATCTTCATGTGCCACAGGCAAGAATGTTGAGTGTAGACTCATAACCCCTAATCACCATCAGAATAACCTGCAACATCACAAGTTACAGCCACAGTGGGTCAATACATTGGAATAGTATTGGCAAGTAATACCTTAGTAGAATATTGGTAGTCTAGATACTATATGCATTTTGGCTAAGTGTAGCATAGGCTTGCTTTGCTCAAAATAGGTTTACCTATTAGTTGAAAACACTAAGTTTTTCTTTGTCAAAATCTTTCCCAAGGAACCACCAATAGACATTGGGGAACCTTGACCCTTGTTCAACCACAAGTTTTTTCTTAGAAATTGGGATGAGGAGATTCTTGATAGCTTCCATGTCTTGATGCTCAAATTTGTCCTTTACCAGGGACATGGCTAAGTACTTAGATTCTTCCATCTGCAGAGGTTGTGCACTTTCCCCACAAGACTTGATTTTCACCAAGACAGGACCTTTCAGAAGCCTTCCCTTAGACCAAATGGACGCGTTCCAACCTATCATCCCACTACCACCAACTGTCCAAATGGCTAAGTTATTGTAACCTATGTGATCCAGGCAGAGCCCATATTGCCAAGTGGCTGCACTAGAAGCTTCTTAACATATGGCATCTCAAATTCCTGGGTGGCTTTCCACAAGTGACATACACAAGGTAAACCATAGAAATGGGCCTTGTGTAACCACTCAACACAAACCATTCCTTCCATTCCACCCAGGTGATTCATTCACTTAGTTGTTTTATTAAACAAAACACAAGTCCTTGACTTATAAATATTTTTGATAGCATGAATATATAACCACCCTAGGTTGCTACTAGCTAGGCTAAGCATGACATTGATAAGAATCTTAACTTAGAAATTTCTAGCAATTATACAACTACTAGGATTTCCCAAGCATAGCATATAAATCAAAATATTCATGCAAGACTTAGCAAAATATTTCTAATGCATAGTTGAAAGCATAGGAATAAAATCATGAAGCACCACTTGCCTTGGTAGTTTGGAGAGTAGCAACAATCCTCACAATCACAATCACTATTTGCACCAAAATCTATACATAAAATAATGGCACAAAATCACATACACAATATATACAAACAAGAATACATGAATGTATGCAATATGCCATGTGATGATTTTCTAAACCAAACAAGACAAGTGCACAATACTAAATCATAAACAAGTCCAAAACTTGACAAATAAACTTTATTTGATTAGCAAAAACTTTTCCAAATAATTAATATACACATTTTATGTCTACAAATGTTTCTGCAAAAACAACCACTTTCACAGAGGCAAAACATTAAACACATTGCATAAACAGAAAGGTCTTTCTCTCCTGATTCCAATGATATAAAATTTGTCAAATTTGGACGTGGGAATCAAAAGTTATGAATTAAACAAGTTTAAACATCTAACAGATATAAAATCTGATTTTAAATCTAAGAACTGGCCATGCGGCACGCTCTGATTGGATGGTACCGCTTTGCCCTGGATCGCGCTCGCGCACCGTCAGATCTACTTAAAACCAGCGGCTCAGATCTGCCCATACCTCTTCGCCTGGCTTCTAATCTAAACCACTGGATCTAGATCCAGTGGATCAAATCTCTCTGACTCTAAATCGACGGCGCTCATGGGCACAGCGGCTGCGACGGCTCTGCCGGCGATGGTGCGGTGATTCTAGAGAGGGATGGGGGCAGTGGTGAAGCTTACCGGCATCGCAAGGTTGCGAGGAAGCTCCAGATGTTGTTGGCGTGGACAGGGGCAAGGTGTTGTGGCCGTGGGAGCTCGTCGAAGTCGGGGACATCATCGGGCTTAGGTGGACGGCGACGTTGGTGACATTCTGATCCGCCCTAACACAAACGGAAGGCATCAGCGTGTGCACATCGTTCAGGTGAACATGATAGGGTCAAGGGAAAGGCACGGGGCAGTCGAACCTCACCAAAATTTCTTGTCGGAGTTGGAGACGGCGTCGGGAGTTTGCGGTGATCGACGGATTCGACGACCTGGGGAGGTACAAGTCGAACCAAAGGTGTCAGAAGAAGATCAAGATGATTGCGAAGCAGCTCGCGTGAACCAGAAAGCAAGGCGTGCTCGGAACTCACCATGATGGCTCGCCGGAGTGGTTCGGGACAGCGGCGGCGCGAGCTCGATTGTGGACAGCCTAGCGGCGCTTTGTGGTTGGTGAGTGAGGGGAATGGAGTAGAGTGAGAAGGGGTATAAGTAGCCGGGGCGAGAGAGGGAGTTATGCCTGCAGTAACGCGTAATCAAGCGCGAGATCGTCGGGAAGAAACGGCCGCGGCGGAGCTGGTCGTGGGCGTGATTTGGGGACGAAGGGGTGACGTGGAGGTGGGTCCGGGGCGTCAGCGAGAGGGGGGGTGCTCGCGTGGGTGAGAAACAGAGGGATAGGGAAACCCCGGGTGGGCTGGTTGTTGGGCTGGATCCAGTGTTGGGCCAGATTGGCAACGCTGGCCCTTTTTCTTTTCTTTATTCCTTTTCTATTCCTGTTTTGATTTTCTGGATTCATTTTCAAATGAATTCAAATGCAATTTGAATTCAAATCTTTTCTGGAATTTTGTAGAGTGTAACACTCATATTTTTGGGCATAAAACCATGTGGTGTCTCTGTACTAGCTTGGTCCCTTTGATTAAAGAAAATAAACAGTGCTAAAGCACTTGATTTGAATAAGTTTTGAAAATGGTTTTAAAACCATATCTGTTATTTAAATTTTGGTCCAAGCACTAACATTCAACCAAAAAAACAAGAGAGCAATCAAATCTTGGTTAAAACAAATAATTTCTCATTGGAGAGTAGCATTGGATCAATGCTTTGTCTACATAAAATAATAGCACTTAGTGCTTCTGTTTACTTGAAATGAGTTTGATATTTGGTTCCTAAATGATATGCATGCATGGATGATATGCAATCCTTGAAAACATGATTTTAGGGATATTAGATTTGTTTGTTTCACATATAGAAAACATATCAAGAGTGGTATTCATCTTTTCCCTCATGGAGTAGCAAAACATAAATGCACATGACACCTTCAAAGTTCATAAGGGTGACTAGATACAAATAGTTTAAGAACAAGCAATATCAAAATTTTGAATCAATCAATAAGTTTTGGGACAATGCACATAAATTTAAGAATGACAACTATGCTCTCTTAATTGGTGCATAAAGATAGAAGATGGAGACTCAACATAAAAGTAAGAAGAAAGGCCCTTCATAAAGGGAAGCAGAGATTTCAAGTTATTATGGTACTTATTAGCTTTCAGCTCTCATTGCCCCTATCATAAGCATCTTAAAGTGATTAAGGTTAAAGTGAAACAAATATGGAGTATATGCTTGACAAATCATCAGTTGGTAATGTCATGTCCCTTGAGTACGAGGGTTGTTCCTCATGCTACTCAACTTTAGTCACAAGCACGTTCTTGTCATTGTAAGTATATGTGTATCATAGAGAACCGCCAACGTGGTACCCCTTGCCCCATGACACAGGAGCTATCCCATATCAAAATGAAAAGGCAACAGACAATGAGCATCTCAACAATCTTCTTATTTACCATGGATATGGTGCTATTTTTTCTTTTTCTCTTTATTTTTTATTTTTTCTGAAGATGCTTCATGGATTGCTCACTATGGTGATGCTGCAAGTTTCCACCATGATTAGGCATGGCTTAGGCTAGTAGCCCAGGCGTTTCTCTAACACATATATAATACTCCATGGACTTACAAGCTCCCCTTTTATTTCACACCACCGACATCCATAAACAAAAGATTATAATATCAACTGGGTAATATGTACAAGTGTTGAAAGCGTTCCCCATGACAACATGGTTCTGCTAATTCCCAACTTATAAGTGTAAGCATATACAACATAGAGGACACAATGGTTCAAGTTTATTAGGTGCAAGAAAGTAAAGTGTGCCATCAAGTTTGTGAGAGATTTAATCACTAATTTTCACATAACAAGTTTAATTTGGAAGATAGATAAAACATGAATATATACTTGGAATGGTGTAACACACCATGCATAGAAATTTATAGTGGACTATTTGGAATTATTTGGTTTCTTGGGAGTTGGATGCACGAGTAGAGCTTACTCAGTACAAGTGAAGGCTAGCAAAATACTGGGAGCGACCAACTAAGAGAGCAATAATGCCCATAATCATGCAGAGCGACAAAACATTATCAACTAAAGCATAAAGTGGTATCACAAGTCAAAAAATAAATGATCATAGAGGCTAGGTGACTGGTTCATAGTCTTAACATGGTGTAAGCATGTTGTTGGGCGACGCGGAGATAAAACAAAAAAAAACCTCTAATATGGTGATCCCAAGATCTAGCTAAGGTAGAAGGCCACGAGGTTTACCACTAGACGCGCAGTTGCGGATTACTGATGAAGCGCGTCAGTTGATGCAGTGCAGTCCTTTGCAATCCGATCGTCCTGGTGCTGATCGTACAACACCTCTGTTGGTATCCACACGTACAAGGAGGAGCACCGGCGGCGAACTGCTAGGTTCGATACGACGACAGGACTGCTGTGGAGCTAGGGTTTCTAACATGGAATGACCTAACCGATCAACGATTAATCTTTCTGGGTTACGGTGCTCCACTATATATAGGGAGTGAACGTGGGCTCCACTCTCTTGGCCCATTCACTAAAGCCCATATAACACTAGTCATCGTGAGTCCAACTCGCTGACTCATTCCTAATCCAGCTCGGGTCCAACCCAACCAGATTTCCTGTTCAGATCCAATCCAAACTTGCTCCCGCCCTTAAGTGTGTGACCCCGCAGGCTCATGGCTACTTGGACACGATTAGAGTCCGACTCTAAATCGATCAGTCGGTAGCGGCTCCTAGCAGAATGTGCTGACTCCCAAGTACCAAAGAGTCATGACGACTTGCCTTTCCAATGTGACTTGCGTCCGAGTCCCTTTTGCCTCAAGATATACCTTGTCAGACTATAGGCGAATATATGTCATCCCTTAAATAGTCCGACTCTTTTCTTGATCCGAGATAAGTGATTCACCCGACTAACTCTTAGTCGATCTCCCCGGTTAACACTTAACCGAGTCGTGCATGTCCATGCTTTCCGAATCATGTCATCTGAGAGGGCCTAGAGAATATCTCTCCAAGTGGAGGGGCAAAATCCCATCTTAGTTATTCACATCACGCAACTTGATTCTCAGTCAACCCGAACTCTGCCTTTATAACTGCCCAGTTATGGATCAGTGTTTGACAGAACGTAAGTCGGTGATCCTCAACTCGGACTATGCAATAACCTCAGGTCTAAGGATTACATTGATTGAGATATACAAATGACAACTTGTTCATTGTACCTCAATATGTGTCAATCCGACTCGCTAAACTCTTTATCCGAATCTGTGTTAGTTGGAATAGCATCTCCATGCCCATGACAAGTGGAACCGAGTCATCAAGCCAACTTTCACATTGGTCTAAGTTGTGTGTCCAGCACAACCTCAATGACCAAGGACATTTATTACAAACAACATGAATGCATAGTTCCACAACCGAATCACATATTCAATGATACACATCAGATGTTTATACAAGGACAACTTTATATATTTATGAATACAATTGGAAATCTCATCATACATGATTGCCTCTAGGGCATATTCCCAACACATGTGCCAAGTCAACCCAAACAAAGCATCAAAGGAGAATACCACAATATTATGCTTTTGTATGCTAAAACAACGCATGATTCTTTAAAGGCACATTAATTGTTTGGAACAAGTCACGCTATAGCAATAATCACTAAGCATAAGGTCAAAGCAACATCTAGCATGACATGATAAAGTCTAAGCCACAGTCAAAACAAGCTCCCTTTTGTACCACTATAAGCATGAAAATTTCTACTCCTTTCCAACACCAATCAACTTATTTGAAGCAAAACATGAAAGCGGGGGTACAAATAATTTATTCAAGCAAACCAAACAAAAGAAAACCAAAAATGAAAACTAACATGCTCCAAGAACAACACAACAATGCATGAAACAATAAAAATGAAGTGTTTTGAAAGAAAACCTGAGATTTTTATTGATAAAGAAGGGGATGCCTTGGGCATCCCCAAGATTTTACGCTTGTAAATATTGAATATTTCTTGGGGTGACACATGGTGGCATCCCCAAGCTTCAGCTTTTGTCCATTCTTCATCTCATCACATCGTTCTTTCCCTACACTTGAAAATTTCCTTCATACAAAACTTCACACAATTCTTCATTAGCAACATTAGTGTATTAAAGATAATAAGACTTTTGGTTTTGGTTTCAACACAAGTAGAACTTTCATTAAAACACAAGATACTGTAGCAATTCCTTTCAAAAGCTCAAGTGATCAAAGAGAACTAAAAAAGAAACCGATTAAGAGGCAAATGCAAATAATGGCAGAAATCTGTCAAAACAGACCAGCAGGTAGAAACTAATTTTTTAGAAGACCTTATGCTGCTCAAATCCAAAAGTCTTGAACTAACTAAAGTTATATAAAAACCTGGGGAATAATATCATAAAATTACAGATCAATCAGACTTATATGGATTTTTCACGAATTTTTATAGTGAAGCACAAAAATGTGTTTTGGGATAACAACTTCCCCAAATCTTACTTCTCTCTCATTAGAGGTTATTCTTGGCACAAAAACCACAAAAAGGATAAGGAGAGGTTATTACAGAATTAATAAATTCCAAGACTCAACAAAAGAAAAACCTAAGAGGTCGTTTGGCATCCAGGTATTCATTTCATTTAGTTGAAATGAAATGAATACATGGATTCATTTCATTTATATTACGATTCCAAATACACCCATATGTTTGGCTGCCACCGGAATTTGGAAATGACAGGTCTGAGATAGGAATTGAGTTTACACATAGGAATATTTGGATGGATTTGCCAAATGAAATGACGGCCCAATTCCGTGCCAACCAAACAACATAGGGATAGAATTGCAAAATGAATTCCAGGATTTTAGGCCCAAATGATGGATACCAAACGACCTCTAAAGAAATTTGGGTTATCTCCCAATTAGTACTTTTCTTTAACGCCTTTAAGTTAGGCACAAGAAGCAAGAATCAAGTATTTTCAAATGAAGAAGAATTAACATCAAATTTTGCTTTAATAGGAGGAGCAAAAGGTATCTTCTATCTCTTCTTAGGGATGTGTTATATGCCTTTCTTGAGTGGGAATTGATATTTAATGGTGCCTTCGTTCATATCAATAATGGCACCAACAGTTCTAAGAAAAGGTCTTCCCAAAATAATAGGACAAGAAGCATTGCATTCAACATCCAAAACATAGAAATCAACAAGGACAAAGGCATTGTTAACCATAATAAGAACATCATTAATACTCCCCATAAGTTTGTTTTTAGCATTATCATCAAGATGGACATCCAAATAGCAATCTTCCAAAGGTGGCAAATCAAGCATTTCATAAATCTTTCTAGGCATAATAGAGACACTAGAACCAAGGTCACATAAAGCTTTGAGATAAAAATCATTCACTTTCATATTAATGATGGGTTCCCAACCATCTTCTAATTTCCTAGGAATATGAGCTTTATGTTTCATTTTTTCTTCTTTAATTTAATGAGAGCATAAGTAATGTGTTTTGTAAAATACATATTCATAGAACTAGCATTAGGACTTCTAGCAAGCTTTTATAAGAACATAATTACTTCAGAAATATTGCAACCATCAAGATCAAAATCAAACTTAGCATCCAAGGTAGTAGAACTATTGTTTCCCATATTTCGAAAAATTTCAGCATTCTTATTGGGTTTAGGCATTGTTGCAAAAGGAGTGGGGACTTCTTGTGGTTTGATAGCATCAACATTGGTGGTGGTAATAGTACAAATACTATTATTTCTAGCAATTTCATCTTCTCTTTCCCACTTGGCATGCAATTTAGCTACAGACTAATATTTTCATCAATTCTAACTTGTATGGCATGAGTAGCAGCAAAGGTATTTTCCATGGTTTCAGGTTTAGCAGCCATTTTATTAATCAAAGAGGATTGTGCTTCAGACAAAGATGAAATATTTTTTCAGCATTCAAAAGATTTTCCTCCATAGTTTTGTTGAAAGTAGTTTGTTTACTAATGAAGTATTAAAGCATGACTTCAAGTACATAGGGAGCACTTATATTGTTGTTGTAGGAATTTCCATAAGCATTACCATTATTGGGAGGATATGGCCTATAATTATTATTACCAAAATTATTCCTATAGGCATTGTTTCTAAAATTGTTATTTCTAATGAATTTCACATCAACTTGATCTTCTTGAGCAACCAAAGAGGCTAATGGAACATTATTTGGATCAATATGAGCCTTTCCATTAACAAGCATAGACATAATAACATCAATTTTATCACTCAAGGAGGAGGTTTCTTCAACAAAATTTACCTTCTTACCTTGTGGATCTCTCTCAGTGTGCCATTCAGAATAGTTAACCATCATATTGTCAAGGAGCTTTGTTGTAGCACCCAAAGTAATGGTCATAAAGGTACCTCCAATAGAAGAATCCAACAATTTTCTTGAAGAAAAATTTAGTCATGCATAAAAGGTCTGGATAATCATCCAAGCAGTCAGTCCATGAGTGGGAGAATTATTTACCAAAGATTTCATTCTTTCCCAAGCTTGAGCAACATGTTCATTATCACGTTGTTCAAATTTCATTATTTCACTTCTCATAGATATAATCTTAGCAGGAGGATAGTATTTTCCAATAAAAGCATCTTTGCATTTAATCCAAGAATCAATACTATTTCTAGGCAAGGATAGCAACCATTCTTTAGATTTTCCTCTCAAGGAGAAAGGAAACAATTTAAGCTTAATAATATCTCCATCTAGATCCTTATATTTTTTCATCTCACAAAGCTCAAAAAAATTATTATGGTGAGCAGCAGGATCATCAGAACTAGCACCAGAAAATTGCTCTTTCATAACAAGATTCAACAAAGCAGGTTTAATTTCATAAAAAGTATCATCAGGAGCAGGTGGAGGAAATCATTGTTGTTTCTGCTAGTAAAGTCACACAACTTAGTGTTTTCAGTAGTGTTCATTTTTGCAAAAGTGAAGCAGGCCAACAGAAGCAATAACTAATTTTTTGTGTTTTTGATAAGAATAAGCAAACCAAACAAAACTAAATTTTTTTTGTAATTTTTTTGAAAAAGATAAACAAGCAAAACAAAGCAAGAGAAACTAAGCAAAACAAAAATAAAGTAAAGAGATTGGTTGTGAGAGACTCCCCTTACGAGAATCTTCTTTCTTCCTGAGAGGTGACTGACGAGGAGGAAGAGATTGAAGTTGTCCTTAACTCCCCGGCAATGGCGCCAGAAAATATTGATGCGGCTCAGTTGACTGTAGAGCCTCATTGGGAAACCCCAAGAGCAAGGTGTGATGAACACAACATCAAGTTTTCCCTCAATTATGAAACCAAGGTTATCGAACTAGTAGGAGTAAGGAAACAACTCCAAGTTGTTGCTAACAACTTGGAACCTGCACACCACAAACTCAAAACTTTGCCCCAACTTACAGTGACGTAGTCAATCTCACTGGTTTGATAAAAACAAAGGATTAAACGTATAGTGTGGAAGATAGTGGTTGCTTGTAGAAATTAAATGGTAACAATAGATGATGTATCAATGGTAAAGGAATGGACCGGGGTCCACAGTTCACTAGAGGTGTTCTCCTTAAGATAGATAACATGTTAGGTGAACAAATTATAGCGGGTCAATTGACAGATTGAGAAAGCATAACAATGCATATACTAGACATCTTGACTCCTACGAGATTTGATTGGGCATTACAACATAATACATTGACCATAGTCCAACTACATCTAGGACTAATAATCCACCTTCAGGTTATCATCTGAACCCCTTCCAATACTAAGTTGCAAGCAACAGATAATTGCATTAAGAAATGTGTGTAAAGTAAACAATACAATTGCTCCATGAACAAAGGATTTTTGTTTTCTCCCTAGTAGAAACAACACATCTACAACCTTAGAGATTTCTGTCACTTCCCCAGATTACTAGATGCATGAACCTACTATCGAGCATAAATACTCCCTCTTGGAGTTGCAAGCATCTACTTGGCCAAGATAGATACTAACAACGAAGAGCATGCAAGATCACAAATAACATAGACATGATAGAATCAATAATCAATCTGACATAATATCTCAATATCCATCGGATCCCCACAAACACAACATGTATGATTACAAATAGATGATCTTGATCATGAACGAAGATCACACGATCTAAACATGATAGCACAAAGGAGGAGAAATGTAACATCCCAAAAATACTAAACTTGGATCATCAAACTCTAATCATCAAAATTAGGGTTAACAAAAACTTTTCTAATTAAAATTATGAAGGCATGCATATGTGTATGCATTTAATTTGAAATTCTTTTGAACCACCTTGTTTGTTTGTTTGTTTGTTTATTTGTTTCATTGCTTGTAAAATGTTTCTTAGGTGAAATAAACATCATCTAAAACATTTCCCAAAATTTTCCTAAAGACAAATAAGTCAAAACCAATAAAATAAAGGAATGGTCATTTTGACCAATTTAACTCCCATGCCTACTTTGGCTGTCTCAAACTTTCAGAACCTAATGGAAACTTTTCTGGATATTTGCACCCCTTGATTGTACTCATAACAAGGTATCAAGGCGCACTTTGTGATCATCCATAAACTTTCAAATACATAGTTTAAATGACAATTCAAAATTGAATCTTTATCATATGGGAAGATCCCACTTTTTCAAAAACCACTCAAACAAGCTCAACTTTCAAAACCCAAGCATCTGCAGACTCACCAGCACCAATCTAGCAAACCCACCAAAAAACTTTTCAAAATTCAAAACTTGATTTCATGCGACCATTTCATCAAACAGGCTGCAGACACAAATCATCAAAATCCTAAACACTATAGTGAGCAGTGATTGAGGCCTAACTTGTTCCCTCTCTGGGCACCACTAACCTTAGTAGATCATCTAACAACCTAAACTAACCCCTAGCATCACTGTAAGCTTGGCATTGCCATCAATGGTGAACAGCCGAGCACACCCATGTCACCCCCATGTCGACAGAAAGCTAGGAGGAGACACAAGCCTAGCCAGCATGTCTGGGAGGCAGCCCACCGTCTACCGCCACTCACTGTCCCAGCCGCGAGCGTTGCCAAGCCCTGGACCACACGCACGAACCATTCCAACCTCGCCAGCAACCATGCCGAGAGCACGCCACGTGCGCCACGCTCAACCAGCGCCCACAGACCGCGTGCCGCCCTCACCGCATGCATACACAATCCCCACCGCCCCAGCAACCCCGCAGACACGCTCGTTCGCCACCGCGCGGACCACGCGAGCTGTGCGGCCTAAAATTTTCCGTCGGGCACGCGCAGAGCACCGTCACGTTCCGACCAAGCCGCACCGCCCCACGCCTCGAAACCATGTCGTTGAGCATCGCCAGGGAACACCGCACCGTCCCCTACCGTCGCCCATGCCAATAGCCGCCTGTAACATCGCCCCCGACGAGCTCACCGTGCGCCCCGTCGGTCCCCTCGCTCGACTATAAATAGAGCCCACCCCCAGTCGATTTATTCACACCATATCACTCCCCTCTCCTCACTGATAGTGCCACACCATTCCCGGAGCAAGATAAGCACTACCTCGCTCGAATTTCACCGGAGCCCGCCGCCTCTGGAGAAGAAGGGCGCCATCGATTTCGTCCACCCCAGGAGCTGCCGCGACCACCTGTGAGTTCACCGTCGTCGACTTCGTCGTTCGCCCGCCTCGCTGACCCTCGCCTGCACCCCGGTGAGCCCCCAGCACCCCTCACTGGCCGCTCTAGGTTTCTTTCTCGCCGGCGTTGCCTCGCGTCGACAATGACTCCCAGCCGTTGGATTAGAATCAGATCGAACGACCCACGTTGCCCCGTACCGCTTCGCCCCTTCCTGTCTCACTGGCAAGTGGGGACACCCACTTAGGCAGCCTGCGGGAGCACTGCGCTTAGAAGGCCGACACGTTAACTTTTCCCGCGCAGCCCTGTTATTTGAATTAAACCTTTTTCATTTTTGTTTCAAACTCACTTCTGTACTCAACTTCAAAAATCAACCCAGATCGATTCATTACATCAAATTGAATGAAACCAATTTTGTTAGAAAGGTCTGGGAATGCTGAATCCAAGCCCGTTGGATTCAAGTTATTTGGATCTATAGATCACCCAGGCTAAAAATAACAAAGCAGAAGCTTTTCTACATTCAAACATTTTTCAAATTTAAACCATAATAGCTTTTGAGTTGATTCCAACTCTCAAAAATCACATTTAACCATACCTTTCATAATATAAAAAAATATATAGGTTTACTTGCAGAAATAATGTTCAAGTAATAAAAGAATGATATATAGGCATTTCTAGACAGATTATTTAATTAAAATAAAAGGGTAGAACCTTATTAAATTGTGACACCTCTTTAAATAACATTCCCATGGACTAAAATATGTGGTGATGACATGTGTCAACATGATCCCATGTTTGGTTTGGAGAATATTAAATCTTAAGTAGTTTTTCAATGAGTAGAAATTACTTTCCTAAAAATAAAAGGAATTAAACCAAGCCTTAATCTTGTAATGTTAGAGATGATGCTAGATCATCTATAGGACCCTTTTGTGTGATGATTGCAAGTAGTTAAGTATTGTTTGGTGATTGTGTACATCGTATTTATTTATAGACGCTAGTATCGACCAAGGATACGAGGAGGAAGGAGGATTCTACGAAGAAGAAGCCGAGGAGAACTTCAACCACTGCTCTGCACAAGGCAAGCTTTACTAATCAAGTTGACCAATGCAAGCCGAATCACTTGCAAGATACCCTACTGATGCAACAAACCACTACTTGTTACCATGACCACTATATGCCTTAAGCATATGTGATCATATCCACTTAATAAACCAATCCTAGTTTTACTCGCAAGCTTCTTACTGTATTTCTTTATCAAAGCTATTACTTAGAGTATACTTAAGTGAATTATAGATATTAGAAAAATATTTGAAGGTGCATAAAGAGCATAAAATTTGGCCTAAGCTAGGTAATCTTGATGTCATCTTAAGGCATGAGATTGGAACTTAGTTAAAACTCCCCTAGTTTACCACCCCTCATTATTGCTTACCCCCACCTGTAGATGCTAGCGCTAAGCATAAAACTTGATCAACTTTAGATGGGAATACTTGGTGGAATAATGGTTATGAAAACCTTGGAATGATGGATCATTCTATTGAAATGTTTTGGCCATGTGTTTCCAAACACCTGATGATTTTGGTGATGAAAATGTTGAGGCATGAGCCTTAGCCCTTTATAAAACTAATGGTTGTCTGGATGTGATACCATTCCAATTTTATCGTACAACCACAATACCCGAAGATTGGGTAGGGCTTGACTGGAAACTTATATACCTTAGTAGTAGTTCCCTCACGGCCAAGGTTTGAGCTAAGGCTATCTTGTGAAGATTGTCCACCTGTGCAGTACCCAAGATGACAGTTGGTCATGGATGGGAGGCCAAACTCACAGGAGAGGTGCTTATACTAGGGCATGTAATTTAAAGGTTAGGATTGATTATCCGCATATTGAGTATGGTGAATTCAGGATTTGTTCCTGACGGATGTATCGAATGTTATGGTGAAAGTGTACAATCTCTGCAGAGTGTTAAACTATTCGAATAGCCACGTCCGCGATTATGGACAGTTGGAGTGGCCATACTGTTCCCCCGTCAGACTTTTCAAAAACGACTTGTGAAATGATTTGAGACTTTGACTTGACCATAACAGAGTTGTGACATGAGTTACAAGTTCCCACTTAGGTGCTATAAAATTTTCAACTAGCATTCGTTGCTTCTAAACTTAGTAGAGATAAATCTGGCTTTTGCAAAACAACCCTAGAGCCTAGTGTCCTATTATCCAAAAAAACCCTTTACCTGTTAGTATTAGTTTGCGAGTACTTAAAGAGTACTCATGGCTTTGTCCCTAGCTATTCCCATGGCCAGACTATGAAGAGGAGTACCTTGAGGATGGACCCCAGGAAGGTTATGACAACTAGGATAATCTCCCATCGTCAGCATTGCCTGTGAACCCGAAGATGGAGCTTCGCCTACGCTACCGTTATTATTACGTATTCCGCTGCTTAATGTTGTATTAAGAACTGGATCATGAGATCCCTATTTGTGTAAGAACTTATGTACTGTTTTTAATGGATGATGTACTATGGTATCCAATTCTATTATGTCTCGCAAAAATGGTAATCCTGGGATTGCGATGTATGGCATAACAGGCATCTGGGATTAAAAATCCGGGTGTTGACAAGTTGGTATCAGAGCCATCCTGACCATAGGAGACCCTGGTTAGACTGGACGTTTGAACCAAAAACTTAGTTTCAAAACCAAAGAAAACAAATATTTGCAAAAACTTGTTCTCATTCTTATCTCTTTTATTCTTTCATGAAAATTCATGTTCCTCAAAAAACTCTTGCAAAATACATAAAATTTTGACACGCTTAATCACTCTACTAACTTACTCATCCCATATTCTTATAGATGGACGTGAAGTACAACAAGTTTTATCAGTTGGGGAATGGAGGAGGCCTTATCTTTGAGAGGGATTTGGACCAGCTTTCGGAACTTACGGGCGTCACTTTTGAGTTCTTCGGAGCTCAACTCAATGATCAAGGAGGAGAAGATCTGCAGTGGCTAATTGTTGCAAGTCTCCGAGGAAAGATTGAACCTCCCACTGCGGAGGGAATTCAGTTTACCTTGAGAGAGAACAACTGTCTCGATGGACTTGCCAGGGCCATGCAAGAAGCTCTTTCCCGTCTGTGTAGGCAGAGCATAAATCAGATCAAGGGTACTCGCTTTGAGTTTTGCCCAAGGCGTGATGCTAATGGACAACCCCTGGAAGCCCCATACCACCCCGAGTTGAAGACCCAATTGGACCACCTTAGCTTCATGATGTACGACCGTTAGCACGAGTTGGACAACTGCCGTGACTACTGCAACCACAAGTCTGCCATCATCAAGACGAAGGACCAGACCATCGCCATGCTAGCAAAGGATCGCAAGTCTCGCCGCCGTCAGCTCGAAACGAAGGAGCGCATCATTGCCCGTTTTCGCCACCGCATCTCATCTCTGGAGGAGACCATCCACGAGAGAGACATGCAGTTGGAGAAAAGGGAGAATGCCGGAGAGGATCTTCGTGGAGACCCCTACTCCTATCTCAGCGATGACGACGATTTTCTGGAGGATCAGGCTATGGATTTCTTCACCGATGAGGATGATTTCGCCTTCATCAATGATGATGAGGATGATGAAGCCACAGATTCCAAGGAGTAGTAGCACTTGAGCACAAACGTAGTGAGTAGTATTCGGTCCCACTGTATCGTAGTTCTCAGAATGGTTCTTAAAACCATATGTTTTTCTTTGTTGTGGTGTGTGTTGTACTATGTGCTATGAATGAATGAAAAAGCAAGTTGCTAGAAAAATCTGAGTCAAACTTTAATTTTTTTTCAAAGACCCAAAACTTTAGAAATTTCCCTCTTTTCTCATGATCTACCTCAATCTTTAGATGCCACGTGGAGGAAGTGGTTCATCCCTGGACCCGATGTTCTAGATACTGCAAATGTTGACTTCTGACCGTGAAGCTGAAAGAGCGGAACGTCAAGCCAACCTAGCCACCCTTCAGCAGATAGCCTAGCTAGCCCACAACAACCAAGGCCACGGAAATCAGGACAACCATGGATCTAAGCTCAAGAACGTCCAGAATACCAACCCACCTATGTTCACTAAGTCAGAAGAACCCCTAGATGCCGATGATTGGCTACAAACCATGGAAAATAACTTAGAAGTAGCCGGAGTGGAAGCCAACGAGAAAGTTCTGTTCGCCACCCACTATCTAGCCGGAGATGCTAGAGCATGGTGGAACAGCGTTCGCGCAATGACCGGAGGCCAGATGATGACCTGGGAGGAATTCAAGGTCAAGTTTAGCAGAACCCATGTGCCACCGGGTTTGATCAAGAGAATGACAGACGTGTTCAGAGAGCTGAAGCAAGGAAGGATGACTGTAGTGGAATACCGTGACAATTTTTTGTCATTAGCTAGGTATGCCCCGGATGAAATAGACACGGAAGCCAAGAAGAAAGAAAGATTCCTGAATGGTCTGCATGATGAGATGCATACAGTGTTAGTCAATATCCCCTTTGCGGATATTGAAGCCCTTGTCGACTCTGCTATCCAGATGGAATGAAAGATCAACCAAGCCAATGAGAACCGCAAGCTTCGTATGATGCATCAGCCAGGAACCCATCAGACTCCAAAGTATCGCCCTAACCCATTTCCAGGATTTGCCCCAAGGACCAACAGACCCCCGATGCACCGTCCGACCTATCCCAACCGTGGAAACCCTAGACCCGGAGGAAATCACAACAACCTCGGCAACTCTAGCAATTTCAATCGTGCCCCACCCAAGTTCAACAACAACAATGTTACCGCCAACACCAACACTGCCCCGAGGACTGGAAGCAATGCTGTGCCTGTAGTAGCCAAGGACAAGTCGCAAGTGACCTGTTATGACTGTGGAAATAAAGGCCACTATTCCAACGAGTGCCCCAACAAGAAGAATGCTATAGCCCCCAACGCAAATATCCCAGCTCACCAGCAGCGTCGTGTTCAGCCAGGAAGAAGATTTTCCCCAGGGAATTCGCTCAACCGCAACAGACGTCTTTTTCTCATGCATGCTGAAGAAGATCAGGAAGCGCCAGACGTCGTGCTGGGTATGTTTTCTGTTAACTCGGTACTTGCAAGAGTGTTGTTTGATTCTGGTGCATCGCATTCATTTGTCACCGAAGAATTTGCATGCACTAGTAAAATTCAACAAACCAAACTAAAGCATGTTATGATTGTTCAAATTCCCGGATCAACCACCAAGGCTAGGCAAATTTGCAAGGACGTCCCTATCCGAATCCATGGCATAGATTTTTATGCAAATCTGATAGTACTCGGAACTAAAGGTTTGGAAGTAGTACTAGGAATGGATTGGATGTCCAAACATAAAGGATTGATTGACTGTGCCAAGAAAGCCATAACCATGACCAGTACTGCCGGGATATCAGTCGAGCATATATCTGAAACCTTACCCCGCCAATTCAAGTGTAATAAGAGTATAGCCCAACCTACCGTTGACCAAGTCCGGATAGTCTATGAATACCCCGATGTATTTCTAGATGTTTTGCCTGGTATGCCCCCAGATCGGGATATCGAGTTTATCATCGAACTAATCCTCGAAATTAGACCCATAGCCCAGAGACCATATAGTATGAACCCGTCAGAGCTCGCAGAACTGAAGAAGCAACTGGATTCCATGCTGGAAATTGGATTGATTCAACCAAGTGCGTCACCTTGGAGATCACCTGTCTTGTTTGTGGACAAGAAGGATGGAGGTAACTGTTTGTGTACGGATTATCGGAAATTGAATGATGTCACCATCAAGAACAAGTACCCCTTGCCCAAGATAGAAGATTTGTTTGATCAGTTGACCGGTGCCAAAGTATTTTCTAAGATGGATCTTAGAACTGGCTATCATCAACTCAAAATTCGAGCAGAGGATATTCCAAAGACTGCCTTTACCACCAGATATGGATTGTATGAGTATGCGGTCATGTCTTTTGGATTAACCAATGCCCCCGCTTATTTCATGAACCTCATGAATAAGATTTTTATGGACTTCCTGGATAAGTTTGTCGTTGTTTTCATCAATGACATTCTAATTTATTCCAAATCAGAAGAAGAACATGAGCTACACCTAAGGACCATTCTTGGAACCCTTAGAGAGCATCAGTTATATGCAAAGTTTAGCAAATGTGAATTCTGGTTACAGGAGGTAGGATTCCTCGGTCACATTGTATCAGCCGGAGGAATTGCTGTTGACCCTGCCAAAGTGAAAGATGTAGAAGATTGGCAAGCCCCAACCACTCAAACCCAAGTTCGTGCCTTTCTCGGATTGGCGGGATATTACCGCAAATTCGTAGAAGGATTCTCTAGTATCGCCAGACCCATGACCCAATTGCTGAAGAAGGACAAGAAGTTTGAATGGACCGACAAATGTGAAGCGAGTTTTCAATAACTCAAGAGGAGATTGATTTCCGCCCCAATCTTGATCATGCCGGATATCACGAAGCCCTTCGATGTGTATTGTGACGCATCCAAGATCGGTCTCGGATGTGTGCTAATGCAAGAAGGCAAAGTTATATCTTATCTATCGCGACAATTGAAGCAACATGAGCAAAACTACCCAACCCATGACCTCGAACTCGCAGCCGTAGTTCTAGCCCTGAAGACATGGAGACATTACCTGATGGGGAACCGTTGTGAGATTTATTCGGATCACAAGATCCTAAAGTATATATTCACTCAGAAGGAGCTGAATATGAGGCAGAGAAGATGGATTGAGCTAATCAAGGATTACGATCTGGACATTCACTATCACCCTGGTAAAGCCAATGTGGTAGCCGATGCCCTTAGCAGATTGCCGTGCCGCTTGAACTCCATGATTTTGAAGGAGCAACCAAGTTTGCACAAAGAGATGGAAGATTTTCGAATGGAATTAGTAAGTGAAGGATTTCTGGCTAGCATAGAACTCCAGCCCACTTTCATCAGTCAGATTAAAGAGGCGCAGAAGGTAAATGCCAGTATTGACGGAATCAAGCGTCGTATCGGTACAGGCAAAGTATCCGGATTCACCGAGGACGAAGAAGGAGTTCTGTGGTACAAAGGACGCCTTTGTGTACCATCAGATTCTGAGTTGAAAGAAGTTATTTTGAAGGAGTCTCATGATACTCTTTATTCTATCCATCCCGGAGGAACTAAGATGTATCAAGATTTAAAAGAGCAATTTTGGTGGCATAAGATGAAGCAAGAGATCGGAAGCTATATCGCCAAGTGTGATATCTGTCAGCAAGTCAAGGCAGGACATCAAAGACCCCCTGGATTGTTGCAACCCTTGCAGATTCCGAAATGGAAATGGAATTCTGTAGGAATGGACTTTATCACTGGACTACCTACTTCTAGTAGGGGAAATGACTCTATCTGGGTCTTAGTGGAAAGATTGTCCAAAGTCGCCCATTTCTTGCCCGTCAAGACCACATATCAGAGTTCGAAACTAGCGGAGTTATACATCGCTAGAATCGTCAGTTTGCACAGAGTCCCCAAGAACATAGTATCGGATCGAGGAACTCATTTTACCTTGAGATTCTGGAAGAAAGTTCAAGAAGGTTTAGGAACCTGCCTAGATTTCAGTACCGCGTATCACCCTCAGACCGATGGACAAACGGAGCGAGTAAATCAAATACTCGAAGATATGCTGAGAGCATGTGTGTTAGAATATGGATCCAAGTGGGAAGACTGTCTGTCGTTTGCAGAATTTTCATATAACAATAGTTATCAAGCCAGTTTGCAAATGGCCCCATTTGAATTCATGTACGGAAGGAAGTGTCGTACCCCTTTGAATTGGTCGGAAGTAGGAGAGAGGCAGATTTTGGACCCGATATCCTACGAGAAGCAGAAGAGAAGGTTCACAAGATTCGTGAGCACCTCAAGACCGCCCAATCCCGAAGAAGAGTTACCCGACAAGAGACATAGAGATCTCGCCTTCAACATAGGAGATTTTGTTTATCTAAAAGTGTCGCCATTGAAGGGAATGCAGCGTTTCCAACTCAAGGGAAAGTTAGCCCCCAGATATATCGGACCTTTCAAGATTCTGAACCATCGAGGAGAAGTGTCGTATCAATTGGAACTTCCTGAAGAGATGTCAGCCGTGCACAATGTGTTCCATATCTCGTTACTTCGCAAGTGTCTTGAAGTCCCCGAGAAGACCGAAGTGTTCAAGAATATCGATCATCAGACCATAGAGATCAACGATGACCTGACCTATCCCGAAGTACCCATCCGTATTTTGGAAGAAGCTTTTAGAACTACCCGAACCCGAAGCATCAAGTTTCTCAAGATTCAGTGGAGCAACCACACAGAAGAGGAAGCTACCTGGGAGCGCGAAGATCACATCAGGACGGAGTTTCCCGATCTCTTCAAATCCTAGGTAATCTCTTCGTCCTTTTTCAAATCTCGGGACGAGATTTTGTTTAAGGGGGGAAGGTTTGTAACATCCCAAAAATACTAAACTTGGATCATCAAACTCTAATCATCAAAATTAGGGTTAACAAAAACTTTTCTAATTAAAATTATGAAGGCATGCATATGTGTATGCATTTAATTTGAAATTCTTTTGAACCACCTTGTTTGTTTGTTTCATTTCTTGTAAAATGTTTCTTAGGTGAAATAAACATCATCTAAAACATTGCCCAAACTTTTCCTAAAGACAAATAAGTCAAAACCAATAAAATAAAGGAATGGTCATTTTCACCAGTTTAACTCCCATGCCTACTTTGGCTGTCTCAAACTTTCAGAACCTAATGGAAACTTTTCGGGATCTTTGCACCCCTTGATTGTACTCATAACAAGGTATCAAGGCCCACTTTGTGATCATCCAGAAACTTTCAAATACATAGTTTAAATGACAATTCAAGTTTGAATCTTTATCATATGGGAAGATCCCACTTTTTCAAAAACCACTCAAACAAGCTCAACTTTCAAAACCCAAGCATCTGCAGACTCACCAGCACCAATCTAGCAAATCCACCAAAAATCTTTTCAAAATTCAAAACTTGATTTCATGCGGCCGTTTCATCAAACAGGTTGCAGACACAAATCATCAAAATCCTAAACACTATAGTGAGCAGTGATTGAGGCCTAACTTGTTCCCTCTCTGGGCACCACTAGCCTTAGTAGATCATCTAACAACCTAAACTAACCCCTAGCATCACTGTAATCTTGGCATTGCCATCAATGGTGAACAGCCGAGCACACCCATGTCACCCCATGTCAACAGCAAGATAGGAGGAGACACAAGCCTAGCCAGCATGACTGGGAGGCAGCCCACCGTCCACCGCCACTCACTGTCCCAGCCGTGAGCGTTGCCAAGCCTTGGACCACACGCACGAACCATGCCAACCTCGCCAGCAACCATGCCGAGAGCACGCCCAGTGCGCCACGCTCGACCAGCGCCCATAGACCGCGCGCCGCCCTCACCGCATGCATACACAATCCCCACCGTCCCAGCAACCCCGCAGACACGCTCGTTCGCCGCCGCGCGGACCACGCGAGCTGTGCGGCCTTAAATTTTCCGTCGGGCACGCGTAGAGCACCGTCGCGTTCCGACCAAGCCGCACCGCCCCATGCCTCGAAACCATGTCGTTCAGCATTGCCAGGGAACACCGCACCGTCCCCTACCGTCGCCCATGCCAATAGCCGCCTGTAACATCGCCCCCGACAAGCTCACCGTGCGCCCCGTCGGTCCTCTCGCTCGACTATAAATAGAGGCCACCCCCAGTCGATTTCTTCACACCATCTCACTCCCCTCTGCTCACTGATCGTGCCACACCGTTCCCGGAGCAAGACAAGCACCACCTCGCCGGAATTTCACCGGAGCCCGCCGCCTCTGGAGAAGAAGGGCGCCATCGATTTCGTCCACCCTTGGAGCTGCCGCGACCACCCCTGAGTTCGCCATCATCGACTTCATCGTTCGCCCGCCTCGCTGACCCTCGCCTGCACCCCGGTGAGCCCCCAACACCCCTCACTGGCCGCGCTAGGTTTCTTTCTTGCCGGCGTTGCCTCGCGTCGATGATGACTCCCAGCCATTGGATTAGAATTAGATCGAACGACCCACGTTGCCCCGTACCGCTCCGCCCCTCCCTGTCTCGCTGGCAAGTGGGGACACCCACTTAAGCAGCCAGCGGGAGCACTGCGCTTAGCAGGCCGGCCTGTTAAATTTTCCCGCGCAACCCAGTTATTTGAATTAAACCTTTTTCATTTTTGTTTCAAACTCACTTCTGTACTCAACTTCAAAAATCAACCCAAATCGATTCAGTGCATCAAATTGAATGAAACCAATTTTTTTAGAAAGGACTGGGAATGCTGAATCCAAGCCCGTTGGATTCAAGTCATTTGGATCTATAGATCACCCAGGGTAAAAATAACAAGGCAGAAGCTTTTCTACATTCAAACATTTTTCAAATTTAAAACATAATAGCTTTTGAGTTGATTCCAACTCTCAAAAATCACATTTAACCATACCTTTCATAATATAAAAAAATATATAGGTTTACTTGCAGAAATAATGTTCAAGTAATAAAAGAATGCTACATAGGCATTTCTAGACACATTATTTAATTAAAATAAAAGGGTAGAACCTTATTAAATTGTGACACCACTTTAAATCACATTCCCATGGACAAAAATATGTGGTGATGACATGTGTCAACATGATCCCATGTTTGGTTTGGAGAATATTAAATCTTAAGTAGTTTTTCAATGAGTAGAAATTACTTTCGTAAAGATAAAAGGAATTAAACCAAGCCTTAATCTTGTAATGTTAGAGATGATGCTAGATCATCTATAGGACCCTTTTGTGTGATGATTGCAAGTAGTTAAGTATTGTTTGGTGATTGTGTACATCGTATTTATTTATAGACGCTAGTACCGACCAAGGATACGAGGAGGAAGGAGGATTCTACAAAGAAGAAGCCGAGGAGAACTTCAACCACTGCTCTGCACAAGGCAAGCTTTACTAATCAAGTTGACCAATGCAAGCCTAATCACTTGCAAGATACCCTACTGATGCAACAAACCACTACTTGTTACCATGACCACTATATGCCTTAAGCATATGTGATCATATCCACTTAATAAACCAATCCTAGTTTTACTCGCAAGCTTCTTACTTTATTTCTTTATCAAAGCTATTACTTAGAGTATACTTAAGTGAATTATAGATATTAGAAAAATATTTGAAGGTGCATAAAGAGCATAAAATTTGGCCTAAGCTAGGTAATCTTGATGTCATCTTAAGGCATGAGATTGTAACTTAGTTAAAACTCCCCTAGTTTACCACCCCTCATTATTGCTTACCCCCACCTGTAGATGCTAGTGCTAAGCATAAAACTTGATCAACTTTAGATGGGATTACTTGGTGGAATAATGGTTATGAAAACCTTGGAATGATGGATCATTCTATCGAAATGTTTTGGACATGTGTTTCCAAACACCTGATGATTTTGGTGATGAAAATGTTGAGGCGTGAGCCTTAGCCCTTTATAAAACTGATGGTTGTCTGGATGCGATGCCATTCCAATTTTATCGTACAACCATAATACCCGAAGATTGGGTAGGGCTTGACTAGAAACTTATATACCTTAGTAGTAGTTCCCTCACGGCCAAGGTTTGAGCTGAGGCTACCTTGTGAAGATTGTCCACCTATGCAGTACCCAAGATGAAAGTTGGTCATGGTTGGGAGGCCAAACTCAAAGGAGAGGTGCTTATACTAGGGCGTGTAATTGAAAGGTTAGGATTGATTATCCGCATACTGAGTATGCTGAATTCAGGATTTGTTCCTGACGGATGTATCGAATGTTGTGGTGAAAGTGTACAATCTCTCCAGAGTGTCAAACTATTCGAATAGCCGCGTCCGCGGTTATGGACAGTTGGAGTGTCCATATTGTTCCCCCGTCAGACTTTTCAAAAACGACTTGTGAAATTATTTGAGACTTTGACTTGACCACAACAGAGTTGTGACATGAGTTACAAGTTCCCACTTAGGTGCTATAAAATTTTCAACTAGCATTCGTTGCTTCTAAACTTAGTAGAGATAAATCTGGCTTTTGCAAAACAACCCTAGAGCCTAGTGTCCTATTATCCAAAAAACCCCTTTACCTGTTAGTATTAGTTTGCGAGTACTTAAAGAGTACTCATGGCTTTGTCCCTGGCTATTCCCATGGCTAGGCTATGAAGAAGAGTACCTTGAGGATGGACCCCAGGAAGGTTATGACAACTAGGATCATCTCCCATCGTCAGCATTGCCTGTGAACCCAAAGATGGAGCTTCGCCTACGCTACCATTATTATTACGTATTCCGCTGCTTGATGTTGTATTAAGAACTGGATCATGAGATCCCTATTTGTGTAAGAACTTATGTACCGTTTGTAATGGATGATGTACTATGGTATCCAATTCTGTTATGTCTCGCAAAAATGGTAATCCTGGGATTGCGATGTATGGCATAATAGGCATCTGGGATTAAAAATCCGGGTGTTGACAAGAAATAACCATCTAGCTACTGTATGGACCCATACTCCAAGGGTGAACTACTCACACATCACTCCGAAGGCTGGCATTGGGATGAAGAAGGCATCTGGGATGATCTCTCCCCTTCGGCAGGGTGTCGGGAAGAGCTTCAGATCCCCCCGATGTAGGATGATGGTGGCGGTGGCTACAGACTGTTTCGTGGAGATTTGATCGGGTACTTAGGGTTTCTGCATCGGGGTGCTTTTATAGGCGAAAGGACAAGGTCAGTGGGCGTGGGTGCCCACACCTGGTGGCGGTGCACCCTAGGGGGTGGCCCTGCAAGCCCTAGGTGTGGCCACCTCGTGGCCCCACTTCGGCTGCCCTTTTGACGTTGTCTTCGTTCCGGTAAAATATTGACTTTGGCTTTTGTCCCATCCAATTCCGAGAATATTTCCTTACTAGATTTTCTGAAACCAAAAACATCAGAAAACAGGCAACTGGCACTGCGGCATCTTGTTAATAGGTTAGTCCCAGAAAACATATAAAAACACCTCAAAGTGTAGACAAAACATAACAAAGTTGATACTAAATAAGCATGGAACATAAAAAATTATAGACACGTTTACGACGTATCAGTGCCCGGTGATTTTTTATGTCAAGCTCTCACTTGAGGAAAACACAAAATTAGTAGAGGTACTTGGTAAACAACGTGAAGCCTTTGGATACACCCTTAATAACATAAAAGGTATAGACCCTTCAGTAATGACCCACAAGATACACATGATTGAAGATTCTAAACCGTTTGTCAACAACAAAAAGAGATTGGATCCTGAAATGAAAAATGTAGTGAGAAAAGAAGTTATGGATAGCGGTATCATCTACCCAATCTCAGATAGTAAATGGGTGAGTCCAACTCATTGCATACCTAGGGAAGGATGTATAACCATAATTAACAATGATAGGGATGAATTAATCTCGGCTAGAACAATAGCAGGTTATAGGATGTGTATCGACTTTAGAAAGTTAAACAAAGAAACCATAAAAACTCACAAGCAATTGCCTCCCTCATTAATGATATTTTGGAAAGGATGTTCGCTAACTCTTATTTCTGCTTCCTTGATGGATACTCCGGATATTCTCAAATAGTTATTCAGCCTGAAGATCAAGAAAAAACACTTCTACATGCCCCTATGGAACTTATGCTTATAGACTAATGCCTTTCGGTTTGTGTAATGCAGCTTATACTTTTCAAGAGTGTGTTTTGAAAATATTCGACAATTTTGTAGAAATCTCCATGGAAGTCCTTAAGGATAACTTTGTTGTTGATGGTACTACCTTTGAGCAATGCCTCTATAATCTAAACAGAATTTTGCAGCGATGCAGACAAACAAAGATGGTCCTCAATTGGGAGCATTGCCGCTTCATGGTAAGGGAAGGTATATTTTTTGGGCATAAAGTTTCAGAAAAGAACATTGAGATTGATAAATCAAACTTGATCTCCTTAAAAAAACTTCCAATTCCGCAATATATAAAGGGGGTAAAGAACTTTCTTTGGCATGCTAGTTTTTATAGATGTTTTATTAAAGATTTCGCTAAATTCGCTACCCCTTTAACTCGTCTATTAGATAAAGATACCTTTTTTTGAATTTGATAGAGATTGCAATGATTTTTTTGAACAATTAAAAGGGAACTAATTTCTGCACGAGTCATTCAACCACCAAATTGGGATGAACCATTTGAAATTATGTATAATGCTAGTGACTATGCTATTGGAGTTGTTTTAGGAAAAAGAGATGGATTGAATCTTAATGTCATATAGTATGCAAGTCGAGTTTTTATCGAATATCAAAAGAACTATGCAACAACTGAAAAAGAATTTTTAGCTGTTGTTTTTGCCTATGATAAATTTAGACACTACATTATCAACTCAAAAGTAATAGTTCATATCGATCATCAAGTTTTAAGGAACCTTCTAGCTAAGAAATACACTAAGCCCCGATTAATTAAATGGGTCTTGCTTCTACAAGAATATGACTTGCAAATAGTAGATAGGAGAGGAAGGGATAATCCTATTGCTGACCATTTATCATGAATGGAAGGAATTATGGAGGATCCCATCCCTATTAATGAATCTTTGCCAGGGGAATATCTTGTAGTTGTAGAACCTCGTGATCCTTGGTTTGCAGATTATGCTAATTTACTTGTAGGAAAGTTCTTACCAAAAGGAATGGATTACAATCAAAGAAAGAAATTCTTTAATGATTTAAAACATTACTTTGTGACGATCCTTACCTATATAGTCATGGTTTGGATGGGATAATCAATAAATGTGTACCCGAACACGAGGTAAAGTCCATTCTTAAAGCTTGTCATGATAGCCCTTATGGAGGGCATCACGCTGGTCATCGTACTGCAGCTAAGGTCTTGCAGATAGGTTTTTATTGGCCTACATTAGTTAAATACTCTCATGAATATGTTAGGAATTGTGATGCTTTCCAGCGAATGAGTAATATTGGTAGAAGACAAGAAATGAATATGAAATATAATTTAGTAATAGAGCCATTTGATATTTGGGGAATGGACTTTATGGGACCATTTGTCGCCTCTAACAGTTATACCCATATTCTTGTTTCTATAGACTATGTTACTAAATGAGTGAAAGCTATACCTACTTCTCATTTAGATGCAACCACCTCCATTAAGATGATCAATGATATCATCTTGCCTAGGTTTGTAGTACCCCGGTTGTTTATTACTGATGGCGGAACTCATTTTATGAAGGGAACTTTTAACAAGATACTTCAGAAGTATGGAGTGGACCATCGAATGGACTGATAGTACCACCCTCAAACTAGTGGGCAAGTGTAATTGTCTAACCGGGAGATCAAGGTCATACTTTAAAAAATGGTGAAAGGGTCAAGAAAGGATTGGGCTTTGAAGCTTAATGATACACTATGGGCGTATCGTACAACTTTCAAGAATCCTATGGGAATGACACCATACAAAATGGTCTACGATAAAACTTGTCACCTTCCATTACAACTTGAGCATAAGGCTCAGTGGGCTATTAAAACTATGAACTTCGATTTTAAAACTGCTGGGGAGAAACGACTCTTAGATATTCATGCTTTGGATGAACTCAGGAACAAGGCCTATGAAAATGCTAGGATATTTAAAGAAAAAGTGAAGAAATGGCACGATAAAGAATTAGAAGGCAAGGAATTTAAATCGGGGGATAAGAATTTGCTCTACAATTCTAGGCTTAAGATTTTTGCAGGAAAGTTGAAGTCCAGATCGGAAGGACCCGATGAAGTCGAGGAGGCATATCCTTCGGGAGCGGTAAGATTGAAAAACACTACACCATCTTCTTCATCTTAGATCGTCAATGGTCAATGATTGAAGTGCCATAGATTTGGGGAGGTTAACACCACCGAGGTAGGCTCTTTGATTTTTGTCAAGGAATTTAACGAAATGAGGTAAGAAATCTCAAGTTTATGGATTGATGCTGGTTTTGAACCATTCCAGCATGTCTCTCCTTGCTCTTTGTTTTCCTTGCATTTTTCTTAACTTGCTCGCTATTTCTCGACCTGGTACGGGTGGGCAGTCCAGGCACTCGTGCCTGATACCGCTGGTCGGTATTAGGACTGGAACCTTCGAGCATGTTTTTGCATTTTAGTACGAATGGGCAGTATGGGGGCGCACGCCCATACCACTGGTCATTACAGATACCGATACAATCTTATTTTTGTTAATGTCATTCTTTCTATTTAAAAAAAGAGTAGGAGGTAAGTTACCAATACGGGCGCGTGGTATGAGCGGAGCCCGCCCGTACCAACCCTATAACCGACTCTAAACCCTACGATTCTTCCTTAAATAATTGACTTCTTTATATTTCTTTATCATTTTGACTTTCATTGTTTAATCCCAGATCTGTAGCCGCCTTCCTCCCACTTTAAAATGAAATCTTAGATCTCACTTGATCGTTTGAAGGTTATGTAGCCTTTTTCATATCAAGCAAATTTGGACCAAGAAGGATGGCGCCTCCAAAGCATAAGCCAAGAAGAAGGGATCCAAAGGAGACACTTCATCCTCCTCGTTCTGCGAGCCCCGCAAGTAATTCCACTCTCCAACTAGGAAGACATGTTTTCGCATAAGTTGGAGATGCTCAGGCATGTGGATCAAAGTAATACCAAGGAAGAATCTCTGATATGTCGTAAACTTATCTATAATTTTTGATGCTCCATGCTTGTTTTGTATTAACTTTCTTATGTTTTGTCTACACTTTGAGGCATTTTTATACATTTTCTGGAACTAACCTATTGACAAGATGCCGCAGTGCCAGTTGCTTGTTTTCTGCTATTTTTGGTTTCAAAAAAGCTAGTAAAGAAATATTCTCGGAATTGGACGGAACAAAAGGCAAAGTCAATATTTTACCCAACAAGACATGGAGACCGAAGGGAAGACGAAGAGGAGCCAGGAGGCGGACACACCATAGGGTGGTGCGGGCCCACCATAGGGCGCACCAACCTATGGTGTGGTACCCTCGGGCGTCCATCGACCTTGCCCTTTCGCCTATATAAAGCCCCCGATGCAAAAACCCTAGATCATCCAGCCTCAATCCACGAAAAGTTTCGCAGCACCGCTGGCACCAAAGAGGAGATTAGGGGGGACAGAAGTCTCTGTTCCGGCACCCTGCCGGGACGGGGAATTGCCCCTAGATCCATCTTCATCGATCTCCACCATCATCTCCATCGCTGTTGCTAATTTCCATGATGAGGAGGGAGTAGTTCTCCCTTGAGGCTAAGGGCTCTACCGGTAGTTATGTGTTCATCTCTCTCTATGCGTGATCTTATTGTGGTCATGAGCTTTGCAATCAAGTAGATCTACTCTATTACTCAAGTGCTTTAATTGTAATCTTCGGTTATCCCCACGTGTGTAAACTTGACAATGTGCACACCGTGTGGCACTTAGGCTAAAGATTACATAAATACTTATCATGAGCTATATTTTGAGTTGGATGTCTCTATGAAATTGTGGTGTTTGTTGGAACCATCTAGCGCTCAAAGTGACATGGTTGGGGTTACCTAGATGGGGAATACGAACTATAAGGAGAGATTTTGTAGCCCTATGATACGTCCAAAACGTATCTACTTTCTCGAACACTTTGTTATTGTTTCTTATCTAAACTTGTGTGGTTTGGATACAACTAACACGGACTAACGCTATTTTCAGCAGAATTACCTTGGTGTCTTGTTTTTGTGCAAAAAATGAACTATCGGGAAAAAACCCGGAAAATATGCCAAAAACTATTTCTCACCATAAGATCCACGGAGCCAGAAGGGGAGACAAAGTGGAGGCCTGGGGGGCCCAGACCCCACCCCAAGCAGCTCCTCGGCCTCCCTCTATGCCTATAAGTTGACTTCTGACCTAAAAACAAAGGGGGGTTCGATAGTTTTCCAGAAAGAGTTCCGCTCCGCCGCCGCCACCTGAAACCAAGATTCGGATCTAGAAACTCCGTTCTAGCAGCCTGCCGGGACGGGGAATTTGTAGAGGATCATCACCATCGTC
This sequence comes from Avena longiglumis, assembly GCA_030063025.1. Taxonomy (NCBI): domain Eukaryota; kingdom Viridiplantae; phylum Streptophyta; class Magnoliopsida; order Poales; family Poaceae; genus Avena; species Avena longiglumis. The sequence goes on along the minus strand of CP125973.1, from coordinate 213,932,296 downwards.
ATCACCAACGCATCTCCATCAACCACCGATGTTTCCCTCATCCATGAGTGAGTAATCCCCCGCTGTAGGCTTGGGGATGGTAGGGATTTGATGAGTTCTATCATGTAATCGAATAAGATCTGTTAGGGGCATAGTGCCTAGTATCTCTATTAGTGCTATTTGACTTTGTTGCAACTTGTTGTGCTTAATGCTTGTCACTAGGGCCCGAGTGCCATGATCTCAGATCTGAACTTATTATTGAATCATTATGATAGTATTGTTATGATCTTATCTGCAATTTGTGTACACATATCATTGTCCGGATCCAAAGGCCCCAAAGTGACAATAATTGGGAAAACCGGAGGGGATGGCTGTGGTGTGATGATCACATGTGTTCACGGAGTGTTAATTCTTTGCTCCGGTTCTCTATTAAAAGGATCACCTTAATTTCCAGTAATTCCCTAGAGGCCATGCTGCCACGGGCTGGCTGGACAGAAGATGTTGTGCAAGTTCTTATTGCGAGCACGTATGACTATATTTGGAGCACATGCCTAGGATTGTTTAGTACTTGGATGCTTGTTATTATTTATCTACAATGCCCTAGATCTTGAAGTTACATGTTTATACTCGTCCATGCAACGCCCGTCCATCCATCCCTATGCCTACCTTTTCGAATCCCATCATATCTTTACTATTGCTCCTGTTTCACTGTTGCTTTGTTGTTGCTACTACAAACTGTTGCTACTGATAAACTTCTGTGAGCAAGAACTATTTCCAGGTGCAGCTGAACTTACAACTCAGTTGTTAAGGATTGCAAGTATTCTTTGGATCCCCTTGTGTCGAATCAATAAATTGGGTAATACTACCCGCGAAGACTGTTGTGATCCCCTACACTTGTGGGTCATCAAGACTATTCTGGCGCCGTTTCCGGGGAGAATAGCTTTATTTGTAAGTTCACTTGGATCTACTATTGTTCACTGCTACTCCTTTCATAACGAGGAAGTCTCGTGATGGAAAGTTCCCTATTTTACCATCCACTACAAGAAGAGGTACGGTCCTAAACACCTCTGCTGCTCTTGATTCACCGTCTGTTATAAGTAAGCTTGTCACATCACCACCACATACTCATGCTACACACATTGCTACTACTGCTGAGTCTGAAACTGATTTTGATGCTCATGATGTTACTTCTACTGTGCTTGATGCGAGTGTTTCATTAGGTCCTTTTCTAGATGCTACTATGGATAGTCTAGGAAATACCGAAACTCCTAGTGAATACACTGTTACACCTATTAGCTCACCTGAGTCCGGTGAGAGTTATGATATTAATGATGGTTACAATGAGCTCACTGATGAATTTGATGAAGAGTGTCGAAACACACATGGTACTAGTGCTATGAAGAGTCTCCTTGCTAGACGTACTATTATGCCTACGTTGTAATAGGATCCTAAGTTTTCCACTTCTCCCATAGATATTAAAGATAAAGATTATGATTTCTCTCTTGATTTATCTTATTTAGATATTGTTGAGAAAGAACCTTTTTGTGGTACTTAAAATGAGAGTGTTGTGGCTCATATGAATGAGCTTTCTACTATGAGTGCTTTGTTCTCTGATGATTTTAAAATGCGCAGGTACTTTGTTGCTAAGATCTTCTCTTTTTCACTAAAAGGAGAAGCTAGGGCTTGGTTTAATAGATTACCTCTTGGTTCCATTGATAGCCCTGATTGCTTGATTGCTTCTTTCTTCCATAAATATTTTCCTCCCAGTGCTAGACATGCTGCTTTGTAGAGACTTTTTGATTTTAAACAGGGAGAAGAAGAGAAATTGCCTGAGTCATGGAAAAGATTCTGTTCCTTGATTCATGCACATTCTGGATGTCCATTACCTAAGAATGAGCTTCTTGATATTTATTATAATGGACTAACTGATGATTCTAGGACCTACCTAGATAGCTTTGCTGATTGTGTTTTCAGGAAGAGGACTCCTACAGATGCTGAAGAATTAATGACTAAGATAAGCAAGAATTATGATGATTGGACTTAAACTGAGCTCAATACACCTGAGCCTATTACTCCTGAACCAGCTGTTCCTGAACCAGTTCCAACACCAACAACAAATAAGAGGGGAGTTATTGCATTAAATGATGAAGTGATGAAGGAAGCTAAGAAGTGTCTAAAGGAGAAAGGTATTAGAGCTAAAGATGTGAATAATCTACCTCCTATAGAAGAATTATGCAAGACAATTCCCCACTCATCTAATATTGAGGTACACTCTCTCCAATTTAATGAAGGTGATATTCCTTATGGTAAGCCTCCTGATCAATGCTTAGAGGAACTTGACACATTTATTGTTAAACAAGGTAATTTTAATAAACAAGTTCAGAATCATTTATTGGAAAACTCTAGAGCTATCCATGAGTTGAAAGATATTGTGGAAAGAACTTCTAATGATATTAAAATTCTTTGTAAACACTTTCAAATGGTTCAAACTCAACTTGATCAACTTGCTAAAGTACAAAGGATATGCAAGTTAATGCTTCAGGAAATAAACATGCTTATGGAATTAGAACTAGGAGTGGTGCAGCTACTCAAGATCCTTTATATCCTGAAGGACACCCTAAAATAATATAGCAGGATTCCCTACAAGGTGAGGATAGTGGTAGTCCTCGTAAGAGAAAGAAAAAGAAACATAATATAGTTGAGGAACCACTTGAACCTGTTGTAGATCCTAATAGTATATCTGTCTCTAATGCGGAAACTGAGAGTGGTAATATTGATGAGTCTCCTGATAAGGAGGAAGGTGAGGAAGAACCTGAGAAACACACTAAGAACACTAGGTACACCAAGGAATATTTTATTGCTAATAAACATGGTAAAGAGAGAGAACCTTGGGTGCATAAACCTATGCCTTTTCTAGGTAAGAAACACAAGTCAAAGGAGGAAGAACACTACAACAAGTTTTGTGAGTGGATGAAGCCTTTATTTTTGCAAATTCCTTTGACTGATGCTATTAATTTGCCTCCTTATTCAAAGTATATGAAGGATATTGTCTCTAATAGAAGGAAGATTCCTAATGAGGAGATTTCTACTTTGCTTACTAATTACTCCTTCAATGGTAAGGTTCCAAAGAAATTTGGTGATCCAGGTATACCAACTATTCCTTGCTCCATTAAGAATAATTATGTTAGAACTGCTTTATGTGATTTGGGAGCTGGAGTTAGTGTTATGCCTTTTTATCTCTATAAGAGACTCCAGCTAGAAAATTTGATACCAACTGATATTTATTTGCAAATGGATGATAAGTCAACTACTGTCCCTGTTGGTATATGTGAGGTTGTTCCTGTTAAAGTTGCTCATAATTGCATGGTTTTAACTGATTTTGTTGTGCTTGAAATGCCTGAAGATGATAATATGTCTATTATCCTTGGGAGACCTTTTCTTAATACTACAGGTGCTGTCATAAATTGCAATCAAGGAAAAGTAACATTCAATATTAATGACAAAGAGCACACTGTCTATTTCCCCAAGAAAGTTGTTAAGAGCTATTGCCTGAATTCCATTGAAAATTTTGAGAGCATCAAGGTTGGAGAAATATATTGTCCCATTCCACAAGAAAATTTTGAAACTATTATGATTGGGACCATTGCTATCAAGTATGAGGTAACATAATCACCTTGTGGAATGCAAAGTTTTGCTTCATATAAGATTGTTTTGGTAACAAGACTAGATCAACCTTGTTAACAAAAGGATTTTAATGAACAAAATAATGTTTGCACTATGGTCATACTTGCTTTCTTTTTCCTTTCTCCTTCCTAGTATTTGCTTTAGCTTTAGTTTTGTTAGTTGTTTGCCTGTTTGAGTTTCTTAGAGCTCCTGTAGTTTGGCTTTTGGTTTGCTTTTGCTTCTTCTGAAAAAACTGTTTCTGCGAGAAAATCAATTTTCATACCCTGAAAATTGGCCAAAAATAAAGTTTCCCAAAAAATCCCAAAACAATTCAAAATAAATTTTCCTCGAAAAAAGGGGCATAGTGGCACCTAAGATGACCCAGGGGGCCACACCTAGGCCCCACACCCATGGTAGGCATGGCCTACCTAGTGGTGGCGCCTAGTGGGGTCTGGCCCACCTGGGCCCCTCCAGGCTGCCTCCTCAAAGCCACCTTCTTTCTCTCTCCCGAAAAACACCGAAAAACTTGCTCAGGCTCGAGTTCTTGTTGTTCTTGCTCGCAATTTTCGATCTCCTTGTTCAGCCCATCTCAAGTGCTGATTTTTTGAGGGATTGCTCCTTGGTATGTGCCTCCTCCACCTATCCAATTAAATTTGTGATTGGTAGATTATATCTTGAGTATTTTGCTACTATAGGTGACAGGTTGTTTGAGCTTGCATGCTTGTTCTATGCTTAGAAACTTTGTTTTGATGCATGTGTAGTCCTCTAGCAAGTTCCTATAGTAGTTGCTCATCATTTATCAACTTAGAAATTACTTGGTTTGATGGTTGTTTAAAATTTCAGCAAAGGGAAGTCATGGACCACCACACCTTTGGTGACATTTTTGAGAGTGATGCACCTAGAAGGGCAAGGCTTCCAAGGTCATCTACCAGTTCTAGACCCTCATACAATGAGGATCTCATCACTCCGTGATTTGGTGACGAGGGAGATGAAGGGGATGCGCACCCCTCCACCTTTCCTTGCCAAACTTTCTTGCGAGCTGCTAGGATTCCTAATGATTTCATGGCTTTGATTGAGAGGGCTGGACTAACAAGTTTCATGTAGGATGAGAGTGCACAATATGCTTTTCTTACTAAAACATTTGTGGAGAGTTTCTCCTTTACCAATAGTTTGTTCAATCCTTTTATGTCTTTCAAACTTTATGGCAGGGCTCATTCTATGTCTCTGAAGAAATTTTGCAAGGCCCTGGGACTTGGTACAAAAGGGTCATCAAAGAAGATTACAGCTCTTCCAGCTGATCTGTTAGAACTTTACCGAGGAATAACCAATCATGATGACCGCAGAGCTCAATGAGGGAAGATAAATAATATTCAACTTCCAGCCATCAGGTACTTTACCTACTATCTTACCACCAGTGTTCTTGGTAGGGAGAACACTAGTAATATATCCAACTATCAATTGGCCTTCTTAGCTGTTGCACTCTACGGTGAGGATAACTATAATCTTGGTTCCCTCATTGCTCATCGTTTAGCTGCTAAGGGACCCATTTATGGGGGAATTGTTGCTACTCGTATCGTTGCTGCCTTGGACATTGCTATTGATCCACATGATACAGTTTTGGCTCCTCTGAGGCTTGATCTTGCTGCCATGAAGGCGCACCACTTTGTCACCTCTAGCTCTACTCTTGAGAACTTGGTTTATAGAATGTTGTTTACTAACGGGGAAGAGAGAGATATCCCTCTACCCCAAACCACTTTGCTCAGTATTTCTTAGGGACCTTGGTCACGCACAAAGGCGGGTATGGATGACAAGCTGCGCTCTCTCAACTTCCACGGGCACTTTCAGGAGGAAGCACCCTCATATGACCCCGCTGTACACTACACTGGGGAGGCCTCAAGCTCGTACCAGGACGGGGGGGCTTCCTCGACATACTATGGAGGTGCATCTACTTGGGCACCATGGGATTGAGCCCCACTTAGGACAAAAGCCTAAGCTTGGGGGGAGGTATACCGACATCACACTCATATATATATCATGTTCGGTCGGTTCTTTGTATATCCATTTGTTTCGCTTTCTTTTTGGTTTTTGTTGCTTCTTTCTTAAAACCCAAAAATACCAAAAATATTTCTGTTGTTTCTTTTGTTTTGTTTCTTTGTTTCTTTTCTTTGGTTTTCCTTAAAAGAAAAATCCAAAAATATTTTGCTTTGTTTGGTTTGCTTTGTTTTTGTTTGGTTTTTATTTATTTCCTTGTTTCTAAAAAATAAAAAACACCAAAAAATATTTGTTGTTCTTCTTTGGTTTTGTGAGTTCTTTGCAGGGTTCAGCCATCCTCAGTGGTTTTGGTTTCATGTTAATTATTCAACTCACACAAGTGAAGGGCAATAATGAAGATTAAGACAACTCGAGGTGTGGTAAGAGGCTGGTAACAAACTCTATTTGTTTCATTTTTGTACATATACTCATCATTATGAGCATGCTTAGTCTATTTGTGTAAGGTGTATGTCATTATGGATGCTTAGTAGTTCTTGCTTGTCTATGATTAGCTCCAGCTTGCTAATAGTTTGTAGCATGTCACATGAATGTTTGCTTGCATTGTTTTATTCATACTTTGGTATGCAATTGTGGCATCCTCCTCTGACTGTTCATGTGAATCGACTTGGCACATGCTCACGCATGCATATGACTAATCAATAGTCAGTAATCCTCGATGATTTATTTGCCTCAGAGTTCTTGTATCACTTTCATGCCATAATTAGTCCTGTTTTGTTGCAAGCATGATTATGACAGCTATTGCTCTCTCGTTTGTCGCTCCCTATCTATTGCTAGCCTTCACTTGCACTGAGTATGTGCTCTACCTGTGCTTCCAACTCCCCAAACCAACATTGCCAGCTGTGTCCACCATACCTACCTATTAGCATCATTTGCTACTTCAGTGCATATTATATATATGCCATGTTTTCTTCCAAAATAAAATGTTTGTCTGTTTTGAGAAAGTTAGTTAGTAAATCTCTCACGAACTTGATGGCACACTTTATTCCTTGTGCTTAATAATTCTGAACCATTGTTACTAGTCCATGAAAGTTATATGCTTGCTTATTATATACTGGGAGTCAGCAGAACCGTGCTATCACGGGGAACGCTTTCAACACTTTTTGGATAATTCTATCCAGATGATACTTTGCTCTTTTGTTTACGGATGTCGACGATGTGAAATAAAATGGGAAGTTGTTAGTTCATGGAGTTTATATATTGTGTTAGAGAAACGCCTGGGCCGCTAGCCTAAGTCATGCTTAATCACGGTGGAAACTTGCAACATCACCATAATGAGCATCTATGAAGCGTCCTCAATAAAAAGCTATGCATATGGTAGATAAAAAGATTGCTGAGATGCCCATTGTCTGCTTGCCTTATCATTTTGGTTATGGGAAAGCTCCTGTACCATGTGCAAGGGTTACCCTGTTGGCGGTTCTCGATGATATGCATGTATTTACAATGACAAGAACTTTGAGGTGACCAAAGTTGAGTAGCATGCGGAGCGGCCCTCATACTCAAGGGACTTGGGATTTCCAGTCTAGGTCTGTCAAGCATATAATTCAGAGTGGACCTCACTTTCACCTTAACCACATGAAGATGCCTATGATAGGGGCAATGAGAGCTCAAAGCTAATGAGTACCTTCCTTTCAGCATTTGGAAGCCTTTCAAACCTTCACAAAACCATTTTGTAGAGGTCCCAACCTTTAATTAGGTATAGATCCCTATGTTTACAATGCTAGTACCTGGATCAATAGCAAGCATCCACAGTTAAGATGTAATATCAAGAAACAAAGGTCATAATACAACTTTATAACCAGGAATAAAATAATTCATTACATGTTACATAGCTCATTTGGCTATCACATTACAATGAAGCGGAATATCTATATAGCATGGAGTCCTTCATCTTCAAAGTGCCACATGCAATCATGTTGGTTGTAGGCTTGTAATCCCAATCAACACACTTCACTAACATCAAACAAACCTGCAACATAATAAGTTACAGCCACAAGGGTCAATACATTTGGATTGTATTGGCAAGTGATACTATGGTAGAATAGTGGTATCTATCATCTATATGCATTTGGCTAAGTGGAGCTTAGTCTTTCTTTGCTCAAATAGATTTTCCTTATCATTGGAAAACACTAAGTTTTTGTTTGTCAAAATCACCCAAGGCATCTACCAATCGTTGATTGAAGATCCTTTAACCCTTGTTCAACCACAAGTTTTTAACTTAGAAATTGGGATGAGGAGATTCTTGATCGCTTCCATGTCTTGATGATCAAATTGTCCATTGCCGTGGACACGGCTAAGTACTTAGATTCTTCCTTCTACATAAGTGGTGCACTTTCCCCCACAAGACTCGACATGTATCGAGACAAGGCCTTTCAGAAGCTTTCCCTTAGACCAGAATGGACGCGCTCCAAACCTATCACCCCTGCCACCAACTGTCCATTTGGCTAAGTTATTGCAACCTATATGATCCAGGAAGAGCCCATAATGCCAAGTGGCCGCACTTGAAGCTTCTCAACATTTGACATCTCAAATATCTTTGTTACTGGGTGGCATTCCACAAGTGTGATACACAAGGTTCACCAGTCCCCTGGCCTTGTGTAACTACTCAACATTAATCCATTCTCACCATTCCACCTAGGTGTTTCATTCACATAGTTGTTTTATTAAACAAAACACAAGTCATAGACTTAGAAATATTCCGTAGCATGAATATAATCCACCCTTGTTTTCTACTAGCTAATCTAAGCATGATAGTAGTAGGAATATTAACTTAGGAAAATTCTACTAAGGCATCATCTACTAGGATTTCCCAAGGCATAGCTTATACTTAGAAAATTCCATGCAAGTCCTACTCAAAATATCACTAATGCATAGTGAAAATAATGGGACAAAAGTATGAAGCACCACTTGCCTTTTTGGTAGGGAATATAAGTTCACTCCTTGATCTTGCAATAGCCACACTCTTCAAATTTCACTACAACTCAATCAAGGCACAAATTCAATCTAGCATTCAAAACATTTCACCACATAAAATAAAGGAAACAAAACAATGCATGCAAGCATGCAAGAGATTGTTTTATTTGGATAAGTGGTTTCTAATAAGCTATAAACATTTTAAAACACCTATTGGTCATTTGTATAAGTGGCAAAACCACTTTAAATTTGAGTTAGTGAAAATGGCCATTTAAATCATTGTTGTTTTGCTAGAAATGGTTTAAATCAAAGTAATAATTCCTAGTGTCTGCCAAATATCTTTTTTAAACACAAATGTTAATGTCTATGGTCAGAGTGCTTAATATTAAATCATTTGCCAAAGGTTTCACCTAAAACCATTTTTAAATCAAAGCAATATTTTATTTTGCTATAAATGCCTTTAAACAAAGTAATAATTTTCTAGGGTTCACCTAATATATTTTTAAATCCAAAAACTTAGTGTTTAGAGTCAGAGTTTAATCCAAATCATTTTCCAAAGGTTTTACTCAAAAAGCATTTTTAAAACATATTCAACATTTTTATTTAACTAGAAATGCTTTTATTCAAATATTTATTCCTTAGCATCACAAAATATGCTTTTAAATCTACAAGTTGGTTTTTATGGTTAGTAGGTTCAAAACAATCCATTTACAAAAGATTTTACCCTAAAACATTTTTAGAATGACTTTTATAATCAAAATAGGCCTACACATTGTAAGATCCCTCCTTTGTAAAGGAAAAAAGGATCCCTGTGATTGCAATGCTAGTCCCTGGATCAATGCTAGCATCCACAGTTTAAGATGAAGTACACAGATACAAAGGTCATTTATTACATCCATTCCAGAGATAAAACATAGTCTTTTACAACTCAGGGCCACAGGCCTAATACAAGAGTTTTGGAATAAGTAAATAAACATAAGTCTTCATCTTCATGTGCCACAGGCAAGCATGTTGAGTGTAGACTCATGACACCTAATCATCATCGGAGTAACCTGCAACATCACAAGTTACAGCCACAGTGGGTCAATACTTTGGAATAGTATTGGCAAGTGATACCTTAGTAAATTTTAAGTGGACTATATTACTATATGCATTTTGGCTAAGTGTAGCTTGGCTTGCTTTGCTCAAAATAGGTTTTTCCTATAAGTTGAAATCACTAAGTTTTTCTTTGTCAAAAACTTTCCCAAGAATCCACCAATAGACATTGGGGTCCTTCACCCTTGTTCACCCATAAGTTTTACTTTAGAAGTTGGAGTGATGAGATTCTTGATAGCTTCCATGTCTTGATGCTCAAGTTGTCCATTGCCATGGACTTGGCTAAGTACTTAGATTTTTCCATCTGCAGAGGTTGTGCACTTTCCCCACCAGACTTGGTTTCCCAAGACAGGACCTTTCAGAAGCCTTTCCTTAGCCAAATGGACGCGCTCCAACCTATCATTACCACTACCACCAACTATCCAAAAGGCTAAGTTCTGGCAACCTATATGATCAAGGCAGAGCCCATATTGCCAAGTGGTTGCACTATAAGCTTCTCAACACTTGGCCTCCAAATCCCTTTGTGCCTGGGTGGCATACCACAAGTGAGATACACAAGGTAAACCATGTCCATGGGCCTTGTGTAACCACTCAACCAAAAACCACCATTCAAGTCCCATTCCACCCAGGAGGTTCATTGACTTAGTTGTTTTATTAAGAAAAACTTAAGTCCAAAGACTTAGAAATATTTTCATCATAGCATGTATATACTTTACCAACCCTTGTTTGCTACTAGCTAGGCTAAGCATGGCATAGTAACTTAACTTAGGAAATTTCCTAGCAACTCTACAGTTCTACAACTACTTAGGATTTCCCAACATAGCATTTGGCAAAAATAACAACATGCAAGACTTAGCAAAATAATTCTAATGCTTGTACAAAATATAGGGATGTAAATATTCATGAAGTACCACTTTCCTTGGTAATGGGGAGAGGAGCACTCTTCACAATCACAGTCACTAGCAAAGTCTACACAAAAATTTGTAGCACAAAATTACACACAATTCATATACAAACAAAAATATGAATGCATGCATGCAAGAAAATGCTAAGTGATGATTTTTGAAAACTCCACAAAGCAAGTGCAAGATACAGAAACATAACCAAGTCAAAAACTTGCTAACTAAACTTATTTAGCACTAAAACAATTTACTAAACAAATTCTATACTCAAAATAGTCCTAAACAAGTTTCTGCATAAAAAGTCATTTTAACATAAACATTTCACTAAACACATTGCAGATTCAGAAAGGGCTTGTCTCCCTGATTCCAAGGGTATAAAATTTGAAAAAATCTAACGTGGGAATCAAAAGTTATAGCCATTTGAATTTTGGATCTAAATCTGATTTGAATTCTGTTTTTGATTTAAACTCTAGCCACGCGTCATGTTTCTATTGGCGCGTACCAATTCGTTCCGGATCACGCTTTCTAGCCGTAGGATCTAACTAACGATGCACGGTTCAGATCTAGCATAACGGTTCGATTAGTGGATCTATCGCAAGCGTTGGATCTAGATCCAACGGCTCTCGAGCATGCGACCATGTCCTGGCGGCGCGCGGCGTCAGCGAGCGGCAGAGCGCTCAGTCAGCAGCGGCGCTGGCGTTATAGGTCGCGCGGGATAGGGGGAAGGGTCTTACCAGAACCGTGGTGGCGTGCTGAAGCTCAACGCGGCGTTGGTTTGCGAAGGGGCGCGCGGGCACGGTCTCTGGAGCTCGTCGGAGTTGTGGGCGGCGTCAGTTGCTTGCAGTCGTGGTTCTTGCCGAGGTTTGGCGTCGCCCTAGCACGAACCAGAGGGTTCAGGCGATGCACAAGACACAGGCGAACAATCTCGTATGAAAGAGGGGGCAAGGGGCGCTCGGGTTTTACCTCAATTGGTCGCCGGAGTCAAGCGGCGGCGCAGGTGGTTGCGGTCGTGAATGGAAACGACGACCTGGGTCACGAGCAGGCAAAAGAAAGGTGTCAGCAGATGCGCAAGGTCAAGCTGGACACGACTGTTTGAACCAGAGAGAGGGAGGCGGTCGAGGCTCACCGGAATCGGTCGCCGGAGTCGTCGGTACTGCGGGGCTTCGAGGGCAAATGCGCGCAGCCTGGTGGCGGAGTGAGCGAGGAGAGTGGGGGGAAATGACCGCGGCGGGGTGTGGTTTATATAGGCTCAAGCGCGACAGGAAACGCCTGCGGCATCAAGGCTAATTACGCCGCGCAATTACCGGCATTGACAGCAGCGGCGACGTGGTCTGCGGGCGCGGTTTGGGGAAGACGAGGGTGACGTGGAGAGGGCCCGCTCGTCAGCAAAACGCACGGAGAGGAGGTGGGGTCTGGTTATCAGCGGCTGTTCGGGTGTGCTTGCGCGTGCGAGAGAGAGAGAGGGGAAGGCCGGGTGGGCTAGTTGGGCCAGTTCTGTTGCTAGGCTAGAATCCTGGCGCCTGGCCCTTTTCTTTTCTTTTGTCCTTTTCTTTTTCTGTTTTGATTTTCAGGAATGGTTTTGATATGAATTCAAACTCTTTTTGAATTCAAATATTTCTGGGGTTTTTGCAGTGTTCAAAAGTTTCAAATATAGGCATAAAACCATGTGGTTGCTTTATAAAAGCTTGGTCACTCTTGGAGAACAAAAATATCAGGAGCTTGGCACAATATTTGCAAATGTTTGAAATATGGTTTTTGAACCATTTCCATTTTGTAAAACTTGGTTTAAATTTCCACACTCAATCCATTCAACAAAGGAGACAAGCAATCTAGGTTTAAAACATTCAAACTCTCAAATGGGGATGTCCATTATATTTTAGCTTGCTCACATAAAATGATAGCACTATGTGCTTTGTTTTCCTGAAATGAGTTTTGAATTTGACCTCAATTCTATATGCATGCATGAATGATATGCAAACTTTGAAATCATGATTTTAGGGATGTTACACACATGTTTCTGCAAAAACAACTAATTTTCCAGAAGCAAAACACTAAACAAAGGGCATGGTTGGAAAGTATTATTTTTTCTGATTCCAATGATATAAAGTTTGCAAACTTTGGACGTGTGGATCAGAAGTTATGGAATTTACAAATTCAAACATCTAATAGAACATTTCTGTTTTTAAAAAAACAACTAGGGCCACGTGTCCAAATCTCATTCGCCGATACCGTTTTGTTTGGATCGAGTGATACAGGCCGTTAGATCTAACTAACAACACACGGCACGGATGATCTCGTACCCCTTTGCTTAAGCAATCTATCGCATCCATCAGATAGGATCCAACGGCTCAGGGCGCTGTGACCAAATACTGGCGGCGCTCGTCGGTGGCGTGCGGCGGCGATGCTCAGCTAACGGCGGTTTCAGCGAAGCAAGAAGCAAGGGAACAAGAGACATGGCTCACCGTGCTCGCGTGATGTCTCTAATGCTCGACGTGTCCTTGGTTGGTGAAGGGGCGCACGGTAACGACGTTAATCGCTCGCCGGAGAAGCTTCTGGCGGCTGGCGCTCACTGTCGACGACGGAGGCGTTGCTATGGTGCGAGCTAGGACATGAAAACGGCAGTGTCAGTTGCGTAAGAGGTCACTGGTCACATTCGTATCATCGGGAGGAAGAGGGGTGGTCAGAAGATACCGGAAAAGCTCGACGGAGTTGTTGTCGACGGCGGTGGTGCTCTGTCGAAGAGGTTGCCGAGGTTTTAGAGCACGCACGAGTGAGATGTTGTTACTGGGAGATGCGCAAGAGGCTGGGGAGTAGGCTCGTGGGTTCCAGGGAGCAAGGGCAGGCGAGGAGCAGCTGGAATCGTTGTCGGAGGGTCATCGGGGCAGTGGGGTTCACGCATGAAATTGGAGCAGCCTGAGGGCGTTTGTGTGCAGGAGAATAGGGGGAAACGGAGAGGGGGACGGGGCGATTAAGAGGGCATGGTCGAGGGCGAGGTTTACTCACACATTGAAGCGAATTAACGCGAGGAAATTACGACTGGGAATGGCAGCGAGGTGAGGGGGATTTGGTCGCGGGAGGTTGAAGACGACGCTGATGTGGCGTGGGGTCGGTGCGTCAGTGAGCTGAGAGGGTGGGGTTTCAGGTAAGAAATCGATTCGCATAGAGAGGGGGAGTGGGCTGCGCTGCTAGGATGAGGTTAGCTCGGCTGGTCTCTTTCATCTTTTTTTTATTCTGTTTCTTTTTCTTTTCCAGTTTTCATTTTATGTTTTAAATTCATTCAAATGAAACATTTTTCATTTCAAATCTTTTCAAACTTTTCAGTAAGTTTCTATTCTGTTTAAACATGTATTATAAAGACCATTTTAGAATAATTATTTTATTCATTTATGGTTTATTATTTATTTAAAATAGACACTTGTCTTTTATTCAAATAAGATTTTATTTATATTTTTAAACTCTTATTTAAATTCTAATTTTCACCAAACCTTTTTCAGTAGGTTTTATTTATTTAATGGGGTGTTAAATAATTCACTTTGAATTATTTGAAATATTTTTAATATGATTTATTAATCATTTAAATTGGGCATTTGTCTTTATTCAAATAAAATCAAATATGGTTTTAGTCCCATTAAATTTTATTCAAATAACACTTTGATTCCATTTAAGTTAATAACTTTTATTCCACTTGGGCAAATTCCAATTTATTATTTTCTCATGATTTAATTAATCATTTTCATTAGGGATTTTGTCTTTATTAAATATAATTAGAATAGGTTTTAATCCCATATACTTTTATTTGAATATTCTTTATCCCTTTATTTTATTTGGATTATCTTTATTCCATTTGCTTATGGATTTAATTCAAGGTTTTAAATTGTATTCTAAATAATTTCCTTGGGATTTATTATTTAGTTTAGGCAATTTGTCTTTATTTAAATAAAAATGAATGTTGTTCAATTCCTTATGATTTTATTTAAATAATCTTTTATTCATTTTATTATTCCATAATCTTTCATTTCATTTGTTTGGCCAAGATTTAATTTGGTTTTTAAATATTCCTTATTTATTTATTTATTTATTTCTTTATCTTATAAAATCCATATCTTTTTACTTAAAGATCCAAACATGTGATTCCAATTTGTACAATTTTATTTAATATTTGTTTATCCTTTTAAATCCTTTTAGGATTATTTTACTCACAATTTGGTATGGATTTTATATAGGAGCTTTATAAATTATTTCCTTTTCATTCATAAGTTTTTATCCATGGTTCCAAATTGAATGAAATATAATTTCTATGGTTTTATAATATTTTTATTTATCATCCTTGAGCATTTATAAATGTTTGTTGACAAATTTTTATATGGATCAAATCCATAGTCTTAGGGAGATCTTGGAAATGGTTATTCCATTAGGGTTTTGTTTTTTGGTTTATCTTTTCCAAGTGTTTAAATTTCAAGATACATTTATTGATGAATGTATTTCACTTGGTTGAAATTTTGTTTGATTCCCTTTTATTCAAAGTTTGTTCAAGATGGGTTTTGATGTTTCCATTTGGAATCAAAAAGTTTCTTTTCACCCTAAATTTCAACATTTATTTATTTTTTTTATTTATTTTTTACATTACAAAATTTGGAAATTTTTGGGATGTGACACGTTTTCACAACCTAGTTGAGTCACCACTTATTCTATGAGCACCTTCTTGAGAGCATAGTTATCATTCTTGTGTTTGTTCCAAAACTTGGTTAATTATGTCATGACTTTGATGCTTGTATCTCTGGTATCTTTATCTCTAGTCTTCACTTGAACTTCAAAGGTGTCTCAGAATTTATATTGTGCTCTTCAAACAAAGGCAAGCGAGATACCACTCTATCATACCTTATTATGAGCATTGCAATGTTGCTTATGTTTATGTTTCATGCTACTTATTATTATTGAGTTGGTTTCTCTTCATAGATTGCATTGACTATTGAGTAGACTTAGTTGCATACTCTTTATTATGAATTGTCTAAGCATCTACTCCTGTGCTGAGAATATTTACATCATATGAAGCAAAGTGTTCGTGAAAGTTCTTTTATCGCACTCAGTTTTCAACTAAATTGCTTGAGGACAAGCAATAAGCTAATCTTGGGGGGAGTTGATACGTCCAAAACGTATCTACTTTCTCGAACACTTTGCTATTGTTCCTTATCTAAACTTGTGTGATTTGGATACAACTATCTCGAATTACCTTGGTGTCTTGTTTTTGTGTAGAAAATGAACTATCAAGAAAAATCCCAGAAAATATGCCAAAAACTATTTCTCACCAGAAGATCCACAGAGCCAGAAGGGGAGAGAGAGGGGAGGCCTGGGGGTCCCAGACCCACCCTAGGCGCGGGCCCATTGACACGCCTGGGGGAGGTCTGGCTACCCCAGGTAGCTCCTCGGCCTCCCTCCACGCCTATAAGTTGCCTTTTGACCTAAAAACAGAGGGGGGTTCGATAGTTTTCCAGAAAGAGTTCCGCTCCGCCGCCGCCACCAGAAACCAATATTCGAATCCAGAAACTCTGTTCTGTCACCCTGCTGGGACAGGGAATTTGGAGAGGATAATCGCCATCGTCATCACCAACGCATCTCCATCAACCACCGATGTTTCCCTCATCCATGAGTGAGTAATCCCCCGCTGTAGGCTTGGGGATGGTAGGGATTGGATGAGGTCTATCATGTAATCGAATAAGATCTGTCAGGGGCATAGTGCCTAGTATCTCTATTAGTGCTATTTGACTTTGTTGCAACTTGTTGTGCTTAATGCTTGTCACTAGGGCCCGAGTGCAATGATCTCAGATCTAAACTTATTATTGAATCATTATGATAGTATTGTTATGATCTTATCTGCAAGTTGTGTACACATATCATTGTCCGGATCCAAAGGCCCCAAGGTGACAATAATTGGGACAACATGAGGGGATGGCTGTGGTGTGAGGATCACATGTGTTCATGGAGTGTTAATGCTTTGCTCCGATGCTCTATTAAAAGGAGCTCCTTAATTTCCAGTAGTTCCCTAAAGGCCCCGCTGTCACGGGCTGGCTGGATATAAGATGTTGTGCAAGTTCTCATTGCGAGCACGTATGACTATATTTGGAGCGCATGCCTAGGATTGTTTAGTACTTGGATGCTTGTTATTATTTATCTGCAATGCCCTAGATCTTGAAGTTACATGTTTAGACTCGTCCATCCATCCCTATGCCTAATGCACTCAAATCCTACTGTTACCATTACTGTTACTATTGCTCCGGTTTCACTGTTGCTTTGTTGTTGCTACTACAAATTGTTGCTACTGATAAACTTCTGTGAGCAAGAACTATTTCCTGGTGCAGCTGAACTGACAACTCAATTGTTAAGGCTTGCAAGTATTCTTTGGATCCCCTTGTGTCGAATCAATAAATTGGGTAATACTACCCATGAAGACTGTTGCAATCCCCTACACGTGTGGGTCATCACCCTACCGTGGATTGGAGTTATCCAACCGGAGAGTAGTTCAGAGTAGCATAATGGAGAGAAGATATTTATATGAGAGTGTCCACTAGTGAAAGTATGATCCCTAGGCCTTGTTTCTAAGCATTGAAACACCGTTTACAACTAGACCTGTTACATGTTTGCTTGCTGCCATCTTTATTTCAGATTGCAATTACCACTTATAATCATCCATATTACTTGTATTTCACTATCTCTTCGCCGAACTAGTGCACCTATACACCTGACAAGTGTATTGGGTGTGTTGGGGACAGAAGAGACTTCTTGTATCTTGATTGCAGGGTTGCTTGAGAGGGATACCTTTGACCACTTCCTCCCTGAGTTCGATAAACCTTGGGTAATCCACTTAAGGGAAACTTGTTGTTGTTCTACAAACCTCTACACTTGGAGGCCCAACACTGTCTACAAGAATAGAAGCGTGCGTAGAAATCAAGATCTTTTTTGACGCCGTTGCCGGGGAGGTAAGGTAAAAGGTACTCACATCCTATGGCTACTAAGCTATCTCCTAGTACTGTTGCTAGTGTGCGAGTGCTCGAAGTTATTTCCTTTAGATTCTGCAATTATATCTTTTTGTTTGTTGTTTTTATTTTCACTAGTTAGGCTTAATGGAAAACAACAACAAAACTCGAGAGATCTTTAGTATTTTTCCTGAGTTAGAACATAAATAGTTTGAAAAGAAAAGTAAAGAACCTATGGAACTTTCTTTGCATGCTAATAGCAATGTTATTAGTATGAATTTTTTGAACACCATTGTTGCTGATGCTATGGAAACGTCTAAGCTTGGGGAAGCTATTTTTTATGAAAATGATCTTTTTAGTTCCCCAGCTTTAGAGGAGAAAATTTGCTCTTATAATACTTTATCTCCCATATGTGGTAATTCTAATGATGCTTGTGATATTTTAAAACCACATACTAAAGGTATCCCTTTTAAAATACCTATGGAAATTGTTGAACATGTTATGAATAACTGCTATTTTGGAGATGGAACTGTCCATCCTGCTGACCATTTACTCTTTATACATTAATTATGTGAGTTGTTCAAGTGTGTAGGTATTTCAATGGACCAAGTTAAGAGGAAGCTATTCTATTTATCACTTAGGGACAAAGCAAGGGAGTGGTATGAGCTTCTAGATGATCCTCATCATTTGGGATGGAAGGAACTTGAATCTCTCTTTTACTCTAAATTTTATCCTCCTCATGAAATTCATAAAGATAGGAATTATATTTATAATTTTCATCCTCATGAGGGAGAAAGTATTTCCCAAGCTTGGGGGAGACTGAAGTCACTAATGCTCAAATGTCCCATTCATGAGCTCCCTAGTAATATTGTTATTAATAATTTTTATGCAAGGCTTTCAGGACATTACAAGGACTATCTAGATACCTGTTTAGAGGGATCCTTCACAAGTAAGGAGGTCAAATCTAACTGGGATCTTCTTGAAACAATTCAAAGCCATACCGAAGATTGGGATAACGATAAAGGTAAAGAAATAGGTATAAACTATGAGTATGATTGCATTAAGTCTTTTCCTGAAACTGGTGATTTTGAAGAACTTAGTGCTAAATATGGTCTTGATCCTCAAATTATTGTTGATTGTTGTAGAGATTTTGCTTCTCATATTAATGCTCCTAAAGAAAAATGGGACATATATCAGGAACCTTTTAAAGACACTTGCATGAAAAATGAAACTGTTATTAATGATTGTAATAAACATGCTCAAATTTATGAAAATACTATTTCTTATAAGCATGTTAATTTTTATGGAATACATAGATCTTGTGAAAAGAATCAAATCGAAGAATAATATTGTATCACCCACAGGAATGAAAAAACTAGAATGTGGTATA
Source organism: Avena longiglumis (assembly GCA_030063025.1). Classification (NCBI taxonomy): domain Eukaryota; kingdom Viridiplantae; phylum Streptophyta; class Magnoliopsida; order Poales; family Poaceae; genus Avena; species Avena longiglumis. The sequence goes on along the minus strand of CP125973.1, from coordinate 213,913,334 downwards.
AGGCTTTAGATGATCTTGGTAAAAAGGTTTATGCCCTTTATCCTTTTATTTGTGAACTTTGCTTTGAAGTGGGTCATTTCAATTTTTAGTTCTCAGGCCATAATAAATACCTTTCTAATCCAATGAGTATTGCAAGTTTGTATTGTGATAAATTCATCACTTTTAATCAACATGATGAACTTACATTATTTTGGGGGGTGTGAAGAGTTATCAATAAAAACTTCTTTGGTAGATATGAGTGCTTTTGATATCAATAGCGTCCTGCATGGTTATCATCTTTACTGTGTTGATAATTGCCATGCAAATACCTACATACAAAATATTATAAAAGATGATATTTTACCAAAATATGACAGGACTGATATGTGTTTTGTTCTTATTAATGAAAAGGAGGAATCCTCCAAAGTTTCTTCTATTGTCTCTAACAATAAACCAGGGTATGTGGAGAAGCTTCCATTGAAGCCTCTCCCTCCTAAAGAGTGGAAGAAGAAGAAAAGGAGGAGTAAGAGGAGAGAGGAAACAATATTTTCTCCTAAGCATGTTGCTCCTGTTATAGTTTTTGCTGATGAGTCTGAACTAGATGATGTTCCTATGCCTGTTACCTATAGTAGTGATCATGACTGGGAAAACACACTACTTTTGATATTGAAAATCTCTTTGGTACCAATTCTAAAAATGATGATGTTAATAATTGTTGTACTATTAGTACTATCCATGTCCCTTCCAATGATGATATGTTTAAAAATGAACACACTTTGGAAGATAACTATACGATTGCTTATGATGATACTATACCTCTAATGTATGATGATCACAATGATGATTATGATATTTTCAGTCCACCTACTATTGAGGAGAAAATTAATTATGATTACAATATGCACCTATATTTGATGATTATGGTGATGATAATGATAATGATAGATATTTTGTTGAAATTGCTCCCACTACAGTTAATAAGAATAACTATGCTTATATGGAGAGTAATAATTATTTTATGCATGTGGCTCATGATAAGAATGTTTTATGTGATAGGTATATTGTTAATTTTATTCATGATGCTACTGAAAGTCAATATGAGAGAGGGAAACATGGTTTTTTTGTATCTCAACAATATTAGGTTTCCCCTCTTTATGTTGAAAATTTTGAATTTACTCTTGCTTTAACTTCCTATGATTGTCACTTTGTTCTTTGTGAATTTATTTGCGTACAAGATTACTATGCATAGGAAGTGGGTTATACTTAAATGTGTTTTGAATTTGCTTCTTGATGCTCTCTTTTACTTCAATTCATACTTCTTATGTGAGCATCATCGAAATTATCATGCCTAACTTAAAGACGTTAAAGAAAAGTACTAACTGGGAGATAACCCAAATTTTAGTAGGTTTTTATTTTGTTGAGTCTTGGAAGTTATTTCCTCTGTAATAACCTCTCTTTGTCCTTTTTGTGTGGTTTTTGTGCCAATAATAACCTCTAATGAGAGAGAAGTAAGATTTGGGAAAGTTGCTGTCCTGAAACAGATTTTTGTGCTTCAGTGTAAAAATTCGTGAAAAATCCCTGTACGTTGGATTGAGCTGTAATATTTGGAGCTTATGACCCAGGTTGTTATATAAATTCCATTAGTTCAACACTTTTTGATTTGAGCAATAGAAGGTCTTTGAAAAAATCGGTTTTTACCTCCTGGTCTGATTTGACAGATTTCTGTCATTATTTGCATTTGCCTTTTATCGATTTATTTTGGAGTTCTCCTTGATCACTTGAGCTTTTAAAAGGAATTTCTATAGTATCTTGTGTTCTAATGGAAGTTTTGCTTGTGTTAAAACTAAACCCAAAGGCTTGTTATCTGGAATACACTAATGTTGCTAATGAAGATTGTGTTAAGTTTTGTATGAAGAAAATTTCCAAGTGTAGGGGAAGAATGATATGATGAGATGAAGAATGCAAAAAATCTCAATCTTGGGGATGCCACCCCGTTTCACCCCAAGAAACATTCAAGAGGTACAAGCATCAAAGCTTGGGGATGCCCAAGGCATCTCCTTCTTCAACAATAAAAATCTCAGGTCTCTTCTAGACACTTCATTTTTATTGTTTCATGCACTTTTGTATTGTTCTTGGAGCGTATTTGTTTTAGTTTTTAGTTTTATTTTGTTTTGTTTGTTGCAATAAGTTGGTTGGATCCCAGCACACTTCTTTTGGAGAGAGACACGCTCCGTTTTCATTGTTTAGAACGCTCTAGTTTTCACTCTTATTGTCTGTGAGTGTTCTCTTTTGCTAGCACTATGTTTAGCTTTAATTTTCTTGTGCTTTCATCTTAGAATTTTTTAGTTCTTATTTGTGGATTTGTGAGACAGGCTCACTGATCTTTATTTATTATTATCTTTGTGAGTTGTTTCAAATAAGTCGATTGGTGTTGGAAAAGAGTAGGAAGCTTCATGCTTATAGTGGTACAAAAGGAAGCTTGTTTTGACTGTGGCTTAGACTTTATCATGTCATGTTGGATGTTGCTTTGACCTTATGCTTAGTTATTATTGCTATATCATGACTTGTTTCAAACAATTGAGATTGCTTAATGTGCCTTGAAAGAATCATGCATTATTTTAGCATATAAAAGCATAATATTGTGGTATTCTCCTTTGATGATTTGTTTGGGTTGACTTGGCACATGCTTGAACCATGTTAAGACTATGAACCTGTCACCTTATCCTCTATGATCATTTAGTTTTTGACTTGTGATACCACTTTATGCTTTAATTGATAATGTTTTGTCGCTTTGCATGATTATGGCCATTATTGCTCTCTTAGTTGGTCGCTCCCAGTCTTTTGCTAGCCTCCACTTGTACCGAGTAAGCTCTACTCATGCATCCAACTCCCAAGAAACCAAGTTATTCCAAAGAGTCCACTATACATTCCTATGCATGGTGTGTTACACCATTCCAAGTATATTCATGTTTTATCTATCTTCTAAATTAAACTTGTTATGTGAAAATTAGTGATTAAAGCTCTCACAAACTTGATGGCACACTTTATTTCTTGCACCTAATAAACTTGAACCATTGTGTCATCTATGTTGTTATATGCTTGCACTTATAAGTTGGGAATTAGCAGAACCATGCTGTCATGGGGAATGCTTTCAACACTTGTAAATATCATCTAGTTGATGTCATGATCTTTTGTTTACGAATGTCGGCGATGTGAAATAAAAGGGTAGCTTGTAAGTTCATGAAGTATTATATATGTGTTAGAGAAATTCCTGGGCGGCTATCCTAAGCCATGCATAATCATGGTGGAAACTTGCAGCATCACTGTAGTGAGCAATCAATGAAGCATCTTCAGAAAAAAAATAGAAAAAAAAGAGAAAAAGAAAAAAATAGCACCATACCCATGGTAAATAAGAAGATTGCTAAGATGCTCATTGTCTGTTGCCTTGTCATTTTGATATGGGATAGCTCATGTATCATGGGGCAAGGGGTACCTGATATGTCCAAAACGTATCTACTTTCCCGAACACTTTTGCTATTGTTTCTCCTCTAATTTGTGTGATTTGGATACAACTAACACAGACTAACGTTGTTTTCAGCAGAATTACTTTGGTGTCTCGTTTTTGTCCATAAAATCAACTTTCAGGAAAATTCCATAAAATATCACAAAATCCTATTTTACCAGAAGACTCACGGAGCCAAAAGACGAGACGGAGGAGGGCCATGAGAGGCCCACACCCCTGGTTGCGCGGGCCAGGCCAGGCCACGCCTAGGGGTGGTGAGGCCACCTCGTGCACCCCCTCGGTCTCCCCCTTCACCTACATAAATCCTTCTGACCTAAAAACAGAGGGGGTCGATGTTTTTCCAAATAGAGTTCCATTGCACCGCCACCACTAGAAACCTCGATTCGGAACGAGAAACTCCGTTCTGGCACCCTGTCGAGACGGGGAATTGGAGGAGATCATCGCCATCATCATCACCAACGCCTCTCCATAAACCATCCATGTTTCCCCCATCCATGAGTGAGTAATTCCCCGCTATAGGCTATGGGGATGGTAGGGATTGGATGAGATCTATCATGTAATCGAATAAGATTGTTAGGGCATGGTGCCTAGTATCTATTGTTAGTTCTTTTAGACATTGTTGCAAATTGTTATGCTTAATGATTGTCACTAGGGCCCGAGTGCCATGATCTTACATCTGAACATGTTATTGATTCATGATGATAGTATTGTTTGTGATCTTATCTGCAAGTTGTTTACACATATTATTGTCCGGAACCAAAGGCCCCGAAGTGACAGAAATTGGGACAACCAAAGGGAATGGTTGTGATATGAGGATCACGTGTGTTCACGGAGTGTTAATGCTTTGCTCCAGTACTCTATTAAAAGGATTGCCTTAGTTGCCAGTAGATTCCCTTGAGGCCCCGCTGCAACGGGCTGGCAGGACAAAAGATGTTGTGCAAGTTCTCATGCGAGCGCGTATGACTATATATGGAACACATGCCTATGATTATTTAGTACTTGGATGCTTTATCTTATTTATCTGTAAATGCCCTAGATCTTGATATTACATGAATAGTCTCATCCATGCAATGCCCGTCCATCCATACCTATGCCTATCGCACTCAAATCCTACTGTTTGCTACTATTGTTACTACTGCCTTTATTTTATTGTTGTTGTTACTTTTCTATTGCTACTACAAAACTACTGCTACTGATAAACTCTTGTGAGCAAGACTATTTCCAGGTGCATCTGAATTGACAACTCGGTTGTTAAGGCTTATAAGTATTTTTTGGCTCCCCTTATGTCGAATCAATAAATTAGGTTATACTACCCTCGAAGATTGTTGTAATCCCCTATACTTGTGGGTCATCAAGACTATTTTCTGGTGCCATTGCCCGGGAGCATAGCTTTATTTGTAAGTTCACTTGGATTTATTATTGTTTGCGGCTATCCTTTTCATCATGGGAAAGTCTCGTGATGGAATATTTCCTATTTTACCATCCACTACAAGAAGAGGTACAGTTCTAAACACCTCTACTGCTCTTGATTAACAGTTTGTTTTAAGTAAGCTTGTTACACCACCACATACACATGCTACACACACTGCTACTACTGCTGAATCTGAAATTGCTTCTGATGCTCATGATGTTACTTCTATTGTGCTTGATGAGAGTGGTTCATTAGGTCCTTTCCTAGATGCTACAATTGCTATAACTATATTGGGAAACACTGAAACTCCTAGTAAAGACACTATTACACCCGTTATGTCACCTGAGTCTAGAGAGAGTTATGATATTAATGATGGTTATATTGAAATTACTGATGAATTTATTGAAGAATATCGAAACACACGTGGTGCTAGTGCTATTAGGAGTCTCCTTGAGAAACGTACTAGTATACCTAAACTATCTCCTGATGCTAAGTTTGCTACTTCTCCCATAAACATTAAAGATAAAGATTACGATTTCTCTCTTGATTTATCCTATATAAACATTGTTGAGAAAGAACCTTTTTGTGGGACTGGGAATGAAAGGGTTGTGGCACATATGACTGAGCTTTCTACTATGAGTGCCTTATTTTCTGATGATGTTATGATGCGCACCTACTTTGTTGCTAAATTTTTCCCTTTTTCACTAAAAGGAGAAGCTAAAGATTGGTTTAATAGTTTACCTCCTGGATCCACATATAGCCATGATTGCTTGAATGCTACTTTCTTTCAAAAATATTTCCCTCCTAGTGCTAGACATGCTATTTTGCAGAAACTTTTTGATTTTAAACATGGAGAAGATGAGAATTGCCTGAGTCATGGACAAGGTTATGTGCCTTGATTCATGCACATCTTGGATGTCCATTACCTAAAAATGAGCTTCTTGATATATATTATAATGGACTAACTGATGAATCTAGGACATACCTGGATAGTTTTGTTGATTGTGTTTTTAGGAAAAGAACTTCTGCAGAAGCTGAAGAATTAATGGCTAAAATAAGCAATAATTATGATGATTGGACTAAAACTGAGCCAATTACACCTGAGCCAACTACACCTGAACCAACTGTGCCTGAACCAACCCCAACACCAACACCAAAGAAGAGGGGAGTGATTGAATTAAATGATGAAGTGATGAAAGAAGCTAAGAAATGTCTTAGGGAGAAGGGTATTAAAGCTAAAGATGTGAAGAATTTACCTCCTATGGAAGAACTATGTAAGCCAATTTACCACTCATCTACTATTGAGGTACACTCTCTCCAACATTTTGATGAAGGTGATATTCCTTATGGTAAACCTCATGATCAATGCTTAGAGGAACTTGATACTTTTCTTGTTAAGCAAGGTAATTTTAATAAACAAGTTCAGAATCATTTATTGGAAAACTCTAGAGCTATTAATGAGTTGAAAGATATTGTGGAAAGAACTTCTAATGATGTTAAAATGCTTGTTAAACACTTCCAAATGGTTCAATGTAACATCCCAAAAATACTAAGCTTGGATCATCAAATTCTAATCATCAAAGTTAGGGTTAATAAAAACTTTTCTAAATAAAATCATGAATGCATGCATATGTGTATGCATGGATTTTGAATTCCTTTAAAACCACCTTGTTTGTTTGCTTCATTGCTTGTAAAATGTTTCTTAGGTGAAATAAACATCATCTAAAACATTTCCCACACTTTTCCTAAAGACAAGTAAATCAAAACACATATATGAAATGAATGGTCATTTTGGCCAATTTAACTCCCATGCCTACTTTGGCTGTCTCAAACTTTCAGAACCTAACAGAAACTTTTCTGGATCTTTGCACCCCTTGAATGTACTCATAAAAAAGTATCAAGGCCCACTTTGTGATCATCCAGAAACTTTCAAATGCATAGTTTAAATGACAATTCAAAATTGAATCTTTATCATATGAGAAGATCCCACTTTTTCAAAAACCACTCAAACAAGCTCAACTTTCAAAACCCAAGCATCTGCAGATTCACCAGCACCAATCTAGCAAACCCACCAATTTTTTTTCAAAATTCAAAACTTGAGTTCATGCGGCCATTTCATCAAACAGGTTGCAGAGACAAATCAAACAAACATCAAACACTATAGTGTGCAGTAAAATTGGCCTAACTTGTTCCCTAGTTAGCTCACACACAGCTCAGTAGATCATCTAGGAAGTTTAACTAAGGACTAGCACCCTTGTGAGCTTGCCATTGCCATCAATGGTGAACAGCCGAGCACCCCCTTGTCACCCCATTGTGGACAGTAGGCTAGAGGGAGAACTAGCCGTGCCAACCTTGTCTGGGAGGCACTCACCGTCCACCGCCACTACCTGTCCCAGCCGCGAGCGTTTCCAAGACCTGGACCACGCGCACAAGCCGCGCCCAGACCGCCAGAGACCATGCCAAGCATGCGCTAGAGCGCCACCCTCGACCAGCATCCACAGACCGCGCGCCGCCCTCACCGCGTGCACACACGATCACCACCGACCCAGGAGACCACCAGACATCCCCGTTTGCCGCCCCGTGTCGCACAACCACCGCCCGCCGTCGAAGACGCCGCCTCTACCTCGCAGAGCACCGCCAGTTCTAGACCAAACCACACCGCCCCATGCCTCGAGACCATGTCGTTGAGCATCGCCAGGAGACACCGCACCGTCCCCTACCCTTGCCCATGCCATTAGCCGCCTGTAACCTCGCCCCCGACAAGCTCACCGTGCGCCCCGATGGTCCCCTCGCTCGACTATAAATAGAGGCCACCCCGGCACGATTTATTCACACCATCTCACTCCCCTCTCCTCACTGATCGTGCCACACCGTTCTCAGATCAAGGCGAGCACCACCCCACCGGAATTTCACCGGAGCCCGCCGCCTCTGGAGAAGAAGGGAGCCAGCGATTGGAGCCGCCCAGAGAAGCCACGGTGCCGGAGATTCGCCGTCGTCGACTTCGCTGCTCGCCCGCCGACTCTCCAAGACCCGGTGAGCCCCCAGCACCCCTCACTGGCCGCGCTAGGTTTCATTCTCGCCGGCGTTGTCTCGCGTCGACGATGACTCCCAGCCGTTATATTAGAACTAGATCGAACGATCCATGTTGCCCCATACCGCTTCGCCCAGCCCCGTGTCACTGACGAGTGGGGACATCCACTTAATCAGCCCGCGGGAGCACTGCGCTTAGCAGGCCGGCCCAGTAACTTTTCCCGCGCATCCCAGTTATTCAAATTAAACCTTTTTCTATTTCAATTCAAACACACTTCTGTACCCAACTTCAAAAATCAACCCAGATCGATTCAGTGCACCAAATTGAATGAAACCAATTTTGTTGGAAAGTTCTGTGAATGCTGAATCCAAGCCCATTGGATTCAAGTCATTTGGATCTATAGATCACCCATGGTAAAAATAACAAGGTAGAAGCTTTTCTGCATTCAAACATTTTTCAAATTTAAACCATAATAGCTTTTGAGTTGATTCCAACTCTCAAAAATCACATTTAACCATACCTTTCAGAATATATAAAAATATATAGGTTTACTTGCAGAAATATTGTACAAGTAATAAAAGAATGCTACATAAGCATTTCTAGCCACTTTAATTAATTAAAATAAAAGGGTAAAACCTTATTAAATTGTGACACCACTTTAAATCATATTCCCATGGACTACAATATGTGGTGATGACATGTTTCAACATGATCCCATGTTTGGTTTGGAGAATATTAAATCTTAAGTAGTTTTTCAATGAGTAGAAATTACTTTTCTAGAAATAAAAAAGAAATTAAATCAAGCCTTAACCTTGTAATGTTAGGGATGATGCTAGATCATCCATAAGACCCTTGTGTGTGATGATTGCAAGCAGTTAAGTATTGTTTGGTGATTGTGTACCTCGTATTTATTCATAGACGCTAGTACCGACCAAGGATACGAGGAGGAAGGAGAATACTACGAAGAAGAAGCCGAGGAGAACTTCAACCACTGCTCTGCACAAGGCAAGCCTAATACTACTAGTGAATGTGCAAGCTTATACTGATATTGATGCAAGCTGATACTATACCTATGCAAGCCTTACTAATCAAGTTGACCTATGCAAGCTAACCCTTGCAAGATACCCTACTGATGCAACAAACCCATACTTGTTCTATGACTACTATATGCCTTAAGCATATGTGATCATACCCACTTGATAAACCAATCCTAGTTTTATGTGCAAGCTTCTTACTTTATTTCTTTATCAAAGCTTACTTAGAGTTTACTTAAGTGACTGGTAGAGATTGGAAAGATGCTGAAGGTTGCATAAAGAGTATAAAATTTGGCCTAAGTTAGAAACCTTGACATCAGCCTGAGACATAAGGTTGTTCTTAGTTGAAACTCCACTAGTTACCACCCCTCATTAGTACTACCCCCACCTGTAGATGCTAGTGCTAAGCATAAAACTTGATCAACTTTTAGATGGGAATACTTGGTGGAAAAATGGTTATGAAAACCTTGGAATGATGGATCATTCTATTGAAATGTTTTGGACATGTGTTTCCAAACACTTGAGGATTTTGGTGATAAAAATATTGAGGCATGAGCCTTAGCCCTTTATAAAACTGATGGTTGTCTGGATGCGATACCATTCTAATTTTATCGTACAACCACAATACCCGAATATTGGGTAGGGCTTGACTGGAAACTTATATTCCTTAGTATTAGTTCCCTCATGGCCAAGGTCTGAGCTGAGGCTACCTTGTGAAGATTGTCCACCTGTGCAGTACCCAAGATGACAGTTGGTCATGGTTGGGAGGCCAAACTCACAGGAGAGGTGCTTATACTAGGGCGTGTAATTGAAAGGTTAGGATTGATTATCTGCATATTGAGTATGGTGAATTCAGGATTTGTTCCTGACGAATGTATCGAATGTTGTGGTGAAAGTGTACAATATCAGAAGAGTGTAAAACTATTGAAATAGCTGCGTCATGATTATGGACGATTGAGTGGCCATACTGTTCCCCCGTCAGACTTTTCAAAATGACCTGTGAAATGAATTAAGACTTTGACTTGACCACAACAGAGTTGTGATATGAAATACAAGTTCCCACTTAGGAATTATAAAATTGTGACTAGCTTTGGAACCTAGTAGAGATAAATCTAGATTTTGCAAAACAACCATAGAGCCTAGTGTCCTATTATCCAAAAACCCCCTTTACCTGTTAGTATTAGTTTGCGAGTAATTAAAGAGTACACATGGCTTTGTCCCTGGCTATTCCCATGGCCAGACTATGAAGAGGAGTACCTGGAAGATGGACCCCAGGAAGGTTACGATAACTAGGATCATCTCCCATCGTCAGCATTGCCTGTGACCCCGAAGATGGAGCTTCGCCTACGCTACCGTTATTATTACGTATTCCGCTGCTTGATGTTGTATTAAGAACTGGATCATGAGATCCATATTTGTGTAAGAACTTATGTATCGTTTGTAATGGATGATGTACTATGGTATCCAATTCTGTTATGTCTCTCAAAAATGGTAATCCTGGGATTGTGATGTATGGCATAACAGGCATCTAGGATTGAAAAATCCGGGTGTTGACATTCAAACTCAAATTGATCATCTTGCTAAAGTACAAAAGGATATGCTAGTTAATGCTTCTAGAAATAAACATGCTTATGAAATTAGAACTAGGAGTGGTGCTACCACTCAGTATCCCTTATATCCTGAGGGACATCCAAAAAGAATTGAGCAGAATTCTCAACAAGCTGAAAATATTGGTACTCCTTCTAAGAGAAAGAAAAAGAAACATAAAAAGTTGAGGAACCTTCTGAACCTACTGTAGATCCTAATAGTATATTTGTCTCTGATGCTGAAACTAAAATTGGTAATGATAACAATGATGCTCCTGATAAGGAAGAAAGTGAAGAAGAAACTGAAATGCACACTAAGAACACTAAGGAAGATTTTATTGCTAATAAACATGGTAGTGAAAGAGAACCTTGGGTGCAGAAACCAATGCCTTTTCCTAATAAGAAACACAAGTCAAAGGAAGAAGAACACTATAACAAGTTTTGTGAGTGGATGGAACATTTATTTTTGAAAATCCTTTGACTGATGCTATTAAGTTGCCTCCTTATTCAAAGTATATGAAGGATATTGTCTCTAATAAAAGGAAGATTCCTAATGAGTAAATTTCTACTTTGCTTGGTAATTATTCCTTCAATGGTAAGGTCTCAAAGAAATTTGGGGATCCAAGTATTCCAACTATTCCTTGCTCTATTAAAAATAATTATGTTAGAACTGCTTTGTGTGATTTGGAAGCTAGATTTAGTGTTATGCCTTTATCTCTCTACAAGAGACTTCAACTAGAAAATTGATACCAACTAATATATGTTTGCAAATGTCTGATAAGTCTACTACTATCCCTGTTGGTATATGTGAGGATGTTCCTATTCAAGTGGCTCATGATTGCTTGGTATTAACTGATTTTTTTGTGCTTCAGATGCCTAAAGATGATAATATGTCTATTATTCTTGGGAGACCTTTTCTTAATACTGCAGGTGCTGTCATCAATTGTAATCAAGGAAAAGTAATTGTTAATATTAATGACAAGGAGCATACTGTCTATTTCCCAAATAAGATTGATAAGAGTTATGGCCTAAATTCAATTGAAAATATTGAGGGCATCAAGGTTGGAGAAATATATTGTCTCATTCCATAAGAAAATTTTGAAACTATTATGATTGGGCTATTGCTATCAAGATTGAGGTAACATAATCATTTAGTGAAATGCAAAGTTTTGTTTCATATAAGATTGTTTTGGTAACAAGACTTGATCAACCTTGTTAACAAAGAGATTTTAATGAACAAAATAATGTTTTCACAACGATTATCCTTGCTGACTTTTATCTTTCTCCTTTCCAACCTTTGCTTTTCGTCTTGTTAGTCTTAGTTTTGCTAGTTGCTTGCTTTTTAGAGTGTCTTAGAACTTCTGTAGTTTTAGTTTTGGTTTGCTTTTGCGTCTTTCAAAAATATTTTTCTGCGAGAAAATCAATTTTCATAACCTAAAAATTTGCGAAAAATAAAGTTTCCCGAAAAATTCCAAAAAAATCATATTAATGTTTTCATGAAAAAAGGGGAAAAGGGGCACCTGGAGTGACCCAGGGGGACCCACCAGGCCAGCACACCCCCTGGTGGCGCGGCCAGCCCCAGGGCGCGCCTGTCCTAGGTGTGGGACACCCCTGGCCCTCCACTTGGTCTCCTTCCAGCCACTTCTTTCTCTCTCTCGAAAAACACCAGAAAACTTCTCAAAGCTCGAGTTCCTGCCGTTCTTGCTCCCGAATTTAGATCTCCTTGCTCAGCCCATCTTTGCTACTGATTTTTGGAGGGATTGCTCTTTGGTATGTGCCTCCTCCGCTTCTCCAATTATATTATTGATTGGTGGATTGTATCTTGAGTATTTTGCTACTGTAGGTGACAGATTGTGTGAGATTTCATGCTTGTTCTATGCTTAGAAATTTCATTTTGATGCATGTGTATCCCTCTAGCAAGTTCCTATAGTAGTTCCTCATCATTTACTAGCTTGGAAATCACTTGGTTTTATGTTTGTCTAAAAATTTCAGAAAAAGGGCCATGGATAACCATACCTTTGGAGAAGTGTTTGAAAGTGATACACCTAGGAGGACAAGGCCTTCGAGATCAGCCTCTTGAGCTAGGCCATCATACAATTAGGATCTTATTGCGCCGCGCTTTGGCAATGAGGGAGATGAGGGAGATGTGCACCCTTCTACCTTCCCTTGTTTTACCTTTTTGCAAGCTGCAGGGATCCTCGATGATTTCTTAACTCTTGTTTAGAGGGTTGGTCTAACCGATTATATGTAGGGTGAGAGTGAGCAATATGCTTTTCTCACCAAAACTTTTGTGGAGAGTTTCACTTTCACTAACACCCCTTTTAAGACAGATGTTTCATTCAAAATCTATGATAAGCCTATCACCATGACATTGAAAAGATTTTGCAGAATTATAGGTATTTTCATGGCTAGGACGGTGAAGAAGATTCAAGGTCGACCCACTGATTTGTTGGAGCTCTACCATGGGGTAACAAAATATGATGACCGCACAGCCCAACGCGGGAAGATAAGAAATATTCAACTCCCAGCTCTCAAATATTTTGCTTATTATCTTGCCCTAGCATTCTTGGTAGGGAGAACACTAGCAATATTTCCAACTATCATTTGGCCTTTCTAGCTGCCGCACTTAACAATGAAACCAGGTACAATCTTGGTTCTCTCATTGCTCGCCGCCTAGCTGCTAAAGGACCCATCTATGGGGGTATTATTGCTGCACATGTAGTTGCTGCCTTAGACCTTTCTGTTGATCCGAATGATAAAGTGCTGGCACCACAGAGGCTCGATCTAGCTGCCATGAAAGCGCGTCACTTTGTTACTGCTAGCTCTAGCCTTGAGAGTTTAGTTTACAAGATGATGTTTACTGACGGGGACGAGAGGGAAATTTCTTTGCCACAATCTACTTTATTCAGTATTTGCAAGGGGCCTTGGTCACGATCCAAGGAGGAGATGGACGATCAGATCCACGTGCTTGGTTTACACGGGAAATACCAGGGGGACGCGACCTCTTATGACTACTCTGTGCACTACACAGGGGCTTCCTCGAGCATGTACCAGGACGAAGGCGCCTCTTTGTTGCATTCCAGAGGCACTCCTTCTTGGCCAGGCTAGGATTGATCTCCACTTAGGCCAAAAGCCTAAGCTTGGGGGGAGTTACACCGACACCACACTCTTCTATATATCATGTTATGTCGGTACTTTGTATATCCATGTTTCGTTTTCTTTTTAGTTTTTGTTTCTGCTTTCCAAACACAAAAAGTCCAAAAATATTTTCGTTGTTTCTCTTTGTTTGTTTCTTTGTATTTTAGCTTTGGTTTGCTTTTATTTCTTTTAGCTTTGGTTTGCTTTTCTTTCTTTTGTCTTTGGTTTGTTATAAGAAAAATCCAAAAAGATTTTGCTTTGTTTGCTTTTGCCTTTAGTTCTTGTTCTCTAAAATCAAAAACCAAAAAATATTTGTTCTTCTTCTTTAGTTTTGTGAAGTTCGTTGCAGGGTTCAGCGGTCCTCAGTGACTCCTTTGGAGTTGGGTTTCATGTTATTATTCAAGCCACACGAGTGAAAGGCAATAATGATGATTTATGACAACTCAAGGTGCAATAATAGGCTGGTAATGAATTCTATTTGTCTTCATTTTTTGTACATATACTCATCATTGTGGGAGTTCTTAGTTTGTTCATGTAAGGTGTATGTTATTTAATGGATGCTTAGTAGTTCTTGCTCTCTTATGATTAGCTCCAGCTTGCTAATAGTTTGTGGCATGTCACACGAATGTTTGCTTGCATTGATCTATTTCTAACTTGGTATTAAATTGTGGTATCCTTCTCTGAATGCTTCATCCGAATTGACTTGGCACATGCTCACGCATGCATATTACTGAACCAAGGTCAGTTAAGCCTCGATGATTTATTTTGCCTCAGAGTTCTTGTATCACTTTTATGCCATAATTAATTTTGTTTTGTTGCAAGCATGATTATGACAGATATTGCTATCTCGTTTGTCTCTCCCTTTCTATTGCTAGCCTTCACCTGCACTGAGTATGAGCTCTACTCATGTTTCCAACTCCCCAAAACCAAAATTGTCAAAAAGTGCCACCATATCTACCTACTAGCATCATTGCTATTCCATGCATATCTATTATGCCCCGTTTTCTTCCAAATAAAATGTTTGCTTGTTATGAGAAAATTAGTTAGTAAATCTCTCACGAACTTGATGGAACACTTTATTTTCTTGCACTTAATAAACCTGAACCATTGTGACTGTCCATGAAATTTATATGCTTGCAAATTATAGGCTGGGAGTTAGCAAAACTGTGTTGCCACGGGGAACGCTTTTAACACCTGTAAATATTATCCAGTTGATATCATGCTATTTTGTTTACGGATGTCGGCGGTGTGAAATAAAAGGGGAGCTTGTAAGTCCATAGATTTATGTATGTGTGTTCGAGAAACGCCTGGGCCACTATCCTAAGCCATGCCTAATCATGGTGGAAACTTGCAGCATAACCATAGTGATCAATCTATGAAGCATCCTTAGAAAAAATATAGAGAGAAAAAAGAGAAGAGAAAAAAATAAGCACCATGCAAATGGTAAATAAAAGGATCGCTGAGATGCTCACTGCCTGTTGCCTTGTCATTTTGATATGGGATAGCTCGTGTATCATGGGTCAAGGGGTACCCTGTTGGCTGTTCTCTATGATACACATGTATTTACAAAGATAAGAACTTACCGGTAACTAAAGTTGAGTAGCATGAGGAACGGCCCTCGTACTCAAGGGACATGAGATTTCTAGTTTATGGTTCGTCAAGCATATAACTCAAATTGGACCTCACTTTAAACTTAACCATCAAAAGATGCCTATGATAGGGGCAATGAGAGCTCAAAGCTAATCAGTACCATACTTTCAACATTTGGAAGCCTTTCAAACTTTTCAAAACCTTTTTCACCTCTTTGTTGAGTCACCACTTATTCTATGAGCACCTTCTTGAGAGCATAGTTGTCATTCTTAGTGCAATGTGCTTGTTTTCAAAACTTGGTTAATTATGACATAACTTTGATGCTTGTATCTTTGATATCTTTACTTATACTATTCACTTGAACTTCAGAGGTGCCTTGGAATTTATGCTTTTCTCCACAATCAAAGGCAAGCGAGATACCACTCTATCATACCTTATTATGAGCATTGCAATGTTGCTTATGTTTATGTTTCATGCTGCTTATTATTATTGTGTTGGAATCTCTGCATAGCTTGCATGACTATTGAGTAGACTTAGTTGCATACTCCTTATTATGAATAGTCTAAGTATTGATCATGTGCTGAGAATATTTACATCATATGAAGCAAATGTGTTCATGAAAGTTTCTTTTATCGCACTCAGTTTTCAACTGAATTGCTTGAGGACAAGCAATAAGCTAAGCTTGGGGGGAGTTGATACGTCCAAAACGTATCTACTTTCCCGAACACTTTTGCTATTGTTTATCCTCTAATTTTTGTGATTTGAATAAAACTGATACGTTGGAAACATATCTATAATTTTTATGCTCCATGCTTGTTTAGTATCTACTTTGCTTTACTTGTCTACACTTTGAGGTGCTTTTTACATGTTTTCTGGTACTAACCTATTAACAAGTTTCAACAGTGCTAGATGCCTGTTTTCTGCTGTTTTTGGTTTCAGAAAAGTTAGTAAAGAAATATTCTCGGAATTGTACGGGACGAAGGACAAAGTCAATAACTTTCCGTGGGGAACAAGAATTCCAGAGGAGAGCCGGAGGGGCTGGCCAGGGGGACCAGACCCACCCCAGGCGCGGGGTCAGGTGGACCCGCGTCTGGCTAGGGTTTGGCGGCCCTGGTCGCCTCCCGGACTCGCCCCTTCGCCTATAAGAAGCCCCCATTGCAGAAACTCTCGGTACCTGATCAGAAATCCACGAAACCGTCTGTAGCCGCCACCACCATCGTCCCTAGATCGGGGGGGTCTGAAATTCTTCCCGACGCCCTGCCGGAGGGGAGATCATCCCGGAGGCCTTCTCTCCGGTATGATTTGTGAGTAGTTCGACCTTGGACTATGGGTCCATGTAGTAGCTAGATGGTTGTATCTCCTCCTTTGTGCTTTCATGTATAGATCTTGTGAGCTCCGTTCATGATCAAGATCTAATCTATTTGTAATCATGCATGTTGTTTTTGCGGGTATCCGATGGATATTGAGATTATTATGTTGGTTTGATTAATGGTTTTATCTTTATGATTCTATCATGTCTGTGTTGTTTGTGATCTTGCATGCTCTCCGTTGCTAGTGATTATCTTGGCCAAGTAGTTGCTAGTGACTCCAATAGGGAGTATTTATGCTCGGTAGTGGGTTCATGCCTCTAGTTTCCAAGGGAAGTGACAGAAATCTCTTCGGTTGTAGATGTGTTGTTGCTACTAGGGAGAAAACAATGGTCTCTTGTTCATGGAACATGTGGACTGTTTACCTTACACACTTTGCTTAAAGCATTTGTCTATTGCTTGCAACTTAATACTGGAGGGGGTTCGGATGATAACCTGAAGCTAGACTTCTAGTCATAGATGCAGTTGGATTACGATCTATGTATATTGTTGTATTTCCCAATCAACCTCATAGGATCTTTCTGGCTAGTAATTGCATTGTTATGCCTTGCTCAGTTCCTGTCAATTGCCCCGCTGTAATTTGTTTACCCTTCATGCCATGTTGTTTATCTAAGGAGAGCACCTCTAGTGAACTATGGACCCTGGTCCAATCTTTACCATTGATACATATTCCACTATTACTTGTTTACTTGCTGCAAACCATTATCTTCCACACCATACGTTTAATCCTTTGTTAAAGCAAACCGATGAGCTTGACAACCTCACTGATTCGTTGGGGCAAAGTCTTGAGTTTGTGTTGTGCATGTCTCCACGTTGCCAGCAACACCTGTGTGACGTTTCCTTCCTCCTACTGGTTCGATAACCTCGGTTTCTTACTGAGGGAAACTTCTGTTGTGTTGCTTCATACCTTTCTATGGGGGTTTCCAACGAAGTGTTCCACGACAAGTATTGGGCGCCATCAACAACTAACACGGGCTGACGCTGTTTTCAGCACAGTTACTTTGGTGTCTCATTTTTGTGCAGAAAATCAACTTTCAGAAAAAATCCCGGAAAATATAGCAAAACTCCTATTTTACCAGAAGACTCACGGAGCCAGAAGACGAGATGGCGGAGGGCCACGAGGATCCCACACCCCCTGGACGCGCGGGCTAGGCCAGCACGCCTGGGGGTGGTGAGGCCACCTCGTGCACCCCCCCGGTATCCCCCTTCACCTACATAAAGCCTTCTGACCTAAAAATAGAGGGGGGTTCGACGTTTTTCCAGATAGAGTTCCGTTGCGCCGCCACCACCAGAAACTGCGATTCGGCACCAAAAAATCCGTTCTGGTACCCTACCGGGACGGGGAATTGGATGAGATCATCGCCATCATCATCACCGACGCCTCTCCATCAACTATCCATGTTTCCCCCATCCACGAGTGAGTAATCCTCCACTGTAGGCTATGGGGATGGTAGGGATTGGATGATATCTATCATGTAATCAAATAAGATTGTTAGGGATGGTGCCTAGTATCTATTGTTAGTGCTTTTTAACATTGTTGCCACTTGTTATGCTTAATGCTTTTCACTAGGGACCGAGTGCCATGATCTCAGATCTGAACATGTTATTGATTCATGATGATAGTATTGTTTGTGATCTTATCTACAAGTTGTTTACACATATTATTGTCCGGAACAAAAGGCCCCGAAGTGGCAGAAATTGGGACAACCGGAGGGAATGGGTGTGATATGAGGATCACGTGTGTTCATGGAGTGTTAATCCTTTGCTCCGGTACTCTATTAAAAGAAGTACCTTAATTGCCAGTAGATTCCCTTGAGGCACCGCTGCAACGGGCTGGCATGACACAAGATGTTGTGCAAGTTCTCATTGCGAGCACGTATGACTATATATGGAACACATGCCTATGATTATTTAGTACTTGGATGCTTTGTATTATTTATCTGCAAATGCCCTAGATCTTGATATTACATGAATAGTCTCGTCCATGCAACGCCCGTCCATCCATCCCTATGCCTACCGCATTCAAATCCTACTGTTTGCTACTATTTTTACTATTGCCTTTATTTTAGTGTTGCTGTTACTTTGCTATTGCTACTACAAAACTGTTGCTACTGATAAACTACTGTGAGCAATACTATTTCCAGGTGCAGCTGAATTGACAACTCAGTTGTTAAGGCTTATAAGTATTTTTTGGCTCCCCTTGTGTCGAATCAATAAATTGGGTTATACTACCCTCAAAGACTGTTGCGATCCCCTATACTTGTGGGTCATCAGTATCCCGTTGGCGGTTCTCTATGATACACATATACTTACAATGACAAGAACTTGCTTGTGACTAAAGTTGAGTAGTATGAGGAACGGCCCTCGTACTCAAGGGACATGAGATTGTCAACTTATGATTTGTCAAGCATATACTCCATATTTGTTTCACTTTAACCTTAATCACTGCAAGATGCTTATGATAGGGGCAATAAGAGTCGAACGCTAATAAGTACCATAATTTTTGGAAGCTCTTTACAAAACTTGAAATCCCTGCTTCCCTCTATGAAGGGCCTTTCTTACCTTTATGTTGAGTCTCCATCTTCTATATTTATGCACCAATTAAGAGAGCATAGTTATCATTCTTAGTATTATGTGCATTGTCCCAAAACTTATTGATTGATTCATAATGCTGATATTGCTTGTTCTTAAACCACTTGTATATAGTCACCCTTATGAACTTTGAAGGTGTCCTATGCATTTATGTGTTTCTACACCATGAAGGACAAGCTGAATACCACTCTTTCTATGTTTTTTGTATGTGAAACAAACAAACGTATTTTAATGCATTGTTATTCATGATATTTGTTTGTACCTTTTCATATTACAACATAGTTGCTATGTCTTATTGTTATAACTACATCTTTCATGCTCATGTTTAGAGTACTATGATCCGATCTATCAATGATTTACAATAGTTTGATCAACATTGTGATGGTGCATGTCACCTCGAAAATTATTATTTTTATCACTTACCTACTCGAGGACGAGCATGAGTTAAGCTTGGGTATGCTTGATACGTCGTAAATGTATCTATAATTTTTATGCTCCATGCTTGTTTTGTATTAACTTTCTTATGTTTTGTCTACACTTTGAGGCATTTTTATACATTTTCTGGAACTAACCTTTTGACAAGATGCCGCAGTTCTAGTTGCCTGTTTTTATCTGTTTTTAGTTTCCGAAAAGCTAGTAAAGAAATATTCTCGGAATTGGACGGAACAAAAGCCTAAGTCAATATTTTACCCGACATGACACGGAGACCGAAGGGGGGACATAAAGGAGCCATGAGGCGGCCACACCATTGGGTGGCATGGTCCCACCCTAGGGCGCACAAACCTATGGTGTGGGCCCCTCTGGATTCCACCGACCTTGCCCTTTTGCTTATATAAAGCCCCCGATGCAGAAACCCTAGATCATCCAGCCTCAATCCATGAAAAGTTCCGCAGCGCCGCTGCCACCGAAGAGGAGATCTGGGGGACAAAAGTCTCTGTTCCGGCACCCTGTCGGGACGGGGAATTGTCCGCGGAGCCATCTCCATCGATCTCCACCACCATCTTTACCGTCGTTGCTGATTCCCATGATGAGGAGAGAGTAGTTCTCCCTCGAGGCTAAGGGCTCTACCAGTAGCTATGTGTTCATCTCTCTATATCTATGCGTGATATTATTATGGTCATGAGCTTTATAATCAAGTAGATCTACTATGTTACTCAAGTTATTTAATTGTAATCTCCGGTTATCCCCACGTGTGTGAAGTTGACAGTGTGCACTCCGTGTGGCACTTAGGCTAAAGATTACAGAAATACTTATCATGAGTTATATTTTGAGTTGGATGTCTCTATGAAATTTGGTGTTTGTTGGAACCATCTAGCGCTCAAAGTGACAGGGTTGGGGTTACCTATATGGGGAATAAGAACTTTAAGGAGAGCTTCTGTAGCCCTACCTGTAGGGTTCGCACCATAGAAAACAAAAAAATTCCTACGATGAGAACAACTATGTACCAAGATCTATCTACTAGATACAAGCAACGGGTGGATATACATCCATAGAATACATACCCTCGAAGACCGAATAATGTTAACGAGGTTGTACTCATGGATGATGTAGTCGAACGCTTGCCGATCTCAAGATCGAGAAGAAGTCCAGCAGGTCTAGCAGGTCCAGCACCATCCAGTCCAGCACCCCGACAACCTCAGCGCCCTCACTCCAGCGAAGCAGTGGAAGCAACAACTCCTTCCAGAAAAATCCACCGAGAACATGTATCTCTCTGATCCGAGACCATGGGGAAATTCTAAAGGGGGGGAGAGAGATCCTTCGCGAGGAGGTGTGATGTGAGAGGAGGATAGGGGGGCCTTTTATATGGAGAGGGGGGCACCCCAAGGGGCATGGCACCCAGCCATGGTGGATTACCCCACCTCTTCCACATTCATGTGGGTGGAGCTCCCACTCAAAATGAAAAGCCTCCACTCCCATAAAAATTCCTCCACTCAATAATCCACTCACATGCATTAAATTTCCACCAAATTTAATGCAAACTCTCATTTAAATAAAAATATTTTATTTATTTATTTATTCATAATTTTATTAATTACTCTAATTAACAAACATTCACATAAAACCCCTTACAACATTTAATTTCACATGCATAACCATTTTCAGCAATTTCAACCGAAACAGTTCCGGTGTCTAGTGAAATAAATTCCTGCGCTTTCCTTTCCTTTCTCTGGCATATTATTTTCTCCAATTGGTGTCGGTATCCCTTAAGTGTGTCACCCTACGGTTCGCGAATAATGTAGACATGATTGAGACCCCTATCCGATCAATAATCAGCAGCGGGACCTGGAGATCTGTACCGACTCCCACACATTCAACGATGACTTCTGTGATCGTGTGAACCTTATACACATGTAACTCAATCCCTTTGTATCGCGATATATTACATGTCCGGGATTTGATCATCGGTATCTCCATACCTTGTTTGATCTCGTTACTGACATGTAATCTTTTCTTGTTCCTGTGACATAACATTCTAGTGATCAAATCACTTGCTTGCAAGCTAACTAATGTGATATCACCGAGAGGGCCCAGAGTATATCTCTCCGTCATCGGGATGGACAAATTCCACTCTTGTCCATGAGCCTCAACATAATACCTTCGTAGCACCGAACCCATCTTTATAGCCACCCTGTTACGGTGTGACGTTTGATGTTATCAAGATACTCTTTCGGTGTTAGTGATTGACATGATATCATGGTCTAAGGACTAAGATGACTTTGTATGATGTTATAGCAATATAAACACAATGACCTTGATCGTAATGCTATACTTCGGATGAATGTTCATCACACCATTCCAATAATGTTGTGACCTCGTTATTAACAACATCCAATGTCCATGATCAGGAAACCTTTGATCATCTTGTTAATCAACAAGCTAGTTTATAAGAGAGGCATAACTAGGAACTTTATTTTTGTTTATTAAACAAACATGTATTAACATTTCTGTATTAATACAATTATAGCATGCAAAATAAACATTTATCATAAATAAGGAATACGATAATAACCACTTTATTATTGCCTCTCGGGCATATTCCCTTTAGTCTCCCACTTGCACTAGAGACATTAATCTAGTTTAGAAAGTTTGTGTATTGAACACCTATGGATTTCTGGTGTTCCATATACACAATTGCATGTGGTTAACATAATTTACGGATCTGAAGCTTCAGGTCCGTGTGTATTTTCATGTCTTTGCGTCTTCACGCATCACTCATTCTCCAATGATATGGCATTGTATAAATTTGGTCTTTTGGTGAGACCTTTAGTTCCTTGTGGTTAAAACATGTCGATACTATTGTCATACAATATATCTTTAGTGTTAGCCCGTTGCGAACCACACCTTAGTTTGATAATAAACTACTTGACACAAATGCCCTCCTTTGCTGCTACTGCAGCAGTCATATACTTAGCCTTTTGTTGTAGTATCCGTCACAATATCTTAACTTTGGAATTCATCCAAATCCATCATGGAAACTTTCTTTCCATTTCATTATGCCATCCATAGTTTAAATTGAGATAAACTTAATTTGTATCTTGTGATAAAACTAGTATCAATGTAACGCTTTACAATGAACTACTTGTAATTATTTGTCACCTCTACACAAATATATTCTTAGTTCTTCTAAAAGATCATAAGAATTTCCTTATTATTGTCCAATGATCATTTTATGATTCATTCTGGTATATGCTCATATCACTTAGAGCATAGGACATATCTGGTTGTGTACATATCATGGTATGATTGATCAAAACATTCTTGTGATTGCACTCATCAAGTGTCAAAGCACTTGAATCTTGTTTCACTTATCAAGTGTCAATACACTTGAATCTTGATTCAATTATTTTCCATGCTACAAGAACCGTTTTTCGTCGTTTCTATATTGAACTCCTTCAGTGTGTCATATATGTATGTTTGGCATAACCATATTAGCGTCACAGTCTATCCATGTAGACATTCGTGC
The DNA here is from genome assembly GCA_030063025.1 of Avena longiglumis. Lineage (NCBI taxonomy): Eukaryota > Viridiplantae > Streptophyta > Magnoliopsida > Poales > Poaceae > Avena > Avena longiglumis. Next base: position 213,890,119 of record CP125973.1, on the reverse strand, counting down.
TAAATATTCGGGTTTTGCCTAAGTCTTTCATCGAAATGAAATTCTTAACCTTTGTCAATAAAAGAAACATCATTTCCAATCAACAAGATGTCCTCCACATAATGTATAGAAATATGTCTCAGTGCTCTCACTTAATTTCTTACAAATGCAAGCATCTTCATCGTCTCCTGATGAAAAACTCCTTTAAAAGTTTCATCACGTTGAAGATTCCAACTCCGCGATCCTTACTTCAACCATTGAAGTTTGCATGTCCTTTTTAGCATCCTTCGAATTAACAAAACCCTTTGTATTGTGTCATGCACACGTCCTAGGTAACCATTCTTTTAGAAGCACTTTGTTTTGTTTATTCATCTACCATATACCAAATTATATATAGTGGTTGCTACTTTAATCCATCTATACTAAATATCACTATGAAAGATCAAATCTTGTCCTAATTAACTCTTTGAACATTGTCGTAAAAACTTTATGACATGTCGACTATTTCACAGATGTGAAACATCCATGTTTGTTTCTTTATAGATCCAAATACGACCGATAGGTTTTTACACCTTTTAGGAGGGTCTTTCAAGTTCAAAAAACTTGATTTCTCGTGTATGGAACTATCATGGATTTTACGGCTTCAAGCCATTTGAAGGAGTCAGGGCCCATCATCGCTTCTTTGCATGTAGTCGGTTCATCATTGTCAAACAACAATGATTTACTCTCAAATTTCAGCATTTGATTGTTTATTCGACCTACTTGGTTCAATAGGAACTTAGACCTCTATGAACACAACCTTTGAGGCATGTGAGCCATGAGCATTGTGGCTGCCTCCGAGACATTTTTCGGCATTGCGAAACTCAACACATATAGCTAAGGTTCGTTAACCTTATCAAAGTTCTATTGTCCTCCCACTTAACTTTTGCGAAAAATTCCTTTTTCAAGAAAGTTCACATTTTAAGCGACAAAACCTTTTGTCCTCGGTGTTATGGTGGAATACCCAATGGTTATTCGAAATAACCTATAAAGACATGCTCATTCGACTTTGGTTGTAAACATCTTACTTATGCTTAGCATACCAAAATTTAAGAAATGACAACTTGGGTTTTACCCCAAACCATAACTTACATGGTGTCAATTCAACGGATCAAGATGAAGCTCTTTTCAGTGTAAAAGCGGTAGCCTCTAAAGCTTTTAATCTTTTAAAACATAATGGCAGTTTTATAAATAACACCTTTGATCCAACCATGTCAAACAAGGTTTCATTACAAATCTCAAACACTCCATATTCCTATGGTGTTTCGGGAGATGTAAATCTAGGTGTTTTGCTAAACTTGCAACTCAAATAAATCCCTTTATGATAAAATCATAAATCATTTATTTTCTTGTTACACTTGCAACTCAAAATAAATCCCTTTATGATAAAATCATAAATCATTTATTTTCTTGTTACAATGATTTTCCACTTCATCTTGAAAGTATTTGAACGTTTTCAAATATTTCATACTTTTTTCTCATTAAGTGAATATTCACTCAAATTTCCGGAGAAAGCATATGAAGTTGACATCCATCGCTCACGACTACACATAATGGACTACATACATCGATATGTATAAATTCCAATATTTTAGTCGTTCGTTCTTCTTTGGCCTTTGAACGAAGTTTTAATTATCCCGAGGAAAGTCTCACAAGCGTCATTTGGTCAAATCAAAGACTCCAAAAATCCATGAATATGGAGTTTCTTCATGTTTTCTTTACAATATAATTTAAACGGCGATATCACTTCATAAGTGATCTTCCAATCATTTGTCTTGCGACATTTTAGCATTAGTTTTATGGATGTGATTTCTCCAACTATATTTGTAAATCATCCATATTATATGGAATGCGGTAATTATTTGAACAATCTTTATTCTCATAATACCTGATTAAAACAAATCTTGAAGGCAAGCTTTGATGTCAACAAGAAATACAAACAACGGTTTTTTATTTTCAATGAACATCATCACATATTCTCTTGCTAGTTACTTAGGTCATTGTAATTCATGAATTGCATCGTTCTGTATGAAATTTCATACCAACCAATTCGGTATCCAATACCCAAGAACCACATTGCTTAACAAGCAAAGAATACAACCATAACATGTATATCATATATATACCTAAACTGGATATTTCCAGTCTTTTCTTGTCTGCCAAATATATTTAATAGATTCTCTTTCAGCATTTTCTTTTCCTTTTAAAAGAATCTATCAACATCAACAGTGGATCCATATACATGACACATATTCTAAAGCATGTATATTCAAATACTAATACCTTTGGACTTGCACTTTGAAGTAGATCACCATCATCAAATGATTGGCATTCTTTCAAAATCCATTCTTTATTAATCTTTTAGTGTAGTAAGCACTTTACATACATCTTCTATGCATCCTTATCATGACGACTTTCATGATCAAGCTAATGTAGCTTATAAAGGCGAATCGTGAGTATAACATTACTTTCCAAAACCCTTTTGGATGATTAGGATGTCTAGCATATCCAACCTTTGCAAATTCTCATCCAATATGAGAACATATATTATACTCTATCATATTGAAACTAAAAAATTGTTTCAGATTTCGTTATATCTGCCACACATGATGGTTTTTGAAACAATTCTTTTAGCTCCTAGATAATCTTGATATTTAAATCAAGAATCATGGAGGCAAACATGATACTTAAGATACTAACACTGGAATTGTTACTCTCAATTTAATACTAATTATCAAACTTCACAGAGTAAACAGAGTTTGCTGAAAGTTTGCAATAGGACTTTAAACTTTAGATTGACACAATACGATACCAGTTCATAAAGTAAATATCCATAATTCTATAGTTCTATTATCTCAATTACAACTAAGCATAAGGTGGTGAACGAATGCCAGTGACTACAACAAATTATGCAAATTCACTTTGATTTAATTTATGATAAATTGAGTTCTACTAATCCAAATTAGAAATAAACTCCCACTCAAAACGACACCCCTCATGTCTTTTTGGTGATTACATGAACCAAATCCACTACACCAAGTCCGATCATCACGTGAGTCGGTGTAGCTTCAAAGGCGAGCATCCATATGGTCATCATATCAAAACATATGACTCATGCTTAACCTTTTTGTCCGTGTTCTGAGGCCATGTATGTATAGGCAAGGCTCGCCAAGTAAGAACCTTAGTATTCACGTGTGTAAACTGTCTTACACCCGAGATATGCTCGTGGATTCAAGTACACCCGATCATCACGTGATGTCTTAAAGCGACGAAACATTTTCGATGCATACTTAAGGAATAACACATTTTTATCTTGATATTTAAATGAGAGATCATCTTATTATGCTAATAAAACGTCAAACTAGCAATATAAGATGCAACAAACATCACATGTGAAAAAGTGAAATGATATGGTTCTTGCACTTGATCTCCATCATGTGCATCGTGGTATGATCCTCATCATTCCTTTATGTGTAAGGCCAAGGTCTATGGAACTTACACGTTATGTGTGTTGTAAGAGTATCGAATTATACTTCTACTTACAACATCACCATATCATGACACTAGCCTAGCAACAATCTAAACTAGATGCCTCTAATTTATCCATTGCAATTTTTACGTGGCTTAGGGCTTTCGAAGATAGAACCATTCTTACCTACGAACATGAACCACAACGAGGATAACCAAATTGTTGATAACTTGTTGCAAATTAGATATTGACTATAGTAGGAGAGACAGACACCCGCTAGCCACTTATGCAAAACTAGTTGCATGTCACGCGTGGAACAGGTCTCATGTGCGAGGACACGTAAAGTTTGTCCGAGCCGCTTCATCCCACTATGCCACCAATATACAAAGTACAACTAAGAAGCAATAACATGATCATCATCGCCCACATACTCATATGTGTACTACCCATGCAAAGCATCTATGCATAGATCCGGCTCTGATACCATTGTAGGGTTCGCAGCATAGAAAACAATTTTTTCCTACGCTGAGAACAACTATGTACCAAGATCTATCTACTAGATACAAGCAACGGGTGGATATACATCCATAGAATACATACCCTTGAAGACCGAATAGCATTAACGAGGTTGTACTCGTGTATGATGTAGTCGAATGCTTGCCGATCTCAAGATCGAGAAGAAGTCCATCTGGTCCAGCACCATCCAGTCCAGCACCGCAAAGCAGTGGTGCATCCGTGATCGCACACACGTCCGGGTACCCCGACAACCTCCACGCCCTCGCTCCAGCAAAGTAGCGAAAGCAACAAATCCTTCTAGAAAAATCCACCAGGAACATGTATCTCGCTGATCCGAGACTATGGAGAAATTCTAAAGGAGGGAGAGAGATCCTTCGTGAGGAGGTGTGATGTGAGAGGAAGAGAGGGGGGCCTTTTATAGGGAGAGGGAGGGCACCCCAAGGGGCATGGAGCCCAACCATGGTGGCTGCCCCAAACTCTTCCACTTTCATGTGGGTGGAGCTCCCACTCAAAATGAAAAGCCTCCACTCCCATAAAAATGCCTCCACTCAAAAATCCACTCACATGCATTAAATTTCCACCAAATTTAATGCAAGATCTCATTTAAATAAAACTCTTTTATTTATTTATTCAGAATTTTTTTAATTACTCTAATTAACAAACATTCACATAAAACCCCTTACAACATTTCAATTTCACATGCAGAACCAGTTTCAGCAATTTCAACTGAAACAGTTCCGGTGTCTAGTGAAATAAATTCCTGCGCTTTCCTTTTTCTTTCTCTGACATATTATTTGCTCAAATTGGTGTCGGTATCCCTTAAGTGTGTCACCCTACGGTTCGCGAGTAATGTATACATAATCGAGACCCCTCTCCGATTAATAATCAGCAGCGGGACCTGGAGATCCGTACTGACTCCCACACATTCCAGAAAAATCCACCAGGAACATGTATCTCGCTGATCCGAGACCATGGAGAAATTCTAGAGGGAGAGAGATCCTTCGCGAGGAGGTATGATGTGAGAAGAGGAGAGGGGGAGCACCCCAAGGGGCATGGAGGCCAGCCATGGTGGCTTCCCCAACCTCTTCCACTTTCATGTGGGTGGATCTCCCACTCAAAATGAAAAAGCCTCCACTCCCATAAAAATGCCTCCACTCAAAAATCCACTCACATGCATTAAATTTCCACCAAATTTAATGCAAGATCTCACTTAAATAAAACTCTTTTATTTATTTATTCAGAATTTTGTTTATTACTCTAATTAAAAAACATTCACATAAAACCCCTTACAACATTTCAATTTCACATGCAGAACCAGTTTCAGCAATTTCAGCCGAAACAGTTCCGGTGTCTAGTGAAATAAATTCTTGCGCTTTCCTTTTTATTTCTCTGGCATATTATTTGCTCCAATTGGTGTCGGTATCCCTTAAGTGTGTCACCCTACGGTTCGCGAATAATGTATACATAATCGAGACCCCTCTCCGATCAATAATCAGCAGCGGGACCTGGAGATCCGTACTGACTCTCACACATTCAACGATGACTTCTGTGATCATGTGAACCTTATACGCATGTAACTCAATCCCTTTGTCTTGCGATATATTATATGTCCAAAATTCGATCATCGGTATCTCCATACCTAGTTTGATCTCGTTACCGACATGTACTCTTTTCTTGTTCCCGTGATATAACATTCTAGTGATCAAATCACTTTCTTGCAAGCTAACTAATGTGATATCACCGAGAGGGCCCAGAGTATATCTCTCCGTCATCGGGATGGACAAATTCCACTCTTGATCCATGAGCCTCAACATAATACATTCATAGCACTGAACCAATCTTTATAGTCACCCTCTTACGGTGTGACATTTGATGTTATCAAGATACTCTTCCGGTGTTAGTGATTGACATGATCTCATGGTATAAGGACTAAGATTACTTCGTATGATGTTATAGCAATATAAACAAAATGACCTTGATCGTAATGCTATACTTCAGATAAATGTTCATCACACCATTTGTCATGGTGGTGGCACGGCAGATGCCATGGGTAGGCTTAAGTTGGGGGGCGAATGAGTGCTTGTGGTCACCAAGGAGGGAGTGCACGGTCAAGTCATGCACGAAGAACAAGAAGAACTCTCCACACTTGACAATTTGATTGATACCCCAAAGATTACAAGTGCTCCTTGAGCTGTGTAGGCTTGAGTACGCAGCACATGTTCTCTACTTGGTCCAACCTCCTTCTACTACTGCTATGCCCTCCCTTATATACGCAGTGCTAGCTAGTACCCCTTTGGGTTCTAGGGTTTACTGTTTGGATCTTGGTCCCTACAATATGGGCCAGGTTATGGGCTTGCCTTAAGCCCATAGGCCCGGTCCATAAAGCTTGACAGCTAACGGTCTTACGGTATGTCGCTTACGGTTCTTTTGGCGTCATTTGTTACTTTGTACGTCAGCGCTTGCTTTGGGCGTCACCCGGCTCCTTTTGTTTCACCCGGCGTCGCCCTTCTGTTTTGACCACGCTTTACCATGGTCCTTCCCGAACCTTACTCGTAAAGGTGCCACGTGTCCTTCTTGACCCGGCCCTTCCTCGGTTGACTTGGCTCGTTGGTACCTGCAAGGGTTACGGCTTTGTCCTATACGGGCCGAGATAGTTTGTACCTCGGCTTTCATGCTTATCTTACCCGACTGTTTCTTACCCGGCCTGGTTCTTTCTTTACTCGGAGCCAAACCAGTCGCGCCATGTTTCCCTTCTTGTGACCCTACCGGGGGTTATCCCCCCGACATTAGTCCCCGAAGCTGGTGAGGTCTAGCAGTTCAAGCTGTTAGGCGTCTCCAGGTTCCTTTTGTGTGAATGGAACTTAGTTTTGTCTCTATCCGTCGCAATTTCGCACTTTTCCGGGTTAGTCTGACAATTTCGGGTCAATTCTTTGACTTCTTAGCTCATTCTTGCCTCGAGCCAAGTTACTTTGGCCAATTCTGGGTCATTTTCGGCGCACTTCAGTCACTGACAGCTAGTAATCATGATTACTTGCCTCAATTTTTGTTCCAAGTTCTGGCGGCACAGTGACGGCTGTGCAGTTATTCCCCGTCACTGTGGCAGTCCCATCGGTCTACGTCTCTTGTCCTTCCAGCCGTGATGTGGCACTGGATTTTTCATGTATCTTTGGCTATGTGGCACTCGCTGACTCTCACTCGGCGTGGTACACGGCCACACGCCGGCCGCATGGCACAGTTAGATCCCACTACGGAGTTTTTTACTGCCCTTAAGTAGGGGTTAGGGGTTTCCACTTCCCCCACGCCCATTCAGTTTCCTTAGCCTTTCTTCCTCCTCGCGCTTGCAAGATCGAACTGCCCTCCTTGCGGTTCCTTCTCCCTCTTGCTCCTGTGCTGCGATTGCCCCTGTCCTCCTTCGATTCCAGCACGGGTCCTCGCTGTTCCAAGCCTTTCCTTACCGAGGAGGAGACAGACTCCAACGACCTCATGGATGCTCGCGACGGTGCTGATGGTGCTGAGGAGCAGGAGATTCTCGCCGGCGAGTGCGGCGGCTGGGAAGGCTCGGAGGTCTCCATCGAGGAAGTGGAGTGGCTCCACTCCACCAGACGCATTCCACTAAAAGTGGAGTGCCGCCTCCCTTCTGGTGAGATCTCTCCCAAACTTCAAGATGGCGAGCAGGTAGTTTTCCTTTCCCACTTTGAGCGTGGTTGTGCTCTTCCTATGAGCACTTCCTTTTCCTCGTTTCTTTCTACCTTTCATCTGCAAACCCACCATCTTCCTACCAATGCGATTGGCTCTCTCTCTTGTTTCATCTCTGCCTGCGAGGCCTATCTTGGAATTTGGCCCATAGTTCCTTTGTGGGCCAAGTATTTTGGCTTTAAAGTTCAGGTTGTTCCCCAGCCTGGTGCTCCTCGATCCGAGAAGAGGCCGACCCGGTGTGGTGCTACTAGTATCACCCCCAGGAGAGATTCTATCTTTCCTCGGGTTACCGGCATTGACTCCTGCAAGAAGTGGCATAGAACCTTTTTCTATGTCAAAAATAGCGGGTCCACCGATAACATCCGGATCTCCCCTTTCTCGGATGAGGTGCCCCACAAGAAGCACTGGCATCTTGACCCGCGCAACCAAGATGTTGCGGTAAACGAGGCTAACGCAATCTTGGAAAGGTTGGAAAGGTTGCTGTCGCCGGATGAGAACTTCCATCTCGCCGACTTCGACCTCATGTGCACCTTTGTTTCTCGCCGGGTTAGCCCCATCCAAGCGAGGAGCCACAAGATGTGCTTCATGAGTGGCTCTCACGATCCCACTCGGCACTCCACCAAGGAGCTCACCCACGACTCCATTGCCCGCCGGGTAAGCTCAATCTTCAAATTAAACTTGGCGGATGATTGGGCTTGGAGCTGCCCACCGTTCAGCCGGGTCAGGCCTGTTCCCTGGGTAAGTTTTCCGAATCTCTTTCTTGCTGAGTTGGCTTTAGCTCTTTTGCCATTCTTAGTTTAGTTCTTGTTTCTCATTCTGCTTGTCTTTCGCAGAATCTCCTTCACCAGGTTGATGATAGTACTGTCCCTCCTGCTGAGTATCATGGGGATCGCTCTGACTCGGATGAATTCGAGTATGACCTGGAGTGCTTCATGCCCATCCCGTACACTGCAGCCTCTTTTGCTTCAGGTAAGATTCAATCTCGCAATCCCTTACAAGACTGGTCTGACGATGATGAGGATGATGATTGTACAATTTTGAAGGCATATGCCTTGTGAGCTTAACCTTTTTGCTTATCCGAGTAAGCCCTTTATTTACTTTTGCAGCTAGCCAGGCATATGACATCCCTCCTCTCGCCGTGGGCGGAGTCGGCAAGATTCCCGTCGCTAAGCCGAAGCGACGCGAAACCTCCTCCAGCACTCAGCCGGCTAAGAAGAACAAGCCCAGTCCGGCAGCTCCTGCTGCCTCTGTTGCTGCCAGCTTGGGTGAGACTCGCCAAGCTGCTGGGCGCCGAGTCACGCGCCGAGTCATCCGTGACCCGGTTGTCACCGGGTAAGTTTTCGCACCTTGCTTTCTTTGCTCTTTTCTTTCTCAATACTGTTGTTCTCTCATATATATCTTGTCGTTTTCAGCGTTGCACCTTTAACGGCGAATCAGGCTGCTTCTAGCATTGCCCCGCCGCTTAGGCCTGCACCTCCTCCAGCTGACTTGGCGGCGCCTAGTCCCGTCCGGGTTGAGGCTAGCACTGTTGAGGCTTATGCTTCTTAGTGTCACTCAGACCTGGTGGGTCATTCGGCTAGCGCTCCGGGCGCCGGCCAGGAAAAACTTCCTGATCTTGGTGCCCACAAGTCAGGCACCGAGAAACCCTCTGCCCCTGGTTCCTCTGGCATCAGCCCTCAAGCTGATGCGAATGAACAACCTCCTGATCTTGGAGCCAACAAAACTGCTAGACCCAGTCAGGGGGCTCCAAGATCCTCTCCAAATCCTCCTGCTCGCTCTCAAATTCTGTCAAAGGGCCAGACCCAGCCCAAGGCTTCTGGTTCTACTCGCCCCTCTTCTGGCTAATCCACCTCTTCCAAGCAAACAACTCTAGTTTGCGCTCCGGGTTCTGCTCCTCAGATCCGGCCTCCGATGTTGGCGACAAAGCTCACTTCAACGGGTAAGGGGGACGAATCTGCGGCTGCCGGGTCAGGTGATGACTCCAGGGCTGTTACCCTCAATACTTCTGCCGCTGCAACCCGTGCCACTGTGGGAACCGCCCTAAAAACGGGTCAAGTTCTCACTCGGACGCTCGGTGGGCAGAGCCTCGGTTCGGCTGAGCCTTACGCCGTGGCATGGAATGCAGCATGCGAGTCAGAGGTCAGCACTCGTGCCGAGAAGAAGATGAAGCTGGGCCCCAAGGTCGTCTCCGACATAACCCAGCAGGCCATTACTCTGATGGCCCGTGCCGACGAAATAAACGAGGTGACATAACTTACTCTTTTGTATTGTTGAGTATTTCCTTTATACATATCACCTAGTCCCCGAGGTTACAGTCGAGTAAGAAACTTACTCGGCTGTAAGCTCTTTAATAGTAACTTAGCCTTCAAATCCTTTATTCCAAGCTTGTACGTTAGAACTTTGATCCCTAGCCCTCGAGGTTACTGCCGAGTAAGGAACTTACTCGGCTGTAAGCTCTTAAGCTCTTTGATTCGGCAGGTCGCCTGACTCGACTCTTTCTTTGTTATCTGTCTTCTTTGATTAGCTTACGCATAACGAGCGCACCAAGGTGCACCAAGCTCTCGTCCTAGCGCATCGCAAGCTTGAACTTGCGTATTAGAAGCTACATACTGACACCTTCGGCCAAGGTAATATCCTTGCTTTTCCCTTTTCTATTTTTGGTGTAATTCTCCTTGGTTCGTCTTCTCATTTTTCCTCTCACTCTTGTCTCACAGCCACCGCTCAGTCCACCATCAATGAACTTCACTCGCAAATCAGCGAGGCCGAGAGTAAATTTCTTATCTCCCTAAGCCAATTGCTGAAATTTTTCTGTTGGTACTGACAAATTTTTGTTCTCAATAAGCAGAGAAACACCAAGCCGAACTCCAGAAGGAGCGCGATTAGGTGACTCGACTGAATAAACTGATGGCCGAGACGGAGGAGAAGCACTTGGCCGAGGTGAAAGGGATGAAGGAGGAGCTCGCCGAGAAGAACGAGATGCAGGCTGCCAGCACCGAGAAGACTAAGAAGCTGCTCGACGAGGTCGAGTCGTTGGTCGAGTCGACAAATATGAACCTCGACGCCCTTCAAGCCAAGACCAAGACTTGGCATAGAAAGCTCGATGCCATCAACTTCTTTCTCGGTAGTGAGTTCTTACTCTTTACGCATTGTCCAAGTCCTGCTGGATTTCTTCCATCTGCCCTTGCTATTTGCTAAGTTTCTCTTTTTGCTTGCGGAGAACTTTCCTGAGGCCAACATGTTTGCCATCCGACCCATGAAGAAAGTGAGAGCTGAGGCTGGTGCTCCTGCTGACGGCGAGGTGTCCATGGAGGAGCTGCTCGCAGCGGTGTCTGAACGGGACAAGACCCTCAGATCCTGCGGTGTGGACTTTCTCAAAGCGGCTATCCATGTGTTTCGCATGCTCTGGCCGGATGAAGACCCACCCGAACTCATCGATCCACTCGCCGATAGACTGCTCCTTACTGAAGACCGGCTGGATCAATGGCGTGAGTCGGTCGGCCGAGCTGCAGCGGACAAGGCTCTCTCCTTCGTGCTCATGGTACAAGGACATCAACCTCGAAGTTCTTGCTCTCATAAGGGGAGATGGAAAATGGTTGAACAACTCGGAGCTGATCAACAAGCGCCAGGTGCGATCTTATGCTATGATCGAGTACACCATGGTGCACGCTTGGTGTGAAGGGCCCAGCTTCCTCGACCTTGGCGATCCGCTCGTCGAAGTTCCTGCTGAAGAAAGTGGCGACAGCGAGGCGACCGATTCAGATGACCCAGATGACCCGGCCACAGATGCCCCTCACCCGGCCGATGCTCCAAGCACTCCTGGTTCCGAGAATGCTCCTCCAAGTTCTCCTGCTCCTTAGGCCAATAAATACTCGAACTTTTATTAGATCCCCGGTATGCCGGGTAGAGATGTAATGTACATTGCACTTGAAGTTTGATTATGTTCCTTGAGATAGGCTTTATATGCTTGCGTTATGCTCTTAGTGCGAATCACTCAAGGACAAGTCGCCGAGTTTCATTTTGCCGTGTCACCTTTCCTTGACTTTGGCCCTTGTCTACCATCTTTCGGCGTTCGACATTAGGATCTCAAAGTACAAAGGATTTAGTTAGCGGATATGAAACTTGGATAACTTGGCCGAGATTACTCGACACATAGTATAACACAACCTGCAGAGAGTTAGGCACAAACTAAAGCCGACTCACGTTTCTCCCTTGTACTTATCCGGCGTTCGTGTTTACCCGTCTTAGATCTTTTTCTCTTGCTTGCCATGAAGCCGTGTTTTCGGACAACAGCATAGTCAAAGAGTTGATTTCTTCCGAGTAAACACTACTTGTTCCGAAATAAATTCTGGGTATCACGCCAGCCGTTGTAAAATAATTGAAATGGAAAGCCTAAGGGGTAGTCCCTGAGTCAGTTTTTCGAATCATACCATTTTATTATTAGCACATAGCTGGCAAACACGTCCGACATATGAGAGTTCGAGTGATACATGCATTGCTTCTCCTAAGTATAGAAGGGACGGAGCAGTGCCACATTCCATGGCCTTTTAGTTTCATGTCCTAACCTGTTCGCCTTGTTCTTTTGTGCTTCACGAGCGTCTGTAATATAGTAAGAATCATTGTGCAATGCTTTGCTTACAATGAATGGACCTTCCCATGGAGGTGATAATTTATGCATTCCAGCTGTGCGCTGCACCAGCCGTAGCACCATATCTCCTTCTCGAAAAACACGAGGTTGCACTTTCCGGCTATGGTAGCATCAGAGATTTTGTTGATATATAGCAGATCTGGAAAATGCCAGTTCCCTCGCCTCTTCGAGTAAATCTACTCCATCTTCTCAGGCCTCTTTTACCTCGGCTTCCGAGTATTGCCTTATCCTTGGCGAGTCATATTCTATGTCGGCGGACAAAACTGCTTCAGCCCCATATACAAGGAAAAATGGCGTATAACTAGTTGATCGATTCGGAGTCGTTCTTAAGCTCCACAGTACTGTGGGGTAGTTCCTCTAGCCAACAACCAGGTGATCTCTGGAGTGGTTCCATTAAGCGGGGTTTTGTCCCAGACAGAACTAAGCCATTAGCCCGTTCAACTTGTCCATTTGATTCTGGATGGGCGACTGACGCTACATCGAGTCTTATTCGGTGTTCCCCACAGAAGCGAGCAAAAGCTCCTTCGGCAAATTTTGTGCCATTGTCTGTGATCACACTGTGCAGGTAACCGTATCTGAGGATTATATCCCTTAGGAATGTAACAGATGTTTTGCCGTCCAGTTGTTTGATTGGTTTCACTTCTATCCACTTAGTGAACTTATCAATCATGACCAAGATATGATTCATGCCTCCCCTTGCTAGTTTGAATGGTCCTACCATATCCAGGCACCATACTGCAAAAGGCCACGTGATTGGTATAGTCTTCAATTCTGATGCTGGCAAATGTGACTTGGACGCGTAGTGTTGACAACCACTGCATTTTCCGACTAACTCTTGTGATTGTGCCAATGCGCTTGGCCAGTAGAATCCATGTCGGAATGCCTTGGCTACCAATGCTCTTGATGATGCATGGTGCCCGCACTCTCCTTGATGGATATCCAATAAAATCTCCTGGCCTTTCTCTGAACTGATACAGCGCTACAGTATACTTGTCACACTTTGTTTGTATAGTTCCTTGTTGATTATGGTGTATGCTTTTGCTCTTCGTGTTGTTTGTCTTGCCAGTGTTTCATCACTCGGCAAGGTTCCATCTTTCAAGTAACTGAATATTGGTTGTGCCCACGTTGGTATTAGTGGTTCCGGGTCTGCTTCAACATCAATGTCCATTGGCTCCGCCGACATAACCTAAGGAGTCCCCGAGTGTGATTCGGCTACCCCTGAGGTGAACGGATCAGTCCCCGAGTGACTCGAACCTACCCCTGAGTCGATATCCATTGGTGCTGCCTCTGATTCCTGACTCGCCGGGATGACCCTGATTGATTCGGACTCTGGTGATGGCTTGATCGATGGCTTCCTGAGATGCTCCAATGATACCCCTGGTGGTATTGCTTGTCTAGATGATCCTAGCTTGGATAACACGTCTGCTGACTCATTTTCTGCTCTAGGAATGTGATGAAATTCACAACCGTCAAAATATCCCGAAATTTGCTACACGTGGAAGCGATATAATGCCATGTTTGCGTCCAGTGCGTCCCAATGTCCAGACACTTGCTGAATCACCAAATCCGAATCGCCAAAACACATGATCCTTTTGATACCAATTTCCTTGGCTACTTTAATGCCATGGACGAGTGCTTCATACTCGGCAACGTTGTTAGAAGCAGCAAAATGAATCTGCAAGACATACCTCAGTTGTTCTCTCTTTGGAGATATGAGCACTATCCCGGCGCCCAGACCCATTCTCGTCTTGGACCCGTCAAAATGTATTTTCCAGTAATTTGGATCTAGCAGTGGTGGCTCGTACTGCATCTCCATCCATTCTACAAAGAAATCTGCAACGGCTTGAGATTTTATTGCATCCCGCCTATCATATTGTAGAGTGTATGGTGCCAGTTCAATGGCCCATTTGGCTACTCGGCCGCTGGCATCTTTGCTGCCCAATATATCCGAGATAGGTGCCTCGCATATTACCCGGATTGGGTGTTCTTGAAAATAATGTTTTAGCTTCTTTGCTGCCATATATACCCCATACGTCATCTTCTGATAATGCGGGTAATTCTGTTTCGAGACAGAGAGCACTTCGCTCAAGTAATATACTGGTCTTTGGACTGATTTTCCCCCTTCTTCACGTTCAACCACTATTACTGCACTTACAACTCTGTTGGTTGCGGCGACATAGAGCGGCATTGTCTCCTTGGATAGTGGTGACGCTAATATTGGTGTTGTCGCCAACATTTTCTTTAATTCATGGAAAGCGCTATCAGCTTGCTGTGTCCATGTGATTTTTTTGATTTCTTCATCAGATGATATAGTGGTAGGGCTTTTTCGCCTAGCCGACTAACAAACCCGCTCAATGAAGCCAGGCATCCAGTAAACTTCTGGACATCATTGAGGGTTTTTGGCAATTCCATTCTTTCGATGGCCCTGATCTTTGTCAGGTTAGCTTCAATTCCTCGGCTGGATACAAGGAATCCGAGTAATTTTCTAGCCGAGACACCGAATGTACATTTTTCCGGGTTAAGTTTCATCCGGAATCTTCTCAAGTTTGCGAATGTTTGACGCAAGTCGTCAATTAGAGTATGACTTTGTTTGGTTTTTATTACCACGTCATCGACGTATACTTGAACATTTTTTTCCAATTGATCTTGCAAGCATTTTTGCCCGCATCTTTGATATGTTGCGCCTGCATTTCTCAATCCGAATGGCATGGTGCGATAGCAATAAGCCCCATACGGGGTGATAAAAGCTGTCTTTATTTGACCATTTGGATTCAGTGGAATCTGATGGAATCCTGAATATGCATCCACAAATGAGAATAACTCACACCCAGCAGTAGAATGTATGACTTGATCTATCCGAGGCAGAGGAAATGGATCTTTTGGACACGCCTTATTGAGGTTCGTGTAATAAATACACATGCGCCATACCACTGCCACGTTCGGGTCATCTTTCTTCTTCTCGACCAGGACTGGATTTAACAACCAGTCCGGGTGCAGTACTTCCATGATGAATCCAGCAACTAAAAGTCTTGCAATCTCGGCCACTATTACCTTCCTCCTATCTTCGGCGAAGCGGCAGAGGGGTTGCTTCACCGGCCTTGCATATGGTCTTACATGAAGAGAGTGCTCAGCCAGCTCCCTCGGAACTCCTTGCAGATCTTGAGTGGACCATGCAAAGATGTCCCGATTCTCACGGAGGAAGCTGGTGAGCTCGCTTTCCTATTTGTCTATAAGGCCAGCCCCAATGATTACTGTGTGCTCTGGGAAAGTTTCATCCACCTGCACCTTCTTGGTTTCCTTGGTAGCTTGAAATGACACATTGCCAGTTGATGTGGGCGATTCGGCCTCTTGTAAGTGCTCGTGAAATTGCTCACGAAGGCGTCGTGAAAATCAATCCAACTATTGATGCTTCCGGGTGGCAAATTGTTCAACCATACCCGAGCTGGTCCTTCCAGCATCTGCGGTATGTAACGTACTGCCCATCTCAAGTTTCCCTGCGCGATCTTCACAGCGGTTCCATAATCTATGAGCCAATCCTCTAACTTTGTGCTTCCATCATATGTTTTTGTCCCTCTGGCCAGCTGGAAATTTGGCACCGGTGGCTCCTTCATGATCCTTGGGCCAAAACATGGTGGACCCTGCGCACCTTGTGACTCAATTATCTTTGCCATTTTTATGCGGTCAAGCTTCAGCCTGGCATCATCCGGCTGAAGGTTCCTACCTCCGTATCTTGCTCCCATTGCTTGATATGTATGATCCGGCACCTCATACCCGTCATTTACCATAGCCGAGTAACCATCATTATACTTATTCACGTTCGGGTCAGCTGGCTGTTGAACTACTTTTCCTGCGCTCTGCTGTCTTCTTTCCGGCTGAGCTGGTGCATTATTCGGAGCTGGATTTCCACCTCCCGCCGAGTGAGTTGCGCGCCGAGTATGAGGCGCAAAATTTTGCCCTCCGTTGTCATTTCTCTGTCCAATTTTTTCCTGGTTTTCATTACGACGTTCGGACACACCATTACGCTGTGGTGTTCCCGGCGGTGTCAATTGTGAAAGTATTCCGCATTTCTTCAAATGCTCGCCAAACTCGTAACTTAGATATTCACCTCCATGATCAGAACGTAGAAATTTAATCTTCTTGTTACGTTGATTCTCAACCTCACTTTGAAATTCCTTAAACTTCTCGAAAGTTTTGGACTTATGTTTCATGAAATAGATATACCCATATCTACTCAAGTCATCCGTGAAGGTAAGAACATAACGATAACCACCGCACGATGCTACACTCATTGGACCACACACATCGGTATGTATGATTTACAATAAGTCCGTAGCTCGCTCCATCATACCAGAAAATGGAGTCTTAGTCATTTTACCCATCAGACATGCTTCGCATCTTTCAAGTGATTCAATAAGTCCATCAGAATGGAGTTTCTTCATATGCTTCACTCCAATGTGATCAAGACGACAGTGCCATATATAGGTCGAGTTATCGCTCGATTTCAAACGTTTAGCCTCAATGTTATTAATATGTGTATTTCCACTATCGAGATTCAATAAGAATAGACCATCTATCAAAGGTGCATGCGCATAAAACATATTACTCATATAAATCGAACAACCATTATTCTCGGACTTAAACAAGTAACCGTCTCGCAATAAACAAGATCCCGATATAATGTTCATGCTTAACGCAGGCACCAAATAACAATTATTTAAGTATAATACTAATCCCGATAGTAGATGAAGGGGTAGCGTGCCGACCGCGATCACATCAACCTTTGATCCATTTCCCATGCGCATCGTCACCTCGTTCTTCGCTAGCTTCCGTTTATTCTGCAAAGACTTTTGTTTGAGTTACAAATATGAGCAACCGAACCAAGATCAAATACCTGTGCACTACTACGAGTACTACTTGAGATACACATCAATAACATGTATATCGAGATATACCTTTCTTCTTGATGTTGTCGTTCTTCAAATCCGCCAAATACTTTGGGCAATTCCGCTTCATGACCTTCTCCCTTGCAAGGTAAAGCACTCAGTATCAGGCTTAGGTCCAGCCTTGGTCTTCTTCGTCGGCGTGGTAACTTTCTTACCACCCTTCTTGAAGTGTCCCTTTTGCTTAGACTTGCCTTTCTTGAATTTGGTGGTCTTATTGACCATCAACACTTGGTGCTCTTTCTTGATCTCCACTTCTGCAGATTTCAACATGGAAAAGAGTTCTGGCAACTGCTTGTTCATGTTTTGCATATTGTAGTTCATCACAAAGTTCTTGTAACTTGGTGGTAGTGATTGGAGGACACGGTAAATCCCCAAAGCATTAGTAATCACTATACCCAAGCTTTTAAGTTTGTTTGCGTGCCCAGACATCTTAAGCACATGCTCACTGATTTGAGCTTCCTCTTCCATCTTGCGCTTAAAGAACTTTTCGGAAGCCGATAGCTCTCAATTGCCGCGTGAGTCTCAAAGATCAATTTGAGATCACGGACAATATCATGTGGGTGAATTCTCAAACCTTTTATGAAGCTCCGATTCTAAACCATACAAGATAGCACACTGAATCGTGGAGTCTTGAGTCTTAGCGAGGTAAACATTCTTTACTTCATCGGTAGCAGAGCTGCAGTGGGTCACCCAATGTGCATCCAAAGACATAGGTCAAATTACCAGCATTGAGGACAATCCTCAAATTGTGGAAGCAATCCGCGATGTTTCTTCCATTGTTTTTCAACTTTTATTTCTCTAGGAACGCATTAAAATTGATGGTAGGGCAGCCATTGATCTACAACATATTTGCAATAGTTTAGACTATGTTTATGACAAATTGAGTTCTAATTAATAGTTAAATTAATCTAGGTGAACTTCCTCGAAATAATATCCCTCACATTGTTTTAGTGATCACACGAACCAAATCCACCACATCAACACCGATCATCACGAGAGTTGATATACTTTCAATGGCGAACAATCGACATGTTCATCATATCTACTATATGATTCATGCTTTACCTTTCGGTGATCCGTGTTCCGAGGCCATGTCTGTACATGCTAGGCTCAAGATCAAACCTTAGCTTCCGCATGAGAAAATCTGGCTTGCTCACATTGTATACACTTATGAATCTAACACCCGATCATCACGTGGTGCTTCGAAACAACAAGCTTTAGCAACGGTGCTAACTAAGGGTGAACACTTTATGACTTGAAATTCATGTGCATGAGGGATCATCTTATAATGCTACCATTGTTAACTAAGCAATACAAGATTCATAAAGGATTAACATCACATGCAATTCATAATATGTGATATGATATGGCCTTTCTTCTTTGTGCTTCCGATCTCCATCTTCAAGCATGAACATGATCTCCATCATCACTGGCATTGCATCAAGGTCAATGACGCTTCTCCATGGTTGTCGTCCATCGGCTTCAACTATTACAACTTCTTTGAATAGACACGCGGGTCTTAACAAAATTAAAGACAACCATATGGCTCCTGCCGGTTGCCAACTTACAATAAGGAACATTGCATACATCAAATATAATCACAATCATGGCCATATCACATCACAGCACACCCCTGCAAAACAAAGTTAGACGCCTCTACTTTCTTTGCATGTTTTATGTGGTTTGGGGCTTTCAATAAGTGTCGTTCTAACTTACGAACAAGAACCACAACATTGATACTAGTACTGACAATCACCCGTTGTAAATTGAATCTTAACTATGC
This sequence comes from Avena longiglumis, assembly GCA_030063025.1. Lineage (NCBI taxonomy): Eukaryota > Viridiplantae > Streptophyta > Magnoliopsida > Poales > Poaceae > Avena > Avena longiglumis. Next base: position 213,871,049 of record CP125973.1, on the reverse strand, counting down.
TGGGAGAAACAGGCACCCGCAAAGCCACTTATGCAATACAAGTTGCATGTCAAGCGTGGAGCAAGTCTCATGAACGATGTCATGTAAGGTTAGCCCGGGCCGCTTCATCCCAACATCCAGCAAGATGCAAAGTACACAAGAAGCAATCGACAATAAAAGCATCAACACCCCCAATGACCATTGTGTTCTACTCGTGCAACAGATCTACATATAGACACGGCTCTGATACCACTGAAGGGTTTCGTAGCATGGAAAACAAAAAAATTCTATCGCATACAAACAAACAAACAAGCCAAGATCTATCTACTAGATTGTAGCAACGAGTCGATGGAATAACTCACCCTCAAAGATTCCAAAGTGTTTAATGAGAGCAGATTCTCGGGGGTGATGTAGTCGTACTCTTCCCGATCTCAAGATCGCGTAGACGATCCTTCCGGCAGTGCTCCCACAGTTGGTCACACGTTCAGTACTCGACGAAGACCTTCCTCTCCCTTGTTCCAGCAGGCAGCAGAGGTTATAGCACTCTCCTCGCGATTCCGGCAGCACAACGGCGTGGTACCGGAAGTAGAGGGGAGATCTCGCAGGGCTTCGCCTTAAGCCGGAGCGAGTATGGTGGACTATGAGAGAGATCCTCAGCAATCTAGGGTTTAGACACACCAAGGAGGAGGCTTGGCCGGCGGCTAGGGTTAGCTAGGCGGCGGCGGTGGTTTGCCCTAGGGCGGCGACGGCTGCAGGAGGGCCGGCAGCTTAGGGCTAGGTTTTGCAGGTGGAGGTGTTGGGTGCTAGGAGGGGCAGCCCTGCCCCTCCTTATATAGGTGGAGGGGCGCACCAGGGGAGGGGAGTCCCTCCCCAACTCGGTTTCCCAAGGGGGGCGGCGGTGGAGGGGAGGAACTCCTCCCCAACTCGGTTTCCACCTTCCCCTCCACTTCCCAAAATAGCCGTTTGACTTTTCAAATTGGCGTTTGACTTTTCAAACTAGGATTTGATTAAACCCTTTATTTTGTTCAGCGATGACACCTAGTACATGATGCAATAATTCCAACTTGGTATGACACATTCATGTACCCTTCCTTCGAGTCTTGACATTCCGGAACCTTCTAGAACATTCCCGATGAAAACACCGGAACCATTCTCCAACCCCGAAACAGGACTTTCCTTATATGTATATTATTCTCCGGACCATTCCGGATCTCCTCGTGATATCCCGGATCCCATCCGAGACTCCGAACAACATTCGGTCTCTTACTCATCATTCCATAACTACTCAAACAACGTCGAATCCTTAAGTGTGTCTCCCTACGGTTCGTGAATTATGCGGACATGATCGAGACACTTCTCCGAACAATAACCAATAGAGGAATCTGGAAATTCATATGGCTCCCACATATTTCTACGATTACTTTGCGATCGAATGAACCACTTACATACGATACCAATTTCCCTTTGTCTCACGATTGTTAATAACATCTCAATGTTCATGATAGGGAAACCACAATCATTTATTAACCAACAAGCTAGTGATGTATAGAGGCTTTATTAGGGACTTCAATTTAAGTTTACAAATCACACAAGTATTAATGTTTCCTTGTTAATACTATTATAGCATGAATGTAAACATTTATCATAAACACAAAGATATAATAACAACTACATTTATTATTGCCTCTAGGGCATATCTCCAACAGTCTCCCACTTGCACTAGAGTCATCTAATCTAGATTACATGGTAATATACCGAACACCCATGGCAGTTTGGTGCTGGTCATGTTTTGCCCTCGGGAGAGGTTTAGTCAACGGATCCGCCACATTCAGATTTGTGTGTACTTTGCAAATCTTTATATCCCCATCTTGGACATGTTCTCGAATAGCGTGAAAATGTAGCTTGATGTGCTTCAGCTTCTTGTGTGACCTTGGTTCTTGTGCATTGGCTATGGCGCCCATGTTATCACAGTAGATAGACATTGGGTCCAGCGCACTAGGAACCACACCCAGCTCTGTAATGAACTCTTTCATCCATATCGCTTCTTGTGAAGCCTCCGAAGCAGCCATGTATTCCGATTCAGTTGAAGATCTCGCCACAACGCTTTGCTTTGCACTCCTCCAGCTAACTGCTGCACCATTCAAAGTAAATATGTATCCAGATTGTGATTTAGAATCATCCGGATCGGTGTTCCAACTAGCATCGGTGTAACCATTAACAACGAGTTGTTCATCACCTCCATAAGAAAGAACCATATCCTTAGTTCTTCTCAAGTACTTAAGGATGTTTTTGACCGTTGTCCAATGATCCACTCCTAGATCACTTTGATATCTGCTAGTTAAACTAACAACATATGCAATGTCAGGTCTAGTACATAGCATGGCATACATTAGAGATCCTATGGCTGAGGCATAGGGAGTCTTACTCATCCTTTCTCTATCTTCTGTCGTTGTCGGATTTTGAGTTTTACTCAACGTCGTATTGGGCAACATGGGCAAGAACCCTTTCTTGCTATCTTCCATTCCAAACCTCTTTAGAACTTTGTCCAAATATGTACTTTGTGACAATGATATTAGGCGTCTCGATCTATCTCTATAAATCTTTATGCCTAATATGTAAGCTGCTTCGCCAAGATCCTTCATTGAAAAACTATTATTCAAATATTCCTTGACACTATTAAGAAGGTCTACATCATTCCCAATCAACAATATGTCATCTACATATAGTATTAAGAATGCTACAGAGCTCCCACTCACTTTCTTGTAAATACAAGCTTCTCCATAAGTTTGTATAAAACCAAAACTTTTGATCACCTTATAAAAACGTTGATTCCAACTTCAGGATGCTTGCTTCAATCCATAGATGGACCGTTGAAGTTTGCATACCTTGTTAGCATCTTTAGGATCGACAAAACCTTTGGGTTGCATCATATACAACTCTTCATCAATGTCTCCATTGAGGAATGCTGTTTTGACATCCATCTGCCATATCTCATAATCATAATATGCAGCGATTGCTAACATAATCCTCACAGACTTTAGCTTCGCTACCGGTGAGAAAGTCTCATCGTAGTCAACTCCTTGAATTTGTCGAAACCCTTTTGCGACAAGTCGAGCTTTATAGACAGTAACTGTAAGGGTCCCAACCTTTAAATAAGGTAGAGTCCCCTGTGTTTACAATGCTAGTCCCTGGATCATTAGCTAGCATCCATAGTTAAGATGTAATATCAATAAACAAAGGTCATAATATAACTTTATAACCAGGAATAACATAATTTTATTACATCTTACATAGCTCATTTGGCTATTACATTACATTGCAGCGAAATATCTATAAACATGGGGTCCTTCATCTTCAAAGTGCCACAGGCAAACATGTTGGTTGTAGACTTTGTAATCCTAATCAATCAATCTTCACTAAAATCAATCAAACCTGCAACATTACAAGTTACAGCCACAAGGGTCAATACATTTGAATTGTATTGGCAAGTTTCACTACTATGTTGAATATAAGTGGATCCTATCACTACATGCATATTTGGCTAAGTAGGGTTTTAGGCTCATTTGCAGAAAGCAATAATTTTTCCTATCTTTTCAAATGGTTTTGTTTCCTTTGTCAAATCTTTCTGAACTCTTTGGAATCCACCAAGTGTCTTTGTCAAAATCTCTTGAGTTCCTTGGTAACCCTAAGTGCATCAAGTTTTATCAAAATCTCTTGAGCTCCTTGGTAACGCCAAGTGCATCAAGTTTTTATCCAAATCTCTTGAGCTCCTTGGTAACCCCAAGTGCATCAAGTTTTATCAAAATCTCTTGAGCTCCTTGGTAACCCCAAGTGCATCAAGTTTTTATCCAAATCTCTTGAACTCCTTGGTACCCCCAAGTGCATCAAGTCTTTTGTTGTCACTTAAAAGTTTTTCTTTCAGAAATTGGAATGTCGAGATTTCCCATAGCTTCAAACTTTAGTTGCTCAGTATTGTCCATAACCGGGGACACGGCTAAGTACTTAGATTTTATTATCTTCTGCAGAAGTAGTACACTTTACCCACATGTCACAATCTCATCTTGTTGCCACCAGTGGCCGCTGGATTGGTACTCACCAAGATGGAGTACTGGCAGATTGAGAATGTGACAAAGTCTTTCCAGAGGGTCCTCCCATACACCATTGCTAGCTTGTCTTCAGTACCCATGTAGGATTCTAGGTCCCTCATTTTCAGTAACCTGAAGACAATGCATGGGTATTCCCAATGTAGTTGACTAAGCCAGAGCCATAAATAGCATGTGGTTGTACACGAAAGCCACAATTGGAGAAACATGTTCAGTCTCTAAGTTTCCTGGGTGGTTTTCTTTTGGAGCACAACACAAAGAGATTGTCATAGTCATGGTTCCTTTTGTTGCCACCTTCTCCAAAAACTTAAAGTATCCTTGTCCACCCAGGTGGTTCATTGAGTCCTTGTTTTATTATATAAAAACACAAGTCCTTTTCTCAACTTCATAAAATCTCAACATGTATCTCTTTTTCCAAATATAGCATCGCTAAGAATGTAACAACTACATTGTTTTCACTAAGGAGTATATAAGGTATCCTATTAAGATTAGCATAGAATAAGTATAAAAATTCTTTTCATGCATGTTTTCAAAATCCACTAAGTATAATGAAAATAGTAGGACTTTAGATGATAGTGTCACTTGCCTTTTTGGTAGGGAATGATGGTTCACTTCTTGATCTTGCTAGTTTCACACTTTTCTAACTTCACTACAAATCAATCAAGCAAACACAATATCAACTAGCATTCCAACCAATATTCAAACAATCAAACACACACATAAAATAAGAGAAACTAGGTCATGCATGCAAGCATGCAAAAGATAGTTTTATTTGCAAAGATGGTTTCTAATAGGTTCTAAGCTTTGTAAGGTTCAAAGTGGTCATTTTCTAAAGTGGCAAAGTCATTGGCAAAAGAGTTTTATCCATAAACCATTTTTAAATCCAATCATTATTTTATGTGGTGGAAAATATTTTTATCAAATCAAAAACTTTATGTCTTTCACCAAATAAGTTGATAATTCTCAAAACTTGGTGTTTTAGGGTTAGTAGGTTTGATTCAAATAATTTTCCCAAAGTTTTTACTCCAAAACAATTTTTATAACCAAATCAATATTTTTATTTGACTAGAAATAGGATAATTCAAGTTTTTATTCCTAATCTTCACAAAATCCATTTTTAAAACCATGGGTTGGTTCCTAGGGTCAGTAGGTTCACCACAAACCAATTTTCAAAGGTTTTCAACCCTAAAAACATTTTGGAATAATTTTTCTAACCTAAACAAGAATACAAATGTTTCTGCAAAAACAAACATTTTACCAGAGGCTTTTTACTAAAAAAAATCCAGGGTTGGCTAGGGCTTGTTCCACTGATTCCATTGATATAAAGTTTGTAATTTTTGGACGTGTGGATCAAAAGTTATAGGGTTTTCAAAACTGCAAACAAATCTGATTTCAAATCTGTTTTTAAACAGAACTGGTGACACGCGGCGTAATATGGCTAGCTGGTACCGGTTCGCACGGATCGAGCGATGCGGGCCGTTGGATTAAATTACATCGCACGGCGCTGAGACGCTACTTACCGCTTCGCCTAGATTCTATCGTGTGCGTCCGATCTAGATCCTACGGACACCACTACTTGGTCAACAACGGGCGGCGCTGCGCGGCGGCTGGCGGCGGCGACGGTCAGACGGTGGCGCTATGGCAGCTACAGGAAGCAAGGAGAGAGGGAAAGGTGCCCACCGTGTTCGCGAGGTCGAGGTGGTTCTCAACGTGTAGTCGTCTTGGCAAGGGGCGCTCAGGGACAGCAGCGATTCCTCGCCGGAGTGGGGGTCGGCGTCAGGTGGTTCTGTTCATGGTCGGGGTCGGCGTTGCAGATCGCCCTAAGGCAAGACAGGAGCATGGTCAGATGCAGGAGAGTGAGGCGAGTGTGGTAGTATCATCTAGGAGTGCTGGGGCGAACGGAGTTTACCGGTAGGGTTCGCCGGAGTAGGAAGCAGACGCGGCGGTGCTAGGAAGTTGTCGAAGTCGACGCTCTGGGGCGCCCGCGGTTAAACTGAGGGCACGGACAGGTGCGCCTGGGAGTGGGGAGTATGTGTGCTTGGTCGGGGAGGCAAGGCGGTGGCTGGGCTCGCCGGAATTTGCTGGGGACGGTGGTCGGAGCAGTGAGAGTGCGAGCTCGATTTGCAGCAGCCTAGGGGCAGAGAGAGGGAGGCGCGTGAGGGGAAATGGAGAAGGGGAGTGGGCGCTTAAGTGAGCAAGGTTACCGTGCGAAATCAACGCTGCAATTAAGTGAATTTACTCGGGGATTGATTGACAGAGAACGGTAGCGAGGTCTGGGGAAGAACAGGTCGTGGGTGGAGAAGATGACCACGTGGCTGTGGGGTCCACTGGCAGCGAGAGAGAAGGAAAGAAAATGAGGTCTACCATTCAGTCGCTCTTCGGGTGTGTGTCCAGGTGCGAAACGTTTTCTTCGGGAGAGGGAAGCTGGGCTGGTGCTGGGCTTAGTGGGCTTGCCGACTGGTCTGCTGTCCACTTCTATTTTTTCTTTCCTGATTGTTTTTCCTTTTTCTGATTCTATTTTCTGTTTTGAAATTCAAACAACAAATCAACATTCAAATCAATTCAAACTTTCACCAAACATTGCAATTGAATTTGGTTCTGTTTAACAACATAAACCAAAGTCCTAAAATAATAATTTTATTTTAGGGACCATTATGAATTAAAAAAAAGACCTTGTTTAATAATCAAATAGATTTTGTTTTATTTAAAACCTCCATTTGAAATTTAAATATTTTCAAACCAAATCAGTAGGTTTTATTTAAAACTAAAGGATACCTGGAAAACTTGTTTAAAATAAATAACTAGGTTTGTTGTTTTAATTAAAATAGTGAAACCTTTATTTTTAATAAACTTGGATATTAAATCCTTATTAATTTATTTTAAATAAACCTTTACTAATCTTTATCAAATAGAAATATTTTATTTCAAAGGCTTGGCCAAGTTTTAATTTGGCTCTTTAAAAATAATATTTATTTTATTCCTATCCTTTTCATTGAAAACCAAATCTTTTTATAAAAAGATCCAAAACAGTAAATCCAAATATTTTATTAAATGTTTATCTTTTTAAATCCTTTTAGGATTTATATGGATCAAAATAGGTTGAAGGTTCCCATTTGAATTCAAAAAGTTTCTTCTCACTCTGAAAATCAACAAAGTTTTATTTTATTCATTTATTTTTCACATTACAAGATTTGGAAAATCTTGGGATGTGACAGGCTACCACCCTTAAAATAAATCTCGTCCCGAGATTTGTAAAGGCTAGGGTTACAAGTAGGCTCAAAACAACTAGGGTACTACCACCCTTAAAATTTCAAACAAAATTACATATTGGCCTTCTTGGGATCTTGGGGAAACTTCTCTGGGAAAACATCTGCTCAGGGTCCTTTTGTTTCCACACTTGACTCATGGGCCAAGGTTGAGATACTTCATAGGCTTGTTTAACTTTTTCTTCATCTTTTCTGGACAATTGCTTGCATAATGTCCTGGGTTTTTGCAATTGAAACAGTTGATATCTTTGAGTTCTTTACGTGTCTCTTGTGGACAAGTTGCTACATAATGGCCTAGCTCTTTGCAGTTGTTGCACCTCACTTGGCCAATCTCCTTATTCTTCTGGTTCTCTGGGCATTCACTGGAATAGTGTCCCATTTCTTTACATTTATGACATTGCACATGGCTTTTGTCCTTCTTTTGTTTCTTGGGTTTCTCCAAAGCTAGGAGTGCATCTAGTTCATGTTGTTCATATGTTATCTGATAGGTAGGAATGTCTAAAGGCTTCCTGGACCTTCTATTGCTCTTTGGGTAATTCATATGCCCTTTCTTTGGTCCTTTGAATTGGGTTGTTTTGTTTGGAGGTATAAGTGGACCTTTTCATTTGTCATCAACCTTCTTGGTAGACTTGGATCCTTCTACATGGTTTGCAATCATTTGTTGCACTCCACCTTGTTTCCTTTGTTCAACAATGGAATAGATGGGGCATTGGATATGAACATGATTGTTTCCTTCACATAGATAACAAGTAGCTTGATAGGTGAGATATTGGCCAACAGGATGTTTCTCTTCACAATTGGGGCATTGATCTCCATGCTCCTTGGAAGTATGATCCTTGTCTCCACAAATAATGCAAGCTGGGGCTCCATCTAGAATAACATTTCTGTCATCCTTTTTGTCACAAACCCTTTTGGAATAGCTTTCTTCCATATTGATCATTTGATCAGTCACTTTAAGCATCAATTGGGCTTGAGTTTCCAAAAATCCTTGCAGGGTTGGATCTTCCCCACTGGTGTTGGCTATGAATTGAGCTGTCATTTGTTCCAACTGGTGTTGGGTTGCTATGAGCTCTTTCATGCTGTCCTCTTGGTTGGTGTTGGTGTCATCAACCTTGATGTTGGAGTCTCTTGGAGTAGTCATCTATTTGGGTTGAATGGAGATTAGAATAGGCAAAATATTTCTAAGGAAATATTTCTAATCACACACATCACAATTCATACAAGCAATGTGCATGCAATCACAAGCCAAACATTTCATTCAAACAACAAATTTCAAGCACATCTTTAGGCAACAAATTATTTTGTTACACCACATAAGTTGGTGTGTTTGACTTAACTAAATTTGGTGGTCCATCTATATGGTTTACTTGTGATCTTTCCATCCTTCTTTGGTTGATTCTTCTTGCATGAGATCATGGTTTCCTTGAGGAAAACTCTTGGTTACAATACTTCAAGTGATGTGGGCTCCTTATAATTTGTGTTTCCTTAGTCTCCAAATCTTGAGCAAGATTTCCTTGTCTCACTTATCTTTTGTGACATCCAAGATTTAAGTCCTTGGTGAATATGTTGAAGATGTTGAAGTCATTAGAGTTGAATATGTTGAAGTCATTAGAGTTTAGAGTTGATGAAGTCCTTTACACATGGTGAAGTCTTTGGCCATGGGGTAGGTTTTTCCATCAAGTCGAAATAGAAGAGAGGTAGAGTTGAAACCAAAATGGTTGGGGGAAGAGTTTATAATATTGTTTGTAAATAAGTTTTGGAACAAATACAACCCCTATTCTTCCAAGGGTTTTGTCCAATCCTAGGTTTACAATCCTACAGGCAACACAATGATCTGATACCATCTGTAAGGGTCCCAACCTTTAAATAAGGTAGAGTCCCCTGTGCTTACAATGCTAGTCCCTGGATCAATAGCTAGCATCCACAGTTAAGATATAATATCAATAAACAAAGGTCATAATATAACTTTATAACCAGGAATAACATAATTTTATTACATCTTACATAGCTCATTTGGCTATTACATTACATTGCAGCGGAATATCTATAAACATGGGGTCCTTCATCTTCAAAGTTCCACAGGCAAACATTTTGGTTGTAGACTTTGTAATCCTAATCAATTAATCTTCACTAAAATCAATCAAACCTGCAACATTACAAGTTACAGCCACAAGGGTCAATACATTTGAATTGTATTGGCAAGTTTCACTACTATGTTGAATATAAGTGGATCCTATCACTACATGCATATTTGGCTAAGTAGGGTTTTAGGCTCATTTGCAGAAAGCAATAATTTTTCCTATCTTTTCAAATGGTTTTGTTTCCTTTGTCAAATCTTTCTGAACTCCTTGGAATTCACCAAGTGTCTTTGTCAAAATCTCTTGAGTTCCTTGGTAACCCCAAGTGCATCAAGTTTTATCAAAATCTCTTGAGCTCCATGGTAACCCCAAGTGCATCAAGTTTTTATCCAAATCTCTTGAGCTCCTTGGTAACCCCAAGTGCATCAAGTTTTATCAAAATCTCTTGAGCTCCTTGGTAACCCCAAGTGCATCAAGTTTTTATCCAAATCTCTTGAACTCCTTGGTACCCCCAAGTGCATCAAGTCTTTTGTTGTCACTTAAAAGTTTTTCTTTTAGAAATTGGAATGTCGAGATTTCCCATAGCTTCAAACTTTAGTTGCTCAGTATTGTCCATAACCGGGTACACGGCTAAGTACTTAGATTTTATTATCTTCTGCAGAAGTAGTACACTTTATCCACATGTCACAATATCATCTTGTTGCCACCAGTGGCTGCTGGATTAGTACTCACCAAGATGGAGTACTGGCAGATTGAGAATGTGACGAAGTCTTTCCAGAGGGTCCTCCCATACACCATTGCTAGCGTGTCTTCAGTACCCATGTAGGATTCCAGGTCCCTCATTTTCAGTAACCTGAAGACAATGCATGGGTCTTCCCAATGTAGTTGACTAAGCCAGAGCCATAAATAGCATGTGGTTGTACACGAAAGCCACAATTGGAGAAACATGTTCAATCTCTACATTTCCTGGGTGGTTTTCTTTTGGAGCACAACACAAAGAGATTGCCATAGTCATGGTTCCTTTTGTTGCCACCTTCTCCAAAAACTTAAAGTATCCTTGTCCACCCAGGTGGTTCATTGAGTCCTTGTTTTATTATATAAAAACACAAGTCCTTTTCTCAACTTCATAAAATCTCAACATGTATCTCTTTTTCCAAATATAGCATGGCTAAGCATGTAACAACTACATTGTTTTCACTAAGGAGTATATAAGGTATCCTATTAGGATTAGCATAGCATAAGTATAAAAATTCTTTTCATGCATGTTTTCAAAATCAACTAAGTATAATGAAAATAGTAGGACTTTAGATGATAGTGTCACTTGCCTTTTTGGTAGGGAATGATGGTTCACGTCTTGATCTTGCTAGTTTCACACTTTTCTAACTTCACTACAAATCAATCAAGCAAACACAATATCTACTAGCATTCCAACCAATATTCAAACAATCAAACACACACATAAAATAAGAGAAACTAGGTCATGCATGCAAGCATGCAAAAGATAGTTTTATTTGCAAAGATGGTTTCTACTAGGTTCTAAGCTTTGTAAGGTTCAAAGTGGTCATTTTCTAAAGTGGCAAAGTCATTGGCAAAAGATTTTTATCCATAAACCATTTTTAAATCCAATCATTATTTTATGTGGTGGAAAATATTTTTATCAAATCAAAATCTTTATGTCTTTCACCAAATAAGTTGCTAATTCTCAAAAATTGGTGTTTTAGGGTCATTAGGTTTGATTCAAATCATTTTCCCAAAGTTTTTACTCCAAAACAATTTCTATAACCAAATCAATATTTTTATTCGACTAGAAATAGGCTAATTCAAGTTTTTATTCCTAATCTTCACAAAATCCATTTTTAAAACCATGGGTTGGTTCCTAGGGTCAGTAGGTTCACCACAAACCAATTTTTAAAGGTTTTCAACCCTAAAAACATTTTGGAATAATTTTTATAACCTAAACAAGCATACAAATGTTTCTACAAAAACAAACATTTTACCAGAGGCTTTTTACTAAACAAAATCCAGGGTTGGCTAGGGCTTATTCCACTGATTCCATTGATATAAAGTTTGTAATTTTTGGACGTGTGGATCAAAAGTTATAGGGTTTTCAAAACTGCAAACAAATCTGATTTCAAATCTATTTTTAAACAGAACTGGTGACACGCGGCGTAATATGACTAGCTGCTACCGGTTCGCACGGATCGAGCGATGCAGGCCGTTGGATTAAATTACATCGCACGGCGCTGAGACGCTACTTACCGCTTCGCTTAGATTCTATCGTGTGCGTCCGATCTAGATCCTACGGACACCACTACTTGGTCAACAACAAAGGAGGTCTACAGGAAGCAAGGAGAGAGGGAAAGGTGCCCACCGTTTTCGCGAGGTCGAGGTGGTTCTCAACGTGTAGTCGTCTTGGCAAGGGGCGCTCAGGACATGAGGCGATTCCGGCCGGGGGTCGGCGTCGGGTGGTTCTGCTCATGGTCGGTCGGCGTTGCAGATCGCCTAAGGCAAGACAGAGCATGGTCGATCAGGAGAGTGAGGCGAGTGTGGTAGTATCATCTAGGAGTGCCGGCGAACGGAGTTTACGGTAGGGTTCACGGAGTAGGAAGCGACGGCGGTGCTAGGAAGTTGTCGTCGACGCCTGGGCGCCTGCTAAACCGAGGGCACGACAAAGCTGGGAGTGGGGAGTATGTGTGCTTGGTCGGGGAGGCAAGGCGGTGGCTGGGCTCGCCGGAATTTGCTGGGGACGGTGGTCGGAGCAGTGAGAGTGCGAGCTCGATTTGCAGCAGCCTAGGGGCAGATAGAGGGAGGCGCGTGAGGGGAAATGGAGAAGGGGAGTGGGCGCTTAAGTGAGCAAGGTTACCGTGCGAAATCAACGCTGCAATTAAGTGAATTTACTCGGGGATTGATTGACAGAGAACGGTAGCGAGGTCTGGGGAAGAACAGGTCGTGGGTGGAGAAGATGACCACGTGGCTGTGGGGTCCACTGGCAGCGAGAGAGAAGGAAAGAAAACGAGGTCCACCATTCAGTCGCTCTTCGGGTGTGTGTCCAGGTGCGAAACGTTTTCTTCGGGAGAGGGAAGCTGGGCTGGTGCTTAGTGGGCTTGCCGAATCGGTCTCAGTCCACTTCTATTTTTTCTTTCTGATTGTTTTTCCTTTTTCGATTCTATTTTCGCTTTGAAATTCAAACAACAAATCAACATTCAAATCAATTCAAACTTTCACCAAACATTGCAATTGAATTTGGTTCTGTTTAACAACATAAACCAAAGTCCTAAAATAATAATTTTATTTTAGGGACCATTATGAATTAAAAAAGACCTTGTTTAATAATCAAATAGATTTTGTTTTATTTAAAACCTCCATTTGAAATTTAAATATTTTCAAACCAAATCAGTAGGTTTTATTTAAAACTAAAGGATACCTGGAAAACTTGTTTAAAATAAATAACTAGGTTTGTTGTTTTAATTAAAATAGTGAAACCTTTATTTTTAATAAACTTGGATATTAAATCCTTATTAATTTATTTTAAATAAACCTTTACTTATCTTTATCAAATAGAAATATTTTATTTCAAAGGCTTGGCCAAGTTTTAATTTGGCTCTTTAAAAATAATATTTATTTTATTCCTATCCTTTTCATTGAAAACCAAATCTTTTTATAAAAAGATCCAAAACAGTAAATCCAAATATTTTATTAAATGTTTATCTTTTTAAATCCTTTTAGGATTTATCTGGATCAAAATAGGTTGAAAGTTCCCATTTGAATTCAAAAAGTTTCTTCTCACTCTGAAAATCAACAAAGTTTTATTTTATTCATTTATTTTTCACATTACAAGATTTGGAAAATCTTGGGATGTGACAGTAACATTACCATCAACATCTGTTTTCTTCTTGAAAATCCATTTGTTCTCGACATCCTTCCGGCCATCCGGTAAGTCCACCAAAGTCCATACTTGGTTTTCGTACATGGATCCAATCTCGGATTTCATGGCTTCTTGCCATTTATTGGAATCTGGGCTCATCATCGCTTCCTCATATGTCACAGGGTCATCGGTGTTGTCCACCAACATGACACTCATAACGGGATCATACCAATCTAGAGTGGTACGAGTTCTCGTTGACCTGTGAGGCTCTGTAGCAACTACAACAGAAGTTTCATGATCATCATCATTAGCTTCCTCTCTTATTGGTGCAGGAACCACAGGAACTTCTTCCGGTGCTGCGCTACTCGCAAGTTCGAGAGAAGGTTCGACAACCTCGTCGAGTTCTACTTTCCTTCCAGTCACTTCTTTCGAGAGGAATTCCTTCTCTAGAAAGGATCCATTCTTGGCAACGAAGATTTTGCCCTTCGATCTATGATAGAAGGTATACCCAATAGTTTCCTTCGGTATCCTATGAAGACGCATTTTTCCGCTTTGGGTTCAAGCTTGTCCGGCTGTAACTTCTTTACATAGGCTTCACAACCCCAAACTTTAAGGAACGACAATTTAGGTTTCTTCCCAAACCATAATTCATACGGTGTCATTTCAACGGATTTAGATGGTGCCCTATTTAAAGTGAATGCGGCTATTTCTAATGCATAACCCCAAAATGATAGCGGTAAATCTGTAAGTGACATCATAGAACGAACCATATCTAAGAGAGTTCGATTACGACGTTCGGACACACCATTACGATGTGGTGTTCCCGGCGGTGTCAATTGTGAAAGTATTCCGCATTTCTTCAAATGCTCGTCAAACTCGTAACTTAGATATTCACCTCCACGATCAGAACGTAGAAATTTAATCTTCTTGTTACGTTGATTCTCAACCTCACTTTGAAATTCCTTAAACTTCTCGAAAGTTTCGTACTTATGATTCATGAAATAGATATACCCATATCTACTCAAGTCATCCGTGAAGGTAAGAACATAACGATAACCAAAGCGCGATGCTACACTCATTGGACCACACACATCGGTATGTATGATTTCCAATAAGTCCGTAGCTCGCTCCATCATACCAGAAAATGGAGTCTTGGTCATTTTACCCATCAGACATGCTTCGCATCTTTCAAGTGATTCAAGAAGTCCATCGGAATGGAGTTTCTTCATACGCTTCACTCCAATGTGACCAAGACGACAGTGCCACATATAGGTCGAGTTATCGCTCGATTTCAAACGTTTAGCCTCAATGTTATTAATATGTGTATTTCCACTATCGAGATTCAATAAGAATAGACCATCTATCAAAGGTGCATGCGCATAAAACATATTACTCATATAAATCGAACAACCATTATTCTCGGACTTAAACAAGTAACCGTCTCGCAATAAACAAGATCCCGATATAATGTTCATGCTTAACGCAGGCACCAAATAACAATTATTTAAGTATAAAACTAATCCCGATGGTAGATGAATGGGTAGCGTGCTGACCGCGATCACATCAACCTTTGGTCCATTTCCCACGCGCATCGTCACCTCGTTCTTCGATAGCTTCCTTTTATTCTGCAGCACCTGTTTCGAGTTACAAATATGAGCAACCGAACCAGTATCAAATACCCAGGCACAACTACGAGTACTAGTGAGATACACATCAATAACATGTATATCAGATATACCTTTCTTCTTGATGTTGTCGTTCTTCAAATCCGCCAAGTACTTTGGGCAATTCCGCTTCCAGTGACCTTCTCCCTTGCAGTAAAAGCACTCAAGATCGTGCTTAGGTCCAGCCTTGGTCTTCTTCGTCGGCGTGGTAACTTTCTTACCACCCTTCTTGAAGTGTCCCTTTTGCTTAGACTTGCCTTTCTTGAATTTGGTGGTCTTATTGACCATCAACACTTGGTGCTCTTTCTTGATCTCCACTTCTGCAGATTTCAACATGGCAAAGAGTTATGGCAACTGCTTGTTCATGTTTTGCATATTGTAGTTCATCACAAAGTTCTTGTAACTTGGTGGTAGTGATTGGAGGACATGGTAAATCCCCAAAGCATTAGTAATCACTATACCCAAGCTTTGAAGTTTGTTTGCGTGCCCAGACATCTTAAGCACATGCTCACTGACGGAGCTTCCCTCTTCCATCTTGTAGTTAAAGAACTTTTCAGAAGCCTCATAGCTCTCAATTGCCGCGTGAGTCTCAAATATCAATTTGAGATCACGGACAATATCATGTGGGTCTGAATTCTCAAACCTTTTCTGAAGCTCCGATTCTAAACCATACAAGATAGCACACCGAATCGGAGTACCGAGTCTTCCGAGCGAGGTAAACATTCTTTACTTCATCGGTAGTGAGTTGCGGTGTGTCGGGGTTGACCTGGTAGGTCGAGACGGGAAAACAGAGGTACTATCCCGTCTAGTTTCCGAAGTTACGGCTGAATCATGTATATGTCG
The DNA here is from genome assembly GCA_030063025.1 of Avena longiglumis. Lineage (NCBI taxonomy): Eukaryota > Viridiplantae > Streptophyta > Magnoliopsida > Poales > Poaceae > Avena > Avena longiglumis. The sequence continues at coordinate 213,855,251 of CP125973.1, read as the reverse complement.
GCCGATGAGCGGAGGCAAGAAGCCCGCGATATGTATCAAGTGGTTACCGCCGAGTTACTAAGAGGATCGGCCGTTAGCCCAAGTGATCTTGATGCGTGAAGAACGAGCCGAGTAACACAAGGTAAGGCCGAGTGATCTGAAGCTTGCAGGAGAAGGAGAAGCCCAAGGTCAAACTATAGCTGCAGGCTAGAAGGAATCGAGGCAGCCAAGCACAAGAGACAAGGATGCACAGCCGAGGCGAAGGAGGTCACGGAGGTGACAGTCCGGAGCCCGAGGCACGCAGGAGGGGCCACAAGCCTTGCCATTAGAAGGGCGACAGGAAAGGAGGCCGAACTACTAATTTGGGACAAGCATATTCCACGAATATTCTTGCCTCAGCCCTAAGGGCACCCAAGGCACTCCTTTATAAGGGAGGCTTGGACCCCGAGGAGGCATCGACTCTTTGAGCACCGTTAGGCTGGGAGATTCATCTTGTCCCCGTGTACAGCTCAAGGAGCATTTGTAACCCATCAAGAGAGAAATAAAGATCATCACTTTGGCAGCTTGAGTGTAGAGAGGTTGCATCTTCCTCCCTGCATCCCACTAGCATCCATTGGCCCCATACTTTAGCCTACCCATGGCATCCGCCGGCCACCACCACGACGCTTGGCGCCATCAGGGGCCAGCGGTGCAATGGAGTTGTGATCCGGACGGGAAACTTCATCAACACCGGCGAGCGCGTTGTTTCTGGCTTGGTCTAGAGATTTGGTCTCTGTGACTATGTCAGCGACAATACAGGAAGTTTCAGGGGGAAACCCCCCCCCCACGCAATGGGGTCTTCATCAGCCTGGGCGAGCACAGGGTCTACGTCGGCGTCGACATCACCGGCATTTATCCTCACCAGGTTATTGTTGCAGGAGAGCCACCTCGTAGCGCAGCAAGCCATCCATCAAGAGAGCATCCTGCAGGCAGCGTCGAGGTGATGGTCGCAGCAGGAGCTCAAGCGGGAGCAGCAGTAGCCGGGTCAAGCAGAGAAACCGCCGCAGGCGCACAAGGCGCACCCAAGCAGACCACACTGCAAACCACTGAGGTAATTCCACCAGTGACAAACCCGACCGAGCTACATGAAACCACCCCAAAGGCACCAAGAGTGAGAGGGCCACCTCTGGAAAGACCAGAGAACATTCTTCAGGCGACTATAGAAAACTTAACCACACCTGTAGCGCCGATACTTGATCCGGCAAATGCTCAGACAGAGTTAGAAGAAACCAGGCAAAAGGTGCTGGTAGAGGCTAAAAAAGTATCACCAAGGAATCCTTGAACAGACCACGAGAGAATATGCAAAAGCTAATAAGTTGATATCGCACCCGAGCGGGTGGACGAACTAAGATTAAGAGGAAGAACCTCATGAATGACATTAACAAAGAGCATGAAGCTCAGCAGAATCAGTGATTTGGGTTTGCCGAGTACAAGACCGGCGAAGAACTCGAGAGCAAATGCCGCAGCATTGGAATTAGAGGGGTTAACCGGGAAGCTCGGTAGAAACAACAAGAAATAGGAATGAGCTGGTGCGCATCGCGAACCAGCAAAATGAGGAAATACTCGAACTAACCGGCAAGACCAGGGGCTTCACGGATGGTTCATTCGGCAGGGCACTGCCTTATCCAGGCAATGCATCTTCACCCGAAACAACGTCGAAAAGAGAAAGCAGTAACCTGTGAAGAGGAACAAGCAAATTGTTCCATATGACCCGCAATAGCTGGAAAGGCAAATGAGAACAGAGGCAATGCAAGCCGAGGTAACAGTGGGGAGAGAAACCACGGCCGTATGGAAAAGGGCGGGGCGAGGCAATGGGGATCTCGGCAGAGAGAACCGCGAGATAATCATGAAAACCAGATCCCGGGAAGTAAGGAGAGAAGTGCCGCCAACCCGCAACCAAGACATGAGCCTCGCAGAAAGAGAAGTGAGGCCAGCTCACAATCAGATGAATGAAAGGTACAATGATGGTTATTCGAGGTGGAATACGCAAATCGTGGTGGAAACAATCACTATGGGATGTGACAGAATCCTCATGAGATTTGCCCGAAGTGATGCAAGAGTAAAGTTGGATCGCTATACCGTCCGAGTTGTTGGAAGAGCAAGGTCCACCAGTCCGACATGTTTTGGACCACGGATCATGGGCGAACCACCAGTGCCGAATTTTCAGTTAGCAAGAGGCACAAAAACATACAATGGAAGTACCAAGCCACAAGACTGGTTGATTGATTATGCCACCGCTGTGAAGATAGCGGGTGGCAACCTAAGATGGGCAGTGCGGTATGTCCCACAGATGTTGGAAGGACCAGCCAGGGTATGGCTGAATAATCAACCAGCTGGCAGTATCAACTGTTGGTTAGATTTCGAAGAGATGTTCGTCAGCAACTTTACCAGCACATACAAGAGGCCAAATAGACCACAATAGCTAGCCATGTGCAAGCAGAGGCCGAATGAAACGGATAGAGAGTTTTTAACTCGATGGTGTAACCTGAGAAACTCATGTGAGGGAGTTATCGAATCGCAAGCAATCGCTTGGTTCGCGCAAGGCTGCCGTTATGCCAGCGTGTTATGGCAACGCCTGCAAAGAGATATGCCAACCACACTGGCAGAAACTATCAGAATAGCAGATTCCTATGCATTGGGCGACCCAACCCAACCGGAATTAATGTCGGCAGATCATCGTGAGCAACAGGACCATTACGCAAGAGAATTGGCCGGTCATCCAGGCGAGATTTTAGAGGAAGAATAAGAGAGGAGAGGCCGGATTATATATATAATTCGGCCCAGGTGGCGGCAGTAGCACAAGATCAGCCGAGTCACGGAGCAACTCAACGACAGAAAAATGGACCTCAACAGTGGACATCAAGAAATGAGGGAAAAAGGCAATGGACCCCAGAGCAAAAGAAGCAATGGCAAGAGAGGTCAAGTATACGTCAATCCATGTTAGATCACCGTGCAAATTTCACATCAAACCCATCCGACCAGCCAATCATACAACCCGCCAATGTGTCGGATGAAAATGCGATGGGGAACCCAGCAGAGTTCAGCTCCCCATCGGTGCAACAAAGATCGCCGCAATTAACTGGAGCAAATACACAAGCCGATGCTACCGCCTCCCCTAGGTACGATAACTCGGATCGGAGGGATGCAGTGCATCAAGTAATGAACCAGGGCCAGGACAGAAGGATGAATCCGACAAATACTGGACGTAATGATTACAGGGAACATCACCAGTCTTATTGTGTGTTCACAACAGAACAGCAGGACAAGCAAAGTGTGCAGCACCGGCATATGGAAGTGAATGCAGTTGTGCCGGCAGTGCCAAGATACCAGCCATGGTCTGATCAGGAGGTGACCTGGAGCATGAAAGACCACCCCAGAATAATGCCGAGTCCAGGATCATATGCACTTGTGTTGGATCCGACATTTGTTGGACCAAGCATCAATGTAAAATTTTCAAAAGTACTCATCGACAATGGGAGCAGTATCAACATCATGTACAAAGATACCATGCATAAACTCGGAATATCGCAGAATATGCGCAGTCCACGAGGACAACTTTCCATGGGATAGTGCCAGGCTTTCATGTGAGCCCATCCAGAAAGTCCGAGTGGACGTGATATTCATACAAGAGATAATCGCAGAGCGTAAAACTTAGAATTTGAAGTGGTGGATCCGGAAAGTTGTTATCATGCTCTACTCGGACGAAGACCCTTGGCCAAATTCATGAGCAGCTGTCATATAAGTTATCTAAAGATGAAGTCACCCGGACCACAAGGGGTGATAACAGTTGCAGGGGATTACAAGAAGTCAATGGAGTGTGCTTCAGCCGGGTCAAATTTGGCCGAGTCATTGGTTATAGCAAGAGAAAAGAAAAGGATTCAAGAGGTAGCAGCCCTCGCTCAACAAGACGATTGAACATGCCAAGACCGCCAACCTCATGGCGTGTCTCTTTTCACCAACTAAAGAGACGAAGAAAGTTCAGATTGATGAGCAATTCCCGAGCGCATCACATTATTGGTGCAGGCCTTGACGCTAAATAGGAAGGCGAGCTCACCAACTTCCTCCGTGAGAATCGGGACATATTTGCATGGTCAACTCAAGATCCGCAAGGTGTTCCGAGGAGTTGGTGAGCACTTTAAACGCCGTGCCAGAGCAAGGCCGGTGAAGCAACCTCTCCGCCGCTTCGCCAAGACAGAGAAAAGTAATAGGGGATGAAATAGCTCGGCCTCGCAGCCGGGTTCATCATGGAGGTGTTATATCCGGATTGGTTATCAACCGTGCTAGTAGAAAAGAAAAAAGATGACCCCAATGTAGCCATTGTGTGGAAAATGTGTATCGACTACACCAACCTGAACAAGGCGTGTCCGAAAGATCCTTTTCCATTGCCTAGAATAGACCAAGTCATTGACTCGACCGCTGCCGTGAGCTGTTATCATTTGTAGACGCGATTCGGTTTCCACCGATACCGTTAAATCCGCCGATCAAATAAAGATCGCATTTATTACCCGCACGGGCTTATTGTTATCGCACAATGCCATTCGCCTGCGAAATGCAGGAGCAACATATCAAAGATGCATGCAAAAATGCCTACATGATCGATAGGAAAAATGTACAGTGTATGTGGATGACGTGGTCATCAAAACTAAAGAGAAAACCTTGCTAGAAGATATACGGCAAACTTTCGCGAACACGAGAAGGTTCGAATGAAGCTTAATCCAGAAATGCACATTTGGCGTGCAGAAAACTACTCGGTTTCCTTGTGTCCACCGAGGTATCGAGGCTAATCCAACAAAGATAAGAGCAGAGAAAGAATGGAATTGCGAAATGTTTGAACGATGTACAAAAATTCACGGGCTGCCCGGCCTCGCTTAGTCGATTTGTATGTCGGCTAGAGAAAAGGCACGCCACTTTATCGCCTAATGAGAAAGTCGATGATTCACCGGACTCGCAGCGGACCTTGCATTTCATGAGTTGAAAAGATGCTAGTTACGGCACCCATTTTAGCTTCTCCATTATCGAAGAACCTATGCTACTCTACGAAGCGGCTACCAATCGAGTAGTTAGTACTGTCGTAGTGGAACGACTTGAAGATGGTAAGTCAATTGAGGCCGTCTATTATCTAAGTGAAGTATTATCCACTTCAAAGCGTAATTATCCGCACTATCGAAGATGGCTTATGGAGTATATATGTCGCTGAAAAGCTTAAACATTACTTTGAAGAGCACCCCATCAAAGTAATCTGTGAGGCACCCATAGCCGACATATTGAACAACAAAGACGCAAGTGGCCGAATAGCAAAATGGGCGATTGAGTTATCACCGTATGCTCCACAATTTGATAGAAGAGATGCAATCAAATCTCAGGCTGTCGCCGACTTTCTCGTAGACTGGGCCGAGGTGCAGTATGAGCCACCATTGCCAGATCCAAATTACTGGACAATGCATTTTGATGGTTCCAAACTAAGGAATGGTCTGGGAGCAGGAATAGTGTTAACCTCGCCTAAAAAAGACCAATTGAAATATGTACTGCAAATACATTTTGCTGCGTCCAACAATGTAGCTGAATATGAAGCGCTAGTCCATGGATTAAAAGTAGCAAAAGAAATTGGTATACGCCGAATCCTATGCTATGGTGACTCGGATCTAGTAGTACAGCAAGTATCAGGCAGTTGGGACGCACTAGATGCTAATATGGCTTTATACAGATCCCATGTGCAAAAAATCAGTGGATACTTTGAAGGATGTGAATTCCACCACATACCTCGAGCAGAAAATGACGCTGGCGACACATTGTCAAAATTAGGGTCAACCCGGCAGTCAATTCCACCGGGTATTGCCCTGGAGCACCTCAGGAAACGATCAATAATCCCATCACCAGAATCCGAATCAATCTTTATCCCAGCAAGTTCTGCAGAAGATCACACGCCAATGGAGGTAGATCCGAAGAATGACTCGGAACCCCTAAAGAGAGGGACAGCCGAGGTAATCGCAGTCATGGAAAGAGCCGAGGTATATACGTCGGCAGAGAACATGGAGATAGACAGTGAGATCACATCAGAAAAAGTAACACCGATATGGGCGCAACCCATATTTTCTTACCTAAAAGACGCGATGTTGCTGAGTAATGAAGTATTAGCTAGACAAACCATAAGAAGAGCAAAAGCCTATACAATCATAAACAATGAGTTATATAAGAGAAGGCCACAAACGTATTGCGTATGCGTGAGTGCCACAGAAGGTCAGGAAATCCTTCTAGACATACACCAAGGAGAATGTGGGCACCATGCCTCATCTCGCGCTTTAGTAGCCAAGGCATTTAGGCATGGATTTTACTGGCCAACGGCGTTAAAAGAGGCAAAAGAATTAGTTAAGAAATGCAATGGGTGTCAGAGATACGCAACCAGAATACATATGTCGTCGAAAGTTAAAACAATACCCATCACTTGGCCATTTTACAGATGGGGTTTAGATATGGTGGGACCATTCAAGCCATGCGAGGAGGAATGACCCACATGTTGGTTATGGTAGACAAGTTCACAAAATGGATTGAAGTAAAACCGATTAAAAAGTGTGATGGGCACACGTGAAATTTCTCAAGGATATCATCTTGAGATACGGTACCCGCATAGTATTATTACGGATAATGGCACAAACTTTGCGTATGAGCTTTTCGCTAGATTTTGCCGAGAAGCACATAAGACTAGATATTGCCTCTGTGGCTCACCCAAAGATCCAATGGACAAGTGGAAAGGTCTAATGGACTGTCTTGCTGTGAATAAAACCACGACTTGTTGAACCTTTGCAAAGGTCGGCGGTGTTGGATCGAAGAAATCCCAGTGTTATGGAGCCTCGGACTACTCCGAATAGATCAACAGGCTACACTGCGTTCTTTACGGTGTACAGGCGAGGCCGATTTCCAGCCGACATAATATATGACTCACCAAGAGTTGCCCAAGACACAACCTCGTAGAGACAAATGAGATAGCTCGGCAAGATGCCGAGACCGCTGGAAGAAGCCAGAGAGTTGACATTATCACGATCGGCTATTTATCAATGTAACTTGCGGCGTATCACAGCAAGAAAGTGAATCCAAGAGTATTCAAAGAAGGAGATTTGTCCTCCGACTCGTGCAACGCATTTACCAGCATGCAAAATTGTCACCCCATGGAAGGACCGTTTATTGTGAGCAAAGCATTGCACAACGATGCATATTATCTAATCGACGCTCGGTCCCGGAGAGAACAAGGCGCATAAAATGGCGAAGAAACGGTTACCGGAATGTGGCTTTACTTCGGCCATTCTACTCATAGCATTATATCTCAAAGTCAAAATCCAATGATGTATTTGAACCTCGGCACCCAGAGCAGTGACTCGGGGACTGCCATAAGTTATATTTATTTCATATTATGTATTCGAACCTCGGCACCCAGAGCAGTGACTCGGGGACTGCCATATGTTATATTATTTCATGTTATGTGTTTGGACCTCGGCACCCAGAGCAATGACTCGGGGACTGCCATATGTTATGTTTATTTCGTGTTATGTGCTTGAACCTTGGCGCCCAGAGCAGTGACTCGGGGACTGCCATATGTTGTATTTATTTCATGTTACAAATATGAACCTCGGTGCCCAGAGCAGTGACTCGGGGACTATCATATGATATATCAATTTTGTATTAATACCTAAACCTCGGCTTCTAAAGCAGCGACTTGGGGACTCCCGTATGTTACCTCAAACTTTTGCTGAACGCACTCATATCAGTTTTATATTACCTCTGAAATCTGATTTACATATGGAAGTTTCGGACAATAAAACAACGATCCAACGATTGCTACATATTTCCACAACGAAATAGCTAACTTATGTTCAGAACAGATCAATATCACAGGTATTCAGCGCTCATGCCTGGATAAGACCATAAAAAATAAACGGCAAAGTTAAGCCCTAAAAGGTCAAGAAGTTAAGGGCCAGCGAAGCAAGAATTCGGACGAGCATCCACTTAACCAAATGTCACAACAGTACATGGCAAAAGAAATTCAAATCATACAGAGAGTTGACAAATTTTTCGCCTACATCATACGCCCGGCATACCAGGGATCGGAAATAACTTAGGTGTTGTTCGTTGGAGAGGCAGCTACTTGCCCAGGTGCGGGGCACTCCGAGGTAGGAGGAACTTCGACTGAGGTTGCCTCGCCCTCCGCTGACCCATGTGCAACTTCGGCGGAAGTCCGAGGTTGTTCAGGAGCGTCAGTCCGTGCGGTAGAATGCCCGGTACCTTTGGAAGAGGACCGTGCATCGCCGTTGTTGTCCGAGCTTGAGCTGGAGCTATCAGATGCGGCCGAATCATTTTCACCTTCCCCCTGCTCAGCTGAATCATCATCCGAGGCACCCTCAGCCGCAACCTCCTGATCCGGGTCTGGGAGAAAACTCGGCCCTTCATTCCAAGTGTGCGCCGCATTTCGACGAGTTGGAACGCCCGAGCTGTCGAAGAGCAACAAAAGTGGGATCTTCAACCCAGCGGAGCCAGCGCAAATTTCTCGATGTCCAGAGATGTCTTCATACCATGACATGATAAAAGAGGGCCATGTCGGCACCAAAGACGCCACCGATTCTCCAAAGACTCAATCGCCTCTCGATGCCATCACTTGTCACCAATAACTTGACTTCGTTGATATCGAGTCCCCGAGGTATTCGGCCGAGTACATGGTAAGCTCGGATAGCGGCGCACCAAGTCCCGCCCATAATTTTCATCGGACCAATCGCGCACCAACGGCAACCAAGTAATCCTCCATTGAATATTCGAATCAATAGTAATGTTCACCTCGATACGAGCTGCAAGAACCGCTTTAGAACTCACGGGCTTGGCCTCGGGGAAATGATCTGCGCAAAGCATGAACGTGTCAAAGGGTAGCAGGGACCAAAAAGAAAAAATATAATTCGGCCATGCCAAGTAGCTTACGATGAATGTAGCTCATCATTATCTGAAGGTCTTTGGCCCAATCAGCCTTACTCTTCTCAAAACGAGCAATTTCCTCGCTCAAACCCCGGGTTTTAAGTTCGGCAGCTTCAAGGAGTTCTTTGTTCTTCTGCAGATCCAGAGTCAGCCGATTCTTTTCCTCGGAAAATTCTTGGTCGACCTTCTCTAGTTCGGATTTCTGAGAGAGCTTAAGGGTATCCACCTCGGATCGCAGGCGAGCTATCTCATCGTCTTTTTCTTGTAGTTGCGCCGAATGAACTGCATTTTGTTCTAAAAAATGCAGCATCACGTCAGGCATGGGCATGCAATCTTGATGTGACACTGCGAAGTCTTGCAACTCGGCTTTACCACAGCCAAACGCAATAAGGAACCTTAGCATATATATTAAGAAGGAGAAGGAGTAAAATAGAAAGGAAACTAACCTTCCAGGCTCTTGATCTTCTTTTCAAGGCGAATATTGAGGTTATTAATGTTACCTATTCAACAAGAAGTAAGCCGGCATTCTGTGGACGAATACATGAGAACGTTGGGAATAAGGAAAAGGAACTATCGACATACCAGCCTTCTTTGCCACGGGCAGAACCTTCTCGTACTTCTCTTCCAGCTTGCGGTGCGAAAAAAGCAACCTCTGGAACTCGGCAGTCCGCCGGTCATGTGCAACCTGAGTAATGAGGCAAAATGATAAATCAACGAGTAAAAGCTAAATTAGATCCGAATCAAGCAAAGCTTAATTCGGATCTAGGTGGCTGGATATTCAAAGCTAAATTAGATCCGAATCAAGCAAAGATTAATTCGGCTCTAAGTGGCTGGATATTCAAAGCTAAACCAGATCGGAGTCAAGCAGGACTTAACTCAGATCTAGGTGGCTGGATATTCAAAGCTAAATTAGATCCGAATCAAGCAAAGCTTAATTCGGCTCTAAGTGGCTGGATATTCAAAGCTAAACCAGATCCAAGTCAAGCAGGACTTAACTCGGATCTAGGTGGCTGGATATTCAAAGCTAAATTAGATCCGAATCAAGCAAAGCTTAATTCGGCTCTAAGTGGCTGGATATTCAAAGCTAAACCAGATCCAAGTCAAGCAGGACTTAACTCAGATCTAGGTGGCTGGTTATTCAAAGCTAAATTAGATCCGAATCAAGCAAAGCTTAATTCGGCTCTAGGTGGCTGGATATTCAAAGCTAAACCAGATCCGAGTCAAGCAGGACTTAACTCAGATCTAGGTGGCTCGATATTCAAAGCTAAATTAGATCCGAATCAAGCAAAGCTTAATTCGTCTATAGGTGGCTGGATATTCAAAGCTAAAACATATCCGAGTCAAGCAGGACTTAACTTAGATCTAGGTGGCTGGATATTCAAAGCTAAACCAAGTCCGAATCAAACACAACTAAACTCGGATCTATATGGCCGGATTAACGAACCTTAGAAATAAATTTAAGTCAAACTTCCAAGTATACAACGAGTTATTTCCTTGCAAGTTTCGGGGACTAGAGCATATGGTAACATATGAAGAAAAATTTAAGACTCAGAGAAAAAATAATTACCTCATTCATCTTGTTGGTATCAATGATGAACTGGCAAGATGGTCAAACGGTCACGATGTCGAAAGTCGAAAGGGCTGGTTTGTTGGATTACCCTCAAACTGATCACAGATTCGATTATTGGCATACTCAACCAGCTCAAGGCTGTTCCCACTAGCTGTCCGAGTTAAAACTTTACCCAGGCGGTGTCCACCACGGCAGTCGCAGGGCTCTTATGAAGAGCAAGCTGGCTGCCGGCGGCCGAGGTAACGGGGACTTTGGTAGGCGCAGCTCCCTTACGCAGCACGTCAGCAATACTCGGCTGAGAAGAGCCGGCAAGACCTTTCTGAGAAGAAGTCATGACGGCAATAGCTTTTTTCGCCTTAGAAGAGGCATCAGCAGGAAGTGGCGCCTCGGAAGTAGGGACGGAGTCCTTAGGAGCAGCGGAGGATAAGGTCGCAGAGGGCGCCGTGATAACGTCCTTTTCGGCCGAGGTCGGGATGGCCGTAGAAACCGCCGGAGTAGATGGAGGCTCAGTAGCAGCGCTGGGGCCCATAGAAGGAGCGGGTTTGTGAAAACTCGGAGGTCCGGTTCAATCCGTCAATGGAAGGGGTCTCAGGACATCGCGACGAGCAGGACGATTCGGAGCTGGAGGAGAAGCAGGACGAATAGGACTAGGAATCTGGTATCATCACGGAGGAGGAGATGGCGGCCGAATCGGACGGCTAGTCATACTAGGACCGCCGGGTTTAACAGAAAGAGGAGCACTGCAAAAATAAGAAAGAAGATTCGTCAATATGAGAAACAGAAAGAGAGAAACAAGAAATATAGGCAAAAGAACTTACCCGGCGACCCCAGGCATAGTCTTGCGCCTGGGAGGGTTCGGAGCGGATTTCTTCATTCATTTCTTAGGAACCGCCTCCGAGGCACTAGCAGGAGCCCCGCATTTCCCCGAGGTAACGGGAGGTCGGGAAGCAATAGGCTCGGCCCCGACCGCCGATTAGGAAAGTAGAAGCCTAAATGCATAAGAAATAGGCAGGGGGCGGCAACTACAAGAATTTGACCTCGTCGAATCACCTTCCTCCTCGCGTGGCCAAAAGTCTTGCACGAGCCTCGAGCGAGGCAGATCCCGACTAGGGGACGAATCCCTGTCGGACCCGGGGATTAGAGGGGGAAATAGAGAAGCCGAAAATGCAGAAGAAATAGGCATGGGCAACTACCTCAATTTGGACCTCGTCGAAATCACCCTCCCTCCTCCTCGGAAGTCTTCTCTTGGCGAGCTCGAGCGGAGAGGAGATCCCCTTAGGGACGAACTCTCGGAGTCCGGCTCACCAAGATCTCGGTACTCCTGCACGCTGCCAAGGGAGCTGCAGAACTTCGGCGTCCTCGTTTTTCTGCTCTGCGAACCTCTGCAAGACGAGGAGAAAGAGAATTAGATAAACCAGTTTCTGAAAATAGTGAATAACAGAGCAATGTTGATTAAGCTTACCTCGGGAGGCGGATGATCGCGGGTGAATGGTTTTAATCCCCAAGACCAATCCTCAGGCATCTCAGTCTTGAAGATAGCTCGGACGCGCTTATAAATAAGGTAGTTATCCAGCTCCACGGTCGAGACTCAATTAGGGTCAAGGGGACCACTCATGTAGCACAGCTTGTGGGTCCGCTGCTGGAAGGGGCGGATCCGGCTACTAATGAAAGTTGCCATCAAGTCTTCGCCGCATAACCCGGCCCGGATCAACTCTTTAAGCCGAATCTCGAAGGCCTCGGCCAAGGCGTGAGTTTTCCTCGGATTATAGAGCCAGTTCACTTTAGAAGGTGGGCCAATTGAGAATGGAGGGAGCCGAATCTTGTCTTCCGCCCCTCTGTTCTTGACGTAGAAGAATGATTTGTGCCACTTCTTGCACGACTCCAACCCAGTGACACGAGGGAACACGGATTTCCTCCGAGGTGTGATAGACGCCGCCCCACATTGGGTGAGCAACTTCTCGGAAGGGTGCAGAGATTTGGCAGGGACAACGTTGGAGCGGATCTGGAAGAACTTCGACCAGACATGCACTGACGGCCACAGGCCGAAGTATCCCTCCGAAGCGGAGATGAAAGCAGAAAGAGAAGCTATGGCGTTCACAGGAAGATGATGCGGCTGAAGGCCGAAGTAATCAAGGAATTCCCTAGCGAAATCGCTAAGAGGGAGACCGAAGCCGCGGGCGAAGTGAGACACGAAAACCACATACTCGCCCTCTCTGATATCTGGAGAGGATTCGCTGCCGGGTAAACGGCAAGAAATCTCGGCGGGAATCCTTCGAGTCCGGATGAGCCATTCAATCTCACGGCGCGTGACTGAAGAGCCCTGCCACGAGCCTCGCTCGGGCCCGGAGCCAGCGCCGTCGTCCTCAACAAGAGCGCCGCTAAACGAACTAGACATATGTGCGCCGGAAAGATCGCCGGAGGAAAGACTGGCGGCGGAGGGGAGTTTAGAGCTGCAAGGCCCCGTCGGAACTTTGCACGAAAACAATGGCGAAGAAACAGAGGAACCGTCGCCCGAGCACGAAAACGGAGATGAATCTAGGGAAAGATCGGGCAAGACGACCAGAGAGGACTCACCGCGACGGAGCCAAAGCCGCAGAGCTTGGTAAGAAAGCGAACGGTGGCGGAATCTTCGCGCGGAGGCTCTGGTGAGCGGCATGAACCGGAAGAGAACGCGTCGGTGAAAGGAAGGAGGAGAACGGAGGCGAGCGATAAGGGGAAAGGTGAATCCCACAAACGCAGTTCCCCTCTTTATAATCAAGCCATGAGCAGGGAAGTGGGATCGTGGGTGTGGAGGTTATCCGTGTAGATCGTGGGTGCAGCACGAACGCACGACGGTGAGCGGAGCCACACCAACGGCCACACACGAAGAGAGATCGTTACAATCCCCAAGGGGAACGGCACCCGAGGCGTCGCAGCGGCGGCGCAGCAGGTACAAAGTTCATTGTAGCTTGTCAGTAAGCACTGTAGAGGGACCTAAAAACTAGAAGAACAATGATGGGGATGATACGTAGGACATGGCGTACGAGGGAAGGAACGAGGAAACCTCGGACGAAGACATAACTCGGAAACAAGACTAAAGAATATAATGAAGCTGATATGACCCGGCCAAAGCTATTGACAGGGCCACACCAGCTTCGGGGACTAATGTCGGGGGGTTGACCTCGGGTAGGTCAGAGACGGGGAAAAACAGAGGTACTATCCCCGTCTAGTTTCCGAGTTACGGTCCAAGTCGGCCGAATCATGTATATGTCGGCCGATGAGCGGAGGCAAGAAGCCCACGTATATGTATCAAGTAGTTACCCGGCCGAGTTACTAAGAGGATCGGCCGGGTTAGCCCAAGTGATCTTGATGCAGGCGAAGAACGAGCCGAGTAACACAAGGTAAGGCCGAGTGATACGAAGCTTGCAGGAGAAGGAGAAGCCCAAGGTCAAACTATAGCTGCAGGCTAGAAGGAATCAGAGCAGAGCCAAGCACAAGAGACAAGGATGCACAGCGTCAGAGGGGCAGAAGGAGGTCACGGAGGTGACAGTCCTGGAGCCCGAGGCACGCAGGAGGGGGCCACTGAAGCCTTGCCGTCATTACAAGGGTGACAGGGAAAGGAGGCTGCCGAACTACTAAGTTGGGACAAGCATATTCCACGAATATGCTTGCCTCGTCAGCCCTAAGGGCACCCAAGGCACTCCTTTATAAGGGGAGGCTTGGACCCTGAGGGAGGCATCGACTCTTTGAGCACCGTTAGGCTGGGGAGATTCATCTTGTCCCCCTGTGTACAGCTCAACGAGCATTTGTAACCCATCAAGAGAGAAATAAAGATCATCACTTTGGCAGCTTGAGTGTAGAGACAGTTGCATCTTCCCTCCCCAGATCCCACTAGCATCCATTGGCCCCATACTTTAGCCTACCCATGGCATCTGCCGTGCCACCACCACGACAAGGTGGGTCACCCAGCGGTGCATCCAGCACATAGGTCAAATTACCAGCTGTGAGGACAATCCTCAAATTGCGGAACCAATCCGCGAAGTTGCTTCCATTGTTTTTCAACTTTTTTTTCTCTAGGAACGCATTAAAATTGATGGTAGGGGCAGCCATTGATCTACAACATATTTGCAATAGTTTAGACTAAGTTTATGACAAATTGAGTTCTAATTAATAGTTAAATTAATCTAGGTGAACTCCCACTCGAAATAATATCCCTCACATTGTTTTAGTGATCACACGAACCAAATCCACCACATCAACACCGATCATCACGAGAGTTGATATAGTTTCAATGGCGAACAATCGACATGTTCATCATATCTACTATACGATTCATGCTTTACCTTACGGTGATCCGTGTTCCGAGACCATGTTTGTACATGCTAGGCTCGTCAAGATCAAACCTTAGCTTCCGCATGAGCAAATCTGGCTTGCTCACGTTGTATACACTTGCGGGATCTAACACACCCGATCATCACGTGGTGCTTCGAAACAACAAGCTTTAGCAACGGTGCTAACTAAGGGTGAACACTTTATGACTTGAAATTCATGTGCATGAGGGATCATCTTATAATGCTACCGTTGTTAACTAAGCAATACAAGATGCATAAAAGATTAACATCACATGCAATTCATAATATGTGATATGATATGGCCTTTCTTCTTTGTGCTTCCGATCTCCATCTTCAAGAACGAACATGATCTCCATCATCACCGGCATTGCATCAAGGTCAATGACGCTTCTCCATGGTTGTCGTCCACCGGCTTCAACTATTACAACTACTTTGAATAGACACACGGGTCTTAACAAAATTAAAGACAACCATATGGCTCCTGCCGGTTGCCAACTTACAATAAGGAACATTGCATACATCAAATATAATCACAATCATGGCCATATCACATCACAAGACACCCCAAAAACAAAGTTAGACGCCTCTACTTTCTTTGCATGTTTTACGTGGTTTGGGGCTTTCAATAAGTGTCGTTCTAACTTACGAACAAGAACCACAACATTGATACTAGTATTGACAATCACCCATTGTAAATTGAATCTTAACTATGCTGGGAGAAACAAGCACCCGCAAAGCCACTTATGCAATACAAGTTGCATGTCAAGCGTGGAGCAAGTCTCATGAACGATGTCATGTAAGGTTAGCCCGGGCCGCTTCATCCCAACATCCCGCAAGATGCAAAGTACACAAGAAGCAATCGACAATAAAAGCATCAACGCCCATAATGACCATTGTGTTCTACTCGTGCAACATATCTACATATAGACACGGCTCTGATACCACTGAAGGGTTTCGTAGCATGGAAAACAAAAAATTTCTATCGCATAAAAACAAACAAGCCAAGATCCATCTACTAGATTGTAGCAACGAGTCGATTGAATAACTCACCCTCGAAGATTCCAAAGTGTTTAACGAGAGCGGATTCTCGTGGGTGATGTAGTCGTACTCTTCCCGATCTCAAGATCGCGTAGACGATCCTTCCGGAGCTGCGTTCCGGCAGCGCTCTTGATCGGTCACATGTTCAAGATTTCGAGAAGACCTTCCTCTCCTTGTTCCAAAGCAAATGGAGGTTGTAGCACTCTCCTCGCGATTCCCAAAGACACAATGGCGTGGTACCGGAAGTAGAGGGGAGATCTCGCAGGGCTTCGCCTTAAGCCGGAGCGAGTATGGTGGACTATGAGAGAGCTCCTCGGCGATCTAGGGTTTAGACACACCAAGGAGGAGGCTTGGCCGGCGGCTAGGGTTAGCTAGGCGGCGGTTTGCCCTAGGGCGGCGGCGGCTGCAGGAGGGCCGGCGGCTTAGGGCTAGGGTTTGCAGGTGGAGGTGTTGGGTGCTAGGAGGGGCATCCATGCCCCTCCTTATATAGGTGGAGGGGCGCGCCAGGGGAGGGGAGTCCCTCCCCAACACGGTTTCCCAAGGGGGCCGGCGGTGGAGGGGAGGAACTCCTCCCCAACTCGGTTTCCACCTTCCCCTCCACTTCCCAAAATAGCGTTTGACTTTTCAAATTGGCGTTTGACTTTTCAAACTAGGATTTGATTAAACCCTTTATTTTGTTCAGCGATGACACCTAGTACATGATTCAACCATTCCAACTTGGTATGACACATTCATGTACCCTTCCCCTTCGGAGTGCCGGACATTCCGGAACCTTCTAGAACATTCCCGATGAAAACACCGGAACCATTCTCCAACCCCGAAACATGACTTTCCTTGTATGAATCTTATTCTTCGGACCATTCCGGATATCCTCGTGATATCCCGGATCCCATCCGAGACTCCGAACAACATTCGGTCTCTTACTCATCATTCCATAACTACTCAAACAACGTCGAATCCTTAAGTGTGTCTCCCTACGGTTCGTGAATTATGCGGACATGATCGAGACACTTCTCCGAACAATAACCAATAGAGGAATCTGGAAATTCATATGGCTCCCACATATTTCTACGATTACTTTGCGATCGAATGAACCACTTACATACGATACCAATTTCCCTTTGTCTCACGATAGTTTACTTATCCGAGGTTATGATCGTCGGTATCTCTGCATACCTAGTTCAACCTCGTTACCGATAAGTACTCTTTTCTCGTTCCCGTGATATGTGATCCCTTGTGAGCCACCACATGCTTGCAAGCTAATTGGATGACATTCCACCGAGAGGGCCCAGAGTATATCTATCCGTCATATGGATGGACAAATCCCACTCTTGATCCATGTGTCTCAACCAATACTTTCCGAACACTCAATGCCATCTTTATAGCCACCCAATTACGGTGTGGTGTTTGATGTCATCAAAGCATCCATCCGGTAAAGGTGATATGCATGATCTCATGGTCGAAGGAATTAGGTTACTATGTATCAGAAAGCATATAGCAATTGAACTATTAAAATGACTTTGATCTTTATGCTACGCTTATCTATAGGAGTATGTCCACCATATCATTCTCCTAACGATATGATCTTGTTGTTAATAACATCTCAATGTTCATGATAGGGAAACCACAATCATTTATTAACCAACAAGCTAGTGATGTATAGAGGCTTTACTAGGGACTTCATTTTAAGTTTACAAATCACACAAGTATTAATGTTTCCTTGTTAATACTATTATAGCATGAATGTAAACATTTATCATAAACACAAAGATATAATAATAACTACATTTATTATTGCCTCTAGGGCATATCTCCAACAGTCTCCCACTTGCACTAGAGTAATCTAATCTAGATTACATGGTAATATACCGAACACCCATGGCAGTTTGGTGCTGGTCATGTTTTGCCCTCGGGAGAGGTTTAGTCAACGGATCCGCCACATTCAGATTTGTGCGTACTTTGCAAATCTTTATATCCCCATCTTGGACATGTTCTCGAATAGCGTGAAAACATAGCTTGATGTGCTTCAGCTTCTTGTGTGACCTTGGTTCTTGTGCATTGGCTATGGCGCCCATGTTATCACAGTAGATAGACATTGGGTCAAGCGCACTAGGAACCACACCCATCTCTGTAATGAACTCTTTCATCCATATCGCTTCTTGTGAAGCCTCCGAAGCAGCCATGTATTCCGATTCAGTTGAAGATCTCGCCACAACGCTTTGCTTTGCACTCCTCCAGCTAACTGCTGCACCATCTGCGCATGCGCCGGGTTTCCTTGAACTACCGCCGGATCATAGGCGACCATCTGCTTGTTTCTTCCAGAATCCACACTTTTTTCTTTTCTCGGCCTGGGTGCCGCTCCGGGTGAGGATGCCGTGTGCCCAGCCGATCTTTCCGGAACAGGAGTTGCCGAGTGAACCAGCTGTGATCTCCCTGCTATACCCGGATTTGCTCTATAATACGCCTCATTCAGCATACTGGCTGCTTTTACTAACTCATTGACTCGTTCTTGCTGCCTTTTCTTTGCTTCCCCCTCCAAGTGGGGTAATTCTGCCATTGCTGCTTCTGCCGTTCGCAGATTAGCTGCTGTTGTGTTGTACGTTGGACGCATGGCCGTCTCATTGCTGTTCTCTGGTGTTATCTTTGATGTCGCATCTGCCAGTTCTTCATTGAGGTTCCTTCCTCTCAATCTTGTTGCATCAAGCCGGGTCTTCGCGCCCTTGACTCGATTTGCCGAGTTAAGCTTCCTGATAGTGATATCCACATCCCATCAGAATCGTGCTAGCTCCTTTGCTTTCTCCAGGACTTTTATTCTGGCTTCTTCCAACTCGTCTTGCACACGTGAAGGGTCAGTTGCTTGTGCCACTGGCTCTGCCAACTTGTTTATCGCTTCCTGTAGCTCCTTAGCTCTTTTGCTCCTAGCTATGTTCTCTGGTTTCTCCAGCGGCGCCTTTGCTATTCTTGCAGCCCTTGGCGTTTCCTCATGATTTCCTCCTTCCGTGTTTTTATTTACCACTGGAACTACTGTGGGAGATACGGGGTTTGGGGCAGTCATCATTACCTCCATGGAGACGAGTTGGAGAGGTTTCCCAGCGACTGGTGACGTTGGGGGATCCGGCACAAGGACGACGTGCTCAGGATATGCGCGCTCCACGCGCACCGCGACGTAGACCTGGTGCTCGCCGAACTTGATGAAGCGACCGCCCCTAGGGAACGGCTTGGTCCCGAAGCAGCCCGCGTTGTCGCTGACGAAGTTGATCGCTCCAAACCTCTGGATGAGGTCGGAGTATACGCGCTCGCCGGTCTTGGTGATGATGTTGCTCGTCCGGATGAAGACTCTATCAAGCACCTGCTTCTGCCCCACGGTGGGAGCCAACTGTCGTGGTGGTGGCACGGCAGATGTCATGGGTAGGCTTAAGTTGGGGGCCGAATGAGTGCTTGTGGTCACCGGGGAGGGAGTGCACGGTCGAGCCATGCACGAAGAACAAGAAGAACTCTCCACACTTGACAATTTGATTGATACCCCAAAGACTACAAGTGCTCCTTGAGCTGTGTAGGCTTGAGTACGCAGCACCTGTTCTCTACTTGGTCCAACCTCCTTCTATTACTGCTATGCCCTCCATTATATAGGCAGTGCTAGCTAGTACCCCTTTGGGTTCTAGGGTTTACTGTTTGGATCTTGGTCCCTACAATATGGGTTGGGTTATGGGCTTGCCTTAAGCCCATAGGCCCGGTCCATAAAGCTTGACAGCTAACGGTCTTATGGTACGCTTCTTATGGTTCTTTTTGGCGTCACGCTGTTACTTTGTACGTCAACGCTTGCTTTGGGTGTCACCCGGCTCCTTTTGTGTCACCCGGCGTCGCCCTTCTCTTTTGACCACGCTTTACCATGGTCCTTCCCGAACCTTACTCGGAAAGGTGCCACGTGTCCTTCTTGACCCGGCCCTTCCTCGGTTGACTCGGCTCGTTGGTACCTGCAAGGGTTACAGCTTTGTCCTATACAGACTGAGATAGTTTGTATCTCGGCTTTCATGCTTATCTTACCCGGTCGTTTCTTACCCGGCCTGGTTCTTTCTTTACTCGGAGCCAAACTAGCTGCGCCATGTTTCCTTTCTCGTGACCCTACCGGGGGTTATCCCCCCGACACCATTCCAATAATGTTCTGACCTTGTTATTAACAACATCCAATGTCCATGATCAGGAAACCTTTGATCATCTTGTTAATCAAAGTGCTAGTTTATAAGAGAGGCATAACTAGGAATTTTCTTTTTGTCTATTAAACACACATGTATTAACGTTTCCGTATTAATACAATTATAGCATGAAAAATAAACATTTATCATAAATAAGGAATACGAGAATTACCACTTTATTATTGCTTCTCGGGCATATTCCCTTCACTACCGTGGATTGGAGTTATCCAACCAGAGAGTAGTTCAGAGTAGCATAATGGAGAGAAGATATTTATATGAGAGTGTCTACTAGTGAAAGTATGATCCCTAGGCCTTGTTTTTAAGCATTGAAACACCGTTTACAACTAGACCAGTTACATGTTTGCTTGCTGCCATCTTTATTTCAGATTGCAATTACCACTTATAATCATCCATATGACTTGTATTTCACTATCTCTTCGCCGAACTAGTGCACCTATACACCTGACAAGTGTATTATGTGTGTTGGGGACACAAGAGACTTCCTGTATCTTGATTTCAGGGTTGCTTGAGAGGGATACCTTTGACCACTTCCTCCCTCAGTTCGATAAAACTTGGGTAATCCACTTAAGAGAAACTTGCTGCTATTCTACAAACCTCTACACTTGGAGGCCCAACACTATCTACAAGAATAGAAGCGTGCGTATACATCAATCTCCACCAAACCCTTACAGGTACAATTTGCGTAGATATTCTCTTAAATCTCCTCCTGGATCTTCTTTTCGCAAAGAGGAAAAGCGCGATGAGATTCGAGAAAAGATCGAAAGGCTTGAGAAAATTTCTAAAGCTTGTGCTTAAACTATTGGGGAAGTAGTTGACTCTTAACTGATGATGGTCAAAGACCTAGAAAGAAAGGTCGATGACATTGACGGTAGAGTGCAACTCCAAATTAAAATTATCATGGAGATGGTTGATGATAGGAAGATTCTAAGCAAGATAATCACTGAGCTTCATGCGGGTTATGGAGATGTCCACTCGATTTGCATGTATTGCTCATGCGTGCAGCCTCAAGGCAGATGAAGAGGAGGCAGAAGATTTCTTCACTCCAAAGAAGGAGTAAGCAAACGCAAGATATTATTTGATCCACACAGTTTGATTCTAAGCTTGGGGGATCTATGAGAGCCTTGTAATCTATCTTATAGTTTTTAGCATGTTTACTTTTCTGCATGCATTTATACTTTAATTCCAGAATTTGCATTAGTTGCATCAACTTCGAGTTCCCTTTGTTCAAGAGATGATTTATATCCATTGGGTTGCGAGAGTTTATGATATTTAAAGTATCTTATGATTAATGATTATTATATTAGATGATCGAACTAGGTTGAGTGTTATGATACTTGTACAACTATCATGATTTTAGGGACTTCCACACCGATAGGAGTATTGATTAGGCTATGAGAAGAAGAATTCTAGTAGCATATTATAATTAAGAGTTTTCTTTGTAGCCATCAAAGTATTGAGCATGATCAAATAGTTGTACTAAAAAAGAGGGAAAAATAAAAGAATAAAATATATATGCATAGATAGACAAAATTCAAAAGAAGCAAAAAGAGAGCAACTATAAAAAGAATCAAGAGTAGAATAAAAGAAGAATGATCATGAATCTTCATTACTAAACCAAGTGCTCAATATTTCTAAACTCAATGATTATATGATATGTTAAATCACTAGGAGGTTCTAATAATTTCATTAATACTATAGAAGGTGTGGACGCCTCTAAGTCATGTAATGTGTAAGGGTAATGATATTACCCCCGACGCTTCTTTACATACGATGTTGTATTCTTGTTTCAATTTTTTGCCTCATTTATTGTAACGACTCGTGTCTCATGAACATGATGATCTTGTCCATAAGCCACCATCTTGCTCGGGGACGAGCAAGAGCCGAGCTTGGGGGAGTTGATGAGTCCAAAATTGAAGCATATTTACCTTTTGTTTTTGCATAAATAGAGTAGGGATCTTTGTATTTTACTACGTTCGCGCGCACATTTTTGTCTTTACTTCAACATGATCCCGAATCATTAAGTATATTATGAACATATCAATTTGAGCCATCATATTATACTATAATATGATATTTTTAAGTGATAAAAGTCATTTTATGGATTTACCTTCTCTCCTAGGAAAACACCAAACGAGGAGAGGAAACCAGTGCCGATAACGATCTGTGGTACGGGCGGAGCCCACCCATACCGTCCGCTTGTACCAGGTGCCATCGGGTTCACCTCGTCAAATACTTTCTCCTGACGAAGACGGCAGAAGGATCCAACATTCATAGCCACCAGAAACCATGAAAAACCACATCTGTAAGGAATCTGAAGGAGGAACTTGGCTGGGGATAAATCTGTGCTTATCCACAGATCATTGGAGGACAACGCATCATACCCTTCATCATCAGCCACTGCATCTACATCATCACCATTACCCCCATCCTTCATCCATTAGATCTTGTTGTAATTCTAGATTCAATTGTGGTTTCCATTGGATCTATTTTAGTACTTTCATCCATTCATTTGATTATGATGATGTTGATTGCTTCCATGTGTGAGTAGTTCCTTTGTTCTTGGGATATAGAGAAACCCTAGCACTATTATGAATTTGCAATAAAGATGATCTATTCTTGTGTCCATATGACTTGTTGGTCTATGATTGATTTCTGATTTGTGTTTGATCTCTCTCTTTAAATGGTATGTGAAAGTCAACCACATACCATTTTCCCTTTGGACTAAAGGGAGGGAGAAATCTTTTGGACGTGCTTTGGGATCATACCCAGAATGGCCATGTGACAGATTAACACCGACTCGTAAACTATACGGTCAAAGGAGGAATAAAGAGGGACTCCCTAAGCTAATTACAATATCCACGGGGAAAGCCTTAATTACGGTGCTCTGTATGGGTTACTGCTCTTAGGCATCACAGTGGTTATTTAGAGGTGACCTCACTCTTGGCTCAATAAAGTGGCTTTCTACGAGGCTTGTAATGAATGTCTTATTATGGAGCTATCTCCATACATTTCATGACATAAAAAGTATGTTATCTTAACTTATTAATAATGACAACACCATACTAGAGGAGTATCCTACATCCTTGAGAACGTTTTAGCCCTATTGAATTCCACCACGCTTTCATACAATATTGTTACCTACTTTCTTTTAATTGTTTTAATTACTTTTCTGAACACAATAAAAAACCTTTCAAACACTCTTTACTTGAGGTCAAAGGCAACTTACAAGTATCTTTTGGTAGAGAGTGACGAGGGGCATAAAGATCTTTACCAATAGCTCTCTGTGGGTTCGATATCTTTACTTTGAAACTAGCTACAATTGATCTGTGCACTTGCAGTCATCATGCCCCTACGGTCACGATGACACCATCATTGTGTCACCAAAGCTAGCTACATGAGGCCAGAAAAATGGAGTGAAAGGTCGCCTGAAACGGGATCGGCAGTACCATGGCCGCGCGGGAGGGAACTGCCTCCACTACCGAAGGCGGTAGTCGATCGGACTCTGCAGCATGATAAACCTGTCCTAGTAGGGTCTGGACAGGTCCAGAAGACCTATAAAGCCTCCGCAGAGGCACACCTGTCCCAATAAGGTCCGATCAGGTCCAACGGCCCCGTAAAGTCTGCCGCCACGCTGCAATAGGCCGGCCGCCGATGCACCAACCCTACCATCGAGCAACCGTCAACACCACCGCATGGAGAAGACACCGTCGCAGCCTGGGCAGCCCGCCGTTGGCCTAGATGGGCCTAGGGCCCCAGATCTGGGGTGACCAGATGGGCCTCGTAGGGCCCTAGATCTGGGAGCATCGGCCACCGCCCAGCCAAGACCGGCACCTCCCGCCGTTCATCGTGCCGGCGTGCTTGCTCCGTGGCCGGAGCCGTGCCCAGTTGTCGTTCTGAGGAGCACCACCCGACAAGGGCCGTCCCCCACGTGCCCACAGAGCGGGAGGGTTGAGGAAGAAGGTGCTGCCGCCGGCACTGCCCGAGCTACGCCCGGTGGCAGCGCCAACATCGGCAGAGGAAGGGAGTGGGGGAGGGAGGTGGCGGCGGGTGGGAGCTCCTGCTCGCCTGTGTGGGGTGCGAGACAGGAGCGGTTTTTTCTTTCACCGATCGTCTTCCAAAAGCTATATCTATCTAATTAACGTTACTCGTGTAGACACGTAGTAGTAACACTTTACCACGATGACTAGTCGGTGTTTCTTTCCTCTCCCACTATAGTGTCCGAACACCGTATATATCAGGCTGTACACAAGTCACCGGATCACTTCTACGGAGTAAATTCTCAAAAAAGATAGATAAGCGTTCACCACAGGTCCTTTGCAAAAAGAAAAAGCGACGATGTGCTAGAGATCAATCATCGATCTTGATCGGAGACTCAGAAAAGGAGTAAAACCAAAAGAGAGAACAAAACCAAGCTACATTATCTCTGTACTTTGGGCGTTGCTTTTCTCGACCCTATGTACGTGAAAAGAGAGGCCGTTGGCATCCTATTCGTTCTCCTCGGAGGCAAATCACCGTCTGCAAGTACGGTCGCCGCCAAATCAAGAAGAGTTGAAAGTTCGTCTCAGAGATCCAAACGGCATGGGCTGCACGACCCAATCTTGATCGGAAGAATAAAGATTCCACACAACGACAACACGACGACGACGTTGAAGTGATGCGCCGACCGTTCGATCGATACTAGCAATTCATTCCCAAGAGGGGCTGGCCCTGTCACCACTCCGATCGATTGAGTGTGCGCACGTACAGTACGTCCGATGCGACCCGCTAGTTCGTTAAGGCCGTTTACTTAACTCTCTGTGCAAATAATCGCTTGTGTCACGTCCATTTCGTCTCCGGCCGGCCGGAAACAAACAAAATCTAAACTACGGGCTCATGTGTTCCGGCCGTGGATGCATTATTCAATTCTTTTTTACAAAGCCAGAAGCTATATACTACTACGTATATTAGTATAAGTTTATAATAACTAAGCTCGATTCTTGCAAAAAAAATGTAACTAAAAATTACAAGCATTTCCTAGGGGCGTTGCTTTTTCCAATCTACACAAGCCGATGATGGTGGTCGGTGGCATAGCTCAATGACAGCACATGGCCCGCATATCTGGAGACACTGAGTTGTTATAACTGCGATCGAATAGTCAGCGGAAGTTGCCAGTTGATGAACGCGACGATGATTTGAAGAACAAAATCATTAACCTAGAGAAGACAAGGATGAAAAGATCCAACCCCACGATGATGTCGAAAGCACCATTGCATGGCCTTATTGACTAGATCACCAATGCTACCGTAAAAACTGAGCGGAAACATCGTGGTTGATGACTCTCCCCACAACCCGATGGACAACATCTAGGGAAGCCAACCCAAACATGCCCCACAGGCCACAATAATACGGGAACTACTGACATCATGGCATAGACAATGCAGCGTCGCCTCTATACGGCTCGAATGAGCGACACCAGGACACTGAAACTTAACACACGGGCACTTCTTTTGAGTTTGTGCTTATCCATAAGTCAGCTTATAAGAAAAGGTGGGGAGAAACTGTGGTGAGAAGAAACTTCTAGAAACTGGTTGCTCCTATTCTTTTAGGCTTCTGAAAATTTAGCCTATTTTATGTGTTAAATCGTGAAATGTCTATAATACCTCTAAATTAGATATGCATAGCGTGTTTCGTCTTTTTCATCTAGATGCCAAGAGTTTGGAAAAAATAAAATTATTAGCAATACAACATATATGTAGGAAAAATTGATATAACGAAATTTAATTTAGGAACAGAACGACCATTCACAAGTGGAGAACATTTGGAACAAACTGACCTTGAAATTGGAAGGATTGGAGCTGGTAATTTGAAGGAATTCATGGTGTGCAAACAGAGGTAGGAAATTGGTCCCCCGCAAAAACAGAGGTACGAGTAGGAAATTGAAAGAATGTGGGATACTAGAAGGACCTAGCGCGCGTTGCTATTGTTGCACGCGTTTTCCGTATGCTGGTTTGTGTATTTTTAATTTTGGAGTATATCTTTATTATTCAAGTGCCGGTGGAAAGACTGCGTGTGTCATGGGCTGCATGCCGTTTAATCAGGATGTGTTTTGAGTCTTTCATGTTTATTTATGGATGGATAAGACTAAAACATACATCTCATGTTTTTTGGCTGGTCTTATGGCGGATTACAGTCGTTAAATCCTTCTTATGTAATCAGAAAAGTATAATCTAAGTTATCTACAGTATAAAAGAAAACTCTGCAAAAAAAGAAGTTATGAACAACAGATTTTTTCAATTGACATTGCAAACGGTATGTGCCAGGCCTGTAACTCGACTTGCTTCCAGACTTCGCTAGGAGCGCTCGCCAATATGTCCCCTTCATCGGTTTCCCATCAACTTTATAAATAATAAAGCTTCCTAAATTTTGGAGTGTTAATTTCAGGAACATGCATAGTAGAAAAGAGGAGAGATGTATCAGTTTCTTGGACGATGCATAGCAAGCATGCTAGACACAATACAAGTCTGTGAGAGGGAAAAAGATCAGCCCGTTTCTCATATAAAGCGTCTTACCAAATTTTTGCAGATTTTTCTATATAAATAAATTAAGTAGGATTTCCAACGGAATGCAGATTTTTATGCAGCTTTTAAGCCGTTGTATTATGCACCCTCGATATTAACTATTATGTACTGCATGATTCTGCCTGCCAATAAAACATGCAATATGAGAAATCATTCTAGGATTCAAGAACCTATGATAAAAAGGATAAAAAGCCTAGATGGGTTTTGACCATTGTGTTTGACCATTATTTGGTAAGGAGAGCCACTTGGCTGATGTATTCACCTGCACACCCCCTTTCTCTCTGATTGAGCACAGACAAAAGAAGTTTTACCTATGCCATGTCCAAAAATAAATAAAAGAAGCTCTACCTATGGGCTGCGAGCTGACTTCTTCGAGACCTCCTTGAGTCAGACTTTCGCCCTGCTATATCTATAATATCTATAAAGTTCATCTCCATTAAGATACATTTAATGTTTGCAAACTGAAAGCAGATGCAGCCACGTCACTCCAATAATCTGATCCGTTGGATTTCAAAGATGTGGTCTTAATTAAGGTGTCCCCATTCTAATCTCATGCAGTCCTAGGTGTATGCTCGAAGAAAATAAAAATACTCCTACTACACTGTCCGGTTACTTTTTCACCAGGAGCCGACCTACCCATTCGCTCGACCGGCCTAGCCCAAACGAATATCCCTTCCTTCTCTCTACTCAGCCCACCTCGTGTTCTTTTGAACATGCAACAGAAAGAAAAGGATTCAGACTATCGAAAAACAGATTGGGTCTCGAGTCCCGATTCACCCCGGAAATCACTAGATGCCTTCCACCGGAAACTACCGGGCGCCACTTGATCTCCCACGTATATGCCTTTTTACCCCTCCCACTATTCATGGTAACGCCCGCTGTCCCGACGTCTCCCACGATCTGCTCAATCAATTTTAATGGCTTCCATCGACTGACTATTGCTTTGTATCGTGTATTTGAACCCCTAGGTTGTCTCTTCTTCAAGACACTCAGTTTTCCTTCTTGAGCATGTGTTCGTGGTGTTGCCTGATATATTTCCCTTGAGCTCTGCTCCAAATAGCCAGTGCACGCCGGAGCAGCGGAAGTCAAATATCAGTGAGCCGCCCCTCTTCGTGCTCTCTTCCCATATTCTTCCTCCCCCCTCTCAGATTCACGGGCGATCTCTCTCTCTTTCTAGAGGTTTGAGGTGGATTGTCATTCACTGATTTATGTGGAAAACTCATATATATCTTTGTTCATCCTTACGAATTGTCTCTTTGCCACTGTGCTGATGAATAATCGTGGGAAACCATCTCGGGCCATCAGATTCATAGGTGATTTTCACTTCATTTGTCCCTGCAATTCATTGCTAATGTATTTGTTTGAACAAATATTTCTGCTACTGGCTCCTTTTCCTTACCCACACTGCTTGCATGTTACAACATTTTTTTCTTATTTGCATGTAAAATTTCTTCACTTCTTGCTGGAGGAATGATTGACTGAGCAAACTGATATTGCCCTCCATCAGTTAAATTAGTTTGTTCTACCAAGCCTATACCAAACGGTAAGTGTCTCCAATAAGCATCTTCATACGGTCCTATTGTCATATTGTACTCTCTCCTTCTCAAAATAGATGTCTCAACATACACTTTGTACAATTTTTTAGCAATAAAATGTTTATTGTACAAGCAAGCAGGTTTCTCTTCCTTTATAGATGGTTCTGCTTGAATTACGTCAAAATAATTAATATATTTTAACTATAGTGAACGCCTTGGTCTACCAAATATGTTTGACCATAATTTGAATGGTACAACTGACGGATTTTATTTTTGGAATTCAGTTTCAAATATAATGTGTTTATTGACACTGCAGATACATTAATGAAGGTCACCGTGATGACAAACGAGTGGTAGTTGTTACAGACCTCGGGCATGTCCTGAAGAATAAAGGCCTTTTTTTGCGGGGATGAAGAATCCCTAAGGATCTCTAAGCTCCCTGGTTTTGATGCGCCGTGGTTGCTTCAAGCATTGGCGCACCTGGTCAACGCGTTTGATACGTGTACAAGTTTTCTCGCACACATGTTGTTGGTGTCGTGTGTGTATCTGATTGGCTGTCGTGGGATAAGTCGGTTAGTTGAGGAAAAAGAGGGGTAGCTACTGAAAGAACATGTGGGCCCCCATATGTGGTTTTGGTAATTAATGACAATCTTTATGGACTAATGTGTGTATTAAGTTATACTGTAGGATTTGTCCATTAGCATCGCTTGGAGCATGTGTTGGCTTCAAGGTCGATGAAATGAGAAAAAGATGTGTTGTGCAAGCTCAAAATGCGCCATCTATAGAAGATATCATGTTTGATGCTTGCCATCCTCCGTGATCATGGATCGATGATGAGGAATTAAGAAAGGCGTTCCATCTTGAGAAGGTCAAGTTCGTCTATATCGAGATCAAGTGGAATACTCAAGGCAAAGATATAATCTTGATAGGTTTTCCCTTTTGCCGGTCTCATGTTGTGTGTGGGAGACCGGGTTTAGGATAGATAACCGTACTACCAAGAGGGGCTCTCGTATGAGTAACTCGATCATATCGTTCGGAGAGCTCAAACCTTTGCATACTTGCATCTTCGTATTTGGGTGTTATTTGGTCTTATCCATGTGAGGATATAGATCTTGTGGTAATCTTCATAACAAGCTCTTGTTCATCAAAATTGGATCTCCCTTTTACATCTTGTTGTGATTTTGATTTATGCGGCTTTTCGGTTTCTCACCAAGTGAGGTATCTCATATTATTATACTTGATACTTTCATTGGGAAGCCCTTGTCGTCCTCTATCCAACGCAATTGGAATCGGGTTAATCGAAGCTTTCAATTAAAAGTTATTGCCATTTGAATATTTACCGTCAACTGCTTTACGGGCGGCGATAGTATGCTGGTCGATTGCACTACCGAGAGCGGCCCATTTTCTTTATGCCTCGCTATGTACCTAAATCGGGTACTACCGGACCGGCCGGTAGTACCGGCCCATCCGGGCGGTACTACCTGCAGGCCTAGATATTTTCCCAGATCCAGATCCAGATTCTGCACCGCCCAGCATTGCTTCGCCCAACCGGCGCCTCACTGCTCTCGCCTCACGCCGCTGACCCCACTCGCGTGATGCGCGTTGACGATCCGCCGCGCTTGCTCTGTTCGATCATTGCCGCCAATTCGGTCATGCTGGCCGTGTGCCCAAGCGTCATGCTTGCATCGCTGCACAAGATGTCGCTTGCCTCGCGCCCGATCCCTGCCCCCGCAGCCCATGTCTCCACAGGCTCGGCTCATTGGCCCCATACGCCACATGCCTCGGCTCACAGATGCACTGCCTGCCCCCTCGCTCACGTTATGCACTTGCCGCCGGTGACCTCTCCTCGCACCTTCACTTTGCATTGTTTTTTCTGGCGTTTTCTGTTTCGTCCAGAGAAATAGCCCCAACGGCCAGATTTTCCCGTGTCTTTAAATAGCTTCACCCCTTTGTCTTTTAGGGTTGCTTCTTCCTCCTCCTTTTGTCTAAGTTTTGCCCTCATTTTCTTTACTCCTTGAGCTTGATTTATACTCACCCCTTCATTGATTCTTGCATATATTTGAGGGATAGTTGGAGGTGATCTAGATCTATGTTTTGACCTAACCGATTCATCTCTTTGTGAGTGTATCCTTGGGGATCTAGATTTTGGGGGATTTTGTGTCTCTTTTTGATTCCCCCTCTCTTGTTCCCCCAATAGTTTTAGTAGCTTTGTTGGAACTTGAGAGTGAGGGATTTGAGCATCGTTGTGGTGTTCTTGCCATTTGCATTCCGTGCATCGGTTTGTGTTCTTCTCGGAGGATTTGGTTTGAGTTACTCATTGGAGCTTGTCCCTCTTGGATTCTTGGAACCCTAGACGATTTTGTGGTCTTGGTGGCATTGTTGCCTTTTATGACATTTGTTGGGAGCTTTCAATTAAGTTGTGGAGAAGTGTCCCAATCTTGTGAGAGGTTCCGGTTGCCACCGATAGTGGAAGCGTGAATCAATCCCGTTGGAGTGAGATTTATCGGAGAATAAGTGAGGACTTTTGTGGCATTGGTGGTTTGATACCACCCTCTCTTCAAACGAGACGTACTCCATGTTAGGAGAAACTCGGTAAAATATCTGTGTTCCCACGTGTCTTGGGTTATCTCTATATCCGAGCTCTTTATTTGCGACATTCGTATCCTTACAGCTACCCATTTTGATGGAAGAAAAAATTGGGCAGACACTGCTTCTTCGGGAACCGCCGCCGACAAGAACATCCCATCTTGCGGTCCTTCCTACCAGCAGCTGCAAGGAATTTCATGGGGCAGCACACTTGAGGCGCCAGGAGGAGAGGGCATACAGAGCCTGGCCTGGTCGGCCCAAGAAGTAGGCGAGGCTGTGCCGGCGACTCAGCCCCAGATCAACGTGGTGGTGGGACGTCTGTGTGACACCGCGCGGAT
The DNA here is from genome assembly GCA_030063025.1 of Avena longiglumis. NCBI lineage: Eukaryota > Viridiplantae > Streptophyta > Magnoliopsida > Poales > Poaceae > Avena > Avena longiglumis. Next base: position 213,824,112 of record CP125973.1, on the reverse strand, counting down.
GGCGGCGAGCTGGATCTGGTCGGAGGCGAAGGCCCATCGACGTCGGTGTCTCTAGCCTTTAATGGAGATGGCGTCGGATGAGGGAGGCGGTTGCGCATCCTTTGACCGTGTCGGTGCCGATGAGCATCAAGTAGACATCGATCGTATGCCGTCCCAGAGAAGATGATGGAGCAGACAATTGAGGCGAGTAGTCGACTCTCACCTTCTCTCTATCTGCTCCTCTCTGGTCAAATTTGACAATGTTCCTTCTGCATATTGAAGTGAAATTTGATGCATCTGTGTATGATTAGCCCTCTTTCCTAGATGCGCTTCATTTGGTAGTCCATGTCAAAAAAAATCAAAGGCATTTGGATGCCGTTTCTTGAAGTTTATCCCGGTCAGGAGTTTGGTTTCTTCTATCTGTCAGGTATTTAGTCTGTTGATTGACTGTTCATTCCCCTTATCTGTCATCTGTCAACCTATGTTGCATCTTCAGAATTTAGATGCTACGAGAAGGGTAAGAAGTCAGAACAATACCTGAGTTAAATAGAATTTTAAGAAAACTAAAAGCGGTACTGATCTTACTCTCTGATTCTAGCAACCTTCCGATTTTAGTGTACCAGATTGATAATTTGCGACGGTAGTTTTTTCTTCTGCATTTAGTTTAGCCATGTTAATATTTGCCAGTATTGCCAAAGGCTGGACTTTAGTTTGTAATGTATTCTTACATTATGATTTAGTGTAGAATAACATACCTGACTAATTGTTGACCTCACCATATTCACCCGACAGAGAAAATAACAATGATAACCAACCACGCAGTGAAGTATATGGCCAGTATATGTTTTCTGCAGGCTAGGCGAGCTTTTTGAACTGCCATACTCGCCTTAAGAGAGTGTAATTTTCCTTAAAAGAGTGTAATTTTCCTGATACCAAATGCTCATGTGTATTTCTCTGAATAAATAGATCTTTTGAATTTCCTGTCATCGGTAAGAAATAAATATTGCTTGTCATATGACCATATAAGCACTTGCGCCAACTGCCATCACATTGTTGAAGGAAATTTGGTTTTCTGAGAAAATAGTATTCAGTGGTTACCAATTTTGTGTGTAGGTATAGTGGTGACCAATTTAGTATGTTTTTTTTTTAACACATCAATAGACTAATAGGTAAACAGTATTGAATATGCAGCGAAAGATCCTGCCTTTCTAGAGTCAATTCATATGTTTATAATGTGTCTCCGCTCACTAGGACATATGATTAAATAAGCAGATACGAAGATAAACACAGAGAGAGAGAGATCAACATCTATGTGCCCCTTTTTTCCTCAGATTTCCTCCTCTTTTTCTTGTTTCTGTTTTGTACTAATCTCCCCAAAACTCTTTTTTTTTTGCTTTCGGTGTACCCCTGAGGTTGAATTCTTCCGGCAGCAATATGTAATATAGATATACACATCTGAAACATTAAGCACATTATGTTCTGCAAGACGTGTCCATCTTCCTAATTTTCTTTCAGATTAATTTACCATTTACCTTTCTCTGATTTATTGTGAGGCCTCTAATATTTTTGTTGTTGAAATATGCTTCCTTTGTATTATCAAGTACAGTTTGCAAGAGGTGACTTCTAATCACAAGTTCTTGATCAACCATGGTAGTTAATAATTTGGTATTAGTTTGTTTGAATAAACTAGACTACATGTATCTGATAGTTTGTTGCAACAATTTTATCATTAACGTATCATGTTCTGCCATGTCTACCTAGAGCTAGCACCTCATGAATTATACATTTAGTATTGTTCTTCTTTTATACTGAAATAACCTGCTATACTTTTTATCATGGTGATAATGCTCTTTTTTGTGTGTGCATTGGGTAAGACTTGGTTGTGAAATATGATACACATTTCAAAAGAGATAGAGTGTGCGGGTGGTAACATCGTGTCTAACCCATCCCATGCCAATGGTACCTCTGAACCCGGTCGGTTAGTTCCTAAATTCTGTGCCAATTGATGGATGGAAAATAATACGGCATTCAGGTGGATGGATTATACAATGTGGAGGTCCAAGGGAAGTCGGTTACTTCTGTTCATGGATGGGTGAGATCTATTGCATGAGTTTTTTGTTGGTATTTTCTGCTCGATTCTGCAAGAAGATCAACTCCTTGAATACACCATGTTTCAGGTCAGAGGAGTGAATATCATGTTCTGTTGTTTTATATGCATATTTGATTTGAATACTCCATTGTTCCTTTCTTTTCAAAATCACCACAGATTTTTTCACTGTGTCGATGAATCAGGGGTGAAGTGGATTGAGTTCACCATTCAACAGAAGCAACCTTGGTCTTTATCCCAAACAGCTTGGTGAAGGGCAGTGAAAAAGACGGTGTGACACTGTCTCTAGGTGGGCTTAAGAAGATAGGGCAGATGGGGTTATGAGGCCATCTGGTCTGAGATGATGGGCTTGAATCATGCCAGGTTCAAGGCCGCCAAGTGGTTTGACCTCTTTGATTTGATTTATCTCTGACAGTAATAGTTGGTGACTAAAGTTGCCCCAGGTATTGTACAGTTCATGTTTTAGCATTTCTTTTACAGTGTTTTATTTTATTTTACATTTATGTACCTAATTAAGTAGCGACAACTACATTTCTCTTTTGTGAAAAAGGGCTTCATGTGGTTTATGTACATTGCGAACGGTTAATAACTTTTTCAGTTTAGTTTAGTCATGTATATGCCGATTGACATGGTTATACCCCGCGGGTGCATGATCTCAGCATACCTAGTCCAGCCCAAGGAAAGCCCACGGCAAATGTACGTCGGCCCATGAATACTTTCGGGTGGCCCAGGCTCATGATGCCTTCGGATCCTTGGAGAGCAAGACTAGAGTAGATAGGAAATTCAAATGGGTAAAAATCCTAGAACCTGTAACCGACTAGGTCTATGCCCGGGACCTGCCTAAGTCTATATAAAGGCCAGGAGGGCACGACCTAGATCTCTTGACTCATACTTTCGCATACACACCTCCACGCCAGATTGCATCTGCGCACCCTTGTAATCTTCGGTTCCGCCGTAATTAAGAGCAGACAAGCAGGAGTAGGATTTTTCCTCCGGGGCCTGAACCTGGGTAAACTTTGTGTCCCCGTGTTGCTTGTTTGCTAACCGTTCCATGATCTCCAGCATCCCCATCTTCTCCAAAACCCAAGTCCATAACAATGGGCATTGATGAGATTAAACCTCGTCAATTGACGCCGTCTGTGGGAACTGGGGGTGCTGATTGTGCAATCGTGACGGTCCCAACCCGATCGATCTACAACTCTGCAGCAACGGAGAGTCATCTCCTCTTCGGCGCTTTCGACTTCACCGCCCACTCGCCGACCACCATGAAGAACTTCGAGTCCGTAGGCGACGGACTCGAAATCCTGTTCGGGAGCTTCTGCTTCCAGGTGGGGCAAACTGGCACCCTCCGCCTCCCTGAGCGGGTGCCCCTACCATCAATCAGGCCCGCTTCGTGGGCTTACACCGCTTACGCACAACATCATCGAGATGATTCCCACGACGGCGGTACTGCAACTCCGATCTGGCGATCCGCCATCGGATGCAGGGACCTACGATTCCGGATTCGAAAGTCAAAGGCAGAGCAATCTGGCGCTACCAATGCGCCGTAGTCATCCAAAGTGACGTGGATCGAAACACCCAACCCGCCTAACCCGAACGAAGCGGTGGGAGGAAGAAGCCAATCTCCCCACCCGGTGAAGAAAACAACGCGCCACGTCATCCGCCTTAGCAAAGAAGGATGGACCCGGTCCGAAAGCCGTGGCGAGCAACATAGCCGCTTGCAGACGCCTCGCGGGATATACCGATGGCTACCACCGCTTCCTAATCGAGGAGCACAAGAAGCGTGTCAAGATGCGGAGGTGCTTGACAAACGCAAACAAGCGACCTCGAGTCCGGCATGACGAGCAGGCCTCCGCCATGGGCATCGGCTCCAGCTCGAACGCCAACCCAGGCAACAAGCACCGCTCTCGGATGGAGAACATGGATCACAAGGAGCGCCGCGAGTTGACGCGAACTCTCCACACATCCTTCATGGAGACGGACGCCGACGACAACGTCATCCCAAAAACGCCGCAGGCTGCGATCATGGCAGCCACTGCGTACCTCGCGGCCCACCCACCTCCCGAGGGGGACCCGAAGAGGGCCATGCACAAGTCTGCACTTACCGGACTCGGACTCGTCGGAGCCGCGCTCCACCAGGAAGCTCCCAAGGAGCCGAAGAAGAAAGCTCCGGTCAGGTTCGACTGCAGCCCCACCCCTTCATCCGAAGAGGAGGAACATGACCTTCCCCAAAGGAAGAAGAGTTCGCGACGCCGCGACCGTGACTACGACGCCAGAGATGCGCTCACACAACGCAAAATCGACAAAGCGCGAGCTAAGCGCGCATGCTCGTCTGAATCCGAGATGGACGAAGACGAAGGAGAACTCTGCAGAGCCCGATGCTTCAGCCAGATCCGTCCGTGACACGGATGCCGCGAATTTCAAGCTTTCTTCGATACTCAAGTTTGACGCACTCAAGACCCAAAGGCTTGGCTCGTGATCACTTATCATCCGTCAAACCGCACGGTGGAAACAAGGAGACCGCCATGCAATGCCTTCACCGCGGTGACAGCAGCCGGATCTGCTCGGCGTATCCTCGGGGTCCATCCGGCTGGGATGAGCTAGCTTACAGCTTCATCCGAAACTTCAAGGGTACCAAAGAAAGGCCCGCCAATCGAAGAATTGCGAGCTGCACTCGTGACAGGCGAATCCATTCGCTCGTACATACTACGCTGGTCCAACACAAAGAACTTCGCAGCCCACATCTCCGAAGAGAGGGCCATCGATGCCTTCAGGGACGGCGTTAAGCGCCAAGACTTCAAGGAGGAACTTGGGCGCGTCAAACCCAAAACGCTCGATCACCTCATGGACATCGCCAACAGGTGGGCTGACGGAGAAGACTCCATTCACCAAGCACAATCGGAAGAAGAGGACGACTATGGTTGGCGGCGAGAGCGCCGTAGCAAGAGAAGATCGCGCGTCTACGACGATCACGACGGACCCGACATGGTCGCGGCTGGCTACGCCGATCGCCACGACGACGCCAACCGCAATAATGAGGATACCGCGAGGAAACTTCGCGATGGAGGACGCGCCAATAGCCGCGGCAACGCCGATCGCGATAATGAACCCTCAAAGATACGAAAATCTTTCGGGTCCATGCACCATCCACTTCTACATCGACAAGCAGGATGGCAAAAAGAAGGCGAGCCACATGCTCAAGGATTGCCGCGAGTTCCAGAAGCTCAGCGAAAGCATGGTGCAGATGAGGCAGCAAGCTCCAATCCATGCGTTCGGAAACGCACTCGCGCCAGGTGAGATAGCGCATGGAGCTCCTCCACCGCCACCTATAGGAGGCCCGAACCAACCGGTCGCACCAGCACAGAACAACGCTGGGAACGGGTATCCCCCGCCGAAAGGAGCACCGATGATCCAGAAGGGGCGCCCTACGAATAGGGTGCAGAAGAAAATCACCCGACAGATCAACCTGGCCGTGGCAACTCCACCCGCCATCTCTGAGTACCTCAGCGGATCGGAGTCCTGCATCACGTTCACTCGTTCGGATACCCTTGCCAGATCCCTCGCCCAGGTCATGCTGCCCTGGTGCTGGAGGCGCAGATCGGAGGTTTCGAGATGATTCGCGTCTTCATGGACGGCGGCAGCGGCATCAACCTGATGTTCGCAAGCACTCTGGCAGCAATGCGGATCCCGCAGCGTACTGGAACGATCGAACACAACGTTCCACGGCATCGCCTGTGGAAGGGCATATTCCCCGGCAAAATATGGCTCGACGTCATCTTCGCTGCGGACAACTTCCGCCGGAACGACTAATTCGAAGTGGTGAATGGCCATCACGGTACCACGCCATCCTCAGCGTGTAGCATTCGCAAGGTTCTGGCTGTCCCACACTGCATACCGCTACTCAAGATGCCAGGACCAAAGGCGTCATCACAATCCACGGGAGCTTCACCCGATCGGACCAATGCGACGGGATTTTAAGAATCTCGGTCATTCGGCATGCAGGAGGAGCTCCTAAGGCTTCGCGAGGTGACAGACAATGGGGCACCCCCAATCGCACAACAAAACGCACCTGACATGTCTTTCGACTCCACCGTCAACACAAAGAAGGTGCAAGTCCATCCGACGGATGCCTCCAAGACGGCGCTGATCGCCAACGACCTAAGCACCGCATAGGAAGGCGCGCTCGTCGAATTCCTCCGTGAGCGCTGGGAAATCTTCGCCTGGTGTCCTGCGGACATGCCGGAGTTCGAGGTCGCGAAACACGCACTCAACGTCTTTCCGGACACCAAGTTGATCAGCGGTCCATCCGAAGACCGTCGAGCCACGAGCCAAAGCTATCGGCAAAGAAATCAGACTACTCGCTGCAGACTTCATCAGGGAAATCAAAGAAAGCGAGTGTCTTGCAAATACAGTGATGGTCCCAAAGAAGGACACGGACATCCTGCGGATGTGCGTGGATTTCACGTCGCTAAACAAGCATTGCCCAAAGGACCACTTCCCTCTTCCTCAGATCGATCAGATCATCGATTCTTGCGGGTTGCGAAACTCTCCTTCCTCGGCGCCTACTCGGGCTACAACAGATTCGACTCAAGGTCGAAGATCGGGAGAAAACGGCGTTCATCACGCCCGTTCGAGTGTTACGCTACAACACAATGCCCGGGCTAAGAACGCGAGTGCCACGTACCGGCGATGCATGCGAGCATGCCTCAAGGACCAGATCGGTCGCAACGTTCAAGTCTATGTCGGCGACATAGTCATAAAAACCAGGGAGGCAAGGACACTTATCGGCGATCTCCGAGCGTTCGACAACCTCGATCGCTGAGGATTAAACTCAACCCCGAAAAGTGCGCCTTCGGCGTCCCATCGGGTCAGCTGCTTGGGTACTTCATCTCTCAGCGAGGGATCGAGGCGAACCCGAAGAAAATCAGAGCCATCATGGCGATGGAGAAGCCGAAAAACATCAAGGGTGTCCAGCAGCTCGCAGGACGAATAGCGGCATTGAGGAGATTCATCGGCGCATGGCGAAGGCCTTGCCATTCTACCGGTACTACGCAAAGGCGATAAATTCGAGTGGACGTCCGAAGCCAACGATGCATTCGAAAGCCTCAAGCGGCTCCTCTTCACCTCGCCCGTCTTGGTCACGCCAAAGGAGCGCGAGCCTCTGCTGTTGTACATAGCAGCCACACACCAGGTGGTCAGCACCGTACTAGTGGTCGAACGACCCGAAGAAGGAAAGACCCACGGGGTCCAGCGTCCAATCTACTACCTCAGCGATGCGACACCAACAAAGCGGTACCCTCACTGCGAGCTTCGCCTACGGCGTGTTCATGGCAGCTCGGCGGTGAGCCATTACTTCCGGAGCACCGGTGATGGTCGTCAACGAGGTACCTGAGCGGCATCTGAATAACCCGAAGCCACGGGACGCGTGGCCCTATGGGGCATCGGTTGTCACCACTGGACATCATCTCTGAAGCGACTGCAATCAAGTCTCAAGTCCTCCGGACTTCCTCGTACATTGGATGGAGCTGCGGTGCCACACCCAGACATGTCGCGATCATGGACCATGCGCCAGCGGCTCCAAGCGCTGGAGGCGAGCCGAGTCATCTTGACCTCGCAGGCGACCAGATGAAGTACGTCCTCCGGATGAAATTACGAGCCTCCAACAACGAGGCCGAATACGAAGTCCTCATCCACGACATGAGAATGGCAAAGATCTGCGGCGCAACGCGCCTGGTCATCTACGGTGACTCCAACCTCGTCGTCCAGGCGATGAACGAGCGCGACGCACGCCGAAAACATGATCGCGTCTGCGCGCTCTACAATGCACTCGAAGGAGAATTCGGCGGTGCGAGCTTCGCGTCGGAAGAAAGCAACGAGGCAGACTTCGCCAACATCGGCTCCACTGCGCCAAAGGTGCCATCGGTGTGTTTCTCGAGCAGATCTGCGTGCCATCCATCAGCGAAAATTCCCCAAGGGATCACCCGAAGCGAGAACACTCGGGGCTATCTTGCGAAGGGCGAAGGACGGCCCGGATATAAAGGTCGCTATGGTTAACTGATGCGGTCATGGCGATCGAAGAAACTTGGACGCGACCATACCTCCAGTTCCTCATACGGAGAATCGCCGACGGATGCGGCGCATATCTCGGTCAAAAGCCTTCACCATCATCAATGGTGAGTACTGCAAGCGATACGGGTGTACTACAAAGGTGCGTCACCATCGGTGACGGAAAGCCATCCTCCAAGACATCCACGAGGGCATCTGCGGCCATCACGCGGTACCGTTCCCTGTCGCCAAAGCTCTACGAGCCGGATTCTCTTGCCAACGGCCATGAGCGGCATAAAGGACATCGTCCAGAAGATACGGTGCCAGCGGTTTGCCGACAAACCGACGCACCGGGTCGAGACCCATACCTATAGCTCGGCCCTTTGCTCAATGGGGCCTCGATATGATCGGCAAGCAAGAAATCCTCGAAAGGGGACACGTTTACCTCACGTCGCGATCGATAAATTCACCAAGTGGGTCGAGGCCATGCCGGTCACCGACCAAAAGGGCAAGACTGCCGTCAAGTTCTTCGAATCCATTGTCTACAGGTTCGGCGTACCGCACAACATCATCACCGACAATGGATCGAACTTTATTTCCAAGGAATTCCAGGACTTCTGCGAGGGCCTCGGGATCAACATCACGTACGCCTTAGTGGCACACCCGCAAACGAACGGGCAAGTGGAAAAGGCCAACGGCCTAATCGGCGCTGGCATCAAGAAGCGCCTCATGAGTCCACTCGAACGGAAAGCTGGAGCCTAGACGAAAGAGCTACCATCCGTCCTATGGAGCTTACGGACTACACCAAACAGCTTCACCGGTTACACGCCGTTCTTCATGGTGCACGGAGCCGAAGCCGTGCTACCGGCAATCGCCACCGGCCCCGGTCGTCGCTTACAATGGCCGAATCCGCGCACTCGAAGACGCCGTCGACACACATGACGAAGCAAGAGACGTAGCAGCGGCTCGACCAACGGTGTACCAGCAGAGTCTCCGCAACTACCACAGCCGCCGGCTACGGCAAAGGTCCTTCGTCGAAGGAGACCTCGTCTTACGACTCAAACAAGAGCGACCGAAGAAATTCGAGTCGCCATGGGAGGGACCCTACATCATCACCGAAGTCATCCCAGGTGGCGCCTATCGCCTCAAGAACGTGGAGTCTGGAGTCACATACTCCAACCCATGGAATATCGCACATTTGCGGCGATTCTACCCATAGTTACCTACCCCTTTACTTTCAATAAGGTTTTTCATCCAAGGCTATTCAGCCGAAACAATGTACTTCCTCCATTACGATATAAATAAAGCTAAGTGTCTCACCCCAAAGTTTCGTTTCGTTATTTGCAACTTTACTTTATGCTACAAACACACTCGGGGGCTCCCCCACCTCACGATTTCATCGACTGAGAATCACACGTGTACACCCTGAGTAGCTGACAAACGTCAGGCAAACGAAAAAGACACGTCCTCGAACAAAGCACTACGTGCTCACAACAAACAAACCTTTATAACAAAGGGCACAACACGCGCAGTCGGAATATACAAATTTTACATCTATCTCTTCTACAGGTACTACCTATCCTGAAGAATAACCTGAGCACGCTGCTCAAACAAATCTCGAATTGACATCTTGCCTTCTACCGCATAATGCGGACGCATATCCCACTCGCCACCATCCGGCCGAAGGGGTGGCCCAGCTGCTACAACAGACAGATCTACGTCAGGTCGATGCAGCCTAACAAGGGACAAGGCAGCTTTCACCCCTGCGACGAGCTCCTGCCTCACCAGTTCCTGGACGCGAGTCACGCTCCGAAATCTAGTCAGAAGGCCGGACAAGGATGTTGGCACAGTATCAAGGGGAAACATCACGTGCAGAACGGATGAGAGCGAAGTCTGCACTTGATGAAGCACCCGAGAAACCTGGTGCACACGATCTTGCACCGTAGCCAGAGCCATGGCACGGTCACGATCCATCCAGAAGAAACCACCAGCCTCCATGTCCTGCTGAGTCAAGCAATTGACCCGAACAGCGACACGCTCTTTCTCCTCCCTATGAGCAAGATTGACACCTGCAACACTTGCACAAAATAAGACGCAAGGCCAGCAGGCGCATCCGAAAAGTTGAGCTGCAGCTCGAAACAAAGAACAACTTACATTGAAGCTTCTCAGACAGCCGAAGCAGTTCCGCCATCAAGTACTCCTCTCTGGCTGCACCGCGATCCGCCTTGGACTTCCAAACATCGACGTGACCACGCAACCCAAGCAACTCCCTCTCAAGACTACGAACACGGTCCCGAAGAAAAGCGAGTTGCGAGGAATCATCCAAAGATGGACGCAACTACGCTGCAGGCGAGGTGTCAACGGGGTCAGCACCCGAAGGAACCTAGAACAGCAGAAAAGCAAAGGACACAAACATTCAGACAGTGGTAGAACATAACTCAGAAAAATTCATTAAAGCATATAAAGGCCACTACGTGGCACAATGATTGCGTTTCCTCAAAATATTTACAGCAAAAGCAGACTACAAACTATCCTACATCTACAACGCCTAAGACGCGGCACCCTGAGTCGCCTCGGAGCCGGATTGCCTCGCCTTGGCCTCCCCCTGTTGCCACAGAGCATACCCAGACAGCAGATCAATGAGCTTGGGCCCATATCGCGTGAAAGCGAATAGGCAAAAAGCTACCTCGGATCCATCCGGTCGTCGGCATCCGGGAGGTGATCGGGAAGGTCCGGCTCCGCTCCGGCCGCCATCGCCCGGCCCGACGGACGCCCGATGCCCATACATTTGCGCTTATGCGCACAGGCGCATCGGCTGACAAAGCCTCCGCCAGGGCGTCAACATCATCAAGGGCCGCGCCCTTGGGGACAAGCTCCTTATAGAAGCGGCCAAGGACTTCCTTCGCCTTGGCGAGGGAGCTAACGATGGTGCTGCAGCGATCTTCGACCGCTGCAGTAGCATCATCTAGAGCACTCCCGTGCTCCAGAGTGCGGCGGTCAAACTCGATGCCTGCGGCATCTGAGACAAAAAAAAAGAGAGAGAAGATTGAAGAAAGAAGCACAGAAGAAAGAAAAGACAGAAGCAAAAATAAGGTACTCACCCGAAACTGCCTTAGCAACAGCCATGAGCTTGCCCGCCACCTCCCTCTCACGCGCAGTCGAAGCCATGGCAAGCTGCTCCTCGCGGTCCGTAGCCTCCTGCTGCAGACGCTCCTTAGCCTCATTTGCCCAGCCGGCTCGGCAAAAGCTCTTGGCGCGGCGTCTGCGACCTTCTCCATGAGACCAAGGCTGTTTTGAGAGCATCAAGCTCACGGAGGAAGTATTATGCTCTCTGTATTCAAAACATACAAGCGTCGAAGCAAGACAACAATGCAAAAAGAAAGAGGTACCAAATCACGGTACCTTGAAGGCTGTTGGAGGTTGGCCTCCGGCACCAGTGCTCTGCACGGTCGCTTGGCATCTGCACAAAAGGCTGCGGGAAGAAAAACTACCAAGAGACAAGGACTCGTGGGCTGGGCCCACCGAAGGAACAAAAGAAAAATTACACGCTGCGGCTCGGGGCTCCCAAGACCCGAAGAATTCGGCGGCTGGGGCTCTCCCGTGGCAGGCAGAATACTTACATGCTCGACGGCGACCCAAGGCCGCTCGCAGCTCCGAGGCGCAACCACCGCACCTCTGAGAGGAGGTTGGGCAGCGCCCAAGTTGCCACGGTTTGAGGACAAGGAGGCGCAACCTTCGACTCTCCCATCATCTCCGAGCACCATCGCTGGAGGAATCGTGGGAGGAGTGCACACGAAATATTTAGCACAAGAACAAAAGTCAACAATGAGAAGGCAGTATAAAGGAAACTTACGAGTCCAGTGAGCTCGAAGACAGGGAGTCCTTGGGCTCTTCTCCCTCTTCTCTTCCTTCTTTTCTTCCTTTTTCGCTTCATTTGGCGGGTGCGGCGCCACTGACACAGGAATGGCAGGAATGGGAGAGGAAGAGCCTCCATGCCCGTCACTGTGACGCTCAAGGCACAGAGGGTTTCTGGGAGTCGGAGGAGTCGAGGCATCCGAAGACTCGCTGGAGCTCCGTGATCGTTTGCGCGTATGATCCTCGCTCGACTCGTCGGCATCTTCCGCTGGAGATCGCGCCGATGGCAACTCGGACACGGAATCTACCACGTCATTATCCGGAGCATTCGGATACTTTTCAGGCAATGGCGGCACCATGCCCGGCACCTTGAAGCTCTGCAAAAAAGAAGAGACTTTATTAGCAAACAAAGGAAAATAAATACACAGTCGACGAAAAGCGCTACGCGCACAAATCTACACCTGTGGAACAGCCAACGCCGAAGAAAATGGCGGAGTCAGCGACTTCCCCGGGATTTTCTCTCCGGCCTTGAACTTCCGGCGGTGAGCGTCTGTCAAGATCCCCTCGGAGATTTTCTCGGCGAAACCCTCGTCGGATCACGGCGCGAATAAAGAAACATCAGGTGCGCCCTAGCTCGGAGAGCTGCACCCGACGCCGAAAGCGTCGCGGATGATATCCACCGTTCACTTCCTTCTCCGGAATCAGCGGAGATCCTCCACCCGACGGTAAAGGGCCTCTATCTCCGCCTCCTCGCCATCCAAGATCTTGTTTTTCCAAGACCTTTTGGCTCAATCTTTTGGGAGGGTCAAAGGAACAAGACCAAAATCTTGCCTAGGCACTGGATTCAGCGGATATAAAACCATCGCCTCCTTGATCTTGGACAGATTCGGACATGGAAAAGAAAAGAAAAGCAGATTGGGGAGGGGATATGATGCAACCCCAATGGGATAAACACCATCCGAACGATCGCCTCTTCACGGAATAAAGTTTCGGGAAGAGGCCAAAGTCTGACTCAATGCCGAGCCAACACTCATGAAAGTGATGAAACAAGCAATGGGAAGAGAATTGGGCGAAAGATGATGATGAAGCTGGATGCCATAGAAAGAGCGATCCACGGAGGAAGTTGTGGTGGAAAGAAAACCCACGCATAACGGCGAGAAACATAACCCGATACCCAGGTGGGGCGGGGATTACCTTGTTCTTGAGGGCGTCCTCCCTATCCTGCGGGATCAAGCCTCGCTTCGAAGTTGCGGGAGATCACTCTCCGTCTCTCGATCGCCGAACCACCGTCGGTGACACGGGTAGCGGTGGCGCTTTTTTCCTCCGCGCTGGTACCAACCGCAGATGATGACTTCTTTGATTTCCCCATCGCGCTACGGCGACGCCGGCGGTGAGAGCGCAGAAGGGAAGATGGAAATGTGGAAGGAAATTCCAGTGCGCAGCAAGAATCGATGGAGCACAAGGAGGCAGTGAAAACAAGAACTTATTCGGTGAAAACAAATTGCAACTTTCCCCAATGATTATAACGAGGAGGACGATGCACGGCAGCCGTCCATCCAGAAGACCTAACGCCAACGGCAGATCTGGCCATACACGTGTCAGCATCACAACGAACCGTCGTTACCACGCCGACCACTACGCATGGAAATCGAGGAGATGCCGTAATTATCTCCACGCCGCGCGTGACCGGTCAATTCAAGGTCAGCAAGTGGGACCCACGTTCGTCCAGTCAAGTCATCTCTGGCGCAGCAGACGCTTGGGGTCATTGATCGCCAGCACTGATGTCATCAAAAGCTATACTAGCAACAACTACAAGTTCTTCGGCTTCAAAGCTAAGAGTACTCATTCGAATCTACGATTCAACTAAATACTCGGGGGCTACTCCTATTAGGAGCGCTGGCCGCGCACCCGAAGGATGAATACGAACTGTTTCTTCGAGTCCTACGTCGAGTCTACGACTCCACTACGGACTCGGGGGCTACTCCCATAGGGAGGACGGATTTAAGCATCCGAAATTTTTTGTGTCCTACGGACTCAACAACTGAACGATGTTTGAACTAAAGTCTCCGCTCGAGTCTACGACTCGAACAGACACTCGGGGGCTACTCCCATAGGGAGCGCTGGTCGCGCACCCTATGAATTCTTCGACTGCGATCTTTCGGATTCGCATGCAAAAACTTTTCGGCCATTCTGCCCCAACAAAACGCTGAGTGAGCAACGATCTCCTTGGCCACCCGAAACACCTCCGCGGTGACAAACATTCGGATACTGTGTCTGCGACACAAAGATAAGACCTACAGATATCATCTGATGGCCTAGCAACGCACACGACTGCGCTCTGCTAAGTATGAACCCGTGTCAACAGGCGCGATGAAAAATCCCGACGGACGCGTTGGGTATATCAATTAAATTCACTGGAATTCCACTCCTGTAAGTCCTCCGCGGCTTGAGTCGAATTACGCCAGCATATGTTCCAGTTTCGAGTTGAGGGACTCAAACCTGAGGAAGATCGTGTTGTTTCATCCTAAGACAGTTAACTGACCCTGATCTGTCGGGTGAGTCAGGCACACGCATCAACAATCCCTACACATGAACTATTGAAATACATAGTTGCACCCGAAAGATTGAAGAGTCCTCAGCCGAACCTACGATTCGACTGATCACTCGGGGCTACTGACATGGTTATACCCCGCGGGTGCATGATCTCAGCATACCTAGTCTAGCCCAAGGAAGGCCCATGGCAAATGTACGTCGGTCCATGAAGACTTTCGGGTGCCCAGACCCATGATGCCTTTGGATCCGTGGAGAGCAAGACTAGAGTAGATAGGAAATTCAAAGGGGTAAAACTCTAGAACCTATAACCGACTAGGTCTATGCCCGGGACCTGCCTAAGTCTATATAAAGGCCAGGAGGGAACGACCTAGATCTCTCGACTCATACTTCCGCATACACACCTCCACGCGAGATTGCATCTGCGCACCCCTGTAACCTTCGGTTCCGCCGTAATCAAGAGCAGACAAGCAGGAGTAGGGCTTTTCCTCCGGGGGCCTGAACCTGGATAAACTTTGTGTCCCCGTGTTGCTTGTTTGCTAACCGTTCCACGATCTCCAGCATCCCCATCTTCTTCAAAACCCAAGTCCATAACAATGGGCATTGATGAGATCAAACCTCGTCACCGATTGAAGTGGCCAATTTTTTGGGCTTCTTAATTCAGATGTCAAGTTTGTACCCATCATTTAATGAAATATCATGTGTAGTTACAATCTGACAAAAGGTAACATAGATCACGTCGAACAATTAAGCGACAATAGCAAAGAATGGCGCGGCAAAGCGCGCTAGGTCCTTCTAGTAAAGGCCTAACAACGATGGATTTGTCGAATATTCTTTCCTTTCATCTCAATGTTTTGAACTCTCCTTCTACATGTGAGGAATCATATGAACTATTATTTTCGTATTTGTTCCTGATATGAAAGATACATACTAATCACTTAGTGGTCAGTCTTTTATATGTTCCTACCTTCAGTTCATTCTTCTTTGAACTTCCTTTCTG
This sequence comes from Avena longiglumis, assembly GCA_030063025.1. Lineage (NCBI taxonomy): Eukaryota > Viridiplantae > Streptophyta > Magnoliopsida > Poales > Poaceae > Avena > Avena longiglumis. Next base: position 213,808,576 of record CP125973.1, on the reverse strand, counting down.
GAAATCTGAATCGCGGCTTAAAAAAATGACTACAAGCCCAAAACCAGTGGTGGTTTAGGCATCACCAATCTTTCGGTCCTAGAAAGATTCTCTCATGAAATTCCTCCATGAATTTTATATAACAAGCTTTTTCTTTGCTGCTGTCCTACGACATAATTAGCACAAGAAATATATGCTTCGGCGGTGCCACATTCAGGTCACCAAGGAGACTATTTTGTGATTTAAAAGAACCTGAGACGGGAAAAAATTGTACGCACAAGTGTACATGTCATTGGACCGGAGGATTTAGCTATTTATCTCATCCTACACATTTCTCTCCTTCCTGCTAGATACTGACCACCTTAGTGAATGATCAATTTTCTCACAACATGTGTTAAAATATATACCAAAATGTCGTGTACAGCCATATTCTACAAATATACAATCAGTGCTACTGTTTACCTAAATTATAGTTGGTTAACTCTTGACATGAGTTTATTGTCTTCATACGTACATACCAAATGTGACTTAATATATATTTTTGAATTCAAGCCCTTTTTTGATATCTTCATATATGATTCCCACAACAAGGCCCGACCAAAGCCAAGTAAATAGCTATATGCTTCCACTTCATAACAGTATATACAGATGAACATTATTTTCGTAGGCTGTTCATGCCACTTTTTGAATACAAGAAAATCATCTCCAATGCCCGCCGCAACGCGTGGGGTTTCCACTAGTTAATATAGCAACCAACACCAATTGTGGCTTCTGTTTGTGCGACCCCAAAGAGGTGAAAGGCATACTTGACGATCGCCCAAATGGAGTAAAAATTTACATCAGAAACACAACATTCTTGGGCTAGGAAGACACGTAGTTTACCACGTCTACGCTTGCAAGAGTAGGACACATTCAGATACAAAAGTTTGTATTAGAAAGGAACTCCCACCACAATGACAATGAAACACAACATTCAGGGCAACTCTAATTATCATTTGGTATATAAGGCGCAAGGCACTTCCCCCTTAGTATTTTGAACATCACTAGGTTTAGCGAAATGGACAGAAAATAAGCATAAGAATAAAAAACTGAACAAAATTTCCTACCGAAGAATCTCCTATAGCAAAAACTGAATCATTATAAAGGTGTTATGATCTCTAGAAGAGCAAAAGAAAATTTGCTTTCACATTATGATCAGTACAAATTCAACAGGTTTAGAAGCTAGTGAGCGCAAATTCATATCCAAGATAAGTAATCAAGTGTTTTTATCCACAAAATGATTACAAGCTCTGTATAAGAGAAAACTGAGAAAATCGCTTGCCTACCAAATTAGCTCAAGATCTGGTTTTAGGAGAAGATTGTTGAAACATCTATACTACCCTTTCTTATATTGTGCATTGACTCGATGGTAAAATCTACTGGCCCTAGTCTGGTAGTTTTTCCTTATGTGCACCGGCCATTGCCTCACCTACCCTTTCTTATATCATGAGAACGCGGGCATATGATTCACTTTTGATGGTCGATACCTCACCTCCTCACCTATTTTACCGTATAATATTAATTTGGTTAACAATTTTGTTGCTGCCATACACAACAAAATCTCTCAAATCTTTGAAGAACACCGCGGCAATACTTCAGAAACACAAAATTCACTAAGAAATGACATAAATCTGAGACAGTGAGAGAACAATTTCGTAAGTTGTTGCAGTCATATTTGAATAGCTTCACAAACAAACATTGCACCAGCGAAAACATATCAATGGAAGAGAAAACAGAAGAATCTTAAACAGTACACAAGCTAGCTAACAACCAGCTTCAGCAGGCTGCGATACACACATGAACGCAGCAGCAGATTTGAGCACAAATCCATTTTATATATCTACAGTTCAAGCAGACCGGCAATTGTCAATACAGAAATCTGAACAGGAACCAACACTATACCTTATGTCGAAGACATCGGCACCGGGCTCACCATGTTGCCGATGCAACCTGCATCACCACCCGAAGCCTCCAGACGCCGGGCTTCCTGACACCGACGTTGTCGCCGATTCAGCCTGCCAAGCTCACCAGTGATCACCTAGCCACTGAAGCCGCGCGTCGCCCGCCATGCCTTAATCCGCCAAAATCCACATTTCCAATCGCTCGCCGCAGTCCGTCCGCCGAAAATCACGCCCCAATATATCGCCAAAATCCACAGCTGCCGCCGCTTGTCGTAGACCGCCCGTCGTGGGCAGAGACCAGAGACCGGCTGCGCGAGGGAGATGGCGGAGACATGGGATGAGGCGCTTGCAGCTAGAGGGGATTGAAGGAGGAGGAGGATGTGGTCATGGAGCTGCAAATGATAACTTTGGCTGATTGGATCGACCGGGGAACCGCCTTACAGGGAGTACGCACGAATCGTCAGCAACTCAAGTCGTTTTGAAAAAAAAGAGACGCTGACCGGTGGGGAGGAAAGTAGCAATCATGGTGGAATCACCAGAGCTTTCTGTTTTCAGGAAGCTTGGGCCTTTCACAACGTTGCCGGTGCCAAATTGGCTAAAAATATGCCACATCACCACCGTGGCCATACGAAAAATTTGTGGCACCGGCTTCACAGCGGAGGGCACCGCTGGGACAGAAGTTGGTGACCCCACATTGATTAAACCAGTTAAAAAAAGTCCACTAAGAGTAAATCGCCGGATTCTTTCCCTGCGGGTTCTTCCTATGCGTCAAAATCCCCTTCGTTCCATCAAACAAATCAGACAGATAATCTACTCTTCTCACAAATCAGCTCCATTCTGTCGCTCATCCATGTCTGGCTCCCTCTAGGATCCAGCAGCAAGCTCGAGCGGCCGGAAACGAGCAGAGGAAGTGGGCGGGCCGGAACGAACGGGATCTCGAGCGGAGGTTGCTGGCGTCAAGCTGTGCATAGGTGTTGTGCGGGCAGGTGGCGGTGGTTCAGATGAGAAGAACTCGCCGTGGTCGCAGGCTGGCCGACCACACGCCGAAGGGTTGAGACCGTGGCCTTGCGTGCAGCCGGCGGCGGTGGAACCCGACAGGCCGGCGCGGGATTTTCAGATTGACGGTCGTTGCTTTGCGCGAGAAGGACAAGATTTGGGCTATGGGGCTAATTGTTTACTGCTTTTCCGATTGTGGCATCGGAGCAGCTACTTGCTCCGATTCCCAAACTTTTTTGTGGGGCACCGGCTGTACAACGTAGGGTATCGGTGCCCAATCTTAAAAAGTGAATATGGCACCGGCAAAACCATACACTGTGGAAGGCCTATAGTGTTGGAAACTAGGCCGGTAGAGGCTATTGGGTGTGGCCTCTATCAGGCTGGGGTTAGCTCATGTGGGTATCCTATCCCCCTTAGTCTATAAATAGAGGAGTAATGCGACTTCACTATAGACATATCAATAAAGCTTCTCATTGTTCTCTGCGTCAATTTTTGTGTGCCTTCGACTCTAGTCTTCTTCCTCGTTTGTGGAGCAGCCTCGTGACCGGCCAGCCGACAGGGGTTGTTCAACACGTTATCAGCACGTGTCTCTCCATCGAGCCTCCGTCAAGCCACTGTCGAGCCTGCACCATGCAGACTTTCGTTGAAGGTAATCCGAAATTGACCGCAAAAATGGATTCGTCATTCGATTTACTTTCAATTTTTGCGTTTAGATCGTAGATCAGATCCGATCTACTGTGTGGATTTCTCCCGAGAGTCGAGCGGACGTGCTGTCGCCGACCAATGTCGATACTCTCGGATATGGGGACTTGTTGACTATACTTTTAGAAAACGGTATTTTTAGATCCCGCTGATCGTACCGCCGCGAGCACCCGATGTGCCGATTGTGCCGTTTATTTTTATCAGATTGACACGATACGAGTACAATCCTTTTTTTCTTTTTTCTTTTGAGAATCACTACATGCATACTAGGCAGCAGCCATGGCCGCTGCTGCGCGCATGGTTTTGTAGGCCGACGTCACAGACGCGATACGCCTCGCACGCCGCGCCGCTGCCAGCCTGCTGCCGCGTCGCCGCGCGCCGCGCCGCATGAGAGCACTGCCACCGCGGGCGGGCTGACGCAAGAATCGCAGCTGCGCTGCACCACGAGCTGCTACGGCCGCTTTGCCCGCATCTGCTGGTCGCGCCTGCTGGCCACGCTGCCGCCCAGCCGCCAAGGCGCGTGCACGACGCTACCGTCCCGCGGCCGCGCCATGCCGATCCGTGCGACCGGCCTCGCTGGCCGTGCCGCTGTCGCTGGCCGCTAACCGTGAACCATGGCGCTGTCGCTGGCCGCTGACCGCTAACAGCGTCCGCGCCGCCCGCCGCGCGCTTACCGCGACCACGCGCCGACGCTGCCCGCTTCGCCAGCCGATGTACGCCCCCCTCGATCCAACCTAGTTGGTTGCACCAGCGTTGCCGGCCGGTCGGCCAGCTGCCTCTGTCACCATCCCGCTCGGGGTAGGATGCCTAGGCCCGTCCCCCCGCATGTCGGGCTGGGACAGTGCAGGGTGGGCTGGCTCGCGCTCGGCCCAGCAGCCAGGTCGCTTTGGCCCATAAGATTCTATGAAAGAAAAAAACATAGGAGGGGGAGGGCAACGTGGAGTGGCATGCTTCTTAGCTTTGCCTATGCCAGCAGGCTAGCTTGTCATAGATTTGGCCCGCTGCCAAAACAAAAAAAAGGGGCAAACGCACAGGACCTGTTAAAAATAGCTTCGGAAATTAATTTTTCGAACCGTTTTTTAATGTTTCGTACGCGTCCACTATACAATTTCTTTGTATATGTTTTCGCACTATGTTTTCTGCAGTAATTAAATGTTTTTATACTTTTAGTTCTTCAAATTACATAATTAGCATGTACCATTTTAATTTAAATTTTGAAACGCCGTCATATTTGAATAATTGTATTATCGCATTTATGCAACCGATTACTTACTGTAATCTTACACACTTTGCATAAATTGCAGATGACCGGAATCGTGAGTCGTGAGTTCCTAGAGTTAACCCAGGATGGGCTGAACTACCTGACTTGGGCCTCGGACATGGAGATCGTTCTCGAGGGCCGATGCATCAAGGGTGTGCTGAGTGCGGGGACCCAGACGGAACCCAGCACCACCATCCCGGCGGACAACGCTAAATCACTGCATTTCCTCCGCCATCACATGTGCGAGACTCTAAAAAATGAGTACATGGAAGAACGGAGTGCTTCTGCTCTTTGGACCGCTCTCAACAAGCGGCTCTCTAGGCTTAAGTACACCATTCAGCCACAGGCGGAGGCATATTGGATTCGTCTGAGGTTTGCGGATTTCAAGACGGCGGGAGAGTACAACTCCGCGTTACACCGGATTTGTATTATTCTTCAGCTGTGTGGAACCAGTACCACAGATCATCAGAAGATAGACAAGACTCTCTCCACATTCCACCCTGACAACATCCAGGCCTCGCGAAACTATCGCCATGAAGGATTCACGGAATATGCAGCGCTTATTGATGCTCTCCAGGTGGCCGAGGCGCAGGATAATGTTCTAAAAAAAAACTTCTCCGCGCAACCCTTTGCGGGGGGCCCAAGTCATAAAGCTAATGTCGGCGCCTACAAGGTGCGCAAGCCCATCCACAAGAGGTGAGACAAGAAGGGAAAGAAGGGCCCGAACTCCTCCAACCCGGCCAAGCAACGCAAGGCGGGCAAGAGGGAGGCAAGACCCCAGGAATGCTTCCGTTGTGGCTCCAAGGCTCACTTCTCCAAGCAGTGTTTGGCCCCCAAGCACGTCGTGGACGCGTTCAAAGCCAACAAGAAGGCGCGGAGGCGCACCTCGTCCAGGTTGAGGCACCACTGGCGCCCGGAGCGGCGCCCGTGCACAATGTCGCGCCGATAGTAGCGCAGGACGTAACACATGTGGCAGCACCTTTGGCAGTTCCCACGAACGCCACTATGCCCATGGAGGTTGATCACGTTGTGCCCCCTCAGCCCCAGCTAGACATTTATGCTGCCTCGATGATGATAGCCAACGAAGAGAAGCTCAGCGATCTTGAGATAGCAGCTGAGATTGATGGTTTCTTTGTAGAATCTACCTGAGCTCCCTTTTGTTGTTATGATTTATTTTTGCAAATAATCTGATACAATTTTTCGATATGGTTGTAAGCTCTATGAGAGCAAAACATTTATTTGTTTCCGGCGATTGGATGACATTTATTCCATTATTTAATATGAGATGGTTGTGTTATGTTCTGAAATGTTTATGTGTTTTACTTACTTTATATAGCATCTTTCTCGCTCCATTATATTAATTAGGCTAAATATTTTAGAACGCGTGTGGCGCCCAAATGGAGGAAACGTGCCTTGCTGATAGCGGCACCACAAATACCATCTTGAGAGAAACAAAGTACTTTGAGTCTATTACCAAAAACCCCGGTAACATAATGGCGATCGCCGGCTGCGGTCCGAATGTAGTTGGCTCCGGAAGAGCAACTATCATACTCCCAAATAGAACAACTCTGATCATTGAAGAAGCATTGTTGTACCCGGAGTCGACTCGTACTCTCTTGAGTTTTAGAGACATCCGCGCAAATGGTTTCCATGTAGAGACCGATGATGATGAGAATGGAAAGGAGTTCCTACTCATTACCAAGCACGACGAAAATGGTAAACATGTTGTCGAAAGACTCCCTTCATTAGCTATTGGGTTGTACTACACTAAGATAGTAGCACCATCTATTTACACTACCCTTAAGACTGTTTTTAGAAGCTCTGGGCTATTCTGCCTTTGGCATGATAGGTTAGGCCACCCCGGTCTTAGGATGATGAGAAATATAATTAACAACTCGAATGGTCATAATGTTAATGTGAAATTTTTTGCGAATCCCGATGATTTTGTGTGCTCCGCATGCGCTACGGGGAAATTGATCATTAGGCCGTCCCCCCTAAAGGTGAAGGATGAACTCCCCGTGTTCTTGGAACGTATGCAAGGGGATATATGTGGTCCAATTCATCCGCTCTCAGGGCCATTTCGGTACTTCATGGTGCTCATCGATGCTTCCTCTAAATGGTCCAATGTTTGCCTACTGTCAACAAGGAACCATGTTTTTGCAAAGTTGATCTCTCAGATCATACAAATAAGGAATAAATTCCTTGATTATCGTTTAAAGTCTATTCGAATAGACAATGCTGGAGAATTTACTTCAAAGTCATTCGATGATTATTGCATGGAAACAGGAATCAAACTTGAGCACTCTGTACCGCATGTTCACACTCAAAATGGACTTGCGGAGGCAGTGATTAAAAGAATTAAATTCATTGCCCGACCACTCCTTCAGGGTTGTAATTTGCCAACTACATGTTGGGGACACGCGGTGTTACACGCTGCTAATCTCATCAACTTTCGACCATCGGGCTACAATTTCCACTTTCGTATTCAACTTGCGCAAGGGTCGGCACCAAAAATTTTCCACCTACGTAGGTTCGGCTGCCAGGTATATGTACCTATACCACCACCCCAGCGATCACCAATGGGACCGCTTCGTAAGTTGGGGATATACTTTGGTTATGAGGTCATGTCCATAATCAGGTTCTTGGACCCCTTGACAGGTGACTGTCACACGACCCGTTTTGCTGACTGCATTTTTGACGAGGATCTTTTTACGACTTTGGGGGGGAGGTAATCAACCCCTGGATGACAAAAGTCGAGAAATCACGTGGAAAGCCACGGGGATCCACGCTCATGACCCGCACACTATTGAGTCTAATCGAGAAGTTCAAAATATACTAGATTTGCACTCCCTAGCGAATCAACTGTCTGATCATTTTAGTGATTTAAAGACTGACAAAGTCGCATGTGCATGCACGCAATGCACCGGAAAGGGTTGAAATACCTAAGAAAAATGATGGTATATCCGCTCCCGTTCCAAGGCCTAAGAGGACGCGGAATCCGGTTTCTCAATTCCAAGTACTCGGGGACACCCGAAGAAAAAGGATAAGAGAGATTTATTACAGTCTGCCCCTATTGAGGGGAGCCAGTTGAGACCTGGCACAAGTACGGATATTTCAGTGCACGAAATTCCGGACTTGAATTTTCCTATATCGGAAATACCCAGCGAATTTGTGTGTGCACACATCGGAGCGGGAAAGCTAAAGGACCTATCCCCTGGATTGGGAAATCCGGTGGAGAAATAGGATGTGCCTGATGCACTCATGACGAAATATCCATTAACTATGTTAATTCGGGCGAGTCATACAACCGAGCCATGGAAAATGTCGACGTTAATTTTGCCAAGAAAATTGCCTCAATCATAGATCTTGACCCTGAGCCTAACACGCTCGCTGATTGTAAGAAAAGGTCGGATTGGAAAGATTGGCAGACGGCAATCGCTGCTGAATTATTATCGTTAAACAAAAGAGAGGTATTTGGACCTGTTTGTCTAACTCCTCCCCACATGTTGGCCATAAGTGGGTTTTTGTTCGAAAGAGAAACGAGAATAATGAAGTAGTAAGGTACAAAGCAAGGCTCGTTGCTCAAGGTTTCACTCAGCGACTAGGTGTCGACTTTGAGGAAACTTACTCCCCGGTCATGAATGGAATTACCTTTAGATACTTGATCTCAATGGCAGTAAACATGGACTTAAAAATGAAACTGATGGATGTTGTCACCGCTTACCTATATGGTAACTTGGATTCGTACATATACATGAAAGTACCAGAAGGTATCCTTGTCCTGAATCAGGATAGAGCAAACAAGAGCTTATACAATGTTCAGCTTAAGAAGTCACTGTATGGACTAAAACAGTCAGGTAAGATGTGGTATAATCGTTTAAGCGATTTCCTTCATCAGGAGGGCTACGCGAGCAATGAAGATTGCCCATGTGTTTTTATACGGAGATCCCAGGATGGTTTCTGTATTATCTCGATGTACGTGGACGATTTGAATATAATCGGTACACCTGACGATATTGAGGAAGCGAGTTCCTACCTGATGTCGGAATTCGAGATGAAAGACTTAGGCAAAACCAAGTTCTGCTTGGGTCTGCAACTTGAGAATTCCCCTGCTGGGATTCTAGTTCACCAGTCGGCCTATACCAGAAGGTGTTGGAACGATTTGGGTTTGAAAAGGCATATCCTTCTAAGACCCCGATGGTCGGAAGATCTTTGCAGCAAGACAAGGACCCGTTCAGGCCTAAAGAAGAGGGGGAGGAAATTTTGGGACCGGAATTCCCCTACTTAAGTGCAGTTGGCGCACTTATGTACCTCGCAAATTGTACACGGCCGGATGTTGCATTCGCTGTTAATCTGCTTGCTAGGTATAGTTCTGAGCCTACCAAGAGGCATTGGAAAGGCGTTAAGGACATCTTTAGGTACATACAAGGGACCAAAGACCTTGGCTTGTTTTACCAAAAGAACCAGACCTATCTGTTGTAGGATATGCAGATGTTGGGTACCTTTCGGACCCGCACACATCCAAGTCGCAGACTGGATATGTTTTCCTTTGTGGTGGAACAGCGATTTCCTGGAAATCGTCTAAGCAAACGCTTGTGTCAACTTCGACGAACCACTCGGAAATCATAGCATTATATGAAGCATCACGAGAATGTGTATGGCTTAGACGAGTAGTCAGTCACATCCAGATGTTATGTAGGCTGAACACCGTACAAAACCCAACAATTATCTATGAAGATAATGTTGCTTGTGTTGCACAAGTCCAGACGGGTTACGTGAAGAGCAATCTCACAAAGCATATAAATCCCAAGTTCTTCTATGCACATGAACTGAAAAAGTTGAACGAAGTAAAAGTCTTGCATACTAAGTCATGTGAAAATCTCGCTGATTTGTTCACTAAATCATTGCCAGCATCTTCTTTCGAGAGATGTGTCCGTGGGATTGGCATGATGAAACTTAGGGAGATGCAAGTTTCAGGGAGAGAATCTTCACAAACTCATCGCTGAAATCTTGATCCCAATGATTGAGTGCTTAACTTTATAGTTAAGTGAACTGTACTCTTTTTTCCTTAGTGAGTTTTTATGAAGTTTCTCACATGAGGTTTTTAACGAGGTAATTCGTGCAACATAGCAAGAAATATACCATGTGCGTTTCTTCATATTTTTTCCACTGGGTTTTTTTGGAGTTTTGAGACATGGTTATACAGATAAGATACTTAGGAGGAGTGTTGGGAAACTAGGCCGGTAGAGGCCCATTCGGTGTGGCCTCTACCAGGCTAGGGTTAGCCCATGTGGGTATCCTATCCCCCTTAGTCTATAAATAGAGGAGCAATCATTGTACGTGACTTTACCACAGACATATCAATAAAGCTTCTCCTTGTTCCCTGTGTCAATTCTTGTGTAATCTTTGTGTGCCTTAGACTCTAGTCTTCTTTCTTGTTTGTGGAGCTGCCTCGGAACCGGCAGCCGACAGGGGTTGTTCAACATATAGCACTTGCAAGATGTCTACATGCGATGCAGCGTGTTTGGTTTCACTTTTTTAGATGGCCAACCGTTATTGGTAGTGGAGTAGCAGTCTTATGTTAATAGAAGAGAAAAGTGGGGGTAAATCTATTTACCGGTGCTTCTCAAATTGCACCATGCGGCCGTTTCATGATGAAACACGTAGACAGCCGGAGACTTCTTTTCCGTTTCAGCTGCTCGGGACCTCGAAGCTGGTTGAGAAGGTAAAAAGAAGTCGCCTTAAGACTCCATGGGAGTGTGAATATACATGGTCTCTATCACCTCTCGTGTTGAAACCGGCCACCAAAATCAAGGTTAGCGGACAGGATTAGCCAACAAGGATAAAGATTGTCTGGCTGATAATGATTTCTTAGAGAGGAAAGATAGAAATTTGTGTAGCTCGTGTTTGATGCATCATTCTATTTTTTTTTGCGAAGACCGATCTATTAAAAATCATTAATAGCAGTACAAAAAGATCTAAAAGTAATAAAAATTACAAATAGGTCAATAGACCACCTAGCGACGATTACAAACACTAGCGCGAGCCAAAGGTGCGCCGCCGTCCTCGCTCCTCCATCACCGGAGCCGGACAAAGCTTGCCGTAGTAGATCTTGTTGTAGTAGACTGACGGGAAGTCGTCTTGCTAAGGTCACAAAGGACCAGCACACCAGAGCAGCAACCATCGCTAATGATGACAGCCGTAGATCGAAAGAGACTGACCTGAAATCACACCAACAAAGACGAAAACGAACCGGATCCCAGGAGATCCGCCGGACAAACGACTCCACGCGCCCTCCGCCGGTGCTAGAAACACCACCGGAGCAAGGATAGAGCGGGGAGGACCTTATTCTGACTTCAGGACATAGTCGTCGCCTCAACATCCCGAAAAAGACACTAAAAACTAGTTAAACTAAGATCGGAAAACCTCCCGCTGACAAGAATCCGTGGTCCACCACACCTCCAAGGCCCTAGGGCCACCGGAGGTGAAGCGGACCGACGACGTCGCCGGCGAGGGGACGGAACCCTAGATGGGTTTTAGCTACAACGTTAACTTCCATCATTCTACTTAACTTACATCTACAATGTTAGATACTTTAGGGAGATGTTAAAGATAGTTTATGTTTGAGCATCGTTGCTTATTTATACAATATATGTGCTTAATTAGACATCTCGTCTATAGAAATAACAATGAAGCTTAAGAAAATAGATTTGTTTGTATAAGCACTTCTCGAAATACCTTGTCTTGTAGATGGCCTAAACCTTCTCACAAACATTAAATTATGAGCCAATAGGCGTTCACACATTGGATTTGAATTATATACATGCTTTCGTTAACAAAGCCACTTAGAGCATCTCCAACAGACACTGGAAACTATGTGCGCACTAAATAAACCATCAAAATACAACGCGTGCGCGGGCGTTTGCGCTATCTCCCGCGCCAAATCTCATGTGCCCACTACCACACGCTATAAAGATGACACACGCGCGCTTTCAACTGCCACGTGCCAGTGGAATGTTTCGTCACTCTGCTTCTCTTCCCCTTCCACACGCGCGCGCTCTGCTCCTCTTCCCCTTTTGCACCGCCATTTCGCCTCGCTGTTGCAGCGCCTCTAGCTTCCGCGGTGTGCGCCCGCGCCCGAGCAGGCTGTACTACGCCGAGCTCCGCGCCGCAGGCGAGAGGCTCACCCTCGGCACGTATGCCTCGCCGGAGGAGGCTGCCCGCGCGTACGACGCGGCGGCGTGGCGCCTGGGCCGCCCCCGGCGCGAGATGAATTTTTTGGAGACGGAATCGCTCGCGGAGGCTGAGTTCCTCGCGCCAGGGCCCCAGCTCGTCACCGATGAGGACCGTCGCCGTCACCGCATGGCGCGTCGGCGCCTCGCCATGGCAGAGTGGCGCCGGAGGTTTCCTAAAGACGTGCAAGCGGAGATGGACTTCTACGCGTCCAAGAAGGCCGAGAGGAGGGCCTACCGGGTGGAGCGCCGCCGCAAAGACTTCATCAACGCCCATCTTGAGGGCCCTTGCACCATCTCCGATGATGATCCGAGGTGGGATGATTTGTGCACGGACTCTGACGACACCTCCTCGAAGAATGATGATGAAGAGTAGATTAGGTTTATTTTCTGTTTTTTTGTAGTTCGTCGTGTTCATATTTTAATTTCTATTTATTATAGAATATTTCCAGTGCATTTTCTTGATCTTTAACTATGTGTGAAACTAGGCGCGCGGGGTTTTGGGCGCTAGAAAATCGCACACCTAGCGAGAGCACATTTCTGCGCTCTATTTTATAGCACCGTTTCTAGGCGCAGATATCCAGCGCCTGCTGGAGATGCTTTTATACCGCATTTCCAATGTGAACTTTTTTTTTCAAGTTTTGGTAGTTACGATATCACCAATGCCATTGAGCAGTTAGAAGTTGATTCACATCCATAATTTCTCAGGTGCTTCATCTAAAATTTGAGATAAATTGAATGTTTATTCATGGATGAATCTAGAACTCACATGCGATCCACTAGTAGTATCTTGTATGGTTATTTACTGTGTTGCCTCCAATGTGGCTTGTGCTCTAGCGATCCATTGACTGGATTTATGGTTGATTGGATATGCTACCCCTCCCCCCTATAGTGTCAATGACGTTGAGACTAAACCGAATATCAGTGAACGCCGTTATCGGTAGGCCCTTTATGAAGATAGCAGCAAACTTGTTGGAACATTGAGAACACGAACTTAGCCAAGTGCCACCTTCTCACTGATGAAGTGTATATCAATCTCAATGTGCTTGGTCTGTCAATGTTGTACTAGATTAGTGGACATGTAGACAACTTAAATATTATCATATATAGTTGACAATGCTCACATGCTCAATAGGACGATGGAGCTCTGATAGAAGCTTATGTAACCAAGCTGTTCAACCATGTCATGAGCTACTACACGGTATTCATCACCAACAGAAGAGCGGGAGACCGTGTGTTGATGACCACAAAATCAAATTATTACCCATGATCACACAATATCCTAATGTTGATCGATGAGCATCCGGATAACTTGTGATACGTTATAAACATATCTATATTTTTTGACGTTTTATGCTTGTTTAGTATCAACTTTGCTATGCTTTGTCTACACATTGAGGTATTTTTATATATTTTCTGGGACTAACCTATTAACAAGATGCCGCGGTGCCAGTTACCTGTTTTCTCTGTTTTTGGTTTCAGAAAATCTAGTAAGGAAATATTCTCGAATATGACGGGACAAAAGCCAAAGTCAATATTTCACCGAGGAGAACACGGAGTCTAGAGGAGAGACGGAGGGGCTCCATAGGGCGACTGCACCCCCAGGTGCGGGCCCACCCTAGGTCGCGCCAGGGCAGGGTGTGGGCCCCTGGCCGCCCTCCTGCCTCGCCTCTTCACCTATATAAGCCCCCCGATGCCAAAACCCTAAATACCCGATTAGATCTCCACGAAACAATCTGTAGTCGCCACCACCATCGTCCCTAGATCGGGGGGGGGGGGTCTAAAACTCTTCCTGCTGCCAGAGGGGAGAGATCATCCTGGAGGCTTTCTTCATCACCATGCCAGCCTCCGGTATGATGCGTGAGTAGTTCACCCTTGGACTATGGGTCCATACAGTAGCTAGATGGTTGTTTCTCCTCCTTTGTGATATCATGTTTAGATCTTATGAGCTCCGTTCATGATCAAGATCATCTATTTGTAATCATACATGTTGTGTTTGCGGAGATCCGATGGATATTGAGATACTATGTCAGATTGATTATTGATTCTATCATGTCTTATTGATTATTGATTCTATCATGTCTGTGTTGTTTGTGATCTTGCATGCTCTCTGTTGCTAGTAGCTATCTTGGCCAAGTAGATGCTAGTGACTCCAAGAGGAAGTATTTATGCTAGATAGTGGGTTCATGCCTCTATTGAATCTAGGGAAGTGACATGAATCTCTAAGGTTATAGATGTGATGTTGCTACTAGGGAGAAAACAACAATCTTTTGTTTATGGAACAATTGTGTTATTTACTTTACGCACATTGCTTAATGCAGTTATCTGTTGCTTGCAACTTAATACTGGAGGGGGTTCGGATGATAACCTGAAGGTGGATTACTAGTCATAGATGCAGTTGGATGGCGGTCTAGTATATTGTTGTAATGCCCAATCAAATCTCATAGGGATCATGAATGTCTAGTATTTGCATTGTTATGCCTTGCTCAATTCCTGTCAATTGCCCCGCTATAATTTGTTTACCCAGCATGTTATGTTATTTATCTTAAGAAGAACACCTCTAGTGAACTGTGGACCCCGATCCAATCTTTACCATTGTTACATCATCTACTGTTACCGTTTAATTTCTACAAGCAACTATTACCTTCCACACTATACGTTTAATCCTTTGTTTTTAGCAAACCAGTGAGATTGACAACCTCACTGTAAGTTGGGGCAAAGTCTTGTGTTTGTGTTGTGCAGGATTCCAAGTTGTTAGCAACAACTTGGAGTTATTTCCTTGCTCATACTGGCTCGATAACCTTGGTTTCATAACTGAGAGAAAACTTGTTGCTGTGCTCATCATACCTTCCTCTTGGGGTCTCCCAATGAAGCTCTATAGTGATCTGGTCCCGTCAAGATTTTTTTGGCGCCGTTGCCGGGGAGTTAAGAACAGCTTCACAAGAGGAGTCTTTCACAACCACTCTCTTTACTTTGTTTTTGTTTTGCTTAGTTTCTTTGCTTTGTTTGCTTGCTTATTTTTACCAAAAATACAAAAGAATTAGTTTCGTTTGGTTTGTTTTTTCTTATAAAAAAAATTAGTACCTACTATAGTTGTTGGTATGTTATTGCCTTGCTTTGTCATGCTTTCTATCAATGGTTGGTTTCTTTGAAACTAGTTCTTATTGGCAACGTGGGTTCACGGAAGAACAAAAATATTATTATAAGGAACACCGCTTGTCACAAAAGGGAAACACTTATGGGTGCAAATTGATAAATTGAATACCATTGCTAGAAACATGTGCTCTACTTATAATGTTACTTATTGCTTTGATAAATCTTGTTGCTTTAGGAGGTATAAACACCTCCCTTTTCAATGTGAGTATAATGATAATGTTACCATATCTTCTTATGTTAAAGGAAATTATGACTTTTATGATGTGGAATAAATTGAAGAATTTATTGCTTGGAAGGGTGTGTTTGAACTTGCTAGTTTGCTTGAAAATACTGATGATTCACCTTATGAATATGAGGTTTATGATATACTTAAATTTTTCTTTGATAATTACAAGGAATAAAATGGCTATATTCTTGAATATATTAATATATGCTTTCCATAAATGGAAGAGACTAATGCCTTGCAGGAGCTTATGGAAGAAGAAATTGCTGAAACGGGAAGCTCATTAGATGAAAAAGAGGAGGAGAGTGATGAACAAAAGGAGGAAGAATGGATCTACCCATGCCTACCTTCTAATGAGAGTAACTCTTTATCTCTTACATTATTTGATTGTCCCCCATGCATACCAAAGGAGGATGAATGTTATGTTCCTATGGATCCTTTTGAAATATCTTCTTTGGGTAAAACCTGTGATAATAATTGTGCTCCTGTTATCTATGATAATCCTTTATTTGCGCCTAATTTCGAAATGCATGGTACTAAAGAGTTTTGCTTAGAAAATGTTTGTGATAAAGCTCTAGATGATTGCCCTATATTGGTTGATAATATTAATAGTACTACTATTGAAAATGAAATTGGAGAGGTCTTGACTTTATCTTGGAACCCCATACCTCTTGAGAATGATCAGTCATCTTGTTATAAAATTGTTAAAAGTGGGTTTGAAGGTTTTAATCCCACTATTTTTGAGATTGATAAAAATTATGTGTTTGTAGATCATGAAAAGCATACTTTATGTGATAGTTATATTGTTGAGTTTATTCATGAGTCTACTGAAAATTATTATGAGAGAGGAAAATATGGTTGTAGAAGTTTTTATGGTACTGAAACACCTCTCTATGTGCTGAAAGTTTTGAAGTTTTTCTTGTTTTATCTACCCATTCTTGTTACTATGAGCTTCTTTGATTTATTTTCTTATAAGATTCCTATGCATAGGAAGTGGGTTAGACTTAAATGTGATTTGAATTTGCTTCTTGATGCTCTCTTTTACTTCAATTCATATTTCTTATGTGAGCATCTTTCTATGCCTAACTTAAAGGCGTTAAAAACGTACTTATTGGGAGATAACACAATAGTTTTATTGAGTCTTGGAAGTTATTACTTCTGTAATAACCTCTCCTTATCCTTTTTGTGTGATTTTTGTGCCAAGAATAACCTCTAATGAGAGAGAAGTAAGATTTAGGGAAGTTGCTGTCCCAAAACAGATTTTTGTGCTTCACTGTAAAAATTCGTGAAAAATATCTGTATGTTAGATTGAGCTGTAGTTATCAAGTGTAAGTGCCCCAGGTTGTTATCTAACTTTCGCTAGTTCAAAAAAATTCGATTTGAGCAACAGAAGGTCTTCGAAAAAATCGGTTTTTACCTGCTGGTCTGTTTTGACGGATTTCTGCCATTATTTGCATTTGCCTCTTATCTATTTCTTTTTGAGTTCTCTTTAGTAAATTGAGATTTTTAAAGGAATTGCTATAGTAGCTTGTGATTTTAATGAAAGTTTTGCTGTGTTTAAATTAAACCCAAAGGTTTATTACTTTTGAATGCACTAATGTTGCTAATGAAGATTGTGTGAAGTTTTGTATGAAGGAAAATTTCAAGTGTAGGGGAAGAATGATATAATGAGATGAAGAATGGATAAAATCTCAAGATTGGGGATGCCACCCCATGTCACACCAAGAAATATTCAAGAGATACAAGCGTCAAAGCTTGGGGATGCTTCATCAATAAAAATCTCACGTCTCTTTCTAGACACTTCGTTTTTATTGTTTCATGCACTGTTGTGTTGTTCTTGGAGCGTCTTAGTTTTAGTTTGATTAGTTTGCTTGAATAAAGTAGTTGTACCCCCGCTTTCGCTGTGATGTTTCAAATAAGTTGATTGGTGTTGGAAAAGAGTAGAAAGTTTAATGCTTATAGTGGTACAAAAGGGAGCTTGTTTTGACTTTGACTTTATCATGTCATGCTAGATGTTGTTTTGACCTTATGCTTAGTGATTATTGCTGCAGCATGACTTGTTCCAAACAATTGAGATTGCTTAATGTGCCTTGCAAGAATTATGCGTTGTTTTAGCATACAAAAGCATAATATTGTGGTATTCTCCTTTGATGCTTTGTTAGGGTTGACTTGGCACATGCTCACACCATGTTATGACTATGAACCAGTCACCTTATCCTCTATGATCATTAGTTTTTGACATGTGGTACCACTTTATGCTTTGATTGATAATGTTTTGTCGCTCTACATGATTATGGCCATTATTGCTCTCTTAGTTGGTCGCTCCCAGTCTTTTGCTAGCCTCCACTTGTATTGAGTAAGCTCTACTCATGCATCTAACTCCAAAGAAACCAAGTTATTCCAAAGTGTCCACTATAAATTATACGCATGGAGTGTTACACCATTCCAAGTATATTCTTGTTTTATCTATCTTCCAAATTAAACCTTTTATGTGAAAATTATTGATTAAAGCTCTCACAAACTTGATGGCACACTTTATTTTTCATGCCCCTAATAAACTTGAACCAGTGTGTCATCTATGTTGTATATGCTTGCACTTATAAGTTGGGAATTAGCAGAACCGTCTTGTCACGGGGAACACTTTCAACACCTATAAATATCTACCTAGTTGATATCATGCTCTTTTGTTTATGGATGTCGGCGGTGTGAAATAAAAGGGGAGCTTGTAAGTCCATGGAGTTATGTATATGTGTTAGAGAAACGCCTGGGCCGCTAGCCTAAGCCATGCCCAATCATGGTGAAAACTTGCAACATCACCATAGTGAGCAATCTATGAAGCATTATTCTTATAAAAAAGAAAGATATAAAAAAATAAAAAAAGAGGAAACAAGAGAAAAAAGCACCATTTTCCCATGGTAAATACGAAGATTGCTAAGATGCTCATTGTCTGTTGCCTTGTCATTTTGATATGGGATAGCTACTGCGTCATGGGGAAAGGGGTACCCCGTTGGCAGTTCTCTATGATACACATATACTTACAATTACAAGAACTTACCGGTAACTAAAGTTGAGTAGCATGAGGAACGACCCTCGTACTCAAGGGACATGAAATTGCCAACTTATATTTTGTCAAGCATATACTTCATACTTTGTTCACTTTAACCTTAATCACTTTAAGATGCTTATGATAGGGGCAATGAGAGCTGAAAGCTAACAAGTACCATAATTTTTGGAATCTCTTTATGAAACTTGAAATCCCTGCTTCCCTTTATGAAGGGCCTTTCTTCCCACTTTTATATTAAGTCTCCACCTTCTATCTTTATGCACCAACTAGGAGAGCATGGTTGTCATTCTTAGTTTTATGTGCATTGTCCCAAAACTTATTGATTGATTCATAATGTTGATATTGCTTGTTCTTGAACTATTTGTATCTAGTCACCCTTATGTACTTTGAAGGTGACCTATGCATTTATGTTTTGATACTACATGAGGGACAAGCTGAATGCCACTATGCTATGTTTTCTATATGTGAAACAAACAAACGTCTTTCAATGCATTGTTATTAATGATCTTTGTTTGTATCCTTTCATGTTGCAACATAGTTACTTTGTCTTATTGTTATAACTTCATCTTTCTTGCTCATGTTTAAAGTACTTTGATCCCAGCTTTCAATGCTTTCAAATGGTTTGATCAAGATTGTGATGGTGCATGTCATCTAAAAAATTATTCTTTTTATCACTTACCTACTCGAGACGAGCAGGGGTAAAGCTTGGGGATGCTTGATACGTCGTAAACGTATCTATAATTTTTGATGTTCCATGCTTGTTTAGTATCAAATTTGCTATGCTTTGTCTATACTTTGAGGTATTTTTATACATTTTCTGGGACTAACCTATTAACAAGATGCCGCAGTGTTAGTTGACTGTTTTCTGCTGCTTTTGGTTTCATAAAAGCTAGTAAGAAAATATTCTCGGAATTGGACGGGACAAAAGCCAAAGTCAATATTTCATCGAGGAGAACACGGAGTCCAGAGGAGAGACGGAGGGGCGCCATAGGGCGACCATACCCCCCAGGTGCGGGCCCATCCTAGGCCATGCCAGGGCAGGGTGTGGGCCCCTAGCCGCCCTCCTGCCTCGCCTCTTCGCCTATATAAGCACCCCCGATTCCAAAACACTAAACACCTGATCAGATCTCCATGAAACAATCTGTAGCCGCCGCCACCATAGTCCCTAGATCGGGGGGATCTGAAGCTCTTCCCGGCACCCTGCCGGAGGGGAGAGATCATCTCGGAGGCCTTCTTCATCACCATGCCAGCCTCCGGTATGATGCGTGAGTAGTTCACCCTTGGACTATGGGTCCATACAGTACCTAGATGGTTGTTTCTCCTCCTTTGTGCTATCATGTTTAGATCTTGTGAGCTTCGTTCATGATCAAGATCATCTATTTGTAATCATACATGTTGTCGTTGCGGGAATTTGAAGGATATTGAGATACTATGTCAGATTGATTATTGATTCTATCATGTCTTATTGATTATTGATTCTATCATGTCTATATTGTTTGTGATCTTGCATGCTCTCCGTTGCTAGTAGCTATCTTTGCCAAGTAGATGCTAGTGACTCCAAGAGGGAGTATTTATGCTAGATAGTGGGTTCATGCCTCTATTGAATCTGGGGAAGTGATAGGAATATCTAAGGTTATAGATGTGATATTGCTACTAGGGAGAAAACAACAATCTTTTGTTCATGGAACAATTGTATTATTTACTTTACACACATTGCTTAATGCAATTATCCGTTTTGCAACTTAATACTGGAGGGGGTTCGGATGATAACCTGAAGGTGGATTACTAGTCATAGATGCAGTTGGATGGCGGTCTATGTATATTGTTGTAATGCCCAATTAAATCTCATAGGATCATGAATGTCTAGTATTTGCATGTTATGCCTTGCTCAGTTCATGTCAATGGCCCCGCTGTAATTTGTTCACCCATCATGTTATGTTATTTATCTTAAGGAGAACACCTCTAGTGAACTGTGGACCCCAGTCCAATATTTACCATTGTTACATCATCTACTGTTATCGTTTAATTTCTACAAGCAACTATTACCTTCCACACTATACGTTTAATCCTTTGTTTTTAGCAAACCAGTGAGATTGACAACCTCACCGTAAGTTGGGGCAAATTCTTGAGTTTGTGTTGTGCAGGATTCCAAGTTGTTAGCAACATCTTGGAGTTGTTTCCTTGCTCCTACTGGTTCGATAACCTTGGTTTCATAACTGAGGGAAAACCTGCTGATGTGCTCATCATACCTTCCTCTTGGGGTCTCCCAACGAAGCTCTATAGTGATCTGAGCCCGTCAACTTGCCTAGTCTGCATAAAAGTATGTTGTCAAAGAAGGAGAGGAAGAGTTGATGTACAGATCATGATCAATAGAATCTTTGAGATAGTGGAGAATGCATTTTATTTGATTGAAGTGAGAAACACGAGGATCATGCATAAATAAATGGGCTTGATGAACCGAGTAGGAAATGTTAGGGAGAGTGGTTGTAATATATTGCAGCACAATGGTGATGCTACGATATATAGTGGCATCGAGAAAGGGGTCATTGTCAAAAGTCAATTTTGAACAAACATCAATAAGGGTTGATACGTCGGAAACGTATCTATAATTTTTGATGCTCCATGCTTGTTTAGTATATACTTTGCTTTGCTTTGTCTACACTTTGAGGTGCTTTTTACATGTTTTCTGGTAATAACCTATTAACAAGTTGCCATAGTTCCAGTTGCCTATTTTCTGTTGTTTTTGGTTTCAGAAAAGTTAGTAAAGAAATATTCATGGAATTGGATGGGACAAACGTCAAAGTAAACTACTTTCTGTGGGGAACAAGAAGTCCATAGGGGAGACGGAGAAGCGTGCCAGGGAGGCCACCCCCCCTAGGCGCGGGTGGACCCTGCCCCGCGCCTGGGTAGGGTTTGACCTCTCTAGCCGCCTCCTTGGCCTCCCCCTTCGCCTATAAGAAGCCCCCGATGCAGAAACCCTAAGCACCCGATCAAATCTCCACGAAATCGTTTGTATCCGCCGCCACCATCGTCCCAAGATCGGAGGGGATCTAAAGTTCTTTCCAGCACCCTGCTGGAGGGGAGATCATCCCGGAGGCCTTCTCTCCGGTATGATGTGTGAGTATCTCCACCTTGGACTATGGGTCCATGTAGTATCTAGATGGTTGTATCTCCTCCTTATGCTTTCATGTATAGATCTTGTGAGCTCCGTTCATGATCAAGATCTAATCTATTTGTAATCATGCATGTTGTGTTTGCGGGGATTCGATGGATATTGAGATTATTATGTTGCTTTGATTAATGGTTTTGTCTTTATAATTCTATCATGTCTGTGTTGTTTGTGATCTTGCATGATCTCCGTTGTTAGTAGCTATCTTGGCCAAGTAGTTGCTAGTGACTCCAAGTGTAGAGGTCCCAACCTTTAATAAGGTAGAGATCCCTGTGTTTACAATGCTAGTCCCTGGATCAATAGCTAGCATCCACAGTTAATATGTAATATCAAGAAACAAAGGTCATAATACAACTTTATAACCAGGAATAAAATAATTCATTACATCTTACATAGCTCATTTGGCTATCACATTACAATGCAGCAGAATATCTATATAGCATGGAGTCCTTCATCTTCAAAGTGCCACAGGCAATCATGTTGGTTGTAGACTTGTAATCCTATTCAACACACTTCACTAACATCACACAAACCTGCAGCATAATAAGTTGTAGCCACAAGGGTCAATACATTTGAATTGTATTGGCAAGTTTCACTACTATGTAGAAATAAGTGGATCCTATCAACACATGCATATTTGGCTAACTAGGGTTTAGGCTCATTTGCAGAAAGCAATATAGTTTTATCCTATCTTTTCAAAATAGTTTTGATCTTTTGACAATCTTTCTGAACTCCTCGGAAAACTCCAAGTTCTTCTAATCCCTTGTTGACACCATCAAGTTTTACTTTGAGAAATTGGAATGTCGAGATCTTCCATAGCTTCAGGCCTTAGTTGCTCAGAGTTGTCCGTAACCGGGGACACGGCTAAGTACTTAGAATTTGATCTTATGTAGAAGTTGCACACTTTACCCACATGACACAATCTCGTCTTGATGCCACCAGTGGCCGCTGGATAAGTACACACCAAATGGAGTACCGACGGATCGAGAATGTGACAAAGTCTTTCCATAGAAGTCCTCCCAATACACGATGCTAGCTTGTCTACCAGGCACCTATGTAAGGATAAATTTCCAATACACGAATCCAGTTAACCTGAGTAGATGCCAATGCAAGGGTCTTCCACTATGTAGTTGACTAAGCCAGAGCCCATTTAGCATGTGGTTGTACACGGAAGCCACTGTACGAGAAACATGTTCAATCTCTAAGTCCCTGGGTGGTTTTCTTCTAGTGCACATACAAAAAGATAGCCATATAAACATGGTTCCCTTTGTTGCCACCTTGTCCAAAATTGAGTATCCTCATTCCACCCAGGTGGTTCATTGAGTACTTGTTTTATTATATAAAACATATATTTTTTCCAACACTTCATATAATCATAATATGGTGTTCCACCCCAAGTCTATAGCAAGTCTAAGCATACTACAACTACAATGTTTTCACTAAGGAAGATATAAGGATATCCTAATAGGACATAGCATAGCATAGTAATATAGTAGTCCTATCATGCATACTACAAAAATCCACTAAGTGTAATGAAAATAGTAGTACATCGATGATAGTGTCATTTGCCTTTTTAGTAGAGAATAATGGTTCACTCCTTGATCTTGAAAATATCACACTCTTCAAACTTCACTACAATTCAATCAAGCAAGCACATATTCAAACTAGCATGCAAACAATTCACCACATAAAACAATAAGATCAAGCAATGCATGCAAGCATGCAAAAGATTGTTTTATTTGGAAAAGTGGTTTCTAGTAGGCTCTAAACATTTTAAAGCTTCTATTGGTCATTTACAAAAGTGGTAAAACCATTTAAATTCAAGTTGGTGAAAATGGCCATTTAAATCATTTTTGATTTGCTAAAATGATTTATATCAAAGTAATATTTTGTAGTGTTAGTCAAATATATTTTCTAAACACAAATGTTAGTGTTTATGGTCAAAGTGTTTTAATATTAATCCATTTGCAAAAGGTTTCATCCAAATTCCATTTTTAATTCAAAGCGATATTTTATTTGCTAGAAATGCCTTTAAACAAAGTAATAATTTCACTAGGGTTCAACAAATATATTTTTAAATCCTAAAACTTGGTGTTTAGGGTCAGAGAGTTTAAATCACATCATTTTCCAAAAGGTTTTACTTTAAAAGCATTTGTAAACCATAACCAATATTTTTATTTAGCTAGAAATGCTTTTATTCAAATATTTAATTCCTAAGTGTCACCAAATATATTTTTAATCTATAAGTTGGTTTCTATGGTCAGTAGGTTCAAAACAATCCATTTACAAAAGATTTTACCCTAAAAACATTTTTAGAATAAATTTTATACTCAAAATAAGCCTAAATATGTTTCTGCATAAACAACCAATTTTACATAAGCAAAATACTAAACAAAGTGCATGGTTGGAAAGGTTTTGTTTTCCTGATTCCAATGATATAAAATTTGCAAATTTAGACATGTAGATTAAAAGTTATGAATTTTGCAAGTTTGAATATCTAATAGATACATTTCTGTTTTTTAAATCCACACCTAGGCCATGTGTCTTAACCTCATTGGGCGATACCGCTTCGCTGGGATCGACTGATGCGGGGCGTTAGATCTAACTTAAATCATACGGTGCATATCATTTCGTACATGTTCGTTAAGTGAGTCTATCATGTCGCTTGGATCTAAAACCAATGGCTCACAGCAGCTCGACCAGGAACTGGCAGCGCTGGCGCGACGGCGAGCGGTAGAGCGCTCTGGCTACGGCGGATTCGGTGAAGCACGAAGCGAGAGAGAGGGGGAAGGGGTTTACCAGACTCGCCATGGCGTGGGGAAGCTCAACGTAGTGGTTGTTCGTCAAGGGGCGCACGAGAGTAGTGGCTATTGCTCGCCGGAGTTCGTGGCATCATCGGGTCCGTCTGTTCGTTGTCAGAGGCGAGGTTGCAGGCCATGCCAAGTAAAATGGATGACACTGTTAGGTGCACGCGAAGATGCTAAACATGCGACTAACAACTAGAGAGGAGGGGGCAGTCTGTACTTACGGGGAGAGGTCGCCGGAGAAATGGGAGACGATGGCGGCGTTCAGAGGTCGTCCTTGCCGACGCTCTGGGGCAAGCGCGGCCAAGCGGGTGGCATTGGGAGATGCAGGAGACATTGGCGAGCAAACCAGTATGAACCATAGGGCTGGGGAGGGTGTGGTTTCGCCGGAATCGGCCGGAGTGTTTGTCGGAGCCGAGGGTGTTCACGAGAGAAATTTGTGCAGCATGGTGGCGGAAGGAAAGTGATGCCTGGGGGAAAATGGAGAGGGAGCGTGGGCGTTTAAGGGTGCGTCATCGCTGGCGAGAATTAACTGCGCATTGACGCGAATTCATGCCGCTAATTCAAGGCAGGAACAGCGAGGAGTGAAGGGGAAAAATGGTCGCGAGGTTGATGATGGTGAGGTGGCTAGTGGGTCCCGTTCGTCAGCGAGGTGAGTGGGAGTTAGGTGGGGTCCTTCATTCAGTGACCGTGCGGGTGCGAACGCGAGTGGAAAACATTTCGGGGGAGAGGGGAAAGTGGGCTACGAGTTTGGGCTAGACTGGGCCTGTTTCTAGGCTGGCTTTGTTTCCCTTTTTTTATAATGAATCTTTTTCTTTTTCCTTTTCTGTTTTGGTTTTTGTTCAAATAATTCAAATACCATTTGAATTCAAACCTTTACCAAACTTTGTGTATATTTTTAATACTGTTTATTAACATATTCTAAAGTCCATTTTAGAATATTTCTTTTATTCTTTTAGGGTCTATTATTTATTTAAAATAGACATTTGTTTTTTTATTTCAAATAAGATTTAAATATGTTTTCAAACTTTATTTGAATTCTAGTTTTACCAAACCTTTTTCAGTAGGTTTTATTTATTCTTTAGTGCAAATAATTCACTTTGAATTATTATTTAAAATACTTTAATATGATTTATATTTAAATTGGGAATTGTCTTAATTTAAATAAAATTGGATATTAATAAATCCTTATGATTTTATTTAAATAATACTTTACTCTTTTTATTAATCAATAACCTTTCATATCATTTGTTTGGACAAGATTTAATTTGACTTTTAAATATTCCTTATTTATTTAATTCTTCCTTTGCCTTATAAAATCCATATCTTTTTATTTAGAGATCCAAAATTGGTGATTCCAATTTGTAAAATTTTATTTAATATTTGTTTATCTTTTTAAATCCCTTTAGGATCTATTTGATCAAGATTCGGCATGGATTTTAGATAGGGCTTTATTAGCTTTGAAAATTAATTTCTTTTATCTTAATAAATTCATAAGTTTTTATCTATGACTCCAAATTGAGTGAAACCAATTCTTATGGTTTTATACTATTTTTCTTTATCATTCTTGATCATTTATAAATGTTTGTTGACAAATTTTTATATGGATCAAATCCATAATCTTAGAGAGATCTTGGAAATGAATTATTCCATTAGGGTTTTAGGGTTCCGGTTTAACTTTTCCAAGTGTTTAAATTTCAAGACACATTATTGATGAATGCATTTCACTTGATTGAAATTTTGGTTGATTCCCTTCTCATTCAAAGTTTTTTCAAGTTGGGGTTTGATGTTTCCATTTGGAATCAAAAAGTTTCTTTTCACCCTAAATTTCAACATTTATTTATTTTGTTTATTTATTTTTCACATTTCAAAATTTGGAAAATTTTAGGATGTGACAGGCTACCACTCTTAAAAGAAATCTCGTCCCGATATTTGGGAAGGCTAGAGGTTATAAGTTGGCTTCAAGGCAACTAGGTTACTACCACCCTTAAAAGAAAGTCTTATAGGGTTACATTGATGGTTCACTTGACTATGGGTTCAATAATTGATATCCAAACAAGGAATCCTTATTTGACTCAACTGAGTTTTCTAATTCCTGACATCCACATCATCTATTTCTTCAAGGGTTCCATACATGTCAATGTGGTTCACATGTCCTTTCTGGGCCACGTTAGAGTCATTTCCATTGGAGTTTCTAGCATCTTTTTTCTTTTTCATATCTGAACAGTCTGATGCATAGTGTCCAAGTTCCTTACAATTATAACACTGCAACTGGCTAATGTCTTTATTCCTAAAATTGCCATGTTGGTTCTAACCAAGGTCATCTCCATTATCAGTATCATCCCATTATTATCACTTCCATTGTTGTTGTGGTGATGCTGATGTGGTCCAGAATCTCCATTGCTCTTTTTGAATGAACGCTTCTTTTGTGATGATCCTGAGTGATACTTGAGGTTATGCTTCCTATTTATTTTCTCAAATTGATTCATCTTGTTTTCCAAGATGGTGGCTTTGTCACAGAGTGATTGATAAGTTGGGACATAGGCAACAGACAGCTGCTGGTTCAACTCATCATTTAGTCCTTCGAGGAATTTATCCTTCCTCTTAGCATCTGTATCAACTTCATCCGATGCGTAGCGTGCCAGATTGTTGAACTCCTCAATGTACTCAGCCACATTGAGGTGACGCTGTTTCAGATTGTGGAACTCCTTTTTCTTCAAGTTCATCACTCCAGATGAGATGTGAGCTGTACGAAAACCATCCTCAAAAATAGCCCAAGTCACATCCTCAAGGGCAGTGGTGATCTGAAAGTTGTCCCACCATGTTGCTGCTGGCCCTTCAAGCAGATATGCTGCTGTAACATCCCAAAAATACTAAACTTGGATCATCAAACTCTAATCATCAAAATTAGGGTTAACAAAAACTTTTCTAAATAAAAATATGAAAGCATGCATGTGTGTATGCATCCCATTTTGAATTCTTTTGAATTGCCTTGTTTATGTGTTTCTTTCCTTATAAAAGGATTCTTAGGTGAAATAAACATCATCTAAACAATCCCCACACTTTTACCAAAGACAAATAAATCAAAACAAACAAAATGAGTGAATGGTCATTTTGACCAATTTAACTCCCATGCCTACTATGGCTGTCCCAAACTTTCAGAACTTAACAGAAACTTGTTTGGATATTTACACCCCTTGATTGTACTCATAACAAAGTATCAAGGCCCACTTTGTGATCATCCAGAAACTTTCAAATGCATAGTTTAAAGGACAGTTCAAAATTGAATCTTTATCATATGGGAAGATCCCACTTTTTCAAAAACCACTCAAACAAGCTCAACTTTCAAAACCCAAGCATCTGCAGACTCACCAGAACCAACCTAGCACACCCACCAAAAATCTTTTCAAAATTCAAAACTTGAATTCTTGCGGCCATTTCATCATACACCTTGCATATTCAAATCTTCTAAAATCCAAACACTATTGTGAGCAGTGATTGGAGCCTAACTTGTTCCCTCTCTGGTTGCAACTAGGCTTTAGTAGATCATCTAGCTCAATTGCAAACTTCTAGCATCACTGTAAGCTTGGCAATGCCATCAATGGTGAGCAGGCCGAGTGCACCCTTGTCACCCCCATGTCGACAACAAGCTAGGAGAAGAACCAAACCTAGCCAACATGTCTGGGAGCAAGCCAACACCCCATCGCCACTCCCTGTCCAGCGCTTGAACCTTGCCAGCCCCTAGACCACACGCACGGACCATGCCAAGCTCTCCAGCAACCATGCCGAGAGTGCGCCCCGTGCGCAACGCTCGACCGACGCCCACAGACCGCGCGCCGCCCTCGCCGCGTGCATACGTGATCACCACCGTCCCAGAAACCCCACAGACACGCTCGTTCGCCGCCGCGCGGACCACGGACGATGTGCGCATTAAAAACCTCCGTCGGGCACGCGCAGAGCACCGTCGCGTTCCTACCAAGCCGCACCGCCCCACGCCTTGCCACCGCGTCGTTGAGCATCGCCAGGGAGCACCGCACCGCCCCCTACTGTCGCCCACGCCGCTAGCCTTCTGTGTCGTCGACCACGACGAGCTCAGTTTGCGCCCGTCGGTTCCCTCTCGCCACTATAAATAGAGGCCACCCCCAGCCGAATTGAGCACACTACCTCACTCCCCTCTCACCCAGAACCACCTCACCTCAGTCCCGAAGCAAGGCAAGCAGCGCTTCGCCGGAATTGCACCAGAGCCCGCAGCTACTAGAGAAGAAGGGAGCCAGCGATTGGAGCCGCCCCAGGAGAAGCTGCCGGTACCAGGTGGTTCACCGTCATCGAGTTCGTCGTTCGCCCGCCTCGCCGACCCTCGTCCGAGCCCCCGTGAGCCCCCAACGACCCTCACATGCCGCGTTAGGTTTCAGTCTCGCCGGAGTTGCCCGACGTGGACGACGACCCTTGGCCGTTAGATTAGAACAAGATCCCACGGCTCACATCGCCCGCATCGCCGCACCCCGCCTCGTCTCGCGGCGTGGGGACAGCGACTTAACCAGCCCGCGTAAGCGCTGTGCTTAGAAGGCCGGCCCAGTATCGCTTCCTGCGCAGCCCAGTCATTTGAATTTAACCTTTTCCATTTTATTTCAAACACATTTCTGCACCTAGATTCAAAAATCAACCCAGATCGATTCAGTGAACCAAATGGAATGAAACCAATTTTTTTAGAAAGGTCTGGAAATGCTGAATCCAAGCCCGTTGGATTCAAGTCATTTGGATCTGTAGATCAGCCTTGGTAAAAATAACAAGGAAAAAGCTTTTCTTCATTCAAACATTTTTCAAATTTAAACCATAATAGCTTTTGAGTTGATTCCAACTCTCAAAAATCAAATTTAACCATACCTTTCAGAATATATAAAAATATATAGGTTTACTTACAGAAATAATGTTCAAGTAATAAAAGAATGTCACATAGGCATTTCTAGTCACTTATTTAATTAAAATAAAAGGGTAAAACCTTATTAAATTGTGACACCACTTTAAATCACATTCCCATGGACTATAATATGTGGTGATGACATGTGTCAACATGATCCCATGTTTGGTTTGGAGAATATTAAATCTTAAATAGTTTTTCAATGAGTAGAAATTACTTTTCTAAAAGTAAAAGGAATTAAACCAAGCTTTAATCTTGTAATGTTAGAGATGATGCTAGATCATCTATAGGACCCCTTTTGTGTGATGATTGAAAGTAGTTAATTATTGTTTGGTGATTGTGTACCTCGTATTTATTTATAGACGCTAGTACCGACCAAGGATACGAGGAGGAAGGAGGATACTACGAAGAAGAAGCCGATGAGAACTTCAACCACTGCTCTGCACAAGGCAAGACTAATGCTACTAGTTGAATGTGCAAGCTAACACTTGCAAGATACTCTACTGATGCAAACAAACCCTTATTTGTTACCATATGCCCTAAGCATATGTGATCATACCCACTTGATACCCCCTCCTACTTTTATTTGCAAGCTTTCTATTTTATTTCTTTATCAAAGATACTTACTTAGAGTTTACTTAAGTGATTTGTAGATTCTAGAAAGATATTTTAAGGTTGCATAAAGAGCATAAAATTTGGCCTAAGCTAGAAAAACTTGATGTCATCCTAAGGCATAAGATTGAACTTAGTTGAAACTCCACTAGTTTACTACCCCTCATTAGTACTCACCCCCACTTATAGATGCAAGTGCTAAGCATAAAACTTTATCAACTTTAGATGGGAATACTTGGTGGAAAAATGGTTATGAAAACCTTAGAATGATGGATCATTCTAATGAGATGTTTTGACATGTGTTTCCTAGCACCAAATGATTTTGGTGATGAAAATGTTGAGGCATGAGCCTTAGCCCTTTATAAAACTGATGGTTGTATGGATGCGATACCATTCCAATTTTACCGTACAACCACAATATCCGAAGATTGGGTAGGGCTTGAATAGAAACTTATATACCTTAGTATTAGTTCCCTCATGGCCAAGGTCTGAGCTGAGGCTACCTTGTGAAGATTGTCCACCTATGCAGTACCCAAGATGACAGTTGGTCATGGTTGGGAGGCCAAACTCACAGGAGAGGTGCTTATACTAGGGCGCGTAATTGAAAGGTTAGGATTGATTATCCGCATACTGAGTATGGTGAATTCAGGATTTGTTCCTGACGGATGTATCGAATGTTGTGGTGAAAGTGTACAATCTCTGCAGAGTGTCAAACTATTCGAATAGCCGCGTCCGATGTTATGGACAGTTGGAGTGGCCATACTGTTCCCCCATCAGATGTTTTCAAAATTACTTGTGAAATGAATTGAGACTTTGACTTCACCACAATAGGGTTGTGATATGAAATACAAGTTCCCACTTAGGTGTTATAAACTTCCACTAGCTCTCTTGCTTCTGAACTTAGTAGAGATAAATCTGGCTTCTTGCAAAACAACCCTAGAGCCTAGTGTCCGATTATCAAAACCCCCTCACTTGTTAGTATTAGTTTGCGAGTACTTAAAGAGTACTCATGGCTTTGTCACTGGCTATTCCCGTGGCCAGACTATGAAGAGGAGTACCTGGAGGATGGACCCCAGGAAGGTTACGGCAACTAGGATCATCTCTCATCGTCAGCATTGCCTGTGACCCCAAAGATGGAGCTTCGCCTACGCTATCGTTGTTATTATGTATTCCGCTGCTTGAAGTTGTATTAAGAACTGGATCATGAAATCCTTATTTGTGTAAGACCTTATGTATGGTTTGTAATGGATGATGTACTATGGTATCCAATTCTGTTATGTCTCGCAAAAATGGTATTCCTGGGATTGCGATGTATGGCATAACAGACATCTGGGATTAAATCCGGGTGTTGACAAGTTGGTATCAGAGCCATCCTGACCATAGGATACCCTAGTTAGACTGGACGTTTGAATCAAAAACTTAGTTTCAAAACCAAAGGAAGCAAATATTTACAAAAACTTATTCCCGTTCTTATCACTTTGATTCTTTCACAAAAATTCATGTTCCTCAAAAACTCTTGCAAAATACTTAAAATTTGACACACTTGATCACTCTACTAACTTACTCATCTTATATTCTTTTAGATGGACGTGAAGTACAACAAGTTTTACCAACTGGGAAATGGAGGAGACCTTATCTTTGAGAGGGATTTGGACCAGCTTTCGGAACTTCTGGAGCGTCCTCACCCCGAGTTCTTCGGAGCTCAGCTCAATGATCAAGGAGGAGAAGATCTGCAGTGGCTAATTGTTGCAAGTCTCCGAGGAAAAATTGAACCTCCCACTGCGGAAGGAATTCAGTTTACCTTAAGAGAGAACAGCTGGCTCGATGGACTTGCCAGGGCCATGCAGGAAGCTCTTGCCCGTTTGTGTGGGCAAAGTATCAACCAGATCAAGGGTACCCGCTTTGAGTTTTTCCCAAGGCGTGATGCTAATGGACATCCACTGCAAGCCCCATACCACCATGAGCTGAAGACTCAGTTGGACCACCTCAGCTTCATGATGTACGATCGTCAGCAGGAGTTGGATAATTGCCGTGACTACTCCAACCACAAGTCTGCCATCATCAAGATGAAGGACCAAACCATCGACATGCTAGCGAAGGATCGCAAGTCTCGTCGTTGTCAGCTCGACAAGAAGGAGCGCATCATTGCCCGTCTTCACCACCGTATCTCGGCTTTGGAGGAGACCATCCACGAGAGGGACATGAAGTTGGAGGAAAGGGAGAATGCCAGAGAGGATCTTCGTGGAGACCCCTACTCCTATCTCAGCGATGATGATGATTTTCTGGAGGATCAGGCTATGGATTTCTTCACCGATGAGGATGATTACGCCTTCATCGATGACAACGAGGATGATGAGGATGATGACTACACCGACTCCGAGGAGTAGTAGCACTAGCGTAGTGAGTAGTATTTGGTCCCACTGTATCGTAGTTTCCAGAATGGTTCTTAAAACCATCTGTTTTTCTTGTGTTGTGGTGTGTGTTTGTATCGTGTGAATGAATGAATGAAAAGCAAGTTGCTAGGAAATCTGAGTCAAACTTTAAAAACTTTTCAAAGCCCCAAAACCTTAGAAATTTCCCTCTTTTCTCATGATCTATCTCAATCTTCAGATGCCACGCGGAGGAAGTGGTTCATCCCCGGACCCGATGTTGCAGATCCTGCAAATGTTGGTTTCTGACCGCGAAGCTGAAAGAGCGGAACGTCAAGCCAACCTAGCCACCCTGCAACAGATAGCTCAGCTTGCCCACAACAATCAAGGCCACGGAAATCAGGACAACCATGGATCTAAGCTCAAGAAATTCCATAATACCAATCCACCTGTTTTCACGAAGTCAAAAGAGCCCCTAGATGCCGACGATTGGCTACACCATGGAAAATAACCTGGAAGTCGCCGGAGTGGAAGCCAACGAGAAAGTTCTGTTCGCCACTCACTATCTAGCCGGAGATGCCAGAGCATGGTGGAACAGTGTTCGTGTAATGACCGGAGGCCAGATGATGACCTGGGAGGAATTCAAGGTCAAGTTTAGCAGAACCCATGTGCCGCCGAGTTTAATCAAGAGGATGAGAGACGAGTTCAGAAAACTGAAGCAAGGAAGGATGACTGTAGTGGAATACCGTGACAAATTTTTGTCATTAGCTAGGTATGCCCCGGATGATATTGACCCCGAAGCCAAGAAGAAAGAGAGATTCCTGAATGGTCTGCACGATGAGATGCAGACTGTGTTAGTCAATATCCCCTTTGCTGATATTGAAGCCCTTGTCGACTCTGCTATCTAGATGGAAGGAAAGATCAACCAAGCCAATGAGAACCGCAAGCGTCGCATGATGCATCAGCCAGGAACTCATCAGACCCCAAAGTATCGCCCTAACCCATCTCCAGGATTTGCCCCAAGAACAAACAGACCCCCGATGAACCGTCCGACCTACCCCAACCGTGGAAACCCTAGACCCGGAGGAAATAACAACAACCCCAACAACTCTAGCAATTTCAACCGTGCCCCACCCAAATTCAACAACAACAATGCTGCCAGCAACACCAACACTTCTCCGAGGACTGGAAGCAATGTTGTGCCTGTAGCAGCAAAGGACAAGTCGCGGGTAACTTGTTATGACTGTGGAAATAAGGGTCACTACTCCAACGAGTGCCCCAACAAGAAGAATGCAGCAGCACCCAATGCAAATGCCCCAGCTCAGCAGCAGCGTCGTGTTCAGCCAGGAAGGAGGTTTGCCCCAGGGAATTCGCTCAACCGCAATGGCCGTCTTTTTCTCATGCATGCTGAAGAAGCTTAGAAGCGCCAGACGTCGTGTTGGGTATGTTTTCTGTTAATTCAGTACTTGCAAGAGTGTTGTTTGATTCTGGTGCATCGCACTCATTTGTCACCGAAGAATTTGCATGCACTAGTAAAATCCAACCAACCAAACTGAAGCATGTTATGATTGTTCAAATTCCCGGATCAACCACCAAGGCTAGGCAAATCTGCAAAGCCATCCCTATCCGAATCCATGGCATAGATTTTTATGCTAACCTGATAGTACTCGGAACTAAAGGTTTGGAAGTAGTACTAGGCATGGATTGGATGTCCAAACATAAAGGATTGATTGACTGTTCCAAGAAAGCCATCACCATGACCAGTACAGCCGGAATATCAGTCGAGCATATATCTGAAACCTTACCTCGCCAATTCAAGTGCAACAAGAGTATAGCCCAACCTACCATTGACCAAGTCCGTATAGTCTATGAATACCCCGATGTATTTCCAGATGTTTTGCCCGGTATGCCCCCAGATCGGGATATCGAGTTTATCATCGAACTAATTCCCGGAACTGGACCAATAGCCCAGAGACCATATAGTATGAACCCATCGGAGCTAGCAGAACTGAAGAAGCACCTGGATTCCATGCTGGAAATTGGATTGATTCAACCAAGTGCGTCACCATGGAGATCACCTGTTTTGTTCGTGGACAAGAAGGATGGAGGTAACTGTTTGTGTACGGATTATCGGAAATTGAATGATTTCACCATCAAGAACAAATACCCCTTGCCCAAGATAGAAGATTTGTTTGATCAGTTGACCGGTGCCAAAGTGTTTTCTAAGATTGATCTTAGGACTGGCTATCATCAACTCAAAATGCGTGCAGAGGATATTCCAAAGACTGCCTTTACCACCAGATATGGATTGTACGAGTATACAATCATGTCTTTTGGATTAACCAATGCCCCCGCTTATTTCATGAATCTCATGAATAAGATTTTTATGGACTTCCTGGATAAGTTTGTCGTTTTTTTCATCGATGACATCCAGATTTATTCCAAATCAGAAGAATAACATGAGCTACACCTAAGGACCATTCTTGGAACCCTTGGAGAGCATCAGTTGTATGCCAAGTTTAGCAAATGTGAATTCTGGTTACGGGAGGTAGGATTCCTCGGTCACATTGTATCAGCCGGAGGAATTTCCGTTGATCCCGCAAAAGTGAAAGATGTAGAAGATTGGCAAGCCCCAACCACTCAAACCCAAGTCCATGCATTTCTCTAATTGGCGGGATATTACCGCAAGTTCGTAGAAGGATTCTCGAGTATCGCCAGACCCATGACCCAATTGCTGAAGAAGGACAAGAAGTTTGAATGGACCGACAAATGTGAAGCGAGTTTTCAAGAACTCAAGAGGAGATTGATTTCAGTCCCAATCTTGATCATGCCGGATATCACGAAGCCCTTCGACGTGTATTGTGATACATCCAAGATCTGTCTAAGATGTGTGCTAATGCAAGAAGGAAAAGTTATATATTATCTATCTCGACAACTGAAGCAACATGAGAAAAATTACCCAACCCATGACCTCGAACTCGCAACCGTAGTTCTAGCCCTGAAGACGTGGAGGCATTACCTGATGGGAAACCGTTGTGAGATTTATACGGATCACAAGAGTCTAAAGTATATATTCACTCAGAAGGAGCTGAATATGAGATAGAGAAGATGGATTGAGCTAATCAAGGATTACGATCTGGACATTCACTATCACCCTGGTAAAGCCAATGTGGTAGCAGATGCCGTTAGCAGATTGCTGTGACGCTTGAACTCCATGATCTTGAAGGAGCAACCAAGCTTGCACAAAGAGATGGAAGATTTTCGAATAGAATTAGTAAGTGAAGGAATTTTGGCTAGCATAGAACTTTAGCCCACTTTGATCAGTCAGATCAAAGAGGCGCAGAAAGGAAATGCTAGTATAGACGGAATCAAGCGCCGCATTGGTACAGGCAAAGTACCCGGATTCACCGAAGAAGAAGAAGGAGTTCTGTGGTACAAAGGACGCCTTTGTGTACCAGCAGATTCTGAGTTGAAAGAAGTTATTCTGAAGGAACAATTTTGGTGGCATAAGATGAAGAGAGAAATCGGAAGCTATATCGCCAAGTGTGATATATGTCAGCGAGTCAAGGCAGGACATCAAAGACCCGCTGGATTGTTGCAACCCTTATAGATTCCGGAATGGAAATGGGATTCCGTTGGAATGGACTTTATCACCGGATTGCCTACTTCTAGTAGGGAAATGACTCTATCTGGGTCATAGTGGACCGATTGTCCAAAGTTGCCCTTTTCTTACCCGTCAAGACCACATATCAGAGTTCGAAGCTAGCGGAGTTGTACATCGCTAGAATAGTTAGTTTGCATGGAGACCCCAAGAACATCGTATCGGATCGAGGAACTTAGTTTACCTCGAGATTCTGGAAGAAAGTCCAAGAAGGTTTAGGAACCCGCCTAGATTTTAGCACCGCGTATCACCCTCAGACCGATGGACAAACGGAGCGAGTAAATCAAATACTCGAAGATATGCTGAGAGCCTGTGTGTTAGAATATGGATCCAAGTGGGAAGACCGTATTGCTTATGGAATTTTCATACAACAATAGTTATCAAGCTAGTTTGCAAATGGCCCCATTTGAATTCATGTACGGAAGGAAGTGTCGCACCCCTTTGAACTGGTCGGAAGTAGGAGAGAGTCAGATTTTCGGATCCGACATCCTACGAGAAGAGGAAGAGAAGGTTCACAAGATTCGTGAGCACCTCAAGACAGCCCAGTCTAGACAGAAGAGTTACGCCGATAAGAGACGTCGAGACCTCGGCTTCAACATAGGAGATTTTGTGTATCTGAAGGTGTTGCCATTGAAGGGAATGCAGCGTTTCCAACTCAAAGGAAAGTTAGCCCCCAGAAATATCGGACCCTTCAAGATTCTGAACCGTTGAGGAGAAGTGTCGTATCAATTGGAACTACCTGAAGAGATGTTAGCTATGCACAATGTGTTCCATATCTCATTACTTCGCAAGTGTCTCGAAGTCCCCGAGAAGACTGAAGTGTTCAAGAATATCGATCATTGGACCATACAGATCAACGATGATCTGACCTATCCCGAAGTACCCATCCGTATTTTGGAAGAAGCCTTCCAAACTACCCCAACACGAAGCATCAAGTTTCTCAAGATTCAGTGGAGCAACCACACGGAAGAGGAAGCTACCTGGGAGCGCGAAGATCACATCAGGACAGAGTTTCCCGATCTCTTCAAATCCTAGGTAATCTTTTCGTCCGTTTTCAAATCTCGGGACGATATTTTGTTTAAGGGGGGAAGGTTTGTAACATCCCAAAAATACTAAACTTGGATCATCAAACTCTAATCATCAAAATTAGGGTTAACAAAAAAAATTCTAAATAAAAATATGAAAGCATGCATGTGTGTATGCATCCCATTTTGAATTCTTTTGAATTGCCTTGTTTATGTGTTTCTTTGCTTGTAAAAGGATTCTTAGGTGAAATAAACATCATCTAAACAATCCCCACGCTTTTCCCAAAGACAAATAAATCAAAACAAACAAAATGAGTGAATGGTCATTTTGACCAATTTAACTCCCATGCCTACTTTGGTTATCCCAAACTTTTAGAACTTAACAGAAACTTGTTTGGATCTTTACACCCCTTGATTTTACTCATAACAAAGTATCAAGGCCCACTTTGTGATCATCCAGAAACTTTCAAATGCATAGTTTAAAGGACAGTTCAAAATTGAATCTTTATCATATGGGAAGATCCCACTTTTTCAAAAACCACTCAAACAAGCTCAACTTTCAAAACCCAAGCATCTGCAGACTCACCAGCACCAACCTAGCACACCCACAAAAAATCTTTTCAAAATTCAAAACTTGAATTCTTGCGGCCATTTCATCAAACACCTTGCAGATTCAAATCTTCTAAAATCCAAACACTATTGTGAGCAGTGATTGGAGCCTAACTTGTTCCCTCTCTGGTTGCAACTAGGCTTTATTAGATCATCTAGCTCAATTGCAAACCTCTAGCATCACTGTAAGCTTGGCAATGCCATCAATGGTGAGTAGGCCGAGTGCACCCTTGTCACCCCCATGTCAATAGCAAGCTAGGAGAAGAACCAATCCTAGCCAACATGTCTGGGAGCAAGCCAACACCCCACCGCCACTCCCTGTCCAGCGCTCGAACCTTGCCATCCCCTGGACCACACGCACGGACCATGCCAAGCTCGCCAGCAACCATGCCGAGAGCGCGCCCCGTGCGCCACGCTCGACCGACGCCCATAGACCGTGTGCCGCCCTTGCCGCGTGCATACGTGATCACCACCATCCCAGCAACCCCGCAGACAAGCTCGTTCGCCGTCATGGACCACGACGCCATGCGCATTAAAACCTCCGTCGACGCAGCGCCGCGTTCCGACCAAACCGCACCGCCCCACGCCTCGCCACCGCGTCATTGAGCATCGCCAGGGAGCACCGCACCTCCCCCTACCGTCTCCCACGTCGCTAGCCTTCTGTGCCATCGACCACGACGAGCTCAGCTTGCGCCCGTCGGTTCCCTCTCGTCACTATAAATAAAGGCCACCCCCGGCTGAATTCAAAGACACCACCTCTCTCTCACCCGTAACCACCTAGCCTCGGTCCGGCAAAGCGAGCAGCGCCACGAATTGCAACGGAGCTCGCCATCGGAGAAGAAGGGGCCGGTGAGTCGCCCAGAGAGAAGTTGCCGGTACCGGAGGTTCGCCGTCGTCGACTTTCGTCCGCCTCGCCGACCCTCGAGCCCGGTGAGCCCCAACGACCCTCACCTTGCGTTAGGTTTCGGTCGCCCGGAGTTGCGACGTGGGACGACCCTCACCGTTAGATTAGAACAAGATCCCACATCGCCACATCTGCTTTGCACCCCTCATCTCAGCGACGTGGGGACATGACTTAACCAGCCAGCGTGGCGCTGCTTAGCAGCCGGCCCAAGATCGCTTCCTGCAGCCGGTCATTTGAATTTAACCTTTTCCATTTTATTTCAAACACACTTCTGCACCTAGATTCAAAAATCAACCCAGATCGATTCAGTGAACGAAATGGAATGAAACCAATTTTTTTAGAAAGGTCTAGAAATGTTGAATCCAAGCCCGTTGGATTCAAGTCATTTGGATCTGTAGATCAGCCTTGGTAAAAATAACAAGGCAGAAGATTTTATGCATTCAAACTTTTTTCAAATTTAAACCATAATAGCTTTTGAGTTGATTCCAACTCTCAAAAATCACATTTAACCATACCTTTCAGAATATATAAAAATATATAGGTTTACTTACAGAAATAATGTTCAAGTAATAAAAGAATGTCACATAGGCATTTCTAGTCACTTATTTAATTAAAATAAAAGGGTAAAACCTTATTAAATTGTGACACCACTTTAAATCACATTCCCACGGACTAAAATATGTGGTGATGACATGTGTCAACATGATCCCATGTTTGGTTTGGAGAATATTAAATCTTAAGTAGTTTTTCAATGAGTAGAAATTACTTTTCTAAAAATAAAATGAATTAAACCGAGCTTTAATCTTGTAATGTTAGAGATGATGCTAGATCATCTATAGGACCCCTTTTGTGTGATGATTGAAAGTAGTTAAGTATTGTTTGGTGATTGTGTACCTCATATTTATTTATAGACGCTAGTACCGACCAAGGATACGAGGAGGAAGGAGGATACTACGAAGAAGAAGCCGAGGAGAACTTCAACCACTGCTCTGCACAAGGCAAGCCTAATGCTACTAGTTGAATGTGCAAGCTAACACCTGCAAGATACTCTACTGATGCAAACAAACCCTTACTTGTTACCATATGCCCTAAGCATATGTGATCATACCCACTTGATACCCCCTCCTAGTTTTATTTGCAAGCTTTCTATTTTATTAATTTATCAAAGCTACTTCCTTAGAGTTTACTTAAGTGATTTGTAGATTCTATAAAGATATTTGAAGGTTGCATAAAGAGCATAAAATTTGGCTTAAGCTAGAAAATCTTGATTTCATCCTAAGGCATAAGATTGAACATAGTTGAAACTCCACTAGTTTACTACCCCTCATTAGTACTCACCCCCACTTATAGATGCTAGTGCTAAGCATAAAACTTTATCAACTTTCGATGGGAATACTTGGTGGAAAAATGGTTATGAAAACCTTAGAATGATGGATCATTCTACTGAGATGTTTTGACATGTGTTTCCGAACACCAAATGATTTTGGTGATGAAAATGTTGAGGCATGAGCCTTAGACCTTTATAAAATGGATTTTTGTCTGGATGCGATACCATTCCAATTTTACCGTACAACCACAATATCCGAAGATTGGGTAGGGCTTGACTGGAAACTTATACACCTTAGTATTAGTTCCCTCATGGACAAGGTCTGAGCTGAGGCTACCTTGTGAAGATTGTCCACCTGTGCAGTACCCAAGATGACAGTTGGTCATGGTTGGGAGGCCAAACTCACAGGAGAGGTGCTTATACTAGGGCGTGTAATTGAAAGGTTAGGATTGATTATCCGCATACTGAGTATGGTGAATTCATGATTTGTTCCTGACGGATGTATCGAATGTTGTGGTGAAAGTGTACAATCTCTGCAGAGTGTCAAACTATTCGAATAGCCGCATCCGCGGTTATGGATAGTTGGAGTGGCCATACTGTTCCCCCGTCAGATGTTCTCAAAATGACTTGTGAAATGAATTGAGACTTTGACTTGACCATAATAGGGTTGTGATATGAAATACAAGTTCCCACTTAGGTGTTATAAACTTCCACTAGCTCTCTTGCTTCTGAACTTAGTAGAGATAAATCTGGCTTCTTGCAAAACAACCCTAGAGCCTAGTGTCCGATTATCAAAAACCCCTTTCACTTGTTAGTATTAGTTTGCGAGTACTTAAAGAGTACTCATGGCTTTGTCCTGCTATTCCGTGGCGGACTATGAAGAGGAGTACCTGGAGGATGGACCCCAGGAAGGTTACTACAACTAGGATCATCTCCCATCGTCAGCATTGCC
This sequence comes from Avena longiglumis, assembly GCA_030063025.1. Classification (NCBI taxonomy): domain Eukaryota; kingdom Viridiplantae; phylum Streptophyta; class Magnoliopsida; order Poales; family Poaceae; genus Avena; species Avena longiglumis. The sequence goes on along the minus strand of CP125973.1, from coordinate 213,767,673 downwards.
TGTGACCCCGAAGATGGAGCTTCGCCTATGCTACTGTTGTTATTACGTATTTCGCTACTTGAAGTTGTATTAAGAACTGGATCATGAGATCCTTATTTGTGTAAGACCTTATGTATGGTTTGTAATGGATGATGTACTGTGATATCCAATTCTGTTATGTCTCCCAAAAATGGTAATCCCGGGATTGCGATGTATGGCATAACAGGCATCTGGGATTAAAAATCCGGGTGTTGACAGCTGCAAACCTAACTTTTTCCTCGTCGGTGCAGCCAACAGTCACTAAGTCCTTGTTCACCAAACGTAACCAGTCATTGGCTACCATTGGATCAGTTGTTCCAGAGAACCTTGCAGGCCTCAGTTTCAGAAATCTGGTGAGCATGTCAAGTGCTGGAGGATTATTCTAATTGTTGTTTTTGTTGTTATTGTTGTTTTGATTTTGCATAAATTGTGTCATCATCTGCATCATTTGAGCTTGAGTTGTCATCAACTTCTGCATCTCGGGAGTGATGGTGTTGTTGTTTTGGTTGGGGTTGGCACAACGAGGAGGCATCTGTTGGTTTGATAGGGATAAGTAATGATAGATAGATCTAAAGAAGTTCTAACACACCACCCAAAGCAATCAAGTTCAATCAAACAATCAACAAGCAACCATTCATTTAACAACTTATGAGTTTATCTCATGAGTTGAAGGAAACAACAAGTTTTCTTGAAACAATCAACCTAGTATAGTCATACCTCATAGGTCAATATGATCCATACACTAACATGATATCAATGTTTTGGGTAGGCAATCTAATGTCTCTTGGTTCTCACTTTTAGTCCTTGGTGATGTCTAAGTTGAAGTCCTTGGTGAAACTAAAGTTGAAGTCATTGGTCATGGTGAAGGCTTTGTCCATCAAGTTGAAAAAAGAAGAGATGTAGAATCAAAACCAAAAGGTTAAGGAAAGAGTTTACAAGATTGTTTATAAATAAGTTTTGGAACAAATACAACTCCTATTTTTCTATGGGGTTTTGTCCAATCCTAGGGCTACAATCCTACAGGCAACATAGTGCTCTCATACCATCTGTAGAGGTCCCAACCTTTAATAAGGTAGAGATCCCTGTGTTTACAATGCTAGTCCCTGGATCAATAGCTAGCATCCACAATTAAGATGTAATATCAAGAAACAAAGGTCATAATAAAACTTTATAACCAGGTATAAAATAATTCATTACATCTTACATAGCTCATTTGGCTATCACATTACAATGCAGCAGAATATCTATATAGCATGGAGTCCTTCATCTTCAAAGTGCCACAAGCAATCATGCTGGTTGTAGACTTGTAATCCTATTTAACACACTTCACTAACATCACACAAACCTCCAACATAATAAGTTGCACCAACAAGGGTCAATACATTTGAATTGTATTGGCAAGTTTCACTACTATGTAGAAATAAGTGGATCCTATCAACACATGCATATTTGGCTAAGTAGGGTTTAGGCTCATTTGCAGAAAGCAATATAGTTTTATCCTATCTTTTCAAAATAGTTTTGATCTTTTGACAATCTTTCTGAACTCCTTGGAAAACTCTAAGTGCTTCTAATCCCTTATTGACACCATCAAGTTTTACTTTGAGAAATTGGAATGTCGAGATCTTCCATAGCTTCAGGCCTTAGTTGCTCAGAGTTGTCCGTAACCGGGGACACGGCTAAGTACTTAGAATTTGATCTTTTGCAGAAGTTGTACACTTTAACCACATGACACAATCTCGTCTTGATGCCACCAGTAGCCGCTGGATAAGTACACACCAAATGGAGTACCGGCAGATCGAGCATGTGACAAAGACTTTCCATAGAAGTCCTCCCAATACACGATGCTAGCTTGTCTACCAGGCACCAATGTAAGGATAAATTTCCAATACACGAATCCAGTTAACCTGAGTAGATGCCAATGCAAGGGTCTTCCACTATGTAGTTGACTAAGCCAGAGCCCATTTAGCATGTGGTTGTACACGGAAGAAACTGTACGAGAAACATGTTCAATCTCTAAGTCCCTGGGTGGTTTTCTTCTAGTGCACATACAAAAAGGTAGCCATATAAACATGGTTCCCTTTGTTGCCACCTTGTCCAAAATTGAGTATCCTCATTCCACCCAGGTGGTTCATTGAGTACTTGTTTTATTATATAAAACATATATTTTTCCAACACTTCATATAATCATAATATGGTGTTCCACCCCAAGTCTATAGCAAGGCTAAGCATACTACAACTACAATGTTTTCACTAAGGAAGATATAAGGATATCCTAATAGGACATAGCATAGCATAGTAATATAGTAGTCCTATCATGCATACTACAAAAATCCACTAAGTGTAATGAAAATAGTAGTACATGGATGATAGTGTAATTTGCCTTTTTAGTAGAGAATAATGGTTCACTCCTTGATCTTGAAAATATCACACTCTTCAAACTTCACTACAATTCAATCAAGCAAGCACATATTCAAACTAGCATGCAAATAATTCACCACATAAAACAATAAGATCAAGCAATGCATGCAAGCATGCAAAAGATTGTTTTATTTGGAAAAGTGGTTTCTAGTAGGCTCTAAACATTTTAAAGATCATATTGGTCATTTACAAAAGTGGTAAAACCATTTAAACTCAAGTTGGTGAAAATGGCCATTTAAATCATTTTTGATTTGCTAAAATGATTTATATCAAAGTAATATTTTGTAGTGTTAGTCAAATATATTTTCTAAACACAAATGTTAGTGTTTATGGTCAAAGTGTTTTAATATTAATCCATTTGCAAAAGGTTTCATCCAAATTCCATTTTTAATTCAAAGCAATATTTTATTTGCTAGAAATGCCTTTAAACAAAGTAATAATTTCACTAGGGTTCAACAAATATATTTTTAAATCCTAAAACTTGGTGTTTAGGGTCAGAGAGTTTAAATCACATCATTTTCCAAAAGGTTTTACTTTAAAAGCATTTTTAAACCATAACCAATATTTTTATTTAGCTAGAAATGCTTTTATTCAAATATTTAATTCCTAAGTGTCACCAAATATATTTTTAATCTATAAGTTGGTTTCTATGGTCAGTAGGTTCAAAACAATCCATTTACAAAAGATTTTACCCTAAAAACATTTTTAGAATAAATTTTATACTCAAAATAAGCCTAAATATGTTTCTGCATAAACAACCAATTTTACATAAGCAAAATACTAAACAAAGTAAATGGTTGGAAAGGTTTTGTTTTCCTGATTCCAATGATATAAAATTTGCAGATTTAGACATGTAGATTAAAAGTTATGAATTTTGCAAGTTTGAATATCTAATAGATACATTTCTGCTTTTTAAATCCACACCTAGGCCATGTGTCTTAACCTCATTGGGCGATACCGCTTCGCTGGGATCGACTGATGCGGGGCGTTAGATCTAACTTAAATCATATGGTGCAGATCATTTCGTACATGTTCGTTAAGTGAGTCTATCATGTCGCTTGGATCTAAAACCAATGGCTCACATGACTCGACCAGAATCGGCTGGCGGGCTGGCCGCGAGCGGTAGAGCGCTCTGGCTACGGCGGATTCGGTGAAGCACGAAGCGAGAGAGAGGGGGAAGGGGTTTACCAGACTCGCCATGGCGTGGGGAAGCTCAACGTAGTGGTTGTTCGTCAAGGGGCGCACGGGAGTAGTGTCTATTGCTCGCCGGAATTCGTGGCGTAGTCAGGTTCGTCTGTTCGTTGTCGGAGGCGAGGTTGCAGACCATGCCAAGGAAAATGGATGACACTGTTAGGTGCACGCGAAGATGTGGAACATGCGGCTAACAACCAGAGAGAAGGGGGCAGTCTGTACTTACGGGGAGAGGTCGTTGGAGAAGTGGAAAATGACGGCGGCGTTCAGAGGTCGTCCTTGCCGACGCTTTGGGGCAAGCTGTCAACACCCGGATTTTTCAATCCTAGATGCCTGTTATGCCATACATCGCAATCCCAGGATTACCATTTTTGCGAGACATAACAGAATTGGATACCATAGTACTTCATCCATTACAACGATACATAAGTTCTTACACGAATAGGGATCTCATGATCCAGTTCTTAATACAACATCAAGCAGCGATAATAATAACGGTAGCGTAGGCGAAGCTCCATCTTCGGGGTCACAGGCAATGCTGACGATGGGAGATGATCCTAGTCGTCGTAACCTTCCTGGGGTCCATCCTCCAGGTACTCCTCTTCATAGTCTGGCCATGGGAATAGCCAGGGACAAAGCCATGGGTACTCTTTAAGTACTCGCAAACTAATACTAACAAGTAAAGGGCTTTTTGGATAATAGGACACTAGGCTCTAGGGTTGTTTTGCAAAAAGCCAGGTTTATCTCTACTAAGCTCCAAAGCTAGTCACAATTTTATAACTCCTAAGTGGGATCTTGTAGTTCAGGTCACAACTCTGTTGTGGTCAAGTCAAAGTCTCAACTCATTTCACAAGTCATTTTGAAAAGGGTCTGACGGGGGAACAGTATGGCCACTCCAACTGTCCATAACCGCGGACGCGGCTATTCGAATAGTTTGACACTCTGCAGAGATTGTACACTTTCACCACAACATTCGATACATCCGTCAGGAACAAATCCTGAATTCACCATACTCAGTATGCGGATAATCAATCCTAACCTTTCAATTACACTCCCTAGTATAAGCACCTCTCCTGTGAGTTTGGCCTCCCAACCATGACCACTGTCATCTTGGGTACTGCACAGGTGGACAATCTTCACAAGGTAGCCTCAGCTCAGACCTTGGCCGTGAGGGAACTAATACTAAGGTATATAAGTGTCCAGTCAAGCCCTACCCAATATTCGGGTATTGTGGTTGTACGATAAAATTGGAATGGTATCGCATCCAGACAACCATCAGTTTTATAAAGGGCTAAGGCTCATGCCTCAACATTTTCATCACCAAAATCATCAAGTGTTTGGAAACACATGTCCAAAACATTTCAATAGAATGATCCATCATTCCAAGGTTTTCATAACCATTTTCCACCAAGTACTCCCATCTAAAGTTGATCAAGTTTTATGCTTAGCACTAGCATCTACAGTTGGGAATGGTAATAATGAGGGGTGGTAACTGGTGGAGTTTCACTAAGTCCAACATTATATCTTAGGCTGAGATCACGGTTTCTAGCTTAGGCCAAATTTTATGCTCTTAGGGCAAACTTGAGCACAGTTGTCTAATATCTACCAAACTCTTAAGTAGACTCTAAGTAAGCTTTGATAAAGAAATAAAGTAAGAAGCTTGCCATAAAATTAGGATTGGTTTAGCAAGTTGGTATGATCACATACGCTTAAGGCATATAGTATTCATATCACAAGCATGGGTTTGTGGCAACAATAGGGTATCTTGCAAGTGTTAGCTTGCATCACTGTCAATATAAGCTTGCATGGTTACTAGCTTGCCTTGTGCAGAGCAGTGGTTGAAGTTCTCCTCGGCTTCCTCTTCGTAGTATCCTCCTTCCTCCTCGTAGTATCCTTGGTCGGTACTAGCGTCTATGAATAAATACGAGGTACACAATCACCAATCAATACTTAACTACTTGCAAACATCACACATAGGGGTCCTATAGATGATCTAGCATCATCTCTAGCATTACAAGGTTAAGGATTGGTTTAAGTCCTTTTATTTTAGAAAAGTAATTTCTACTCATTGAAAAACTGCTTAAGATTTAATATTCTCCAAACTAAACATGGGATCATGTTGACACATGTCATCACCACATATTGTAGTCCATGGGAATGTGATTTAAAGTGGTGTCACAATTTAATAAGGTTTTACCCTTTTATTTTAATTAGTTAAAGTGGCTAGAAATGCTTATGTAGCATTCTTTTATTCCTTGAACAATATTTCTGCAAGTAAACCTATACATTTTTATATATTCTGAAAGGTATGGTTAAATGTGATTTTTGAGAGTTGGAATCAACTCAAAAGCTTTTATGGTTTAAATTTGAAAAATGTTTGAATGCAGAAAAGCTTCTGCCTTGTTATTTTTGCTATCGGTGATCTACAGATCCAAATGACTTGAATCCAACGGGCTTGGATTAAGCATTCATAGACCTTTCCAACAAAATTGGTTTCATCCAATTTGGTGCACTGAATCAACCTGGGTTGATTTTTAAAGTTGGGTATAGAAGTGTGTTTGAAATTAAAAAGAAAAAGGTTTAATTTGAATTGCTGGGCTGCGCGGGAAATTCTAACGGGCCGGCCTGCTAAGCGCAGTGCTCCCGCGGGCTGCGTAAGTGGGTGTCCCCACTCGTCAGTGACACGTGGCTGGGCGAAGCGGTATGGGGCAACGTGGGTACGAAGCATGCACTGCTTGTTGTGTTGATCTGTCCAGGTGTTGAAGCGTATGCAACTATGTACCCGTAAATGGAAAGCTCATGCCTAGACAAACGTCGATATTGCCCCGTATCGACTGACCTTGTTCTCTTCAGCTATTGTAGCATTCACAGTTATATGTACATGAAGTACGATCCTCGCCGACGACAGCCAGGCAACCACATCACACCTGCGCACCACACGTCCACGCCGCACACGCCATGTTACCATAAACTTGTCACGTCCAGTCCCAATTGGTACTGATAATCGCCGGCAATCTTGGAAGTGCACGCGGTCCGACAGAGTAGCCTATATATACACCACGTCCGGCAGCGCACATCAGCAGAAAACGAAATTGATCGTTGTTACTTCGATTCGTTGGATATTTATGGAACTGGCGGCCGCGACATGTGATCAAGATGGAGAGTACATATGTGTAGATTGGTTTATAGATGAAACTGGCGGCGGCAGCCAGCGATCAAGATGGAGAGTGCATATGTGTAGATTGGTTTATCGCTCCGTGGTATAGGTGGGCAATTCACGCCATACAAAGATTAGACGGTTATGTTTAAGTGGATCTACTAAATTGACCATTAAATGTTTCTAACTTTTGTGGAATTTTCTAGCATATTTCTCTTTTTCCTAGTGAACCCATCATGTACTTTTAACATATAATAGAATCCTAGTAAGAACTCTATTACTGATATCTAACATTATTTTGTTAAAACGGAAAGGAGGGAAATTGGATAACTGACAACACGGGTTTTCCATTTAGCTTCTTATCACTGTTAGATAGGAAATTCAATAGTTACCAATAAAAGAAGTTTCCCTTTTATTGGCCAACTGACTTTAGGTTTTAATAAGCCATGATTTTCACTCTCCTAGTTGAAGTTCTAACTAGTTTCTTCTTCCAGTTCACTGTAAAGTAGTTGTTGTTTTATTTCTTGTTTCACAAGTAGTAAAAGCTAGTTCCTTGTTTAGGCTTTCTATAGTCCAAGTAGAAGACAAAGCTAGTCACTTGTAAAAGTTAGAAGCTCTAGCCAATCCAATCATTTTGAAAGGATACTATTGCTGACATCTTTTGTGATGGAAGCAAGGGAAATGCCACCAAGAAGTTCAGTTGGGTCGGCCTTCTATATTATCTAATACTTGGGTTGATACATCAACTATGCTAATTTTGGTATGAAGTAACGCACGAACTTAATGCTCACAACTTTCCTCTAGATCTAGCAGCTCTTGAAGTTCCTTCTCTTAATGATAACCTTTTTGGGTCAACATATAGAAATTCTTAAGAAAGGAAAGCCAAAAATACCCAATATTTTGTTCAAACAAGATATTGGGTATTTCTTTATTCATTATGAAACCATACAAATGTATGTATTTAGATTAGGATAGTATTCTATGGTTAGGAGGTGTTTGGTAACCAGCATGTATTTTGGGGCTCACCGGGGCATGTCCACGGCCAACAGTCACGCACAAATAAGCATTGAGCCATCTTTCGCATTCCGTTTGGTAGACTGCATGGAGATTTTTGGCATGAAAACAACAAATGCATGTTGTTTGGTTGCCTCCACATTGCATATTTGATCCTTGTCATGCATTTTCCCTTGTTTGGTTCACATACAAGACTTGTTGTGATCATCTTGCACTTCCTTATGATGAGGTTACCATCACCGGATAAAGAGAAAGATCATACACATGAGAAGAACACACAATCTAGAATCAGAAAACATGATTCTCACACAATCCAAAACAATAAAATGACAAGCATGATCCCCACGAGCATGATCCCACAACCATGATCCCCACAAAGTATGATCCATATAAGCATGATCCACACAAGCCTGAACAACGCAGAACATGAACCTCACAAGTTTGAACAACACAAGCAAAAGGGGATCACGGTTGACCATGAACAAATGAACACCCTTTGCAGAAACAACAAGTATGAATTAGTCTTAACAATCATGATCGTTGCCCAAAAGGAATCATAGTTTAACATACCACCATGGTTAACCTACCACCACATCAAAGTGGGTGTCATCACACCACCACCAGTTCACAGTCAGCAGTATAACCAGGTGCAACAAAATCACAAATTTCTTTGATCTTCTCTAGCTTATCCTTGTTAGCGTCATTGGCTTTGAACAGTTCATACAGCGTACTCTAGTTTCTTGTTTTCCTCCTTGAAGATCTTCCGGAAGATCACAATCTCGTTCCTCGACGCTTCATTGTTGTCATTCATCTGAGGCAAGTTCTCCTCCAATGCCTTCTTCTCTGTTTCTTCGATAAACTTCTTCACATCAACCAGCAGACTTGAGTACTTTTTGTCAAGCTTGTTCTTCTTATTAGACAGTTGCTTCACCAGCTTCGCATTCTTAACCTTCTCGACCATTCTTGCACTGCTTGTATCATCACACATCCCCCATAGCTTCGCAAGTGCATTCTTTGTAGAATCTGGCCATTTATTGTCTACCCAAACAACAAACTCATAGTTTTTGATCTCCTGCATGTCAAAAAAATCGTTGGCGTAGACCTACTACTTGCCAAACAAGTGAAAGACGATACAAGGAGCTAAGAACTTAAGTTCTAAGCTTGGCAGAGGTAGAATCTACGACCTATGTCGGTTCCTTCAAATGCAACACGCCTGACAGGCTCAAGTTTGTGGACACGGCACAGCTCATAACAATCTTTCGCTATGCCGTAGAAGCTAGGATCTTCGTAGGAGTCAGGAGCATAATCCATGTCCGTGATGTCCTAGCACACCAAATCAAGTTCATGTGATTGTTAATCAAGGATTCCTAACTCACTACCGAACCCTGACCCTATGAAAAAATTGGGGGAAAGTGGACATACCCCTAGATACGATTGGGAGGAGTTGTCGCCGTCATTCCAGCTCAGCATGGCCACAGCCCTGCCGGTTTTGTCTTGTCGGGGGCAGCGTCATTGTCACCACCGGTGGCCAGATTTTACCAGGGAAAGGAGAAGGGGGAAAAGGTGGATCTAGTGTCGGCGATATGCAAGTAGGGTGTGTCTCGACGGGAGGTGATGGAAAGAATTCCGCCCCTTTTCCAGGCCAGCAGTAATCTCCCACTTACGCTATCATCGGTCGAGCTCGTGCAGGGGAGCACAACTCTTGCATCCAACGGGCGTACAACGAGGGTGGCTCGCTGAAAACAGCCGATTCGAGTGTAGCTCTTGGGCCTGACCCGGGCTGACTTGTGCACGTAACCAAACAGCCCAAACGCGCCTAGATGTCTTTTAGGAATCACTCTAGGGCGGCGCGTGGCTGCTCTTCTATGTCAAGGCAAAGAAGAATGACCCCAAAAACTCCGGCCGCCGGCACCTGTGGCAGCCCCTAACCTAGCTCGTAGAAGACGCTGGTCACGTGGCCAAAGCTGTTGAAACTGTTTCAGGTATAAACGAAACCAGATCATTCTACTAAGGGCGTGTACAATAGTCCAAGTAAGCTGTCTACAAGAGATGCCATATTAGATTTTTTGTGATGTGGAGAACAGAAAAAGAGGAGAGGAGGAGGACATCTGCAAGTTTGGAGACGGTCGACCCCCATGATTATCGCTATCTATCGACGACTCTTTTCCTGTTCTACTCTTTTCCTGTTCAACGCTGTATATACTATCTGTAGCACCATCTATATATTACGTGGATACCCGGTGCAGATGGTAGGTGTCTAAACCATTGCTCATGCCCTAACAAGCTACAGGCCAAACTAATCCAAAATATTTTAGGCATTCAGTCGATTCTAACCAATCTGACACAACCCAAGGAAAACCAAACTGAAACCAGACCCAGCCCTACCCAAACCTCTTCACTATTTGTCAAATTGGCAGTAACGGTGAAAACAAAGTGTGGCGACTATGTAAGCTGTCACGATATTCATTGGTATGTTAAAAGTTTTCACCAACACCAATTAGGCAATTAATGTTCAGCGTCAACATCAACAGATCACACAGTAACAAAAGCATCAAATGTACAGCAACAGATCAACTGCTATTTCACCTAATGTAACAAGAGCACCAAATGTACAGCAACAGATCAAACTGCTATTTCACCTAATGTAAAAGCTTGTTCTGTAACCGACTACAAATGAAAAAAAAACTCAGTTAATATTGATAATTATTTGTCTGGACATGCCGAAATACAATATTAATGTCCAGGATCAACTTGACTAATTTACAACTACTGGGACCAAAAGTTGAAAAGGCAGGGGTAGGGCAACCCCAAGTACACCCAACTACTGCAAATAACACGTTTATGGATGACAAAAATTTGAGATTAACTGTAATATGCCAAAAATGTTGTAGTCTAACAAGTGCTCAGGTGACACTTTGACAAAAAGAACCAACCAGGCAACAATTCAAGATAGGCTTCGACAAAAGAATCGTATCAAACCCATTGCGGCCAGGTAACAGACCATGGCAAAACCTCATATTAACTGGGATAAAAGGTTTGACCTTTCACCAGATGCAAGATGACAGCGAAAAGGTACAAGATGGAACTGAGATAATCACCAGGGATTGAAGAGATCTCAGCTCCCAACCAATAATTTACTCTTCAAATGAATGCATCGAGAAGTTGATCCCTGCCCTCGAAAAACCTTCTCATTTAGATATCCTGTTGTGCATTTTGGTTAATTGGACACTGGCTCCAGTTTTAAAATGTGTTATATTCCAGCTGTAACCAGGCTGCGACTTGTTGGAGCATTTACCTCACGCTAAGGTTGTTCAGGTCATCCACAATATGCACAGTCCCATTCAAGGTGCCTGCATCTCCCTCTTTGATTTTTGCTTCCGGGTTTAGCACATTACCATTTTCTGTTGAACTCTCGAAACTACTGTCAGCAATATATGACGTAGCACTCCTTGCACCTTCAAAGTAGGTTGAGCATGGAAAGTATTCAGCACAGCGTACCTTCCACCCTGCAGAGATAGTGAGGTTAATCCTGACAATATATAATCAAAAGGCCCAAAATAAAGGTCCAGGCCAGCATCCGCAGTTCAATAGTGTGCCAAAAGTTATCATTTTTTAAGGAGCTATTCAGTTCAACAACCACAATACTGTTTCATCATGATATAGATAATCCTTTTTAGTACCCACAGCATGAGGCATGCCATCAGAACTCACAAGTAGTACTCCCTCCGTGTAGTGAATCTATACACTAAAAGACGTCTAGATACATTCGATTCACAAATCTAAAATATCTTATATTTCTGAACGGAGCGAGTACATAACATCAGTGATACTCCCTCTGTTCCGTAAAAGAAGGCGTATAAGTTTTGTTAAGAACTTATCCATGTGATGTTTGACCAAACTTCTAGAAAAAATATCAACCTTTACAATGGCAAAACAATCCTAGTAGATACTCCCTCCGTTTCAAAATATAAGATGTTTTAGTTTTGTGAATAAAATGTATCTAGACTACTTTTAGTGTATAGGTTCACTTAAGTTTGGAATGAACCTACTACTAAAAAAAGTCTAGATACATTTTATTCATAAATCTAAAACATCTTATATTTTGAAACAGAGGGAGTACATCATTAAATATATTTTCATAGTATATCTATAGAATATTATAATTCTTGAAAGTTTTTCTATAAATTTGGTCAAATTTTACATTGTTTGACTTCAGAAAAAAGTTATACGCCTATTTTTCAGAACAGAAATAGTAGCAGGGTACTGCACCCACCCAGTGACCGATAAGCAATGGCAAACATCAGAATGGGAGCAGAAAGGAAACATCAATGTAAGGTACTGTGCAATAAACAAGTTCGGGATGGCATATTGAAACTTACTATTTGCAACATTCTGTTCAACAAAAACAGTATCCAGCAATTTATGAACATTAATACAATCTTGAATGCCCCATTCCTTAATGGGACCAAGCACGCCATTTCTGCATAAAGTTTAGATATAAATACAATGTACATAGCAGATGAATCAAATCAGAAGAGCGTTATTCTTTTGCATCTTTACCCTGACGCTGTGTTATTTGTTGAGTCTTCGATTAATTTAATAGCCTGCAGCTTCTTATCTGGCTCCAAGAGGTACATCATTTCAGCTGCTGCTGCTCTGTGTGTCAAAGAAGCTAGCAAACAGAGATTTGATTAAGTAAGATTCCTGAGCAAAAAAAGGTCCATATAAACCAAAAAATAGATATAGTTACCATTGTGATTTTCAAGAAAGTTACTATTTACTTCCACAAGAGATTTCCCATGTAATTGCCTGCAAGGACATGCTAGTCAAATAAACTGAAGCAAGTGCATACTGATAAAATCAATCAGTAGCTTAGAACCTTAGATCTGGTCGTTCAGCTTCCAGAACGTTCCAAATTAATTTCTCTGAATCAGTTCCTGGGGCAGGAAGACTGTTTATCTTGTGGAAGAATCTTATCTGCAAAAGTAATTGAATAAATAAAGAGAAGGTTAAATAAAGAACAGCTTAGCTCAATGATAAAATACAGATGAAATCTGGATAATATGTACACATTCAAAATTATCACATTTGCTAAATTTATACAAGTGTTTCATTTAAATATACACTACAAACATACAGTAAATCTCAGAAAGTATTTCAGAATTGTCAAAAAAGAGTAACCTAAACAGATTAGAAGCCAAAAAAAACAACTTCGTCATGGATAGTAACAGTAGACACTAGTCGCCCATTTCCTAGAATGATTTCATTCCTGGTTTATGAACTTGGTCACAACCAATATACTTGGTAATAATTTTCAGTAAGCTATGTGATCCAGAAAGAATTTATGCATTAAGACAATACTGAATCCTGTACCACAATAGCAATTCCTTAGAGGGCATTACTCTATGCAGGGTTCAGCTCATCAACAAATTCCTTCCAAACCAGGGAAAAACTCAGTATAAAAATGCTTCTAAATTTCCAAGTACACCGAATACGTATGGCCTGATTCCTTATAGCAAGGCAAATAAAAGAATAAACCTCACAAAGGTAAACAAAATTTGCTGACAATGAAGAATAAAATCAGAGCTAGCATGCTTTCTACACCAAATATGTCAAACTCATGGTGCCAACCTCAGGCCAACAGAATAAAGATTAATATATGCACACCAAACCCTGACCTCTGGAGTCCAAAATATTGTCGACACAGTTATACATGAATGTAATAATTATTAATAAATAGACAATGAAACAATTTTATGACATTCCATTGAATTGTCATAGAACATCTAGTGCAATGTGTAGTTTTGGATACTCACCAAACATCGGTGACTGTCTGGATTATTTTCGTCCAATCTAATGAGCTGTTTAACCGCCTGTAGCAATAGATAGATAAAGAGTACTAAGAAAACTATACAAAAGATTAAGATAATATATATAGTTCTAATTTAAAAATATACTGCAACATCTGTTCATAAGAAGACAATTCTGTTACATGGTAACTTTTTTACCACTATTTTCAGTTCATTTAGATTGCTCTGATAAAGTAATAATATTAGTAGATTTGTCATCAAGTTCTGCAATATTACAGAACTAACATGTTGATGTACAACCTAGTGCTTAAAGATATATTGGGAAACAACGTCTATTTTGAAATAAAGCAACATGCACATGTCAATTTTTTAGTGGGGTTCACTTGGTTTTCACTTTCCGCAACCCCAACTACACAAACGAGGAAATAACAACTGGTTATACAAAGGCCAAACAAGTACTGATGTGGACATATTGACATATGTATTGCACTTATAACAGTTAAAAATATTTGTTTGTACTGACATTGCCAGGATGAATAATCAATTCATTCAGGAAATATTCTATGATATTATATACTAGGAAAACACATACTACATAACCTATTAATTTTTTGTGTCGGTAAATTACAAAATATAAGTTGTTAGAACATTCCAACAAATCCTTCATCATAAAGAAGTCAGATGTAAAAAATACCAGTATCAGTCTATCCAAAATATAGAGCAAAGCAATAGAGGTTCTCTCAACTATAATCAGGCGAACTGAACTCTTAATGGGTCAATATTATTTCCAGCAAAAGAAAAGGAAAGAACGGGAGACTCCGATATCCCAAAATAGTGAGGTGAATAGTAACAGACATACCTGAAAAGCAAGTAAAACCTTTTGCTTTCTCATGTTAAGTTCAAACGAAAGTATATGGGTTTCCAATGAATCTGACGAGTTGTTCTGCAAAAGCTTCAAATATTTCGTGGCTTCTGCAAGTGGATCTTCAACCTGCAACCAGAAATGCATAACCAACATGAGAATATTTGGATGAACAGCTCACACTACATAAAGCCTTGAATAAAAGAAATGAGAACCATTCATTGGCCTAGAAGATCAAATCTGGTGTTCTTAAAGAGCACAATACTAGGAGTGCACAACTGATGGTTTAGCAAATGAGTACCTGGACCAATTTTTCACCATGTGGATCCATATCTACCGGTCTTGATTGTTGTTTCTTCCCAGATTTTGAACTGTTAGATGAAGTTATTTCATCCTCTTGTTTCTCTTCAGCCTCCTGCAGAGATTAAAGGGCAACATAAGATAGGCTTAGCAGTAAAAGATCTGAAACAAAGTGTGGAGATAGCCGATCTGAAACGTGTGGAGGTTACCCTTTTAGCACGAGCTTCTGCCTTCTTTTGCTTTTGCCTCAACTTCTTCCTCTGAGCAGCTGGCAGTTTTGACATCTCATCGTTCTCCTCGGTGGATGATTTGGATGGAGAATCATGTAATTTCATGTAACACCTACAGTTTGTGACAATAGCATCACCAAACTTCCTGAAGTACAAGATAATCAACAGAAAAGAACAATAGTGTAACCATTACCTGATAGCTCCTGCAGCAGCCTTGTGAAAGTATTCATGAGCATGCAAACGATCTTGAAACTTCAGCATAGAGACATACGCCCGAAGTGTCATTTTGCGTAAGCAATATGAATGGAAGTCAAATTGATCTTCAGTCATATCGGTGTAGTGCTTCTCAACAGCCAGGAAATTTTTCAGAGCCCTGCCAAGATCACCTTGCCGAAAATAACTCTCACCAGAAGCCAGCTCATACCTTACAAGAGATCACCGAGTTAGAGTGAAGAAAACCTAGGAAAATGGTGATGTGGAGAGGGGCGGGGGGCGGTACCACATGCACTGCATGTCATGGAGATTATTGTGCTGGTCTCCGTCTTTTGTGAACAGAACAGCAGTTTTCTCAGCTAGCCCGACCTTCACAAGCAGCAAAATAAACAGTTAGAATGTGTACTATTCACAACCATGGGAGGTTCACAAACACACATAATGTAATACCAAACGGCTTTGTTTATATTGAAAACAAACATCGGCGGCACTGTGCACATATAGTTGTTTATTTAACTGAATTATACCTGATCAGCTTGAAGCATCTGCATTACACACTCACTGTTTAAATAACGATCAGCAAGGTCCATGGACCTAGCTTCGTTTGCTAATGCTGCAGCTGCAGAGAAATTGCCAGCATGTTGCAATATATTTCCCTGAAATAATAGCATGTGCAATAGCATGATTATTAACAAAGAAATATGCCATCTAAATTAGCAACAGTCAATTCAACACAATGCACAGTGAAACTGAGTAAATTTAGTTGCTGTTATTTAGAGGAATAAGAGCAATAAAATATAAGTGAAAGATTGATAATTGGAAGAAGAAAAATTACAGATCAGAAAGGCGAGATAAAAGATGGTTGGCAAAGGTAAATAACTTTCTTTATTAGGAAATATACAGCAGAAACCTGCTGGTTATTTAGCCAAAGAGAGCCTGAAACAGCTGTGCAACAATGATGGAAAAACTACGATATAGCCTACTCTATCAGCGGTAAAGCACTAGCATTTGGTACAAGCAGCACCACACTGAGAAACCATTAACTAAGAGTAAAGTTTACTTCCAAAATTGTAAAAATTTAGAGGAAACCATGTATTAGAGAGATGTACTAGAATCTAGTGACCATACGGAAAGAAACCATAAATAGAGAGTAAAGTTTAGTTCCAAATAACTGTGACATTCACAGGGAATCATATAATGGAGAAATGGTGATAAAGCTTAATTCCATACTAAGGGTCTGTTTGGTTCTGTTGTGGATTCTGAAAAAGCTGTTGTGAGCTGAACTGTGAGAAAGCTGCTGTGAGCAGAGAGCTGTGAGGAATTTGAAAGTTGTTTGGTTGGAGCAACTGTGAAATTGTTGTTTTGGTATGATTTATCCGTATACCCCCAAGGGCACGAGAGATTGTTTACATGCTGATTTCTCATAAAACAATATTAATCTTTACACATATCTAGATATAAATGATAATTTAGGGAATGGAACTTATTTTAAACATACTTTACACAATATCGGGATTATTTTAAATATATTGATCAATGAGAAGATGGCAGCTTAGTGCTAATGTTAAAATTCCAAACTACTCCCGATCCAAATTAATTGACTCCGATTTGTCTAGATTCGGATGTATCAAGACATGTTTTAATGCTAGATAAATCCGAATCTAGAAAAATCCAAGTCAATTAATTTGGATTGGAGGGAATACATAAAAATTGAATTTACCAAGAGTGCCAAGTAAAAATATAACACATCAGTATTGACTTTATATAGTTTCCATAGCAGTGTCCAACAGCATACGTGTCTGTAGGCGCTATCTATTAATCAATCAATCACGTAGTTTGCAAGGACGGATCAAAAGAGGATCAATCAATCAATCACGTAGTTTGCAAGGACGGATCAAAAGAGGATCACAAGGACGGATCAAAAGAGGATCAATCAATCAATCACGTAGTTTGCAAGGACGGATCAAAAGAGGATCAATCGCCTAGCAAAGCTTGGTACTAGTTTTTCTAGCCATAGCTAGCTTGTATCGGCGAATTAGCTTTGCACGTGGAGTTGATCTAGGCTACAGCGGCTGATCCACTAGAAAGCAAATCGAGCCATCACGGCGAGAAAGTACATTAGTCTCTGCTTCTGCATGTGAGGCCGAATCATTTGCAAGCGCGACAACCTACATGCGGCCGGCAGCCAGTCCAGGCGGCAGAGAAAGGCGCTTCGCACGCTCGACCTTCTCGCGGTTGTGCAGCTTCATCTCCAACCGGTCGACCAGAGCGCCAAGAGTGGTACAGACTGGAGGGCACACGTCCGGTAAGGGTCCGGCAGTGGCAGGAATGAACAGAAGCAGGTGGGTCCGTGGACGTGGGTGGAGGCCAGGACGGGGCGAATTTATGGGAACGGGCGGAGGTGGCCGGAAAGAGTAGCTTGGATGGCGGGAATAGGGGCACGCCGCCGGAATGGAGCAGCCAGAGTCATAGGCCCGTGGTGGTAGGAGGAAGAGGACATGCGCGTCCAGCAAGGGAAAAAAACAAAGAACTCCTGTCTAATCGAACCGGTACTCACTAACGTGTGGCAATGGTGGGTAATTACCATCAACTATTTGTTTTCAACGCAGAAAAAGCAGTTGCAGAGCTGCTGCAGGAATTGTACTGCCAGAATCTGCTGGATTCTAAAAATCTGTCGCGGGAAAAAACCTGTTTGGTTAGCTTTTGACTTTGTTAACACAGAAGCTGGTTAGAAAAGCAGAACCAAACACACCCTAAGTATAACACAAGCGCGGACAGGGAGGGGATACCTTTATGGAGTACAAATCAATTACAGTTGGTGTGTGCAAAATGGCCTCGTCAATTTTATCTAGAGCAATATCATACTGGCTCCTCCTGTCATAGTGCTGCATCAAGACATGTGACAATCATAATGATGCAACTTCAAAGATTTAAAGTAACTCGGTGGTTCATCAGAAGATACATAAGTGTTCACACCAAATGCTAACCTGAGAAACCAACAACAGAGTCCACATGAGTGTGGATGGGGGTTCCATCTGCGGACTGCAAGAAGAACCAGATAAAAGAAATAAGTATAAGTTGCTAGAGTAGCAGTTTAAGTCAAATTAGTCACAAACAGCTCATATAGCAACGGTTAGCGATAACACTCGACTGCATTTCAAGGAGTGTGATAGATAGCAGTTTTTTAATAAGGACCATGCTTGGAAAGAACAACACAATGGTAAAGCACTTCCAAGTTAAGACCTGCAGTATTACATCAGAGAACTCTGTAGGAGTTCCCACAGCATCAATGTGTTGCACAATGTTGACTATTTTCACAATATAACGTCATTGTCTCATTATTCTGTCATTTGAAGTGAGCATTACTGTTCCTTGCATAGGAAACATTGACAAGAGGCACTCCATTCTATATCATTATTTTGTGCATTTCAAGGACGCCAAATAAAGGAAGAGCAGAAGATAAGAAAGCCGATATTGCAGTAGAAGCACATAAATATCTTGATGTGCTGCCAAATAGGTGTTCAATTAGTTGCCAGAAAGGGTCTTGGTTGGGTGATAAGAAATTACAACCTGACAGGATTACCTTCCAATACTAAATATAAAGGTGCCAACCAATAAATATAAAGTTTCAGATTCATTGGATACAATAATACATGATGTTTTCGGAAAACAATGGCCAGGTACAAAGGATTACCTTCCAGGAAAGGATCCAGAAGTCCTAATTGAATCTTCTAGCTTAAGAAACAATTGCTCCAATATGTTTGCCTATTAATGAGATTCAGAGTCGTCCCATAAATATCCCTCTGACTTGTAACACAAACAGTAAAATAAGAAGTAAATGATGTTGACTAATCTAACTTGTGTTACCTTGCCAGGGTGCTCATAAAGCGGGCTTAAATCAGAGAAAAGTGACGGTACTCCCTACAAGATATGTGGCACATTACAATCAATTATAACAATGAGTAACAGCATGCTGCCCAGTAAGCCCAAAAATCTTAAGGTGAAATGTCACACACACCTTTCAGGTGCTAACAGCCTATCACTTAAAGTGAAATTACTATAATTACCTTGGTTAATAGAGGTCTGACATAACTGTCTGCTGCCTCCTGGAATTTCGCACCTTCCAGGAAATCAAGAGGTATCCTCTGTTGCAAAGAAGGCACGAGAAAAAATTAGATTCACAGCTTATCGAGTATATAACCTACCAGCATTCAATATGGATAATAAACCAAATTTTGACTTAGCATACAGAACAAAATAATTCTCACGAAAATAAAAGAAATAAAATTATTCCTTACATCTTGAATATTTTTGCTGTGTCCCCAGAGGTCTCAACCATGGATACACGAAAGAACAAAAACAATACCAATGCAAATAAAATTACAAGTTGAAAAAAGAAGAGGTTTACCTTGACAGCTGATGACCAACTATATTCTTCCTTGAGTGATTTATATAATGCACTTAGCCGTTCAACATCATCAGCCGAGTATTGACCATTCTCAGAGTAAAGCCCAAGGCACTTCTGCACAGCTATCAAGTACCTGAGTAGAACGGGTGACAAGTAAGTCCAGAGTATCGGAAGTAGGTTTACCATAACAGCTAGGACTGTCTACAAGATTTAAGGAAGTAGTGTAATTCTCCTAGCATACAAATGAGTTCCAGAGAATCAAGTTGACATCATACGTTTTAGGTCAAATTTTGCAATGGTTCCCTTTTTAATCCCAGATGTGTGGCTGTTTATTTCTTCATGCTGTTAGAGGGGGATTGAAATATCACTTGGCACATTAACCACACCACCACTCAAGCCTAAAAGGGATAGGATTTCTGTATGAGCCAAGCATGCAAAGTTCCGCCACACAGAAATTGTGCATGTGGAGGCAGATAATCGTAACTAACTTAGAATACAAGTAGTGTATATGGTGAAATTGCTCGTTGACTAAAGTTCCATATTTTCATCCAATTAAAATAAAATTCTAGCCAGGTCAGATACATGAAGGACGGTAATTCACCAAATCTTATAGGTTTGTATCTAGTGATAAAATGCCTAAGTAGTTTAAAGAATAATACTGCCCAAATACAGTTATCCTCTTAAAGATTACAGTTCATAAATATATCTTAGTTGATGAAAAACAAACAAAATATGTAAAGAAAGTAGCAGCAAAAGTACATACACAAAAATTACCAGCGAAGGCAAGCGTAAGAATAAGTACAAGGATCTTACTTGTAGTTATCAGGATTCATAAAAAGGAGGGACCTATATATTTTCTCAGCCTCCTCAAAACGGCTGAGTTTCAATAAAATGCAGGCCATTTGTTCTCTGAATGATAGCTTGTCAACCTGACAGATGAAATTCAAGAAGACAACATGTTATACAACAGTTTTTTTTTACACATGGAAAGATAACACTTACAATTTTGCTCTCCATCTTGTGCATCTCCTCAAGGGCTCGGTCCAGCATCCCACACTCCTCAAGCAACGATATCTGCGAAACCACAATAGCACGATAATGAATAGCAAGAAACAATGAGTTAATTCTAGAGTTAGAGCATCAAGTAACTATGAAACTAAAGGTGGAGCGGGGCAAGGTTGACGAAAAATAATTATACTGCACACTGGAACCATCCTCTAGCCACAAATAAGTGACATTTGAGACACAGAGCCCAAAACACATCTTTGACCAGCAATTTTATCTTATTTTATTTTATTCATGAAGTGTGGTAATGATATATAAGACTCCCTCCGTCCGTAAATAAGTGACTTCTAGACAAACCCAAGTCACTTATTTCCAGACAGAGGGAGTATGAAGGATGGTTTTTAGACTATACAAATGAACTTCATATGTCGAATCTAAATGTTCGTAAATATATTGATAACTGAAGTTTGACAATCTACAGCAGCGTGTATTGGAGTAAGAAAACGTACTAAATATCACTTGACCAATTTAGAAACCACAAACTTTATCTGGAATGAAAGTGGAGCTAAAGCAATAGAACTACTACTGCAAACAGAACAGAGTCGCACCAAAACAATAAGTATAATAAATCAACCTAGAAACACAATTCAAGTGGCATGAGATTAAGAACATGGCAAAAACATCGGCAACGTTCAAAGAAGAGATGGACAGCAAGCTAGTGTCAGGATTGTGGATCGCTTAAGCAATTCCCAGAGATTTCACTAACAGCACTATGTCAGCTATTACATGATATAATAACCAAACCATGACATGAAAACATATTTGATCCCTAGAGACATCTAATCTGTTGTGAATTACGGTTAGAGTTCACAGTGTTAATGGAAGTGCAAGCTAGATGCAAACCAATACTGACAACATTGTTGCTACTACTGCAGTCCCAACCCAGAAAAATGAGAGAAGTGTAGGCACCTTATACAAAAGCATTTCACCATGTTCATATCGCTCATTTTCTGGAGGATAGTCATCTTCTAGTGTCCCCTCATAGGCCTCGAGTACTTCTATTGCCTTGGAAGAACTACAAGTAGGTGACAGATACGTCCGAATTAGTGGTGAAGTTTTGATATCATAAAGGTTACATCTTGCCATACATGCAACAGCAAGCAGCTTCTGAACAATGAAACGAGAAAACCCTCACAACTGACATAGCAAGGAGATAAGACAAGAACAAATACTAGCCTGCCAAAAATACGGAGTGTCATTCAGTTCATTAGTTATGCCATGTTATTGCGGAAGAATCCCAATAACAGTATGATATAGGCAGCCATGAGCTTATAGTCAGTCCATACAGAATAACTGCTGACATGTGGCATATCACACACGGTCTTACTACGAATTTGACAGAGGTTCTGAATAGTACCGCCTGGTACTTGAATTTTATCATTCCATGTTTAGCATATGAATTGAGCAGGAGTTAAATATAATTTTAATTGATTGATCTAAATTGACCACTGCCAAGAAAGTGGCGTACTTGGAACTCAAATGATGAGCTACAGCAAAGCCAATCCAGTTCATGCGGTGATTTGGCTTTAACGTCAATAGTTGTTGTCTAGTCTCAACAAAGCCAGATAAGTCCCTCATTTGTGCCTGTCAAAAAGACAAAATAAGATTTGTTTATTAGAAGGTAAAATCAAACTTACACTTTAAATAACAGATGAGTATAGAACATTTTAAAAGCATGGTATTGGTAAAATCAAACAGGATTTCTTAGGAGTGCTATACATTAGTGTGCTACCAACACTAGTAACAAGATATCTCCGGCATACGAAGTTAGTTATATTATTTCCCTCTGTTGTTCACCCATCCAGTACTAATACCTGGACAATATCAAATGCTTGGGATTCAAACATCTACCAATGCTTATGGGCCAAGTCTATGATGAACAATAGACGCAACATTACATGAGAAATAAGTAAAGATGAATGCAGCCATATATTAGGCAGCAAAGTCCACTGAGGCAAATTAAGCAAAAATGGTTTATGAAGAAAATAGGGGGGAAAGACAATGGTTTATTTTACCAACCTGGAGAAGTGACAGGTCACGTAAAATTTCAATGTTATCGGGGTCGATCCTCAAAGCATTTCTGTAACATTTTATAGCTTCTCTGTATTCTCTGTCCGATCTGTAAAGCAAACCATAGACATGCCAGCACACATGACTCTTCAGATCATTCTGCAAAAGTTAGCGCAAATTGATACATCAGTTGTACTTTTGTAATCATGAATCATCACAAAAAAAATTAGAGCCAAATCCCTTTGAATACTAATTAAGAACCTTCAAGCCACGCCGAACAAGCTCGTATGCTTCAGATTTCCGGTCCATGCAATTTAGTGTCAAACCTTTCATCGATAAAGTTTCTACAAGAAACAAGCCAAAGTAGCTACACGATCAGAGGAGGCTGCAGGGAGGAAGAGAACAAAACTAGAAGTTAAACAATCAAATGCTATCTTTCTGACCTCCATGATCAGGAAACTTTTTTAATATGGAATCTGCAGCCTTCAACCCTTTCTTGTACTGCTTAGTTTCATATGATTTCTGCATACGCAAACATAAAAACATCAGAAAACTTGGGGGTATGAAATTATAAGAGGGGGGAAGCAATCATGCCAGTCAAATACATGCACTCATGCTACTAAGCAGGCAGTCATGCAAGACTTAAAAATAGCACACACTCTGCATGCCTGTGGTACAAATTATGTAACTTTGACAGTTAGAAGCTATGCTCAAATCATCCAAATGTTAAACAAGAAAACCAGGCCACTAAAATAATCAAAAGCTGTATCTATTTATTATTTCACCTCCTGCATAGTTAGTAATCATGTTACCATAAGATCTTCAATGTGCCCATATAGCAGAACTTCGACCCATGACCACTCCCAACCTCTGAACTATTGCACAATGCTAATGGACAATGCCAAGATGCAAGTTCCCATCACAAGAGAGCATTTGTTAACATGACACTACGAAGGAGTTGATGTCAGATTAGATATAACATGGCACACAATTCATTACAATGATTCAACTACAAAAACCAAAAAGGTCCAGAAGACATGATATCTTTAGCTTTTAGCGCGAGCAACTTCAACAAAGTCAGCCTTGCGTGACAAAGAAAAGCTCGACCACAACCATGAAAAAACGACTACTAGCCACTCTACTGGCGAAACCACCGTCTCCCAAGCTACAGCTTTCCTGGTGCCACCTACTGATCCAACCCTCGCAAATCAAAGCTTCACATCTCCCCGATATCAGCCTGGCGACCCGAGCAATCACCTAGACGACGAAACCCCTGCATACGGCCACGCCCCTAGAGCATCACCAAACACCGGGTGCATCCAGACTGCCGAATCGAGCGAGACGCGGCCACGGAGCAGCGGATTCGGAGGCCGAATAGATCGATTCGAGTAGCGAGGGGGAAGGGGAGGAGGCGGGGTGCTTACAACGATGACTTTGAAGAGGTTGGCCTCCTTGGGCGGGAGCGAGGAACCCATGGCTGCGGCGGGGCGGCGCGGCGCGGCGGGGCCAGGCGACGCGAACCCTAGGTGGCGGGGGTTGGGGTGGGGGGAGGGCGGAGGGTGAGGAGAGGGTTTTGGAGGCGCGAGGCGGCGGGTGGACTGTCTAAGTTGTGGTGTGGTGCTGTGTAATGGTAGGCCTGCCGCGTGCGTGGCCGCTTCGGCCGTAACTCGTAAGGAACCCTACCTCGTCTCAAGTGTCGCTGGAAGCAGGGATGACCCAAAAGAGAAGGAAAGGATATTATAGACTTTTACAGAGACTTCACTATGAGTTCATCGCGTTCCGCTCATAAAATTGATAATAATAGCGATGATGACTATATTTTTTTCAACAATGGAAACATGTTAATATCGCGAAAATAATAATTACACTTAGCATATGCAACAACGCGACGCAGTGCTTTAGTAGCAATACTGATGTATATAGCCAAAAAAAATTCAGCTACAGTGATATACTCACCAAACACCACCAAGACAGCATTAGAAATCCAACTTCTCTAATATCGATGCCTCCACATAAACAGTATCAAACGCTAAAATTGTCCGATCATAGATAGATATTTTCTCTGAAGAAAAATCCGTGCTCTCGAAACAATATCTTAAATAAGGTCATTGCCAACAACAAACAATTAAGGCCAAATCTTTGGGTTTTTCACCCTGAAGTTTAGATACTAAACTTCTCATGTGCTATCGCGCCCACTGATACATCATAAACGTATATATAATTTTTGATGCTTCATGCTTGTTTTATATCATTTGTCTTATGCTCTGTCTACACTTTAAGGTATATTTATACAATTTTTGTAACTAATCTATTGATAAGATGTCGCAGTGTCAGTTGTCTGTTTTCTGTTGTTTTTGGTTTTAGAAAAGCTAAAAAATAAATATTCTCGAAATTGGACGAGACAAAAGTCAATCTGTCTATTTTTTTTCCGAAGCAATACGGAAACACGAAACGGAGACGGAGGGAGACACTAGGGTGGCCACACCCTATGGTGGCGCGGGTGGCCCCTGGTGGCGTCACCAGGGGATGTGGCCCCCCGGCCCTCCACCGACCTTGCTCTTCCGGCTATATAAAGCCCCCGATGAGAAACCCCTAGATAAATCGGCATACATCCACGAAAAGTTCCGCAGCGCCGCCGCCACTGAAAGGGAGTTTCGGGGGACAAAAGTCTCTGTTCTGACACTCTGCCGGGACGGGGAATTACCCTCGGAGTTATCTCCATCGATCTCTACCACCATCTCCATCGTCGTTGTTGATTCCCATGATGAGGAGGGAGTAGTTCTTCCTCGAGGCTAAGGACTCTACTGGTAGCTACGTGTTCATCTCTCTCTATGCATGATCATATTGTGATCATGAGCTTTGTAATCAAGCTACTCAAGTGCTCAATAGATCTCCGGCTCTCCCCACGTGTGTGAAAGTGACAGCGTGCACACCGTGTGGCACTTAGGCTAAAGATCACATAAATACTTGTCATGAGTTATATTTTGAGTTGGTTGTCTCTATGAAATTGTGGTGTTTGAAGGAACCGTTTAGCGCTCAAGGTGACAGTGTGAGGTTATCTAGATGAGAATTATAAACTTTAAGGAGTACTTTTGTAGCCCTACTGTGGATTAGAGTTGTCCAGCCGGAGAGTAATTCAGAGTAGATTAATTAAGAGAAGATATTTATATGAGAGTGTTCACTAGTGAAAGTATGATCCCTAGGCCTTATTTCTAAGCATTGAAACACCGTTTACAACTAGATCTGTTACATGTTTACTTGCTTCGATCTTTATTTCAGATTGCATTTAGTCTCTTCCTCCCCGTCAAGCTCTTTTCTGGCACCGTTACCACTTATAATCATCAATATCACTTGTATTTCACTATCTCTTCACCGAACTAGTGCACCTATTGTAGTGACCTCGGATCTGTAAGGATCCTAAGTCCCTGTGATTAACATGCTAGTCCCTGGATCAATAGCTAGCACTCACAGTCGATGAAATATCATGTAAAACACAAAGTCTTTATCACAAGGAGAATCCAGAGTATGAAATTATTACAAAAATTGCTTAGCATCATGCTAGCTCAATTAACAGCGGAAACATAAAAGCAGCATGAGTCCATCAACGCCCAGGTTTGTCGAGTGTAGACCCGCGATCCCTACGCACCTTTCAATCTTAGGATTCTGCACATAAGACGTGCAGCCAACAAGTTGGGTCAATACTTTGAATGTATTGGGAAATTACACCAAGGGGAGAAAAGATTATCTCTACATGCAAGGCTGGTATAGGCTGTAGAGTTCATTTGCTCAAAGCTAAATTTCTTAAGTAGAGAGAAGAATAGAAGATTGCCCTACTTTGTAAACATTTGCTTGAATAAAATAAGGTCGAGTGACACACGAGGATATTAGGCACCAAGTGTCCAAACAACCAAACACTTGGATATTACGCACCAAGCGTCACTTGGATATTACACACCAAGTCCCCAAATTCCCACCCATTAGTGATATTACGCACGCCATGGGGTTATCAAAACTTTGTTTTTAGAAAAGAGAGAGGAAGATCCTTCAGAGGATCCATCCTTCAGATGCTCAATGTCGTTCTGTTTCCGTGAACACGGCTGATCGATCAGATTGCAATACTCTCGAGAGTTTGTGCACTTTACCCACAATCCACGATCAAGTCCTTTTACAGACAAGACCATGGCGAGGCTTTCCCTTAGTAGCCACTCTACCTTCCGGATCCAACCGTGCCAAGAACCTCCAGATGTTGGTACCCAGGTGAGGTTTCCCACTAAGTACTAGGCCAAGACAGAGCCCATAATGTATTGTGGTTGCACTAGAAGCTTCTGAATTACAAACATGACTTCTTTGATTCCTGGGCGGCCGTCCTCCACCAAAATCTCACTCGTTGTCCCGACAACCATTCCGCCCAGAAGAAAACTTAGTTTTATTTTGAAGTGGATTTGAGAAGAAAGTTTGCTCTAGCGAGCCTTTATACTTAGAAAAATTCTTTGTCTTTCGAACCCCCCAACGGTACTTTGTATATATAGCATAGCAAGCAACACTTAGCAAAAACAGGGGTAACCTATTAGGATGGGAAATCCTAACTATAGAACTACTCATGGCATACTACAAAATCATCACACTTGCAAAATAATACTAAGGAAAAATTCTATTAGATCATCCTACACATGCATACTACAGAATTTTGAAGATCACATGCATAGAATCAAAACTGGGACAAAATTATGAACAAGTGGTGTAACTTGCCTTGATCCGAGCAGCACTCTACACAATAGCACTCCTTAGCGCACTCCGAGCAATCTAACGAATCACAAACATAGATTTGATCACAACTTGCTCAAAGCATACACAAAGGAAAACATGCATGCATGCAACATGGTAGTTTATGCAAGGTTGGTTAAATTGATCGAGGTAGCAAGTCTGTGTTGTGATAGTGTAAGGGTGTCACTAGGATTTATTTTCCAAGGGTTTAGATCTAATTTGAATCACTAAAACAATTCCGAGAATTATAGGAGATCAAACCATCTAAATAGCCCCAAGTTAGATCTAATAATCCTAAGCAAAGCTTAATGATTTGGATCAGTAGGTATTGTGGAAACAAAATTATAGCAACAAGAAACAAATAGAAAAGAATTTAAATTATTTTTTTTATAGATTAAACCCTCTAATCTAATGATTAAAATCTACAACTAAAACATTGCTGTAAACATGCAATATTATTACATATTTGGATTCTACATAAAATTAGGAATCCAACGGTATATTATATGCTAGATTTGGCCAAAAATTCGATTTTTTGTGAATTTTGTAA
Source organism: Avena longiglumis (assembly GCA_030063025.1). Lineage (NCBI taxonomy): Eukaryota > Viridiplantae > Streptophyta > Magnoliopsida > Poales > Poaceae > Avena > Avena longiglumis. Next base: position 213,739,663 of record CP125973.1, on the reverse strand, counting down.
GTTTAAAAACCAAATCTGCAACCAGATTTGAATCTCACTTAAAAACTTAGCCAGGTGGCTGGTCGCTGGTCCAATGGACAGCGGCACGACGCGGCTATGGTTTGCCACGCCACAGTGGCATTGGCTAGTACCGTCCATCCTTCTAATCTACACCGTTCTACTGGATCCGACGACAGAGGCGGTGGCGAAACTTACCCGGTGTCGATGGCGAGCAGCGGCGGCGGTCGGACGTGGTCGTCGGGCGACGCTATGGTGGTTCCCGAGTAGCGGAGAGCACGGCGCTCTACTCCTTCTCGCGGTCCTGCGTGCGTGATCGGCTTCGGCTCCTCTTTCCTCGTCTAGCCGCACACCTCCACTGGTTCCCGCGGCTCCGGCGGCACGTCGGCGAGAAATCCCCGACGTTGTGCTCCACAAGGGAAGGGAGGAAGGGTCGGGGTGAGGCGGTGTTGCACGGGGAAGGCGATTAATAGCAAGGAGGAACTCGGGGTGGCGCGAATCGCCGGATCGGAACCTTCCCGAGCGCGACGCCGGCGAGGGAGTGCAGCAGTGGTTCGGCGAAGTTTGGCTGGGGTTTTCGAGGGGAAAACGACGAGAGGGGGTCGGCTTATAAGGGGCCAGAAACTTGGGGGAGGGGGTGGTCGAGTCCGGCGTGGTTAGGAGTCCGACGCGGCGGAGGAAGGCGTGCTCGCCGCGGACTCCGGAAGACGACGACGGGGTGGGACCCCCACGTCAGCGGCTGCGGCCTGCGACCTGTGGCATGCGTCCTGCTGGGCTGCGCTGGCAACTAGGCGACGAGCTGGCACAGCAGGCCCAGTTAGGTTAGGTTTTCCTTTTTTTTCCTTTAAACATTTTCCCTTTTCTGTTTTCTTAAAACCCTAATAACTTTTGCAACCTAGGTCCAAAATTAATGAATCTTGTTTCTAAATTCTCATAAAATTGAGGTGGTCAACATAGGACCATGGCTTACTGTTTTTACAAAGTTTTTGAAGGGTCAAACTAATACATCAAGGGTGCTTACTTATGGGAATATTAAATAGGGTTTTTAAATGGGTTTATGTGTTAGGATTTTGTAGTTGCAATGTTTTCAAATGTAGGATGCAAATGATGCAAGGATGATGCATGACACTAATAACATCCAAACACAGAATCTGGGATGTTACAAACCTACCCCCCTTAAGAAGAATCTCGTCCTCGAGATTCGGGTTGGCTAGCAAATAGGTGTGGGTGCTCCGTTCTCATGTCGTCTTCACGTTCCCACGTAGCTTCTTCCTCGGAGTGGTGGTTCCATTGTACCTGCGTAATCTTATAGTCTTAGTGCGGGTAACCCTTTCATTGTTTCCGATTTTGATGGGTTTTCCTCGTAGCTAAGGTCATTCTCCAATTGAACCTCGTCTAGGGAAGCGGTGTCTCTTAGCGATGTGTTTGACCATCTCCGGTGACACTTCTTTAGTTGTGACACATGAAATACATCATGAGCAGTCCTTCCGGTAGCTCCGGTGATAAGCAACTTCTCTACGGGCCGAACCTTATATGGTCCTATGAATCGTGGGGCTAACTTGCCCTTGATTAGAACCTCTTAACTCCACGTAGGGTAAAACTCGAGATACACACGGTCCCCTATTTCATAGGCCACATCTCTGCGTTTGGAATCGCCAGTAGCTCTTCCATCGGATTGGGCTATCTTTAGCCTATCCTGAATCTGTCGCACCTTTTCTTCGGCATCCTTTATCAAGTCCTGTCCAAAAAGACTGCGTTCTCCAACTCCATTCCATAGCAATGGAGTCCTACACTTCCTGCCGTATAGAACTTCAAACGGAGCCATCTTGACACTTGTCTGGTAGCTGTTGTTGTATGAGAACTCCGCATATGGCAGGTTATCGTCCCAACTAGACCCATAGTCTAGTGCGCAAGCTCTCAACATATCTTCCAAAATTTGATTCACCCTTTCTGTTTGGCCATCTGTTTGAGGGTGGAAGGCAGTACTGAATTCTAGTCGGGTTCCAAGAGACTCATGTAGTTGTCGCCAAAACTTTGAAGTAAACTGGGTGCCTCTATCTGACACAATTCCCTTGGGAACACCATGCAGACTTACAATTCTTGACATGTATATCTTAGCAAGCTTAGCACTTGTATATGTGGTCTTTACGGGGATGAAGTGAGCCACCTTGGTGAAGTGGTCCACCACTACCCAGATAGAATCAAATCGAGCAGTCGGGGTAATCCCGTGATGAAATCCATGCCTACCTTGTCCCACTTCCAGTCGGGTATATGTAGTGGTTGTAGTAATCCTGCTGGTTTCTGATGCTCGGCTTTAACTCTATTGCACACATCACACAGAGAAATATACTCTGCAATATCTCTCTTTAGGTTATTCCACCAGAACCTATCCTTCACATCCATGTACATCTTTGTGTTGCCTGGATGAATTGAATATGGCGAATCATGAGCTTCTTGTAGAATCATCTTCCTGATATCGGGGTCATTGGGAACGCACAAACGCTTCCCATACCAGAGGGTTCCTTGTTCGTCCAGACGAAATTCTTTAGTCTTTCCTTCATTTATCCTGACTCTTATTTCTTCCAACTCTTTATCCCCCTTTTGTTCTTCTTGGATCCTTTCTTGGAAGGTGGACACTATTTCCATAGTCGCTACGTGTCCTTTCGGGACTATCTCTAGCCCGAGGTCCCTGAATTGCTTGCATAAATCCTCTGGAAGTTCCCCTGCGGTAAGTCCATTTACATATACCTTACGACTTAAGGCATCAGCCACCACGTTTGCCTTTCCGGGGTGGTATCATAATCCTTAATTAGCTCAAGCCATCTTCGTTGTCTCATATTCAGCTCTTTTTGTGTGAAGATGTACTTCAGACTTTTATGATCTGTGAACACATCACAATGTTTGCCCATGAGGTAGTGTCTCCATACCTTGAGTGCATGAACCACAGATGCAAGTTCCAAATCATGCGTGGGGTAATTGTGTTCGTGGTTCTTAAGTTGTCGGGAGGCATAGGATACCACTTTCCCATCCTGCATCAATACACTTCCAAGTCCTTGTCGAGAAGCCTCGCAATAGACTTGAAAATCCTTCTGGATATCAGGCAGACACAGAACTAGTGCCGTTACCAGGCGTTTCTTCAACTCTTGAAAACTTGCTTCACATGCCTCGGTCCATAGGAATTTCTTTTCCTTCTTTAATAGTTCCGTCATGGGTTTTGCTATCTTGGAAAAGTTTTCGATGAACCTCCGGTAATATCCTGCGAGGCCCAAGAAACTTCTAATATCTCCCACATTCTTGGGTGACTCCCATTCCGTCATGGAAGCTACCTTGCTAGGATCTACGGCAACTCCTTTAGCTGACACAACATGACCAAGGAATCCCACTTCCTTTAACCAGAACTCGCACTTGCTGAACTTGGCATACAACTTGTGTTCTCTTAGTTTCTCCATAATAAGGCGCAGATGTTTCTCATGTTCCTTCTCATCCTTTGAGTATATCATCTATGAATACTACGATAAACTTGTCCAAGTATTCCATGAACACCTTGTTCATCATGGTCATGAAGTATGCTGGGGCATTGGTTAGACCAAAAGACATCACGGTGTACTCATACAATCCGTATCTTGTGGTGAACGCTGTCTTGGGCACATCCTGTTCTCGAATCTTTAGCTGAAAATAGCCCGATCGTAGATCGATCTTTGAGAACACACTGGCTCCCTTTAGCTGGTCAAACAGGTCGTTGATGTTGGGCAGAGGATACTTATTCTTAATCGTCACTTCGTTCAACGAGCGGTAGTCCACAACCAGCCTCTTAGTCTTATCCTTCTTTTCCACAAATAGGACGGGTGCTCCCCAAGATGACGCGCTGGGTTGAATGAACCCCTTGTCCAATTGTTCCCTAAGTTGTTTCTTGAGTTCCTTTAACTCGTCCACATCCATCTTTTATGGTCTCTTAGCTATCGGCCCCGTGCCTGGCATTAAGTCAATGAGAAACTCGATATCACGGTCGGGTGGCATTCCGGGTAGCTCTTCTGGGAAGACATCTGGGTATTCCTTTACAATTGGTACCTCCTCCAAGCTACCCCCTTAAGAGAGTTCACCATGACTTCTTTGAGTGCGAAGTTCGACTTGATACGAATCCTCTTCCCTTCCGGCGTTGTGAGCACGACAGTTCTCTTGGCACAATCTATGACTCCTTCATATTCGGACATCCAATTCATGCCCAAGATTATGTCTAATCCTTGTGATTCTAGAACTACTAGACTGGTGGGAAAAAGTGTGTCCCAATCCTTAGTTCTAAATCCCGGCAACCGGAGTTTGCCACTATTTCTCCCCCGGGAGAACTTACCCTAAGAGGAAAGTTTATAGTCTCCGTTGGTATCTTGCCTCTATCCACAAATACCCTTGATATGAATGAATGCGATGCACCAGTATCAAAAAGAACAACTGCGGGAATAGAATTGAGTTTGAACTTACCAATCACAGAGTCTGGCGCCTCACAAGCATCCTCCATAGAAACATGATTCACCGTGGCTTTGACAAAAGGATTTGGCTTCTTCCCGTTCCCATTGCCATGGTTGTGTCCATTTCCATTCCCATTACCATTGCTATTCTTCCTCTCGGGGCAAGAGGTTGCATAGTGCCCTGTCTTGTTGCACTTAAAGCATGTCACCTCACTGAGATCCTTTCCATTGCCGCCATTGCCATTGCGGTTTTTGTGCCCATTGTGTTTGTGGCCACCATGGTTATGACCGTTATGGTTGTGGCCATTATTGTTATAGGGTGGTGGTAAGGAATTGCGCTGCTTCTGGTACGGAACAGAGTGTTTGTGAGGGTTTGATTTCCTCTTGCGACTTTCTATGCTCTTCCTCTTTGATTCAACCACAATGGCTCTGTCCAAGAGTTCCTGAAAGTTGTCAAATTTCTGAGCCACAAGCTGAATGGATATCTCATCATTGAGCCCTCTTAAGAACTCCTCCTGTCTCTTGGCATCAGTGGAAACATCATCAGGTGCATAACGGGCTAGCTTATTGAAAAGCTCACCATACTCGGTGATAGAACGGTCTGGTGGTGTAGGTGTGGCTTCGCGCCTCTTTAAACCATGACACGGACCACATGATGAGTCGAAAAGCTAACTCAAAGCTGTTCCCAAGTGATAGCATCAATGTCGGGTGGGTGACTTGGTAGTTATCCCACCATTCTGCGGAGTCCTTCAAGTGGTGTGCGGCATAACGCACCACTGCTCAAACGACTTGCACGGTGTCTAGCTTCTTGTTGATCGTCGTGACCGGTCATCGGCGATGATTGGTTCGATCTTTGCTAGTGAAGGTAGGTGGGTTCAGCCTCAAAAACCGAGTCAAGCGATCCTGTTGAGGAGGTGGCGGAGGTGGTGGTGGCGGCGGGTTGTTGTTGTTGTTCTGCATGTTCTAAGTGAGTAGTTGGATCAATTTGGTTGAGTGGCCAAAAGTTCTGCTATTTCTGGCGGGATTTCGGGGTTCGCACGTCTTGGCGGCATCTGTGGGGTTTAAGAGAATAGTTAAGAAATAGACAGAAAGACTAGGTAGTAAACTCCTACCCTTATGAAAAACACACAAGGCACACAAGGCATATATCAGAGATTTAGCACAGGAAACAACCAAAATTAACTAAACCAGACTTGTCTTGGTATTTATTACATTTGCGAATAACGTTCTACTATAGAATTAAAGGTGGTCCAACTATTACACATCTTCCACGCCTTCCTCTTCCTCGTCCTCGAACGAGTATCCTTCTTGCTCTAGAGTTGTCTTGTACAATTCCATCTCCTTTGTGGTGGCTTCAAGCTTCTCTTGGAGGTCCTTTATCTCATCATGTAGCTTCTTGGTAGTGGCTTCCAGCTGCTCCTGAAGTCCCTCCTTCTCGCTTTGTAGCTCCTCCACTAAACTTGACTTCATTGCGGCTTCAAGTTGCTTTGCCAAGTCCCTCTTGGAAGCACGCACATCATTGATTATCTTGCAAAGGCCTTCGGTTTGCACTTCATCTCCATCGATCTGCTGTTTGAGTTCCCTAATTCTCTTGTTTTTATTTATCACCCTCTTCTCTTGGTTAGCGAACTTCTTCTCTTGGTCCTGAAATTTTATCTCTTGAAGCTTCATTGCCTCTTCCTGCTGCTTGATCATTTCTTCCTTCTCCTTGATGAGGGCGCATAGCTCGTCGTTCTTCAACATCTCGAGAAAGGTACCCTTTTCAAGGTCATGGATGTGGCACTCTAAGTCTTGATATTGTGTTCTTCGGTGTTTGGTAGAAGTTCTTTCCTCAAAGGTTAACTCCATGGAATTCCTTCCTCATCTCTTCTTCCAAAGAGGCCGCCAGTGTCCTTGGAGAGCTTCATGATGACGTCCGCATAGGCGACCAATGAGTTGCTGCAAGCTAATGCTAAGGGCCTTCTCCTTGGAATCGCTAACAATGTGGATTGCTATGTCTTCCTCCGGGTTCTTGCCTCGCTCTTTTCCTGGCTGGATGACCTTGACTCCCCAACAGCCGTCCTTGTGGAGTTTCTTCATTGTGCTCCCTTGGATTGTTGGGAGAGGAAGGTCCAAACGTGTGAGTAGATCCATGAGGCATCCTCCAAAGCGAAGGGGCTCGATGTCCGCGACGGTGTCGTAGAGGAAGCTTGTCAACTTTGAGTTAGAAGAATGAGGGTTAAAATACTTAAACAGGTAGAGGAAAGCAGATACTAGATGTGCGGAAAATAACTCAGTAGAAACAAGTAAGGCACTAAAGTTAGAGGTGGTTCCAATCCTAGGGTCACGTCCTACAGGCAACGATGTGCTCTGATACCATCTGTAGTGGCCTCGAATCTGTAAGGATCCTAAGTCCCTGTGATTAACATGCTAGTCCCTGGATCAATAGCTAGCACTCACAGTCGATGAAATATCATGTAAAACACAAAGTCTTTATCACACGGAGAATCCAGAGTATGAAATTATTACAAAAATTGCTTAGCATCATGCTAGCTCAATTAACAGCGGAAACATAAAAGCAGCATGAGTCCATCAACGCCCAGGCTTGTCGAGCGTAGACCCGCGATCCCTACGCACCTTTCAATCTTCGGATTCTGCATATAAGACGTGCAGCCAACAAGTTGGGTCAATACTTTGAATGTATTGGCAAATTACACCAAGGGGAGAAAAGATTATCTCTACATGCAAGGCTGGTATAGGCTGTAGAGTTCATTTGCTCAAAGCTAAATTTCTTAAGTAGAGAGAAGAATAGAAGATTGCCCTACTTTGTAAACATTTGCTTGAATAAAATAAGGTCGAGTGGCACACGAGGATATTACGCACCAAGTGTCCAAACAACCAAACACTTGGATATTACGCACCAAGCGTCACTTGGATATTACACACCAAGTCCCCAAATTCCCACCCATTAGAGATATTACGCACGCCATGGGGTTTTCAAAACTTTGTTTTTAGAAAAGAGAGAGGAAGATCCTTCAGAGGCTCCATCCTTGGATGCTCAATGTCGCTACATTTCCGTGAACACGGCTAATCGATCAGATTGCAATACTCTCGAGAGTTTGTGCACTTTACCCACAATCCACGATCAAGTCCTTTTACAGACAAGACCATGGCGAGGCTTTCCCTTAGTAGCCCCTCTACCTTCCGGATCCAACCGTGCCAAGAACCTCCAGATGTTGGTACCCAGGTGAGGTTTCCCACTAAGTACTAGGCCAAGACAGAGCCCATAATGTATTGTGGTTGCACTGGAAGCTTCTGAATTCTGAAACATGACAGACTTCTTTGATTCCTGGGCGGACGTCCTCCACCAAAATCTCACTCGTTGTCCCGACAACCATTCCGCCCAGAAGAAAACTTAGTTTTATTTTGAAGTGGATTTGAGAAGAAAGTTTGCTCTAGAGAGCCTTTATACTTAGAAAAATTCTTTGTCCTTCGAAACCCCCAACGGTACTTTGTATATATAGCATAGCAAGCAACACTTAGCAAAAACAGGGGTAACCTATTAGGATGGGAAATCCTAAGTATAGAACTACTCATGGCATACTACAAAATCATCGCACTTGCAAAATAATACTAAGGAAAAATTCTACTAGATCATCCTACACATGCATACTACAGAATTTTGAAGATCACATGCATAGAATCAAAACTGGGACAAAATTATGAACAAGTGGTGTAACTTGCCTTGATCCGAGCAGCACTCTACACAATAGCACTCCTTAGCGCACTCCGAGCAATCTAACGAATCACAAACATAGATTTGATCACAACTTGCTCAAAGCATACACAAAGGAAAACATGCATGCATGCAACATGGTAGTTTATGCAAGGTTGGTTAAATTGACCGAGGTAGCAAGTTTGTGTTGTGATAGTGTAAGGGTGTCACTAGGATTTATTTTCCAAGGGTTTAGATCTAATTTGAATCACTAAAACAATTCCGAGGATTATAGGAGATCAAACCATCTAAATAGCCCCAAGTTAGATCTAATAATCCTAAGCAAAGCTTAATGATTTGGATCACTAGGTATTGTGGAAACAAAATTATAGCAACAAGAAACAAATAGAAAAGAATTTTAATTATTTTTCTATAGATTAAACCCTCTAATCTAATGATTAAAATCTACAACTAAAACATTGCTGTAAACCTGCAATATTATTACATATTTGTATTCTACATAAAAATAGGAATCCAACGGTATATTATAAGCTAGATTTGGCCAAAAATTTGATTTTTTGTGAATTTCGTAAGTTTAAAAACCAAATCTGCAACCAGATTTGAATCTCACTTAAAAACTTAGCCAGGTGGCTTCGTCAGCTGGTCGGACTGGGCCAGCGACGCTGTGGTATGCGGCTACGCCATGCGGCAATGGCATTGGATAATCGCTTCATCCATCCTTCTAATCTACACCGTTCTACTCGGATCCGACGGACGGAGGCGGTGGCGAAACTTTCGGCGGCGTCGATGGCGAGGCAGCGGCGACGATCGGGCGTGGTCGTCGGCGGCGTTGCGGTGGTTCAGGAGTAGCGGAGAGCACGGCGCTCTACTCCTTCTCACGGTCCTGCGTGCGTGATAACCGGCTCCTCTTTCCTCGTCTAGCCGCACCTCCACTGGTTCCCGCTCCGGTGGCACGTCGGCGAAAATCCCCGCTTGTCTTGCTGCACAAGGGAAGGAGGAAGGTCAGGTGAGGCGGTGTTGCAGGGAAGCGATTAATAAGGAGGAGCTCGGGGTGGCGAATCGCGGATTGGAACCTTCCGGAGCGCGGCGAGGGAGTCTGTGATGGTTCGGAAGTTTGGCTAGGGTTTTCGAGGGAAAGCAGCGAGAGGGTCGGCTTATAAGGGCGAAACTTGGGAAGGGGTCGAGTCGGTGGTTAGGAGTCCGACGCGGCGGAGGAAGGCGTGCTCGCCGCGGACTCCGGAAGACGACGACGGGTGGGACCCAGCGTCGTGGCTGCGACTGCGACCTGCGGCTGCGTCTCTTGGGTTGGCAACTACACAGCCTTGTGTGGCAGCCACCGGCCCAGTTAGGTTAGGTTTTCCTTTTTTTCCTTTAAACATTTTCCCTTTTCTGTTTTCTTAAAACCCTAATAACTTTTGCAACCTACGTCCAAAATTAATGAAACTTGTTTCTAAATTCTCATAAAATTGAGGTGGTCAACATAGGACCATGGCTTACTGTTTTTACAAAGTTTTTGAAGGGTCAAACTAATACATCAAGGGTGGTTACTTATGGGAATATTAAATAGGGTTTTTAAATGGGTTTATGTGTTAGGATTTTGTAGTTGCAATGTTTTCAAATGTAGGATGCAAATGATGCAAGGATGATGCATGACACTAATAACATCCAAACACAGAATCTGGGATGTTACACCTATACACCTGACAAGTGTATTAGGTGTGTTGGGGACACAAGAGACTTCTTATATCTTGATTGCAGGGTTGCTTGAGAGGGATACCTTTGATCACTTCCTCCCTGAGTTCGATAAACATTGGGTAGTTCACTTAAGGAAAACTTGCTACTAATATACAAACCTTTGTACTTGGAGACCCAACAACTATCTATAAGGATAGAAGTGCGTAGACATCAAGCTATTTTTTGGCACCGTTGTCGGGAGGTAATGTAAAAGGTACTCACATCCTCTGGCTACTAAGCTACCTTCTATTACTGTTGCTAGTGTGTGAGTGCTCGAAGTTATTTCCTTTAGATCCTGCAATTATATCTTTTTGTTTCTTGTTTTCACTAGTTAGGCTTAATGAAAAACAACAACAAAATTAGAGAGCTTTATATTATTTATCTGGAGTTAGGACATGAAGTGTTTGAAGAGAAAATTAAAAAACCTATGGAACTCTATTTGCATGCTAATAACAATTTTATTAGTATGAATTCTTTGAACACCATTATTGCTAATGCTATGGAAATATCTAAGCTTGGGGAAGCTAGTTTTTATGAAAATGATCTTTTTAGTTCCCCGGCTTTGGAAGATAGCTATTCTATTGCTTATGATGATACCAAACCTCCAATATATGATGATTACAATGATGAATATGATATTTTCAGTCCACCTACTATTGAGGAGAAAAATAATTATAATTACAATATGCCTCCTATATTTGATGATTATAGTGATGAGAATAATAATGATAGTTATTTTGTTGAATTTGCTCCCACTACAATTAATAAGAATGGATATGCTTATGTGGAGAGTAATAATAATTATATGCATGTGGCTCATGATAAGAATGTTTTATGTGATAGTTATATTGTTAATTTTATTCATGTTGCTACTGAAAGTTATTATGAGAGAGAGGGAAACATGGTTTTATGCATCTCAAAAATATTAAGTTTCCCCTCTTTATGTTGAAATTTTTGAAGTTGCACTTGTTTTGCTTTTCTATGCTTGTTGCTTTGTGCTTTCATGACTTGTTTCTTTACAATATTCCTATGCATAGGAAGTGGGTTAGACTTAAATGTGTTTTGAATTTGCTTCTTGATGCTCTCTTGTACTTCAATTCAGATTTCTTATGTGAGCATCTTCTCAAACTATCAAGCCTAACTTAAAGACGTTAAAAAAAGTACTTCTTGGGAGATAACCCAATAGTTTTCTCGAGTCTTGGAAGTTATTAATAACCTCTCCTTATCCTTTTTGTTTGATTTATTGTGCCAAGAATAACTTCTAATGAGAGAGAAGTAAGATTTGGGGAAGTTGTTGTCCCGAAACAGATTTTTGTGCTTCACTGTAAAAATTCGTGAAAAATATTTGTATGTCCGATTGAGCTTTAATTTCTGAGTATATGCCCCAGGTTGTTATCTAACTTTCGTTAGTTCTACACTTTTTGATTTGAGCAACAGAAGGTCTTCGAAAAAATCGGTTTTTACCTGTTGGTCTGTTTTGACAGATTTCTGCCTCTTAATCAGTTTCTTTTTGAATTATTCTTGAGCACTTGAGCTTTTTAAAGGAATTGCTACAGTAGCTTGTGTTTTAATGAAATTTTTACTTGTGTTGAAACTAAACCCCAAGGTTTATTATCTTAAATACACTAATGTTGCTAATGAAGAATGTGTGAAGTTATGTATGAAGGAAATTTTCAAGTGTAGGGAAAGAATGATGTGATGAGATGAAGAATGGACAAAAGCTCAAGCTTGGGGATGCCACCCCATGTCGCCCTAATAAATATTCAAGAGGTACAAGCGTCAAAGCTTGGGGATGCCTTGGGAATCCCCTTCTTCATCAATAAAAATCTCAGGTCTCTCTTTAGACACTTTATTTTTATTGCTTCATGCACTATTGTGTTGTTCTTGGAGCGTCTTTGTTTTTGTTTTTAGTTTTCGTTTGCTTTGTTTGCTGCAAAAGTTGTTTGAATCCTAGCACACTTCTTTTGGAGAGAGACACACTTTGTTGTCATTGCCTAGAACACTCTAGTTTTCATTCTTATTGTCTTGCGAGTGTTCTCTTTTGCTAGCAATGTGTTTAACCTTAGTTTTCTTGTGCTTTTAGCTTATAACTTTTTAGTTCTTCTTTGTGAATTTGTGAGACAATCTCACTGATCTTTATTGATTATTATCTTTGTGAGTTGTTTCAAATAAGTCAATTGGTGTTGGAAGAGAGTGGGAAGTTTCATGCTTATAGTGGTACAAAAGGGAGCTTGTTTTGACTATGGCTTAGACTTTATCATGTCATGCTAGATGTTTCTTTGACCTTATCCTTAGTGATTATTATTGTAGCATGACTTGTTCCAAACAATTGAGATTGCTTAATGTTCCTTGAAAGAATCATGCGCTGTTTTAGCATACAAAAGCATAATATTGTGGTATTCTCCTTTGATGCTTTGTTTGGGTTGACTTGGCACATGCTTACACCATGTTAAGACTATGAACCATTCACCTTAGCCTCTATGATCATTTAGTTTTTGACTTGTGGTACCACTTTATGCTTTAGTTGACAATGTTTTGTCGCTCTACATGATTATGGCCATTATTGCTCTCTTAGTTGGTCGCTCCCAGTCTTTTGCTAACCTCCACTTGTATTGAGGAAACTCTACTCATGCATCCAACTCTTAAGAAACCAAGTTATTCCAAAGTGTCCACTATAAATTCCTATGCATGGTGTGTTACACCATTCCAAGTATATTCATGTTTTTATCTATCTTCCAAATTAAACTTTTTATGTGAAAATTAGTGATTAAAGCTCTCACAAACTTGATGGCCCACTTTATTTTTCTTGCCCCTAATAAACTTGAACCATTGTGTCATCTATGTTGTATATGCTTGCACTTGTAAGTTGGGAATTAGCAGAACCGTGCTATCATGGGGAACGCTTTCAACACCTGTAAATATCTACCCAATTGATATCATGCTCTTTTGTTTATGGATGTCGGCGGTGTGAAATAAAAGGGGATCTTGTAAGTCCATGGAGTTATGTATATGTGTTAGAGAAACGCCTGGGCCGCTAGCCTAAGACATGCCTAATCATGGTGGAAACTTGCAACATCACCATAGTGAGCAATCTATGAGGAATTCTTCTTATAAAAAAGAGAGATAGAAAAAAAGAGAAGAGAAAAAAAGAAAAAAAGAGGAAAGAAGAGAAAAATCACCATTTTCCTATGGTAAAGAAGAATATTGCTGAGATGCTCATTGTCTCTTGCCTTGTCATTTTGATATGGGATAGCTCCTGTGTCATGGGGCAAGGGGTACCCTGTTGGTGATTCTATATGATATACATATACTTACAATGACAAGAACTTACCGGTAACTAAAGTTGAGTAGCATGAGGAACGACCCTCGTACTCAAGGTACATGAGATTGCCAACTTATACTTTGTCAAGCATATACTCCATACTTTGTTCACTTTAACCTTAATCACTTCAAGATGCTTATGATAGGGGCAATAAGAGCTGAAAGCTAACAAGTACCATAATTATTGGAAGCTCTTTATGAAACTTGAAATTCCTGCTTCCTTTTGAAGGGCCTTTCTTCCACTTTTATGTTGAGTCTCCACCTTCTATCCATAGGCACCAATTAAGAGAGCATAGTTGCCATTCTTAGTTCTATGTGCATTGTCCCAAAACTTGTTGATTGATTCATGATGTTGATATTGCTTGTTCTTAAACTATTTGTATCTAGTCACCCTTATGAACTTTGAAGGTGTCTTATGCATTTATTGTTTGCTACTCCATGAGGGACAATCTGAATGGCACTATGCTATGTTTTATATATGTGAAACAAACAAACGTCTCTCAATGCATTGTTATTCATGATCTTTATTTGTATCCTTTCATGTTGCAACATAGTTTCTTTGTATTTTGTTAGAACTTCATATTTCATGCTCATGTTTAGAGTACTTTGATCCCAGCTTCCAATGCTTGCAAATGGTTTGATCTTGACTGTGATGGTGCATTTCACCTCAAAAATTATTCTTTTTATCACTTACCTACTCGAGGATGAGCAGGAGTTAAGCTTGGGGATGCTTGATAATTTTTTATGCTCCATGCTTGTTTTATATCATTTGTATTATGCTTTGTCTACACTTTGAGGTATTTTTATACACTTTCTGGAACTAACCTATTGATAAGATGCCGTAGAGCCAGTTGTCTGTTTTCTGCTATTTTTTGGTTTCAGAAAAGCTAAAAAAATGAATATTATCGCAATTGGACGGGACAAAATCCAATCTGCCTATTTTCCCCAGAGCAATACGGAAACATGAAGCAGAGACGGAGGGGGACACCAGGGTGGCCACACCCTATGGTGGCGCGGGTGGCCCCTGGTGCGCTACTAGGGGGTGTGGCCCCCTGGCCCTCCACCGACCATGATCTTCCGCATATATAAAGCCCCCGATGAGAAAACCCTAGATGAATCGGCATACATCCACGAAAAGTTCTGCAGCGTCTCCGCCATCGGGGAACAGAAGTCTCTATTCCGGCACCCTGCCGGGACGGGGAATTGCCCCCGGATCCATCTCCATCGATCTATACCACCATCTCCATCGTCGTTGCTGATTCGCATGATGAGGAGGGAATAGTTATTCCTTGAGGCTAAGGACTCTACCGGTAGCTATGTGTTCATCTCTCTCTCTATGCATGATCATATTGTGATCATGAGCTTTGTAATCAAGTAGATTTACTGATACGTCGTAAACGTATCTATCATTTTTGATGTTCCATTCTTGTTTAGTATCTACTTTGCTTTGCTTTGTCTACACTTTGAGGTGTTTTTATATTTTTTTCTGGACTAACCTATTAACAAGATGCCATAGTGCCAGTTGCCTGTTTTCTTCTGTTTTTGGTTCCAGAAAAGGCAGAAAATCAACATTCTCGGAATTGGACGAGACAAAATCCAAAGTCAATATTTTACCGTGGGGAACACGGAGCCTGAATACGAGACGGAGGGGAGCCACCAGGGGGGCACACCCCCTGGCTACGCGGCTGGGCCCAGCCCGCGCCTAGGGGGGTATCCGCCCTGGCTGCCCCCTGCCTCGCCTCTTCGCCTATAAAGACCCCCCGATACCAAAACCCTAAGTACCCGATCAATATTCCACTAAACCGTCTGTAGCCGCCACCACCATCGTCCCTAGATCGGGGGATCTAAAGCTCTTCCCGGCACCCTGCCGGAGGGGAGATCATCCCGAAGGCCTTCTTCTTCATCATGCCAGCCTCCGGTATGAAGTGTAAGTAGTTCCACCTTGGAATACGGGTCCATGTTGTAGCTAGATGGTTGTATCTCCTCCTTTGTGCTACCATGTTTAGATCTTGTGAGCTTCGTTCATGATCAAGATCATCTATTTGTAATCATGCATGTTATGTTTGCGGGGATTGAATGAATATTGAGATTACTATGTCAGATTGATTAATGGTTTTGTCTTATTGATTCTATCATGTTTGTGTTGTTTGAGATCTTGCATGCTCTCTTTTTCTAGTAGCTATCTTGGCCAAGTAGATGCTAGTGACTCCAAGAGGGGGTATTTATGATCGATAGTGGGTTCATGCCTCTATTTAATCTAAGGGAAGTGACAGAAATCTCTAATCAAATCTCATAGGATCATGAATGTCTAGTATTGCATTGTTATGCCTTGCTCTGTCATGTCAATTGCCCTGCTGTAATTTGTTTACCCAGCATGCCATGTTTGTTTATCTTAAGGAGAACACCTCTAGTGAACTATGAACCCCGATCCAATCTTTACCATTGATACATCTTCCATTGTTATTGTTTACTTTCTGCAAACTACTATTACCATCCACACCATACAGTTAATCCTTTGTTTTTAGCAAACTGGTGAGATTGACAACCTCACTGTTCGTTGGAGCAAAGTCTTGAGTTTGTGTTGTGCAGGTTTCTAAGTTGCTAGCAACACCTTTGAGTTGTTTCCTTCCTCCTACTGGTTCGATAACCTTGGTTTCTTTCTGAGGGAATACTTGTTGTTGTGCTCATCATATCTTCCTCTTGGGGTTTCCCAATAAAGCTCTACATTGATCTGAGCGCATCAAGCTGTTTTCTGGCGACGTTGCCGGGGAGGCTAAGGACGTCTTCACAAGGGGAATCCTTCACAACCTTTCTCTTTATTTGTTTTTGTTTTGCTTAGTTTCTTTTGCTTGGTTTTGTTTGACTCCTTTTATCAAAAACTCCAAAAAATTTGTTTCGTTTGGTTTGCTTTCTCTTGTCAAAAACACAAAAAAAATAGTTCCTACTCTAGTTGCTAGTCTGTTATTGCCTTGCTTGGTCATGCTTTCTATCAATGGATGGTTACTTTGAAACTAGTTCTTATTGGCAAGGTGGGTTCACGGAAAAACAAAAGTATTGTTATAAGGAACACCGTTTGTCACAAAAAGGGAAACACTTATGGTCACAAATTGATAAATTGAATACTATTGCTAAAGAGGTGTGCTCTACTTATAATGTTACTTATTGCTTTGATAAATCTTGTTGCTATAGGAGGTATAAACACCTACCATTTCAATGTGAGTATAATGATAATGTTACCATATCTTCTTATGTTAAAGGAAATTGTGAATTTTATGATGTGGAATAAATTGAAGAATTTATTGCCTTCAAGGGTGCATTTGAACTTGTGTAACACCCTCAGAATCGACCCTATGCAAGTTTCAGCGATTCCCGCCAAACCCGCATAGAAACGATTCAAAGGTGCCCACCAGGCACTTTCATGCGGGTGGAAAACGAAGTAATACCATTACACAATAGTCCACAATGGAACCCACAAAACAGATATATACAACAATGACTCAAAGAGTCAAGAATACATATATACAATACAAAGATCCAAATCACCTTTTAAACGATACAACGCCCGAGTACGGACAAGATGCAAATTGAGCTAAGAGCCCTGAAGAATAACCAATGGCGTCCATAACCCTGCCCAGGTCAAGCCGAAAGGGTAACCCTGCTAACGACGTCGATCTCAAAACCTGCTTAAACAAAAGGGGTGCCGACAAAGGGCAAAGGAAAAGAGAGCGGTCAGTACTAAGGCCAGTACTAAGGCGAGACTAGAATTCGGCGGTCCTCGCCTACATAGGTATGGTGGACTGAAGTGGCAGTGCAACATGCACTAAACAACCTATAGAGACTCAATTCATCTGGCGGCTATTAGATAGGGATAAGAAAGACCTATTCGGATCCAACCTGAAACTATCACCAAGCACACCCATCCTGGTATTTCCCCCTCGAGACTAAACGAGAAAGTCAACCGAGGAACTCACACAGTTGGCCGTTTTTTTCATTCTGTTATAGTTCCGACAATTACTAGTCAGATATAGATAGCATGAGTCATCCTGATATTATAAACAGTGGGCAGTTTTAGTTAACCGTTCTGTTGTAGTTGCAATACTTACTAGTCATATACATATAGCATGAGGCATCCCAAAACCAGCAGTTGTTGGTACTTTTATTTAGCCATTTCGTTGTAGTGAAGCTGATTACTAGTCATTATAAAGTCAAATTTATAGCACTACTTTAGTTATAGTTGTCTATGATCGAGATACTATGCTCCAAGTCGTCCATAACCGCGGACACGGCTTTCAGAAAGTTTTACCCTGCAGGGGGCACAAATAGCAACACATGCACGATCAACCTCGGAAAAAACCAAGTGAAAACCCAACGAGGCATCACGACAGAACATTTGCGAGATTCATATTTGATTTCAGGGGGTCACCCCACCAAGCTACCCGCGACGAAATTGGCTGGCTCCGAGACGGACCCAGAGGTTTGTGCCAATGGCTGTGAACGACTGGGAACCCGAAAGTGTGACTGGGCTTGTCGATACCACGAAAACATTCCACATTTGTTCCTAAACAGTACAGGCGCTCCACGCGCAATAGTAAATAAAGCAGTAAAGCATGGCATAAGTACAGGATAGTAATAAATCCCCAAACTACCTGTGGCCCCAAGGAATTAAATATGACTCAAGCTAGGGTTAGGGGGGTTCATGGTCCCACATGCGAATAATGCGAATATTCAAAGAACAAGTATCAAGTACTCGGGGTCCTACGAGACACAAGTGGACGGTTAAAAACCAAATAACATCTATTGCCCACCTGTGCCTCTGCATTATTTACCTACTTCAATTTTAGTTATTAAATAGTAATTAAAACCATGATCATCTCCAACATTAAACATGCGGTATTACTCCAACAACTGTGAAAGATAGACGGCGTGACACATCACCTGCGCATGCAACTATGACTCGCAAGACCGACTCTCTACCAAACAACAGGTAATAGGATGTGTCCATGGCAATATAAGGGCTGCCGGGAAGTACAAAGGGGTACGAAATCTATAGCATCGCAACACAGACAGCAATAGATCAACAGGAGGAAATGAAGACTATAAATGTAAAATAGGTAGAAAGGGGGAGAATGCTCGCCTAAAAACATTGCTGAAGATTCATCTGAAGATCGGTCGACACTCGCATCAACTCATCGGCCTAATCCGTGAAGAAGCAAAGCACTAGAAGAAACATCGGATGCACTATTTAATACTACGGCAGAAGATCAGGCATGATGCACGTATGATGTATGGCATGGCAAAGATGCGACGCAATTTGGCAAATTAAGCGGAACCGGGTCCCGACAATTATTTAAGTGGTTCACGTTGTTTAGATACCCCGCAATTTAAATGTTGTATTAACATATCAAATAGTGGCACCGGTTCACTACACAAATTTAAATGGGGCCAATATAAGACTAGAAGAGCCCGCATATGGTCTCCATATTTAATTATGAGGTGAATCGACAAAGTACCCACAACCCCAAGATATGTATGCGATATGAATGATTTAATGCAACAAGGTATATCATTTATAAAATAGGTGCCCGAATAAAGGTCACACATGGGTTTCAGCAACCTTGGGGGTTCCGAGGGGTGCGGGTTCGGTCTTCACATTCCATGAAGGAGAGCTTGAGTTGCGTCGTCTTCGGGTTCCGAGAAGGAGAACAAGTTGTTCCTTGTCGAAGATCTTGGATCTCGGCTTCGGTTGACCTTGACGACATGACGATCTTGGTGTTCAAAACTTGGGGCGCTACGGTCGTCTACTTAGACTTGAGTGGCACCGAGGAAGCGAAGACAGATAACACCACGAGAACCATCAACACGGACACGAACACCCGTCAAAGGAACCCAAGCAACCGAGGGTATCCGGTCTTCTAGGCATTCAAGCAAACATGTCATGCGCATGCCTTGAACTACCTGAACCGTGGCAGACGCACACTTGTAGGAGGAGGCGAGGCGCGCGTAGATGGCAGAGGAAAAGGAAACGGGCGTAGGCGGCGCTGCCTCTGGCGACAGGAGAAGGCAAGCAGGGACACAGGGCCATGACGGAGAGGTCCAGTCCAGGGCAGGGAAGGGACGGCGGGCGGTGCCATGCGCGGTCAGGCGACGAAGGGCGACGGCGACGCTGTCGGGAGGCGCAGGAGGACGGCCCCGGGGCAGCAACCTGACGGAGAGGTGAAGGTCAGCCCGGGCGGCGACAGAGCTGCACGGGGACGGACTGGTGATGGGGAAGGCGGGCTTGGCGCGGCCGCACAGAGAGAGAGGGAGGCAAGTTAGACGAGGGGAGGACGCGGGAGGCCGAGGAGGGCGGCGTGGTGGAGAGGACACCAACGGGGGGCGGGCTTAGAGCTTGCTAGCGAGAGAAGAACCATGCGGCGACGGCCAGAGGATCAAACAGGGACGGGGTTCTCGGGCTCGGGAACGCGAGAGAGGGGGAGTGGGATCACGGGGAAGTGGGTGGGGCCGGGCAGGGAGCGGGGCAGGCGCAGATGGGTCGGGTTCTGGTGAGGTGGGGTGGCCTACAGAAGAAAAAAAAGACAGGGAGTGGTTAGGTAGATAGGGTGGTGGCGATGTGTGGTATGGGACGCGCGCAGGTGGGTGAGAGTGGGGTGTGTGGTGGCGCGTGTGTGCTCTGGGTTTGTCGCGTGCGGGGTGTTGTGTTTGGTCTAGGGATAGGTGGCGGCGGGGAGAGGGAGTGGGGTGAGGGGCTAGGGTTTGGGTAAGGCGGGATCTAGGATTATGGTTAGGGTTTAGATTTGTATATGGGGTAGTAGGCTGCTGCCAGCTAGGGCTTTGGCCTGGCCGGTGGCGGCCTCCCCCGGAAAAAATAGTTTTATTGTTTTATTTTTATAAAAGGTTTTGTAACATCCCAAAAATACTAAACTTGGATCATCAAACTCTAATCATCAAAATTAGGGTTAACAAAAACTTTTCCATTTAAAAGTATGAAAGCATTCATATGTGTGTGTATTAAAATTTGGATTCTTTTGAATTGCCATGATTCTGTGTTTATTTTCTTGTAAAATGATTCTTAGGTAAAATAAACATCATCTAAACAATCCCCAAACTTTTCCCAGAGACAAACAAATTAAGTGAATGGTCACTTTGGCCAATTTAACTCCCATGCCTACTTTGGCTATCTCTAACTTTCAAAACTTAACAGAAACATGTATGGATCTTTGCACCCCTTGATAGTACTCATAACAAGGTACCAAGGCCCACTTTGTGATCATCCAAAAACATTCAAATGTTTAGTTTAAATGAAAGTTTAAAATTGAATCTATTTCATATGGGAAGATCCCACTATTTCAAAAACCACTCAAACAAGCTCAATTTTCAAAACCCAAGCATCCACAGTATCACCAGCACATGCCTAGAACACCCACCAAAATCTTTTCAAAATTCAAAACTTAAGTTCATGCGGCCATTTCATCAAACAGGTTGCAGATTCAAATCAACAAAATCACAAACACTATTTTGAGCAGTGTTTTGAGCCAACCTTGTTCCCTCTCTGGTTACACTAGCCTCAGTAGATCATCTAGCAAACTTAACTAAGCTCTAGCACCACTGTAAGCTCACCAATGTCATCAATGGTGAACAGGCCGACATCACCCATGTCACCCCAGTGTGGACAGCAAGCTACGAGCAACACTAGCCTCGCCAACCTTGTCTGGGAGCTAGCCAGCACTCCACCGCCACCCCCTGTCCCAGCCTCGAGCAATGCCAGCCCCAGGACCACATGCCCAGGCCATGCCAAGACGCTCTGCAAGCGTGCCGAGAACGCGCCAGAGCGCCACCCTCGACACACGCCCACAGACCGCGTGCCGCCCTTGCCGCGTGCACGCGTGATCACCACCGTCCCAGCAACCTCGCAGACACCCCCGTTCGCCGCCCCATGCCTCATAGCCACCGCTCGCCGTCGAAGACGCCGCCTCTACCATGCAGAGCACCGCGTGTTTCTGACCGTTTGCCACCACCCCTACACGCCCATTTAAACCATAGAGCATCGCCAGGATACCACCTGTTGATCGCCACCCTCGGCCATGCCTCTAGCCGCCCGTAGCCGTGTCGCCACCGTCGCCTGCCCATTCCTCTCGGTCTCGCCGTCGAGCCTATAAAAGGAGGCGACCCCCAGCCGATTGAAGCACACAATTTCACTCCCCTTACCTCACTAATCATTCCACCCCTTAGCCGGAGAAAGGCGAGAAGCGCATCGCCGGAATTGCGCTGGAGCAGGCCGCCTCTGGAGAATAAGGGAGCCGTTGATTTCGTCCACCCCAGGAGCTGCCGCGACCACCCCTGAGTTTGCCGTCGTCGACTTTGTCGTTTGCCCGCCTCGCCGTCGTCACTTGAGCCCCTGTATGCCCCCTATGCACCCCCACTGAGCCGCTAGGGTTCGAGCTCGCCGGTGACTTGTTCATCATCGATGACGACCCTCAGCCGTCGATCTTCATTATAATCCAACGTACCACATCGCCCCGTACCGCTTCGCATTTAAAGAGCCACTAACCAGTAGACCCCCCTGTCAGTTGTGCCCCGCGCTGGGCGGGCCCATTACCCCTTCCCGCGTAGCCCACTCGTTTGAATTTAGCTTTTTCTTTTTAAGTTCAAACATAGTTCTGTACCTAGTTTCAAAAATCAACCCAACTCGATTCAGTGCACCAAATTTAATGAAACCAATTTTGTTATCAAGGTATTGAAATGCTTAATCCAAGCCCGTTGGATTCAAATCATTTGGATCTATAGATCAACCTTGGTAAAAATAACAAGGCAGAAGCTTTTATGCATTCAAACATTTTTCAAATTTAAACCATAATAACTTTTGAGTTGATTCCAACTCTCAAAAATCACATTTGATCATACCTTCCAGAATATATAAAAATATATGGGTTCACTTACAGAAATAATGTTCAAGTAATAAAAGAATGCCACAGAGGCATTTCTAGTCACTTTATTTTATTTAAAATAAAAGGTTAAACCCTATTAAATTGTGACACCACTTTAAATCACATTCTCATGTACTGAAATATGTCGTGATGACATGTGTCAACATGATCCCATGTTTGAGTTGGAGAATATTAAATCTTAAGTAGTTTTTCAATGAGTAGAAATTACTTTTCTAAAAATAAAATAAATAAGACAAATGCTTTAATCTTGTAATATTAGTGATGATGCTATATCATCTATAGAACCCTTTTGTGTGATGATTGAAAGTAGTTAAGTATTGTTTGGTGATTGTGTACCTCGTATTTATTTATAGACGCTAGTACCGACCAAGGATACGAGGAGGAAGGAGGATACTACGAAGAAGAAGCCGAGGAGAACTTCAACCACTACTTTGCACAAGGCAAGCCTAATACTACTAGTTGATTGAGCAAGCTAACACTTGCAAGATACTCTACTTTAGCAAGCTTATACTGATACTTATGGAAACCAATACTTGCAAGCCTAATCCTACTAGTTGATTGAGCAAGCTAACACTTGCAATTATGAAAGTTAGATAACCTATGCAATGCACTAAGCATGCTTGGTTAGACACATTTGATGATACCCAATCCTAGTTTTACTTGCAAGCTTTCTACTTTATTTCTTTATCAAAGCTCTTACTTAGAGTTTACTTGAGTAAATTGTAGATACTAGAAAGATAATTGAAGGTTGCATAAAGATCATTAAAGTTGGCCTAAGCTAGATAATCTTGATGTCATCCTAAGGCATGAGATTGAACTTATCTAAACTCCACTAGTTTACCACCCCTCATAGTACTTACCCCCACTTGTAGATGCTAGTGCTAAGCATAAAACTTGATCAACTTTAGATGGGAATACTTGGTGGAAAATGGTTATGAAAACCTTAGAATGATGAGTCATTCTACTGAGATGTTTTGACATGTGTTTCCGAACAACTGATGATTTTGGTGATGAAAATGTTGAGGCATGAGACTTAGCCCTTTATAAAACTGATGGTTGTCTGGATGCGATACCATTCCAATTTTATCGTACAACCACAATACCCGAAGATTGGGTAGGGCTTGACTGGAAACTTATATACCTTAGTATTAGTTCCCTCACGACCAAGGTCTGAGCTGAGGCTACCTTGTGAAGATTGTCCACCTGTGCAGTACCCAAGATGAAAGTTGGTCATGGTTGGGAGGCCAAACTCACAGGAGAGGTGCTTATACTAGGGCGTGTAATCGAAAGGTTAGGATTGATTATCCACATACTGAGTATGGTGAATTCAGGATTTGTTCCTGACGGATGGATCGAATATTGTGGTGAAAGTGTACAATCTCTGCAGAGTGTCAAACTATTCGAATAGCCGCGTCCGCGGTTATGGACAGTTGGAGTGGCCATACTGTTCCCCCGTCAGATGTTTTCAAAATGACTTGTGAAATGAATGGATATTTTGACTTGACCCCAACAGGGTTGTGATATGAAATACAAGTTCCCACTTAGGTGTTATAAAATTTCAACTAGCTTTTCTTGCTTCTAAATCTGGCTTTTTGCAAAACAACCATAGAGCTTAGTGTCCTACTACAAAACCCCCCTTCACTTGTTAGTATTAGTTTGCGAGTAATTAAAGAGTACTCATGGCTTTGTCCTTGGCTATTCCCGTGGCCAGACTATGAAGAGGAGTATCAGGACGAAGGACCCCAGGAAGGTTACGACAACTAGGATCATCTCCCATCGTCAGCATTGCATGTGACCCCGAAGATGGAGCTTCGCCTACGCTACCGTTATTATGACGTATTTCTGCTGCTTGATTTGTATTAAGAACTGGATCATGAGATCCCTATTTGTGTAAGACCTTATGTATGGTTTGTAATGGATGATGTACTATCCAATTCTGTTATGTCTCGCAAAAATGGTAATCCTGGGATTGTGATGTATGGCATAACAGGCATCTGGGATTAAAAATACGGGTGTTGACAAGTTGGTATCAGAGCCATCCTGACCATAGGAGACCCTAGTTAGACTGGACGTTTGAATAAAAAACTTAGTTTCAAAACCAAAAGAAGCAAATATTTACAAAAACTTATTCCCATTCTTATCACCTTGATTCTTTCATAAAAATTCATGTTTCTCAAAAACTCTTGCAAAATACGTAAAAATTGACACACTTGATCACTCTAGTAACTTACTCATCCTATATGCTTTTATATGGACGTGAAGTACAACAAGTTTTATCAGTTGGGGAATGGAGGAGACCTTATCTTTGAGCAGGATTTGGACCAGCTTTCGGAACTTCTGGAGCGTCCGCACCTCGAGTTCTTCGGAGCTCAGCTCAATGATCAAGGATGAGAAGATCTGCAGTGGCTAATTGTTGCAAGTCTCCGAGGAAAGATTGAACCTCCCACTGCCGAGGGAATTCAGTTCACCTTAAGAGAGAACAACTGGCTCGATGGACTTGCCAGGGCCATGCCGTCTGTGTGGGCAGAGTATCAACCAGATCAAGGGTACCCGCTTTGAGTTTTGTCCAAGGCGTGATGCTATGGGACAGCCACTGGAAGCCCCATACCACCACGAGCTGAAGACTTAGTTGGACCACCTTAGCTTCATGATGTACGATCGTCAGCAGGAATTGGACAATTGCCGTGACTACTCCAACCACAAGTCCACCATCATCAAGACGAAGGATCAGACCATCGCCATGCTAGCAAAGGATCGCAAGTCTCGCCGCCGTCAGCTCGATAAGAAGTAGCGCATCATTGCCCGTCTTCACCACCGTATCTCGGATTTGGAGGAGACCATCCATGAGAGAGACATGCAGTTGGAGGAAAGAGAGAATGCCGGAGAGGATCTTCATGGAGACCCCTACTCCTATCTCAGCGATGATGATGATTTTCTGGAGGATCAGGCTATGGATTTCTTCACCGATGAGGATGACTTCGCCTTCATCAATGACGATGATGATGATGACGACTACACCGACTCTGAGGAGTAGTAGCACTTGAGCACTAGCGTAGTGAGTTGTATTCGGTCCCACTGTATCGTAGTTTCCAGAATGGTTCTTAAAATCATCTGTTTTTCTTGTTTTGTGGTGTGTGTTTGTATTGTGTGCTATGAATGAATGAATGAAAATCAAGTTGCTAGAAAATCTGAGTCAAACTTTAAAAACTTTTCAAAGTCTCTGAACCTTAGAAATTTTCCTATTTTCTCATGATCTATCTCAATCTTCAGATGCCACGCGGAGGAAGTGGTTCATCCCCAGACCCGATGTTGCAGATCCTGCAAATGTTGGTTTCTGACCGTGAAGCTGAAAGAGCCGAACGTCAAGCCAACCTAGCCACCCTTCAGCATATAGCTCAGCTAGCCCACAACAATCAAGGCCACGAAAACAAGGACAACCATGGATCTAAACTCAAGAATTTCCAGAACACCAACCCACCTGTTTTCACTAAGTCAGAAGAGCCTTTAGACGCAGATGATTGGCTACAAACCATGGAAAATAACCTAGAAGTCACCGGAGTTCAAGCCAACGAGAAAGTTCTGTTCGCCACCCATTATCTAGCCGGAGATGCAAGAGCATGGTGGAACAACGTTCGTGCAATGACCGGAGGACAGATGATGACCTGGGAGGAATTGAAGGTCAAGTTCAGCAAAACCCATGTGCCACCGGGTTTGATCAAGAGAATGAGAGATGAGTTCAGAGAACTGAAGCAAGGAAGGATGACCGTAGTGGAATACCGTGACAAATTCTTGTCATTAGCTAGGTATGCCCCGGATGAGATCGACACTGAAGCCAAGAAGAAAGAGAGATTCCTGAATGGTCTGCACGATGAGATGCAGACTGTGTTGGTCAATATCCCCTTTGAGGATATTGAAGCCCTTGTCGACTCTGCCATCCAGATGGAAGGAAAGATCAACCAAGCCAATGAGAACCGCAAGCATCGCATGATGCATCAGCCAGGAACCCATCAGACCCCAAAGTATCACCCTAACCCATCTCCAGGATTTGCCCCGAGAACCAACAGACCCCCGATGAACCGTTCGACCTATCCCAACCGTGGAAACCCAAGGCCCAGAGGAAATCACAACAACCCCAACAAATCTAACCATTTCAACTGTGCACCACCCAAGTTCAATAACAACAATGCTACCGCCAACACCAACACTGCCCCGAGGACTGGAAGCAATGTTGTGCCTGTTCAAGCAAAGGACAAGTCACAAGTGACTTGTTATGACTGTGGAAATAAGGGTCACTACTCCAATGAATGCCCAAGAAGAATGCCACAGCCCCCAATGCAAATGCCCCAGCTCAGCAGCAACGTCGTGTTCAGCCTGGAAGAAGGTTTCCCCAGGGAATTCACTCAACCGCAATGGCCGTATTTTTCTCCTGCATGCTAAAGAAGCTCAGGAAGCACCAGACGTCGTGTTGGGTATGTTTTCTGTTAATTCAGTACTTGCAAGAGTGTTGTTTGATTCTGGTGCATCACACTCATTTTTCACCGAAGAATTTGCATGCACTAGTAAGATTCAACCAACCAAACTGAAGCATGTTATGATTGTTCAAATTCTCGGTTCAGCCACCAAAGCTAGGCAAATTTGCAAAGCCGTCCCTATCCGAATCCATGGCATAAATTTTTATGCTAATCTGATAGTACTCGGAACTAAAGGTTTGGAAGTGGTACTAGGAATGGATTGGATGTCCAAACATAAAGGATTGATTGACTGTGCCAAGAAAGCCATAACCATGACCAGTACAGCCGGAATATCAATCGAGCATGTATCTGAAACCTTACCTCGTAAATTCAAGTGTAACAAGAGTATAGCCCAACCTACCATTGACCAAGTCCGGATAGTCCGTGAATACCCCGATGTATTCCCAGATGTTTTTCCCGGTATGCCCCAGATCGGGATATCGAGTTTATCATTGAACTAATCCCCGGAACAAGACCCATAGCCCAGAGACCATATAGTATGAAACCGTCTGAACTAGAAGAACTAAATAAGCAACTGGATTCCATGTTGGAAATTGGATTAATTCAACCAAGTGCGTCACCTTGGAGATCACCTGTCTTGTTCGTGGACAAGAAGGATGGAGGAAACCGTTTGTGTACGGATTATCGGAAGTTGAATGATGTCACTATCAAGAACAAGTACCCATTGCCCAAGATATAAGATTTGTTTGATCAGTTGACCGGTGCCAAAGTGTTTTCTAAGACTGATCTTAGAACAGGCTATCATCAACTCAAGATTCGTGCAGAGGATATTCCCAAGACTGCCTTTACCACCAGATATGGATTATACGAGTATACCGTCATGTCTTTTGGATTAACCAATGCCCCCGCTTATTTCATGAATCTCATGAATAAGATTTTTATGGACTTCTTGGATAAGTTTCTCGTTGTTTTCATCGATGACATTCTGATTTATTCCAAATCAGAAGAAGAACATGAGCTACACCTAAGGACCATTCTTGGAACCCTTAGAAAGCATCAGTTGTATGCCAAGTTTAGCAAATGTGAATTCTGGTTACAGGAGGTAGGATTCCTCGGCCACATTTTATCAGCCGGAGGAATTGCAATTGACCCTGCAAAGGTGAAAGATGTCAAAGATTGGCAAGCCCCAACCACTCAAACCCAAGTTCGTGCATTTCTCGGATTGGCGGGATATTACCGCAAGTTCGTAGAAGGATTCTCGAGTATCGCCAGACCCATGACCCAATTGCTGAAGAAGGACAAGAAGTTTGAATGGACCGACAAATGTGAAGCGAGTTTTCAGGAACTCAAGAGGAGATTGATTTCAGCCCCAATCTTAATCATGCCGGATATGACAAAGCCCTTTGATGTGTATTGTGACGCATCCAAGATCGGTCTCGGATGTGTGCTAATGCAAGAAGGCAAAGTCATATCTTATCTATCCCGACAACTGAAACAACATGAGCAAAATTACCCAACCCATGACCTTGAACTCGCAGCCGTAGTTCTAGCCCTGAAGACATGTGTAACTACCTCGGTGAATTACGCTCCTAGTAACAAGCCTGGATGAGCGGAAATGGTTGAAATAGTACGGTGGGGCCAAATGCCACTCACAGGTAGACCTTTCGGCCATCCCAACCATTTCCAACTCATCGGGACAAGTACGGGCGGCGTAATCGGCAGGCGAAGGGATCAACTACATACACAAATGAGTATGTATGCAAGCCACCATACAATAGTACATCAGAGCCATTCCATCTAAAAAGAAAGGAAATATAGCAACGCCATACGGCAAGATTCAAATGTCCTAGATAGATATAATAGTTTAGGATATCTCCTCATACATCACACATCAGAGTATCAGGCGGAAGCGGCAAACAAGATCCGAGTACGGATAAGAAGCAAATCGGTATAAGATACCCATAAATAAGCACATCCCGCCCACAGATCTCACGGATCCCCGTTCCCGGAATCTCTACACCGAACGATCGTTGCCCACATCATCCGCCTCTTCCACCCAGTATCCATCTTGTGAGTGTACCTGTTCATCTGAACCAAACAATTTATCGTGTGAGACCCTAGGGGTACTCAGCAAGTCTTTATTCCTCTAAAGGGACACAACCTGGGTGACGAATTGCAAAGAAAAGATAAACCCTAACGGTCCTATAGATACTCGCTAACCATCCGCCTAACCAAAGATAGACGGATGTCCGTGAATTAATGGCAACAGTTATAACAGTAATATCCACAGATCCATCCTCCTCCTCGCTTACCAACGAGGAAGCGGACGAACATCCCCCCCATCCGTTGGCAGTTTTATTAAACATTCCATGAGTGTTGCACTAATTACTAGTCAGTTACTTTGTCAAATTAAAGCGGTACTTTAGTTATGCTTGTCTATGATCGAGAAACTGTGCTCCAAGTCGTCCATAACCGCGGACACGGCTTTCAGAAAGTTTTACCCTGCAGGGGTGCACAAATAGCAACACACACTCGATCAACCTCGGAAAAACCAAATCAAAACCCAACGAGGACTTCACGACAAAGCAATCACAGGATTCAGAAATATTTCAGGGGGCCACCCCATTAAGTATACCCGCAACAAAGTTAGTCGACTTGAGACGGACTCAAGGTTTGTGGGTCAGAACGATCGGGGACCCAAACTGGGCTTGTCGATACTGCAAAACGGGTCACAATTCCTAACAAAGACAGTGCTCCTCGCACAATCGTAGATAAAGCGGTAGCATGGCATAAGTACAGGATAGTAAATAAAACCTCAAACTAGTTTGTGGCCCCAAGAAATAAGAATGAATCAAGCTCGGCTGTGGGGTCCCATAAGCCTCCGGATGTGGATAGCGCGAATAATCAAGGAACAGGAATCAAGTACTCGGGTCCCACGGGACACAAGTGAGCGGAAAACCAAATAGCGATATTGCTCACCGTGCCACTTTCATTAGTTATCCCATTACTACTCGTGTTAAGTTGTTTAGGTACCTCGTTATCCATCGGACTCTCACATACCCTACACATGCTGTTCTACGACTCGCATGGCTCAAACAACTCCTGTAGTAATGGCTCATGGGATGGAGGAACAAGCTTGGTGGGGTTTAAAAGTAAAGGCTATGCAATACTTGGGATTCAGTTTAATGCAATCGCGACTCAATGATGCAAGAATAAGATAGAGGCAATAGGTATTGTATGTATGCAAGCATGTGGTAGTGCTTGCCTGGCAACTCAGTTGAGAGAAGGATCTGGTAGTGCTCGGTTCTCTTGATATATCCCCGCCAAGGTCTATTCAAGAAGAACCAAACAAACAAGGGCCAACATAAATAAAGTGCGCAAGCATATGAATAAAATGCGACAAGCAAACAATCATGCCATGATGAATGATGCACAAGTTGCATGGCAATAATGTAGCATGGCATGGGTAAGGTGTAGAATACAAGAAATAAACATTTTATTGAGTTTTGGCCACATTTTATCCTCATATTAGTTGCTGTTTACATTATATTTATATGATGCATGCTGCAATTCAGAACATGGAATGCATAAACAGAAAGGTCTCGTCGAGCTGATCATTTTAGACATATCATTTGTTAAATTTGGATTTATAAAACAAAAGTTATTAATTATTTAAGGCCGAGGGCATTTTCTTGTAATTTAATTCTACTTGAGATTTTAAGTGTTCAAAATATATTTTGGATGGCATATTTGAAATCCTCACATTTTTCTGATTCAAAAACATATATTATTTGTATTATTTGGAACTATGAATTTAAATTTATTTAAAAGTCAAAATTATTAAATAGGGTCAAAGTCAAAGGTTGATTATTTAAATTAATTCTGAAAATATTTGATTAAAAATTTGAATTCACATTCAAAAACCAAACATTTTTCATATTAAGTTTGAATTCAAATTCCAAACCATTTGAAAGTTATGAATTAATTCATATTGAAACAGATTGAAATTTGAATTTGAATTTGAATAAGTTGGAAAAGATTTGGATTTAAAACAGATCGCAGGAAAATACTTTTTGCACTCAGGCAATCCTAGCCCTAGTCTCTGACAAGCGGGCCACATGCTGACTGGGCAAAGAACTGGTGGGGTTGAGGACCGCGGGTCTGTTTCCAGAAAAGCGAGGTACCTTTTTATAAAAAAAAACGGTTGGGAGGGCTGCGGGTTGACAGAACTAGAATGCGAGGGGCCTTTTTATAAAATGTCCGGGGAGGTGGTTTTGGACTGACGAAACTGAATTTTGAACACTCGAAAAACTGCGAGCTGGAACCAAGTTCGGAAGACGATGGCGATAGATCTAGGCAGTATTTAGGGATGGTGTAAAAACGAAAAATGTAGATCACACTTAGACCTATAACTCTTGTATTCAAGGTTTCTCCAAAGGAGGTCTATAGCGGCCGGTAAACAACGATGAACAGAGGGGAAATGGCTGACACGGAAACTGCCAGGTCGGGTTTTGGTCCTATCTTCGAACGAGGATGACGACGAGTATGCTCCGAATTTGATGATGTCGCAAAAACAGAAAAGGTAGAGGGCATCTAGTGCTACAACTATGGTTCAGGACGAAACGTCGGAGGGTGCCTAGGCTCACCGCGGTTCACCGTCGAACAGGAAGGGGAGCTGGGGGTTTGGTACTGAACCTGACGACAGAGCTTGCTCTCTGAAACAGAGCACAGGGCGAGGCCGGCCGGCGGGCCTGGGAAGGAAACTCACCGAGGTATGCGAGGGGGGGAGATGATGCGGAGCTAGCGGGGAACTTCAGGGACCAATTCCCGGCGACGCGGGGTCGCGAGGTCGCCGGAAGAACGCCGGGGAGGGGTCGCCTACGTCAGAACCCTGCAGGCAATGACGGTCACCGTCGATGCTAGAGGCGGGGAGAGGAGAATAGGGCCAAAGCACATACGGGGAGGGTCGCTCGGTACAGGTCGGGAGGCGGGGCGAAGGATGCGCAACACGTTTCAAAGTGCGCGGAGCTGACGTCGGTCCAGACATGGCGACGGAGGGGAGGGGAAAAGGGAGTAGCTAGGGTTCGAGGAGGCCTCCGCGGCTTGGGGGGGGATAAGAAGAGGATGAGGGTTGGGTGGTGACGAGGTTGGCGGGGAGGCGGTCACACCGCCGTGGCCTTCGAGAGGAGGAGGTGCAGGCGTCGGTCGGAGAGACCAAGAAGAGGAGCAGAGACGGCGTGCCGAAGAGTCTTGGGCGGTGAGGGAGGAGGAAAGTTCTGGGCTGGGTGGCTGTCTTTGCGGCAGTAAGGCCCAGGTATGTTCTTTCTCTCCTTTTTTTTATTCCCTGGTTGTTTTATTTAGTTGTTTGTTTGAACTTGGTTCAATTTCAATAACCTTCCTTGTGAATTCTTTTCAGATATTTTAAATAGAAGATTTTAGCACTTAAATGGAGAAAAGGGGGAGTGGAAGAATAGATAGGATATGTCCATGAATCAATTTGGACATGGTGCAAGAATAAAGAGATTTTGGCAAACAAAATAGGGATGAGGTTAATCAAAACATTTATAATTTTAGAATAATGGTGCTCCCCATTAAACAAGAAGGGCCCCTTAAGAATGGATCATGCAAAACATTAGACATGTGCATGGGAGCATGTAGAATACAATGGATCAATCCATATAGCATGTGGGTATGATTGACAAACACAAATCCCAATAAAAGAATCCACATGCTATAGGAATGGTGAACTACCCACAAGATCATGTAAGCAAAGTGTAGAGGAACAAAGGTGACAAGAATCCACACATTGTACATGGGCATGATTTAAATATAAACAAGACAATTAGAAGCCCACATGTACATGCATGGTGGAATCTGGAGAAACATTTATCACAAGGGTCATAGAATGAACATTAGGTAGAATGATTTAGAGAGACATGCCCTCAACCCAATTTGGGCATTAAACAATATATCAACAACCAAATACAATATCAAGAGGCAAATACAATTAATAATGCATATGAGATAAGAACCACATGGAAAGGGTTTATATGATGCTCAAATGCAAGGTGGCATGATGACATGAGCATGATAACATGATGATGCAACAATTATATGTAGGAAGTAGCCATTATATTACTAAACCAAGTAGCATTACTTGTTAGACAAATGGGATGCTACAACTCTCCACTAAACAGGAATCTGCCCCGAGATTCTAGGAAGAAGAAGAAGACACAAGAGGGTAGGATAGTTGGCACGGAGTTCATCTTCACGCTCCCAAGTGGCTTCATCAGCGAATGGTGCGACCACCGCACCTTGCGTAACTTGATGGACTTGTTGCAGTCCTTCTTTCTGCGGTCTCAAGGATTTTGTGGGGTGTTCTTGATAAGACGGTCTTCTTGGAGATTGATTAGCTCATGATCCACGGTCTGCCGGGATCTTTGAAGCACTTCTTGAGTTGAGAGATGTGGAAAACATCATGAACCTTGAGTTTTTCGGAGCTCAAGAGCATAAGCAACTTCTCCTCTTCTACCACTTAATTTTGAAAGGACCGATGTATCTAGGAGCCAGCTTTCCTTTGATACCAAAGCGGTGTGTGCCTTTCATGGAGTGACACGAAGGTAAACGAGATCACCGAGGACATACACCATGTCCGTGTGCTTCTGTCATAATTGCTCTTCGGGCGACTTTGAGCAATCTTGAGTTTTCAAGAATGATGTGTACCTTCTCCTCTGCTTGAGTTACAATGTCGGGGCCAAACCAAATTCTTTCTCACTGACCAACCAATCGGAGTTACGCATTTGACGGCCATAGAGCCTCAAATGGTGCCATCTTCAGACTTTTGGAAGCTGTTGTTGTAAGAGAATTCAACATAAGGAAGACATTCCTCCACTTCATGCCAAAAGAGATGACCAAGCACGAAGCATATCCTCCGAATCGATTGATCCTTTCAACTTGTCCTTGCATGAGGGTGGTAAGTCAGTCTTGAAGTTCAACTTTGTTCCCAAAGCATTTTGGAAACTCTCCCAGAACTTGGAAGTGAAGATGCTTCCATGGTCTGAACTAATCTCAAGCGGAACCCCATAAAGTGAGACAATTCTGTTGATATAGAGCTCGATACTGAATTCCGAAATTGTTTCCTTGACGGGGAAAGTGAGCCACTTTAGAAAGCACGTCGATGACAACAAAGATTGCATTGTTGCTTCTGCGACCTTGGAAAACCAGTGATGAAGTCCATCTCTACTTTCTCCCATTTCCATTCGGGGTTTCAATGGCTGTAGAAGACCGAAGGTTTCTGATGGACAGCTTTCACTCTGCGGCAGACATCACACTCCGAGACATACTTGGCACAATATCGTTTCAAACCCGGCCACCAATATTGTGTTTTCAAGTCCATGTACATCTTTGTGCTGCCAGGATGGATAGAAAGAACAGAATCATGCGCCTCCTTGAGAACTTGCTCTCTCAGACCCGGGTAGTTCGGAACAAACATCCGGTGTTCAAAGAAAAGCGTGCCTTGATCATCGACGTGGAAGGACTCATACTTCGGAAGCTGAAGTTTGGAGATGATCTTTTTGGTGTGTGGATCACCAATCTGACGAGAGCGAATCTTTTCTTCCAAGAGAGGAGTAGCCAGAAGGTTCAGGAGATGCCCTTGTTCCACAATTTCCAGGTTGAGCTGACGGAATTCCTCGCACAAGAGAGGCTGTTGTTCTTCCATCATGAGGTTATTGACATAAGCTTTGCGGCTGAGAGCATCGGCCATGACATTAGCTATGCCCGGAGTGTAGTTGATCGTCAAATCAAAATCATTGATTGCTTCAATCCATCTCCTCTGCCGAAGGTTGAGATCAGGCTGAGTGAAGATATACTTCAGACTCTTGTGATCAGAAAAGATTTCACAACGTTTGCCAAGCAAGTAGTGCCTCCATAGCTTCAAAGCAAAGACAACTGCTGCGAGCTCGAGGTCATGTGTAGGATAGTTGATCTCATGCGTCTTCAACTGTCGAGAGGCATAAGCAACCACTTGTTTTTCTTGCATAAGGACCGCACCCAATCCTTGCAAAGGCGTCACAGAATATCTGGAAAGGCTTAGATGTGTCCGGAGGAACCAAGAATGGTGTGGAAGTGAGCTTCTCTTTGAGTGTCTCAAAGCTTGCTTGACATGCAGGAGTCCAAAGGTATTTCTTGCCTTTCTTGAGGAGATCGGTAAGAGGCTTCGCTATCTTGAAAAGTTACGAGCAGCGGCGGCAATAACTAGCCAAACCAAGGAAACTTCGCACTTCTTTGACATTAGGAGGAAGCCATTCAACAATTGTCTTCACAGTTTCGGGTTGACGCAATGCCCTTGGCAGAGATAACGTGACCAAGATAGGTTACTTGAGGCAGCCAAAACTCACACTTGGAGAACTTTGCATACAAGCGTTTCTCACGAAGCTGGTTTAGTACACAAGAAGGTGTTCTTCATGCTCTTCCTTTTACTTTGAATAGACTAGGATGTCATCCAGATAGACCACAACAAACTTATCAAGGTACTCCATGAAAACCGAGTTCATAAGCCTCGAGAAGGTAGCAGGTGCGTTGGTGAGACCGAAAGACATGACCGTGTACTCATACAGGCCATAGCGGGTGGTGAAAGCTGTTTTAGGAACATCTTCCTTGCGAATCTTGATTTGGTGATAACCACTTCTCAAGTCAAGCTTAGAGAACACCACAGCTCCAGCTAGCTGATCGAAGAGATCATTAATCCGCGGAAGGGGATATTTGTTCTTGATGGTTTTAGCATTGAGAGCCCGATAGTCAACACAAAGTCTATCATTCCTGTCACGCTTCTTCACAAAGATTGTTGGGCTACCCCAAGAAGACGTACTATGTTGAATGAAACCCAACTTCTCTTGTTCATCAAGTTGTCGTTTGAGTTCAGCCAACTCAGCAGGACCCATTTTATATGGCCGCTTGGAGATAGTAGTTCGTGTTCAAGCTCAATTACAAACTCAACCTCACGATCCGGAGGCATACGGCAACTCTTGGGAAGACATCCGGGAACTCACAGACCACGGAACACTCTGAATAGCTTCCATAGCATCATCATTGAGCCAAAAGAAGAAATTTGGATAGCGAGTCAAACTTGGAGAAAAGACTATATGGCCTTGAGGAATCTTGAGAGAAACCGAGCGTTCAAAGACAATCAATCACAGCATTTCTTGTCAACCAATCCATGCCCAAGATGACATCAATGTCAGAATTGCCCAGAAGAATTAAGGATGCCGAGAACGAAGATCCACCAATCTCAATTTGATTGCCATGGATGATATGAGCAGCCCTCATGTTTGAACCAGGAGATAGTACCACCGACGGCGTGATAAAGGAACCCTATCCGGATCTGCTCTTGTGCAAACTTATGCGAAACAAAAGAATGCGATGCACCGAATCAAACAAAACTCGTGCGGGGATCGAGTTAACGGAAGCATACCCATCACAACTGTGTGTATGCTCGGCTTGAGCGGCATTGGCGATTGGCACGAGCAACAGTAGACCCGGGCTTGGTGTTGATGTTGAG
This sequence comes from Avena longiglumis, assembly GCA_030063025.1. Taxonomy (NCBI): domain Eukaryota; kingdom Viridiplantae; phylum Streptophyta; class Magnoliopsida; order Poales; family Poaceae; genus Avena; species Avena longiglumis. The sequence goes on along the minus strand of CP125973.1, from coordinate 213,703,457 downwards.
AGCCCGAGGTGGTGGTGCACGAACCAAAGGAGAGCTTGCCGCAGATCTTGGAGGGGGTGGAGGAAGAGCTTTGTTTTTGAACGGACAGTTCCAGTTTAGATGCCCAGAGTCTCCACACGTGAAACAAGCACCAGGTGGACGTGGAGCAACGTGTAACACCCTCAGAATCGGGCCTATGCAAGTTTGAGCAAAATTCGCCAAACCCGCATAGAAACGATTCAAAGGTGCCCACCAGGCACTTTCGTGCGGGTGGAAAACGAAGTAATAACATTACACAACAGTCCTCGATGGGACCCACAGAACAAATATATATAACAGCGACTCCATGAGTCAAGAATACGAATATAATATACAAAGATCCAAATCACCTTGAAAACGATAGAGCGTCCAGCTATGGACAAGATGCAAATGGGGCTAAGAGCCCTGAAGAATAACCAATGGCGTCCATAACCACCTGCCAAGCCGGAAGGGTAACCACGCTAACGGCGTCGCATCTCAAAACCCGCTTAAACAAAGGGGTGCCGACAAAGGGCAAAGGAAAAAGAGGCGTCGATCTTGAGGCGATGCAGCGAGGCTAGAATTTGGCGGTCCTCGCCTACATAGGTATGGTGGACTGAAGCGGCAGCGGCAGCATGCACTAAACAACCTATAGAGACTCGATACAAATGGCGGCAAACAGAGAGGGGTAAGAAAGACCTATTCGGATACAACCTGAAGCTAACACCAAACAAACCCATCCTGGTATTTCCCCCTCGAGACCAAACGAGGAAGTCAACCGAGGAACTCACACAGTTGGCAATTTTATTTAATCAGTTATCGTTGCAGCAATTACTAGTCAGGTATAGATAATCATCCTGATAAAATAAGCAGTGGGCACTTTTAGTTAACCATTCCGTGATAGTTGCGGCAATTACTAATCAGATACAAGTAGCATGAGATAAACCCAAAACCCAGCAGTTGTTGGTACTTTTATTCAGCCATTTCGCTGTAGTTGCCATACTTACTAGTCAGGTACAATGGTCGCAAGCGACAATCCAATCAAGCAATTGTGGGCAGTATTAATTAGCCATTCCATTATAGTGAAGCTGATTACTAGTCATTATAAAGTCAAATTTACAGCAATAAACTTAAGTTATGCTTGTCTATGATCGAGATACTGTGCTCCAAGTCGTCCATATCCGCGGACACGGCTTTCAGAAAGTTTTACCCGGCCGGGGTGCACCAATAGCAACACACGCTCGATCAACCTCGGAAAAACCAAATCAAAACCCAATGAGGCTTTCACTTGAACAATCACAGGATTCAGAAATATTTGAGGCCACCTTGGAGTACACCATAGCAAGTAAGCAAGCTCGAGACGGACTCAAGGTTGTGGGGACGGTGAGCATTTGGGAACCCAAAACTGGGCTTGTCGACACCGCGGAATCGTGCCACGATCCTAAGCGAAGATGTGCTATCATCGCACAATTTAAATACATAAGTAGCATGGCATAAGTACAGGATAGTAAATAAAACCTCAAACTAGTTTGTGGCCCCGAAATAAGACGAATCAAGCTCGGCTCGGGGTCCCATATACCTCCCGGATGTGGATAGCGCGATAAATCAAGGAACAGGTATCAAGTACTCGGGGTCTTACGGGACACAAGTGGGCGTTCGGAAACCAAATATTATCTATCACCCACCGATGCCTCTGCTTACTTCAATTTTAGTTGTTAAACAGGAATTAAAGTGACGATAAGTAAAACTAGAATCATCTCCAACATCAACATGCGGCAATACATCAGCAACTGTGGCATATGACGACACACATCAGCACTTGAGCAAGCAACTACGACGCGCAAATCCAACTATCTACCAAACAACAGGTAATAGGGTGTGTCCAAGGCAATATAGGGCTGCACGGTATATCACAGGTACGGAAACTAAAGCATCGCAACACAGATAGCAATAGATCAACAGGAGGGAATAAAGACTATAAAAGTAAGATAGGTAGAAAAGGGAGATGCTCGCTTTGAAAACATTGTCGAAGGTTCAACAGAAGAGCGGGTGACTCACATCAACTCAACGGCCTTATCCACGAAGAACCAAACACTAGAAGAAACACCGGGTGCAATATTTAATACAACGGCAGAAGATCGGCATGATGCATGTATGATGTATGACATGGCAAGGTGCAATGCAATTACGCCATATTAAGCGGAACCGGGGTCCCGACAATTATTCAAGTGATTCAAGTTGTTTAGCTACCCCGCAATTTAAATGTTGTTTAACATGGCAAGATATGGTACCGATTCTCTACACAAGTTAAATGAGGCCGATATGAGACTAGATTTGCCCGCATATGGGCCCCATATTTAATTATTAGGTGAATCGGCATAAGGCCCCCAAACCACATGATATGCATGCGAGATGAACAATTAAATATGCGACAAGTTGTTATTATATTATAAAATAGGGTTCTCGGAAAGGGGTTCACACATTAGGGGTCTCGACGGTCTTGGGGATCCGGGGTTCGGGGTCGGTCTCAGGGTCCAGGGTTCGACGGTTTGGTCTCGTGAGGCGTTCTCGATTCTGGTAGATCTTGTCGCATCCGTGAAGGAGGACTTGGTTCGGCGTCGGGGCGCATCGGATCTTCCGGGTCGGTGCCGTTCTTGTTGTTGCGCAGATCTTGTCGGGTCCTCAAGTCGGTTCGGTCTTGGCTTCGGGGTGAAGTGCTTGTCGTTCTCGTGGCGATCTTTGCGTCTTCCCGGTTCGGGTCTTGGCGTCCGAGGGTAGATCCTGGCGTGTCGAGGGTCCGGTCTCCGGTACATCGGGATCGGTCTTCGGGGAACTTTTCGATCCAAGCCGGAGATCTTGGAAGCGGGCATCGTCGCGTCGAGGGCCTCAGGGTTCGCCATCGGTGGCCTTCGGGTTCGTTCTCAGGTCCATGTAGGAGATCACCGGGTTCGACGAAGATCTTGGCGAGGGGTGAACTTGGTTTTCCGGGGATAGTTCATGTCGTCGAGGTTGCCTTGGACCCATGAAGGGTTCTTGGTGCTCAGGAAGCTCTTGTCGATGGTTCCCTTGGTTCAAACGGTCTTGGACTTTGAGGGTCGGTGCCGATCTTGGAATCGGTGCGGGCCTTGAGTGGCGCCAAGCCATGCCGTCCATAACGCCTCCGTCATTGGTACCAAACATCACCGCTGAACCGAACAGAGACGTCGCGCCACGCGTGCGAGTGGGACATCGAGGAGGAGCAGGTGGATGGGCGGCGCCAGGCTCGAGCGGCAGGCGTCGCTGCAGGCCCGGGCGCGCCCGGTGGCGGGGTGGTGGAGGCGGCCTCCCGTGGGCGAGCCGTGGCTGCAGAGCTCTTGTGATCGGGCGACGTCGAGGTCGGCGGCTGCAGAGGCAAGCTTGGCCGGGCCTTCCTTGGCGAGACGGGCGGCCTCGGGGTTGCGCAATGAGGCGAAGGTGGCCGAGGCGCGGCTCGGCGGGACCAGGTGGTGAGGCGGGCTCGGCCGGACGGGAGGAGAAGGCGAGCAGAGGTCGGGGGCGCGATGGTGAGGCGGGCTGGAAGCCGGGCGGGTGAGCTCGGCTCCGGCCAGGCGGGGGAGGCCGAGGCGGAGGAGGCAGCTCGGAGGACGGAGTCCGGGAAGGTCGAGGCCAAGGGAGAGGTGGTTGCTGGAGGAGGCGAGGTCACGGGTCGCTCCCAGCGGCATGCGCAGAGGCGCGAGCAGTAGGCGGCCTTGAGGGGCGAGGTGGGCGGCCGGAGATGGTGACCAGGTGGAGAAGGAGGGTCGGGCTAGAGGGAAGAGCAGGCGACACAGGGAGAGGAGGGCAGCGGTGGCGGCTTCGGTCGGGAACGGAGGGTGGAAGCAGAGACGAGAGGAGGGGGGGTCGCGAGAGGCGGGTGGCGTCGGGTGCGTGGGATAGGGGGTGGGCCAGGAGGGCTGTGGGGCCGGGGCGCTGGGCAGGTGGGGAGTGCTGCGTGCGTCTGTGCGTGCTGTGTGGGGCTGGAGTGAGGAGTGGGGAGGTGAGAGAGAGAGGGATGAGGTGGCATCCTCTGATTGGGTGGGAGGAGAGGAGAGGGTGAGGTGTCAAACAGGGATTGGAGGGGGTGATGTGGAGATAGGGGTGGGTAGGTTTTCTGGGTAGCTGTAGGATTAAGGGCGGACCGATTGAAGTTCCTGGGGGTGGTCGTTCGGGTCGAAACGGCCCGTTCGACTGCCCCCGCTAAAATAAATATAAATTTTATTTGTTTTAATAACACCATTTGCAAACCGATAGCAACAAACAAAATATTCCGGCGACCCGGGTTTTGATGTTTGAATACAGATGGCGTTTAGAAAACGAAACTGGGTTTTGCGCAGATAGTTTTATGCAACAATGCATGATGATGACGATGCAATGCACAAATTCAACGCGATTTTCTAGTAGTGGTTTTGCGGGATGCCACACAACGTAGCCAGGGACTCCGCCAGGCGCTCCAGGGTAGTGGTGGTTGTAGCCCCTGGGAGCAGCAGTGATGAAGCTTGGTGGCCTTGCCGCGTAGCTTGCAGGTCTTGGTGGAGCCGGGAGCGACGGTGGGGTGTTAGGAACCCAGACACGCCGCTTAGAAGGAGCCGACATAGCTGAAGAGCTTGGTGCATCACGGTTGTGTTTCTTTGACTCCTCAAACACTTGCCTACTTGCTTCCTCCTGCAGAGCTGTATGCTGAAGTTCCAGAAAAGATGCCAGCCTTGCATGTGTGATTGCATATTTGATCGATGCCTCGAGCCCTTGCCGAAACCTCTTTTGCTTCTTCTTGTCATCGGAGATCTCATCGCCACCATAACGAGAAAGATTCATGAAGTTCCTGATGTAGGTATTGACATTATCATTTCCCTGCTTGAGGTTGAGAAACACTTCCTTCATCCTTTCCATGACAATTTCTGACAGATACTGCTCTTTGAATGCTCCAGTGAACCGTTCCCAAGTAGGCTGAAAACTAATGCAGTTTGCCTTCAGGTAATTCTCCCACCAGAGAGCTGCATCTCCCTTCAGAAGGTGAGTAGCACACTTTACCCATTCTTGCTCAGGAACATCAGCAGTCTCCAGTAGCCTTGACATCTCACGCAACCAATCATTAGCATCAAGTGGTCGATCAGAAACATCAAATTGGCGAGGGTTGAACTTCAGGAAGCTTTTGATGTCTCCTCGCTTGGGAGGTGGAGGTAGCGGAGCAAACTCATTCCTCCTGACACTTTCCTCAAAGCTACTGGGTTCTTTGCATTTGCCAAGGCATTGGCGATGTTTGACAACGCGATCCCGATTCGGTGGTATGTCCTCATCGAATCAAGGTGGAGCCATCCTGATTGATATAAAACACAAGTCAGTACTATAATGGAGAATAATAATAATCCAAAATAGTACCAAGATGGAATTACTCAAGATTAAAGGATACAATTTACTAAGATGATATTAAAATATCAACAAAGTTCAAAGCACCTAGAAGATATTAAGCATATCGCACACGACTGAAAAGGAGTGTGGTACACAAATATATCAAAGAAATTTTTTCCACAAATTTCGGCATTAAAATACCAATAGATGCGCAAAATTACTTAACGAATCAAGATTAGTGACTCTACCAATTCAATATACAAAAGCGAATGATAAGAGTAGTGGTATGGTCGCGACTCCATCCCGCACTCAAATCATTACTCCGCACATGAATAAGTGGAACACATATCCTAACCCCTTCTTCTCACGTTGAACCTAAAGATTAGTAACTACGGAAACGAACACTCCAAACAAGATAACGTCGGATATCAAAGAGTAAGACAGATCGCGGCGGTATACAACGAATCAGATAGATCGCGTCGGTTTGCAAAAGCCTGCCGGTATGGAATGTACCAACAGTTGATAACCAAAGGCTGATTAGATAACAACTTGGATGCAACAGATAGACAAGGAATTACACACACACACACACAACCTATGGTACTACGGAAACCCAGAACACGTGAATCCTAGTTTGAACTTTTAAGAAGAGTATTGAAAACGTTACACTTCCTTACCAGAAAAGGGTGGGTGGGTGGGTAAGAAGAAAAGTGGAAGCAGTCCTACTCTCACGTTTTGTTTTTCCCTAGTGTACATAACTACCAAAAATATTTTGCTAGACTGACAACGACCATTTGGCTGAGACCCTGAAGGGTGGGATGGCTCTGATACCAATTGTAACTACCTCGGTGAATTACGCTCCTAGTAACAAGCCTGGATGAGCGAAAATGGTTGAAATAGTACGGTGGGGCCAAATGCCACTCACAGGTAGACCTTTCGGCCGTCCCAACCATTTCCAACTCATCGGGACAAGTACGGGCGGCGTAATCGGCAGGCGAAGGGATCAACTACATACACAAATGAGTATGTATGCAAGCCACCATACAATAGTACATCAGAGCCATTCCATCTAAAAAGAAAGGAAATATAGCAACGCCATACGGCAAGATTCAAATGTCCTAGATAGATATAATAGTTTAGGATATCTCCTCATACATCACACATCAGAGTATCAGGCGGAAGCGGCAAACAAGATCTGAGTACAGATAAGAAGCAAATCGGTATAAGATACCCATAAATAAGCACATCCCGCCCATAGATCTCACGGATCCCCGTTCCCGGAATCTCTACACCGAACGATCGTTGCCCACATCATCCGCCTCTTCCACCCAGTATCCATCTTGTGAGTGTACCTGTTCATCTGAACCAAACAATTTATCGTGTGAGACCCTAGGGGTACTCAGCAAGTCTTTATGCCTCTAAAGGGGACACAACCTGGGGTGACGCAATTGCAGCAAAAGATAAACCCTAACAGTCCTATAGATACTCGCTAACCATCCTCCTAACCAAAGATAGACGGATGTCCGTGAATTAATGGCAACAGTTATAACAGCAATATCCACAGATCCATCCTCCTCCTCGCTTACCAACGAGGAAGCGGACGAACATCCCCCCATCTGTTGGCAGTTTTATTAAACATTCCATGAGTGTTGCACTAATTACTAGTCAGTTACTTTGTCAAATTAAAGCGGTACTTTAGTTATGCTTGTCTATGATCGAGAAACTGTGCTCCAAGTCGTCCATAACCGCGGACACGGCTTTCAGAAAGTTTTACCCTGCAGGGGTGCACAAATAGCAACACACACTCGATCAACCTCGGAAAAACCAAATAAAAACCCAACGAGGCCTTCACGACAAAGCAATCACATGATTGAAATATTTCAGGGCCACCCATTAAGTATACCCGAACGGTTAGTGACTTGAGACGGACTCAAGGTTTGTGGGTCATCAGAACGACGGGGACCCAAACTGGCTTGTCGATACCGCGAAAACGGGTCATAATTCCTAACAAGACAGTGCTCTCGCACAATCGTAGATAAAGCAAGAATGGCATAAGTACAGGATAGTAAATAAAACCTCAAACTAGTTTGTGGCCCCAAGAAATAAGAATGAATCAAGCTCGCCTGTGGGGGTCCCATAAGCCTCCGGATGTGGATAGCGAATAATCAAGGAACAGGAATCAAGTACTCGGGGTCCCACGGACACAAGTGAGCAGGAAAACCAAATAGCAGATATTGCTCACGGTGCCACTTTTATTAGTTATCCCATTACTTCTCGTGTTAAGTTGTTTAGGTACCTCGTTATCCATCGACAAGACATACCCTACACATGTTTGTTCTGACGCATGGCTCAAACAACTCTGTAGTAATGGCTCATGGGATGGAGGAACAAGCTTGGTGGGGTTTAAAAGTAAAGGCTATGCAATACTTGGGATTCATTTAATGCAATCGCGACTCAATGATGCAAGAATAAGATAGAGGCAATAGGTATTGTATGTATGCAAGCATGTGGTAGTGCTTGCACGGCAACTCGATTGAAGCGAGAGAAGGATCTGGTAGTGCTCCGGTTCTCTTGATATATCCACCTTTCAAAGGTCTATTCGAAGAAGAACCAAACAAACAAGGGCCAACATAAATAAAGTGCGCAAGCATATGAACAATCATGCCATGATGAATGATGCACAAGTTGCATGGCAATAATGTAGCATGACATGGGTAAGGTGTAGAATACAAGAAATAAACATTTTATTGAGTTTTGGCCACATTTTATCCTCATATTAGTTGCTGTTTACATTATATTTATATGATGCATGCTGCAATTCAGAACATGGAATGCATAAACAGAAAGGTCTCGTCGAGCTGATCATTTTAGACATATCATTTGTTAAATTTGGATTTATAAAACAAAAGTTATTAATTATTTAAGGTCGAGGGCATTTTCTTGTAATTTAATTCTACTTGAGATTTTAAGTGTTCAAAATATATTTTGGATGGCATATTTGAAATCCTCACATTTTTCTGATTCAAAAACATATATTATTTGTATTATTTGGAACTATGAATTTAAATTTATTTAAAAGTCAAAATTATTAAATAGGGTCAAAGTCAAAGGTTGACTATTTAAATTAATTCTGAAAATATCTGATAAAAAATTTGAATTCAAATTCAAAAACCAAACATTTTTCATATTAAGTTTGAATTCAAATTCCAAACCATTTGAAAGTTATGAATTAATTCATATTTAAACAGATTGAAATTTGAATTTGAATTTGAATAAGTTGGAAAAGATTTGGATTTAAAACAGATCGCAGGAAAATACTTTTTGCACTCAGGCAATCCTAGCCCTAGTCTCTGACAAGCGGGCCACATGCTGACTGGGCAAAGAACTGGTGGGGTTGAGGACCGCGGGTCTGTTTCCAGAAAAGCGAGGTACCTTTTTATAAAAAAAACCAGCTGGGAGGGCTGCGGGTTGATAGAACAGAATGCGAGGGGCCTTTTTATAAAATTTCCGGGGAGGTGGTTTTGGACTGACGAAACTGAATTTTGAACACTCGAAAAACTGCGAGCTGGAACCAAGTTCGGAAGACGATGGCGATAGATCTAGGCAGTATTTAGGGATGGTGTAAAAACGAAAAATGTAGATCACACTTAGACCTATAACTCTTGTATTCAAGGTTTCTCCAAAGGAGGTCTATAGCGGCCGGTAAACAGCGATGAACAGAGGGGAAACGGCTGACACGGAAACTGCCAGGTCGGGTTTTGGTCCTATCTTCGAACGAGGATGACGACGAGTATGCTCCGAATTTGATGATGCCGCAAAAACAGAAAAGGTAGAGGGCATCTAGTACTACAACTATGGTTCAGGACGAAACGTCGGAGGGTGCCTAGGCTCACCGCGGTTCACCGTTGAACAGGAAGGGGAGCTGGGGGTTTGGTACTGAACCTGACGACAGAGCTTGCTCTTCAAACAGAATGAGGCGAGCCGGCTGGCTGGGAAGGAAACTCACCGGTATGCGAGGGAGATGAGGCGGAGCTAGCGGGGAACTTCAGGGACCAATTCCCGGCGACGCGGGGTCGCGAGGTCGCCAGAAGAACGCCGGGGAGGGGTCGCCTACGTCAGAACCCTGCAGGCAATGAAGGTCACCGTCGATGCTAGAGGCAGGGAGAGGAGAATAGGGCCAAAGCATACGGGAGGTCGCTCGCAGACTGGAGCGCGAGGACGGCGGCAAGAACACGTTCAAAGTGGCGCCGGAGCTGACGTCGGTCCAGACATGGCGACGGAGGGGAGGGGAAAAGGGAGTAGCTAGGGTTCGAGGAGGCCTCCGCGGCTTGGGGGGGGATAAGAAGAGGATGAGGGTTGGGTGGTGACGAGGTTGACGGCGGGAGACGGTCACCTGCCCGCTGCCGTGAGCGCTCAGAGAGGAGGGTGCAGACGGCGTCGGTCGAGAGACAGACCAAGAAGAGGAACAGAGACGATGTCGCCTGAAGAGTCTTGGGCCAGTGAGAGGAGGAGGAAAGTTCTGAGGCTGGCTGTGTCATCTTGCTGTAAGGCCCAGGTATGTTCTTTCTCTCCTTTTTTTATTCCCTGGTTGTTTTATTTAGTTGTTTGTTTGAACTTGGTTCAATTTCAATAACCTTCCTTGTGAATTCTTTTCAGATATTTTAAATAGAAGATTTTAGCACTTAAATGGAGAAAAGGGGGAGTTGAAGAATAGATAGGATATGTCCATGAATCAATTTGGACATGGTGCAAGAATAAAGATATTTTGGCAAACAAAATAGGGATGAGGTTAATCAAAACATTTATAATTTTAGAATAATGGTGCTCCCCATTAAACAAGAAGGGCCCCTAAAGAATGGATCATGCAAAACATTAGACATGTGCATGGGAGCATGTAGAATACAATGGATCAATCCATATAGAATGTGGGTATGATTGACAAACACAAATCCCAATAAAAGAATCCACATGCTATAGGAATGGTGAACTACCCACAAGATCATGTAAGCAAAGTGTAGAGGAACAAAGGTGACAAGAATCCACACATTGTACATGGGCATGATTTAAATATAAACAAGACAATTAGAAGCCCACATGTACATGCATGGTGGAATCTGGAGAAACATTTATCACAAGGGTCATAGAATGAACATTAGGTAGAATGATTTAGAGATACATGCCCTCAACCCAATTTGGGCATTAAACAATATATCAACAACCAAATACAATATCAAGAGGCAAATACAATTAATAATGCATATGAGATAAGAACCACATGGAAAGGGTTTTATATGATGCTCAAATGCAAGGTGGCATGATGACATGAGCATGATAACATGATGATGCAACAATTATATGTAGGAAGTAGCCATTATATTACTAAACCAAGTAGCATTACAGTTGTTAGACAAATGGGATGCTACAACATGGAGGCACTACCTGATGGGAAACCTTTGTGAGATCTATTCGGATCACAAGAGTCTGAAGTATATATTCACTCAGAAGGAGCTGAATATGAGACAGAGAAGATGGATTGAGCTAATCAAGGATTATGATCTGTACATTCACTATCACCCTGGTAAATCCAACGTGGTAGCAGATGCTCTTAACAGATTGCCGTGCCGCTTGAACTCTATGATTTTGAAGGAGCAACCAAGCTTGCACAAAGAGATGGAAGATTTTCAAATGGAATTAGTGAGTGAAGGATTTTTGGCTAGCATAGAACTTCAACCCACTTTGATCAGCCAGATCAAAGAGGCGCAGAAAGGAAATGCTAGTATCGACGGAATCAAGCGTCGTATCGGTACAAGCAAAGTACCCGGATTCACCGAAGACGAAGAAGGAGTTCTATGGTACAAAGGACACCTTTGTGTACCAGCAGATTCTGAGTTGAAAAAAGTTATTCTGAAGGAAGCTCATGATACTCTTTATTCTATCCACCCCGGAGGAACTAAGATGTATCAAGATTTGGAAGAGCAATTTTAGTGGCATAAGATGAAGAGAGAAATCGGAAGCTATATCGCCAAGTGTGATATATGTCAGCGAGTCAAGGCGGGACATCAAAGACCCGCTGGATTGTTGCAACCATTGCAGATTCCGGAATTGAAATGGGATTCCGTTGGAATGGACTTTATCACCGGATTACCTACTTCTAGTAGGGGAAATGACTCTATCTGGGTCATAGTGGACCGATTGTACAAAGTCGCCCATTTCTTACCTGTCAAGACCACATATCAGAGTTCGAAGCTAGCGGAGTTATACATCGCTAGAATCGTCAGTTTGCATGGAGTCCCCATGAACATCGTATCGGATCGAGGAACTCAGTTTACCTCGAGATTCTGGAAGAAAGTCCAAGAAGGTTTAGGAACCCACCTATATTTCAGCACCGCGGATCACCCTCAGACCGATGGACAAATGGAGCGAGTAAATCAAATACTCGAAGATATGTTGAGAGCATGTGTGTTAGAATATGGATCTAAGTGGGAAAACTGTCTACCGTTCGCAGAATTTTTATACAACAATAGTTATCAAGCTAGTTTGCAAATGGCCCCATTTGAATTCATGTAGGGAAGAAAGTGTCGCACCCCTTTGAATTGGTCGGAAGTAGGAGAGAGTCAGATTTTCGGACCCGATATCCTACGAGAAGGAGAAGAGAAGGTTCACAAGATTCGTGAGCACCTCAAGACAGCCCAGTCAAGTCAGAAGAGTTACGCCGAGAAGAGACGTCGAGACCTCGCCTTCAACATAGGAGATTTTGTGTATCTGAAAGTGTCGCCATTGAAGGGAATGCAGCGTTTCCAACTCAAAGGAAAGTTAGCCCCTAGATATATCGGACCCTTCAAGATTCTGGACCGTCGAGGAGAAGTGTCGTATCAATTGGAACTACCCGAAGAGATGTCATCCGTGCACAATGTGTTCCATATCTCATTACTTCGCAAGTGCGTCGAAGTTCCAGAGAAGACCGAAGTGTTCAAGAATATTGATCACCGGACCATAGAAATCAACGATGACCAGGCCTATCCCGAAGTACCCATACGTATTTTGGAAGAAGCTTTCAGAACTACCAGAACCCGAAGCATCAAGTTTCTCAAGATTCAGTGGAGCAACCACACAGAAGAAGAAGCTACCTGAGAGCGCGAAGACCACATTAGGATAGAGTTTCCCGATCTCTTCAAATCTTAGGTAATCTTTTCGTACCTTTTCAAAGCTCGGGACGAGATTTTGTTTAAGGGAGGAAGGTTTGTAACATCCCAAAAATACTAAACTTGGATCATCAAACTCTAATCATCAAAATTAGGGTTAACAAAAACTTTTCCATTTAAAAGTATGAAAGCATTCATATGTGTGTATTAAAATTTGTATTCTTTTGAAATGCCATGATTCTGTGTTTCTTTGCTTGTAAAATGATTCTTAGGTAAAATAAACATCATCTAAACAATCCCCAAACTTTTCCCAAAGACAAACAAATCAAAACAAACAAATTAAGTGAATGGTCACTTTGGCCAATTTAACTCCCATGCCTACTTTGGCTATATCTAACTTTCAGAACTTAACAGAAAAATGTATGGATCATTGCACCCATTGATAGTACTCATAACAAGGTACCAAGGCCCACTTTGTGATCATCCAAAAACATTTAAATGTTTAGTTTAAATGAAAGTTTAAAATTGAATCTATTTCATATGGGAAGATCCCACTATTTCAAAAACCACTCAAACAAGCTCAATTTTCAAAACCCAAGCATCCACAGTATCACCAGCACATGACTAGCACACCCACCAAAAATCTTTTCAAAATTCAAAACTTAAGTTCATGCGGCCATTTCATCAAACAGGTTGCAGATTCAAATCAGCAAAATCACAAACACTATTTTGAGCAGTGTTTTGAGCCAACCTTGTTCCCTCTATGGTTACACTAGCCTCAGTAGATCATCTAGCAAACTTAACTAAGCACTAGCACCACTGTAAGCTCACCAATGTCATCAATGGTGAACAGGCCGAGAGCACCCATGTCACCCCAATGTGGACAGCAAGCTACGAGCAACACTAGCCTCACCAACCTTGTCTGGTAGCTAGCCAGCACTCCACCGCCACCCCCTGTCCTAGCCTCGAGCAATGCCAGCCCTAGGACCACATGCCCATGCCATGCCAAGCCGCTCTGCAAGCGTGCCGAGAACGCGCTAAAGCGCCACCCTCAACACACGCCCACAAACCGCGCGCCGCCCTTGCCGCGTGCACGCGTGATCACCACCGTCCCAGCAACCTCACAGACACCCCCGTTCGCCGCCCCATGCCTCACAACCACCACTCGCCGTCGAAGACGCTGCCTCTGCCGCGCAGAGCACCGCGCATTTCCGACCATTTGCCACCGCCCCTACACGCGCATTTAAACCATAGAGCATCGCCAGGAGACCACCCGTCGATCGCCACCCTCGGCCATGCCTCTAGCCGCCCGTATCCGTGTCACCACCGTCGCCTGCCCATCCCTCTCGGTCTTGCTGTCGAGCCTATAAAAGGAGGCGACCCCCAGCCGATTGAAGCACACCATTTCACTCCCCTCACCTCACTGATCGTTCCACCCCTTAGCCGGAGCAAGGCGAGCAGCACATCGCCGGAATTGCACCGGAGCAGGCCGCCTCTGGAGAAGAAGGGAGCCGTTGATTTCGTCCACTCCAGGAGCTGCCGCGACCACCCCTGAGTTCGTCGTTGTCGACTTCGTCATTTGCCCGCCTCTCCATCGTCACTGGAGCCCCGGTATGCCCCCTATGCACCCCCACTGAGCCGCTAGGGTTCGAGCTCGCCGGTGACTTGTTCATGGTCGACGACGACCCTCAGCCGTCGATCTTCATTCTAATCCAACGCACCACATCGCCTGCATCGCCCGGCTTAAAGAGCCACGACCAGAGACCCCCTGTCGATTGCGCCCGGTATGAGTGACACTAGGCGGGCCCATTACCCTTCCCGCGCAGCCCACTCGTTTGAATTTAGCTTTTTCTTTTTAAGTTCAAACATAGTTCTGTACCTAGTTTCAAAAATCAACCCAACTCGATTTAGTGCACCAAATTGAATGAAACCAATTTTGTTAGCAAGGTATTGTAATGCTTAATCCAAGCCCGTTGGATTCAAATCATTTGGATATGTAGATCAACCTTGGTAAAAATAACAAGGCAGAAGCTTTTTTCCATTCAAACATTTTTCAAATTTAAACCATAATAACTTTTGATTGATTCCAACTCACAAAAATCACATTTGATCATACCTTTCAGAATATATAGAAATATATGGGTTCACTTACAGAAATAATGTTCAAGTAATAAAAGAATACCATAGAGGCATTTCTAGTCACTTTATTTTATTTAAAATAAAAGGTTAGACCCTATTAAATTGTGACACAACTTTAAATCACATTCTCATGTACTGAAATATGTGGTGATGACATGTGTCAACATGATCCCATGTTTGAGTTGGAGAATATTAAATCTTAAGTAGTTTTTCAATGAGTAGAAATTACTTTTCTAAAAATAAAATAAATAAGACAAATGCTTTAATCTTGTAATATTAGTGATGATGCTATATCATCTATAGAACCCTTTTGTGTGATGATTGAAAGTAGTTAAGTATTGTTTGGTGATTGTGTACCTCGTATTTATTTATAGACGCTAGTACCGACCAAGGATACGAGGAGGAAGGAGGATACTACGAAGAAGAAGCCGAGGAGAACTTCAACCACTGCTCTGCACAAGGCAATCCTAACACTACTAGTTGATTGAGCAAGCTAACACTTGCAAGATACTCTACTTTAGCAAGCTTATAATGATACTTATGGAAGCCAATAATTGCAAGCCTAATCCTATTAGTTGATTGAGCAAGCTAACACTTGCAATTATGAAAGTTAGATAACCTATGCAATGCACTAAGCATGCTTGGTTAGACACATTTGATGATACCCAATCCTAGTTTTACTTGCAAGCTTTCTACTTTATTTCTTTATCAAAGCTCTTACTTAGAGTTTACTTGAGTAAATTGTAGATACTAGAAAGATAATTGAAGGTTGCATAAAGAGCATTAAAGTTGGCCTAAGCTAGATAATCTCGATGTCATCCCAAGGCATGAGATTGAACTTAGCTAAACTCCACTAGTTTACCACCCCTCATAGTACTTACCCCCACTTGTAGATGCTAGTGCTAAGCATAAAACTTGATCAACTTTAGATGGGAATACTTGGTGGAAAATGGTTATGAAAACCTTAGAATGATGAGTCATTCTACTGAGATGTTTTGACATGTGTTTCCGAACACCAGATGATTTTGATGATGAAAATGTTAAGGCATGAGCCTTAGACCTTTATAAAACTGATGGTTGTCTAGATGCGATACCATTCCAATTTTACCGTACAACCACAATACCCGAAGATTGGGTAGGGCTTGACTGGAAACTTATATACCTTAGTATGTGTTCCCTCACGGCCAAGGTCTGAGATGAGGCTGCCATGTGAAGATTGTCCACCTGTGCAGTACCCAAGATGACAGTTGGTCATGGTTGGGAGACCAAACTCATAGGAGAGGTGCTTATACTTGGGCATGTAATTGAAAGGTTAGGATTGATTATCCGCATACTGAGTATGGTGAATTCAGGATTTGTTCCTGACGGATGTATCGAATGTTGTGGTGAAAGTGTACAATCTCTGCAGAGTGTCAAACTATTCGAATAGCCGCGTCCGCGGTTATGGACAGTTGGAGTGGCCATACTGTTCCCCCGTTAGATGTTTTCAAAATGACTTGTGAAATGAATGGAGATTTTGACTTGACCCCAACAGAGTTGTGATATGAAATACAAGTTCCAACTTAGGTGTTATAAAATTTCAACTAGCTTTTCTTGCTTCTGAACTTAGTAGAGGTAAATCTGGCTTTTTGCAAAACAACCATAGAGCTTAGTGTCCTATTACAAAAACCCCCTTCACTTGTTAGTATTAGTTTGCGAGTACTTAAAGAGTACTCATGGCTTTGTCCCTGACTATTACCGTGGCCAGACTATGAAGAGGAGTATCAGGACGAAGGACCCCAGGAAGGTTACGACAACTAGGATCATCTCCCACCGTCAGCATTGCCTGTGACCCCGAAGATGGAGCTTCGCCTACGCTACTGTTATTATGACGTATTTCCGCTGCTTGAGTTGTATTAAGAACTGGATCATGAGATCCCTATTTGTGTAAGACCTTATGTATGGTTTATAATGGATGATGTACTGTGGTATCCAATTCTGTTATGTCTCACAAAAATGGTAATCCTGGAATTGCGATGTATGGCATAACAGGCATCTGGGATTAAAAATCCGGGTGTTGACAGGTTTAGGCGAACAAAATATCCGGAAGGGTCCGAGGGTTTGATTTGAAATAATACGGGGTATCTAGGAAAACAAAAATAGAATTTTTAAAAATAATTTGAGGAAAAAATAATATCCATGATGATGTCATGATAATGCATAAAGTATAAACATCAACGATTTTCTAGTAGTGGTTTTCCCAGGATGCTACAGCTTGCCAGTTTGCTTGAAAATACTGATGATGCACCCTATGAATATGAGGATTATGAGATACTTAAATTTTGCTTTGATAATTACGAGGAATAAAATGGCTATATTCTTGAATATTTTAATAGGTGCTTTCCACAATCGAAAGAGACTAATGCCTTGCAGGAGCCTATGGAAGACGAAATTGCTGAACCTGAAAGCTCATTAGATGAAAAAGAGGAGGAGAGTGATGGTCAAGAGTATGAAGAATGGATCTACCCATGCCTACCTTATAATGAGAGTAACTCTTTACCTCTTATATTATTTGATTGTCCCCCATGCTTACCAAAGGAGGATGAATGTTATGTTCCTGTGGATTCTTTTGAAATTTCTGCCATGGGTAAAACTTGTGATAATAGTTATGCTCCTGTTATCTATGATAATCCTATATTTGTGCCTAACTTCGAAATGCATGGTACTACAGAGTTTTGCTTAGAATTTTTTTATGATAAAGCTCTAGATGATGGTCCTATATTGAATGATCAGTCTTCTTGTTATAAAATTGTTAAAAGTGGGTTTGAAGGTTTTAATCCCACTATTTTCGAGCTTGATTAAAATTATGTGTTTGTAGATCATGAAAATCATGCTTTGTGTGATAGTTATATTGTTGAGTTTATTCATGAGGCCACTGAAAATTATTATGAGAGAGGAAAATATGGTTGTAGAAGTTTTCATAGTATTGAAACACCTCTCTATGTGCTGAAAGTTTTGAAGTTGCTCTTGTTTTATGTACCCATTATTGTTACTATGTACTTCTTTGATTTATTTTCTTACAAGATTCCTATGCATAGGAAGTGGGTTAGACTTAAATGTGTTTTGAATTTGCTTCTTGATGCTCTCTTTTACTTCAATTCATATTTCTTATGAGAGCATCTTCTCAAACTATCATGTCTAACTTAAAGGCGTTAAAGAAAAGTACTTCTTAGGATATAATCCAATAGTTTTCTTGAGTCTTGGAAGTTATTATTTTAGTAATGACCTCTCCTTATCCTTTTTATTTGCTTTTTGTGCCAAGAATAACCTGTAATGAGAGGGAAGTAAGATTTGGGGAGTTGCTGTCCTGAAACAGATTTTTGTGTTCCACTATAAAAATTCGTGTAAACTCTCTGTAAGTCGGATTGAGCTGATATTTTGCTAATAAATAACACGGTATTTTATCTAACTTTTGTTAGTTCAACTCTTTTTGATTTGATCAATAGAAGGTCTTCAAAAAAATCGGTTTCTACCTGTTGGTCTGTTTTGACAGATTTCTGCCATTATTTGCATTTGCTTCTTATTGATTCCTTTTTGGGTTCTTTTTGGGAAATTGAGCTTTTTGAGGGAATTGATACAATAGTTTGTGTTTTTAGTGAAAGGTTTGCTATTCTAAAGCTAAACCCAAATGTCTATTATCTTTTGAATACATAATGTTGCTAATGAAGATTGTGTAAAGTTTTGTATGAAGGAAAATTTTTAGGTGTAGAGAACGAATAATGTAATGAGATGAAGAATGGACAAAAGCTCAAGCTTGGGGATGCCACCCTGTGTCACCCCAAGAAATATTCAAGAGTTACAAGCGTCAAAGCTTGGGGATGCCCAAGGCATCCCCTTCTTCATCAATAAAAATCTTAGGTCTTTCTAGACACTTCATTTTTATTGTTTCATGCATTGTTGTGTTGTTCTTGGAGCATCTTAGTTTTCTCTTAGTTTTCTTGAATAAAGTAGTTTGGACCCCCGTTCTCGTTGTGTTGTTTCAAATAAGTTGATTGGTGTTGGATAGGAGTAGAAAGTTCGTGCTTAAATAGTGCAAGAGGAGCTTGCTTTGACTGTGACTTAGACTTTATCATGTCATGCTAGATGTTGTTTTGACCTTATGCTTAGTGATTATTGCTGTAGCATGACTTGTTCCAAACAATTAGGATTGCTTAGTGTGCCTTGAAGGAATCATGCGTTGTTTTAGCATACAAAAGCATAGTATTGCGGTATTCTCGTTTGATGCTTTGTTTGGGTTGACTTGACACATGCTCACACCATGTTATGACTATGAAAAAGTCACCATAGCGTTTATGATCATTTAGTCCTTGACTTGTACTACCACTTTATGCTTTGATTAGTAATATTTTATCGCTTTGCATGATTATGGCCATTATTGCTCATTAGTTGGTCGCTCCCAGTCTTTTGCTAGCCTCCACTTGTATGAGTAAGCTCTACTCATGCATCCAACTCCCAAGAAACCAAGTTATTCCAAAGTGTCCACTATAAATTCCTATGCATGGTGTGTTACACCATTCCAAGTATATTCTTGTTTTCATCTATCTTCCAATTAAAAAGTATTTTGTTATGTGAAAACTTAGTGATTAAATCTCTCACGAACTTGATGGCACACTTTATTTTTCTTGCCCCTAATAAACTTGAACCATTGTGTCATCTATGTTGTATATGCTTGCACTTATACGTTGGAATTAGCAGAACCGTACTGCCACGGGGAATGCTTTCAACATTATACTTGTACTTAGTACACAATTGATATTATGCTCTTTTGTCTATGGATGTCGTCGGTGTGAAATGAAAGGGGATCTTGTAAGTCCATGGAGTTATGTATGTGTGTTAGAGAAACGTCTGGTCCACTAGCCTAAGCCATGCCTAATCGTGGTGGAAACTTGCAGCATCACCATAGTGACATCTATGAAGCATTCTTCTTATAAAAAAGGAGAGATAGAAAAAGAGATTAAGAAAAAGAAAAAAAAAAGATGAGAAAAGAGGAAATAGAGAAAAAAACACCATATTCCCATGGTAAATAAGAAGATTGCTGAGATGCTCACTGTCTGCTTGCCTTGTCATTTTGATTATGGGATAACTCCTGTATCATGTGCAAGGGGTACCCCGTTGGCGGTTCTCTATGATACACATGTACTTAGTATGACAAGAACTTGCAAATAACTAAACTTGAGTAGCATGAGGAGCGACCCTCGTATTCAAGGGACATGAGATTGCCAACTTATACTTGTCAAGCATATACTCCATAGTTTGTTCACTTTAACCTTAATCACTTCAAGATGCTTATGATAGGGGCAATGAGGGCTAAAAGCTAACAAGTACCATAATATTTGGAAGCTCTTTTTGAATCTTGAAATCCCTGCTTCCTTTTTTATGAAGGGCCTTTCTTTCACCATTATATTGAGTCTTCACCTTCTATCCTTAGGCACCAATTAAGAGAGCATAGTTGCCATTCTTAGTTCTATGTGGATTGTCCCAAAACTTATTGATTGATGCATATTGTTGATATTACTTGTTCTTGTGCTATTTGTATCTAGTCACTCTTATGAACTTTGAAGGTGTCCTATGCATCTATTTGCTACTCCATGAGGGACAAGCTAAATGCCACTATGCTATGTTTTCCGTATGTGAAACAAACAAACGTTTTTCAATGCATGTTATTCATGATCTTTGTTTGTAACCTTTCATGTTGCATGCATAGTTACTTTGTCTAACTGTTAGAACTCCATCTTTCATGCTCATGTTTAGAGTTCTTTGATCCCAGCTTTTAATGCCTGCATATGGTTTGATCTTGATTTTGATGGTGCATGTCACCTTAAAAATTATTCTTTTTATCACTTACCTACTCGAGGACGAACAGGAGTTAAGCTTGGCGATGCTTGATACGTCGTAAATGTATCTATAATTTTTGATGTTCCATGCTTGTTTAGTATCTATTTTGCTTTGCTTTGTCTACACTTTGAGGTGTTTTTATATGTTTTTCTGGACTAACCTATTAACAAGATGCCACAGTGCCAGTTGCCTGTTTTTGGTTCCAGAAAAGGCAGAAAATCAATATTCTCGGAATTGGACGGGACAAAAGCCAAAGTCAATATTTTACCATGGGGAACACGGAGCCTGAATACGAGACGGAGGGGAGCCACCAGGGGCCACACCCCATGGCCGCGCGGTTAGGCCCAGCCTACATCTGGGGGGTGCGGCCACCATAGGTGCCCCCCTGCCTCGCCTCTTCGCCTATAAAGACCCCCCGATACCAAAACCCTAAGTACCGATCAATATTTCACTAAACCGTCTATAGCCTTCGCCACCATCGTCCCTAGATCGGGGGATCTGAAGCTCTTCCCGGCACCCTGCCGGAGGGGAGATCATCCCGGAGACCTTCTTCTTCATCATGCCAGCCTCCAGTATGAAGTGTGAGTATTTCCACCTTAGACTACGAGTCCATGTAGTAGCTAGATGGTTGTATCTCCTTCTTTGTGCTACCATGTTTAGATCTTGTGAGCTCTGTTCATGATCAAGATCATCTATTTGTAATCATGAATGTTGTGTCTGCGGGGATTTGATGGATATTGAGATTACTGTGTCAGATTGATTAATGGTTTTGTCTTATTGATTCTATCATGTCTGTGTTGTTTGAGATCTTGCATGCTCTTCGTTTCTAGTAGCTATCTTGGCCAAGTAGATGCTAGTGACTCCAAGAGGGGGTATTTATGCTCGATAGTGGGTTTATGCCTCTATTTAATCTAAGGGAAGTGACAGAAATCTCTAAGGTTGTAGATGTGTTGTTGCCACTAGGGAGAAAACAACGGTCTCTTGTTCATGGAACAAGTGGATTGTTTATCTTACACACTTTGCTTAAAGCAGTTTTCTGTTATTATTTACCATGGACCCCGGTCCAATCTTAAGAAGAACACCTCTAGTGAACTATGGACCCCGGTCCAACCTTTACCATTGATACATCTTCCACTGTTATTGTTTACTTTCTGCAAACCACTATTACCTTCCACACCATACAGTTAATCCTTTGTTTTCAGCAAACCGGTGAGATTGACAACCTCACTGTTCGTTGGGGCAAAGTCTTGAGTTTGTGTTGTGCAGGTTTCCAAGTTGCTAGCAACACCTTTGAGTCATTTCCTTCGTCCTACTGGTTCGATAACCTTGGTTTCTTTCTGAGGGAAGACTTTCTGCTGTGCTCATCATACCTTCCTCTTTGGGTTTCCCAACGAAGCTCTACATTGATCTGAGCGCATCACTACTCTGCTACTCAAGTGCTTAATAGATCTCCGGCTCTTCCCACGTGTGTGAAAGTGATAGCGTGCACACCGTGTGGCACTTAGGCTAAAGATCACATAAATACTTGTCATGAGTTATATTTTGAGTTGGTTGTCTCTATGAAATTGTGGTGTTTGAAGAAACCGTCTAGCGCTCAAGGTGAAAGTGTGCGGTTATCTAGATGGGGATTGCAAACTTTAAGGAGTTCTTTTGTAGCCCTACCGTGGATTAGAGTTGTCCAACCGAAGAGTAGTTCAGAGTATATTAATTAAGAGAAGATATTTATATGAGAGTGTTCAATAGTGAAAGTATGATCCCTAAGCCTTGTTTCTATGTATCAAAACACCATTTACAACTAGATCTGTTACATGTTTGCTTGCTTCCATCTTTATTTAAGATTGCCTTTAGTTTCTTCCTCCTTGTCAAGCTCTTTTCTGGCACCGTTACCACTTATAATCATCCATATCACTTGTATTTCACTATCTCTTTGCCGAACTAGTGCACCTATACACCTGACAAGTGTATTGGATGTGTTGGGGACACAAGAGACTTCTTGTATCTTGATTGCAGGGTTGCTTGAGAGGGATACCGTTGATCACTTCCTCCCTGAGTTCTATAAACCATGGGTAATCCACTTAAGGGAAACTTGCTGCTGTTCTACAAACCTCTGCACTTGGAGGGCCAACAACTGTCTACAAGAATAGAAGTGCGTAGACATCACCCACTTTTCGATGTCGCTGCTACAAGTCATGAATCACCAATCTAATTCCGCAGCACCACCAAGACTCGAACCACCATTACTAGTCCTCAAATCTCGGATTCCACAACATTCTCTGCACACTGAGTTCGCGATGTCTCACGTTGGCAACATACTGCAAAACTTCCCCTCGCTCCCTATAAAACCAAACAGTCAGAAAAACATGGTTACATGATTCTGAATTCCATCCGATCTGGCAATCTGCATGCATGATTCACCCATGGGAATTCGTCGGAGGAGTCTTCCAGAACTCAACCCTCCTGTCAGATCAACAAGGGCAGACATCAAGAAGATCTCCATCTTAGCGCCAGAAGAACCCTAGGACCACCTTCATTATTCCAACCGATTCAGCAACCGCTCCAAAACCTCCACCGATATCATGTGGGCTAACCAACACTAAGTAAGGCGTCGACAAGAAGGGACGACCCTCCATTGGCGACAGTTGGACCACATCAGAGAATGCATGGAGACCCAGAAAAGAGAACCAGCCAAATCAAGATCGATCTAGGGGTCCGACCCCGGCCCTTCACCTCCGTCGCTGTCCATGGCACGCCACCAGGAGGTGGGCCTCCGCCACCCACCCACCTTGACCAAGGACGCCGCCCTAGTCACTGAGCGTCGACGTGGCGGTTGGCGCTGCCCCAACCGCACCAGCGGGCATCTCCATAGCCCACCACACCCAGACCACCTTCGACAGTAGGGCCCGCTGCCGCGATGAGGGGAGCCAACGGCGGGGAGCTCTTCTAGGGGCATGTGTATCACCCCGAAGTATCCCTAGGGTGCGACTCAGGAGGAACGGTTCCTCTTTTACTAATACAAGAGAAGCATTATTAATACTAGATCATCTTACATCTCGGGATGCAGTAGTGAAGCAAAACATTGATTATAGGAGTTAGGTAGGCGGTGTTATGTGCAAGATGGAAGTGGACATAGACAAAGAACATCATAGACATATTTGTAGAGCCAACATGTCGGTTGTAGCGTACCGCCGAATTATATATAATGGTGCGAACGTAATATTTCAGTCATCGATAAGAAAAGAGCACAAAATATGCAGATAGATCATGTGCGAACGTAATATTGCAGTCATAGATAATAAAAGAGCACAAAATAGGAAAATATAATTGTTCTCGATAACACGGTTCACATATATTAATATGTTAGTACTCTTATGACACTACTTTGCCATCAAACTACATTGTAAAACAACTATGCTTCATTCAAGTCTTGGAGTTGGCGTATGAATGCACTTGAACACTTTTGTAACATTAAATGGTCGAAAGCGATCATATTGAACACGAAAGGCATCACTAGGTTCAACGTGAGAAACCATCCAATCTGAATACTGTGAACTGTGATAAATACTCTCCACCCATTGTAACATCCCAAAAATCATAGTTTCAAAACTCATTCATATCATCTTTGCATCATTCATCCATTTAAGGTTTTCTTAAAAATCATTTAGAAACAGAAGTTGGAGCTATGATTTCATGTGGACAATTTATCCCAAATGACCATCACCCTTTGAAATTTGAAAATTTAAAAACTTGTTTGCTTACCCCATTGATGGAAAGATTAGGTGAAACTTTTAAACCAAAATTCCAAATTTAGAAATAGATTCAAAATCCTTTTTCAAATATTTGCAAATTAGAGCAAAATTCTGTTTACTTTGAAACTCAAGCTTGACCAAGTCTTGCTAGGTAACCACTCAGTTAAAATGACTGTTTTTGAATCCACAAAACCCTGCAAAAATTCCCAAAACAGTTTGGATTCAAAAGGATTTGAATTCATATCTAAAATCATTCCAGAAAATAGAAATAGAAAAAGAAAAGACTTAAACAAAAGGAAAAGGTCGCGCGGCCAGAATCTGGCCCAGCAGCCAATAAAGCCCAGCAAGCCCACCCGGGGATCCTCTTTTCTTCTCACACGCGCGAGCACACGCAAACAGACGCTGACAACATGACCCCACAATCACCTTGCGCGTTTCGCTGACGAGTGGGTCCAGTCCACGTCGCCCTCGTCTTCCCCAGACCACGCCTACGACCACGTCGCTGCGGCAGTGATGGCCGGTAATGGCGCAGAGTAAATGGGCCATAATCCTCGAGCGTTTCTTGTCGATTCCCCGGCTATAAGACCCTCTCTGCCCCGTGATCTTTTTCCCCCAAACACCTCGCTCACTCCGCCCCCAGGCTGCCCTCAATCCTCCGCGAATCGCCACGACAGCCCTCTCCGTGGCGATTCAGTGAGCCTCGCGTTCCCCTCGCCTATCGTTCTTGCTGCGACTCGGTGCATCTTTGCGCACCTCGACCTCACTAGTCCGTCTTGTCTTGCCCAGTCGCCAGGTTCCACTCGACACCGCGAGCAGCGGCGACATCAACTCCGGAGTTTTCCGGTGAGGTCAGACCACCCCTCGCCTTTCCGTTCATGCACACAACTTCCCTTGACCTGTGAACCTAATCGTGTCGCTCTTTTGCCTTGAGGTGGTTCTGGCGGACGACCACGACCACTGACCGACGCCGCCACGAACTCCGGTGAGCAATCACAGCCGTGCCCGAGCGCCCCTTGACCAACCACGAGTACGTCGAGCCTCGCCAAGATCTCCTAAGCACGGTGAGCTACTCCTCGTTCTCCCTTACCCCCTATAGCGCCGCCTCCATCAACGACTGACAGTTCCGCCGCCGGTAGCCGCCGCTCCGCCGCCAGATCTTAGTCAGTACAATAGCAGCCGTCAGATCTTTATCGTAGCGCTAGGATAGAGTCACTTACTCGAAGCGATGCGATCCGAGCCGCTGATT
Organism: Avena longiglumis; assembly: GCA_030063025.1. Classification (NCBI taxonomy): domain Eukaryota; kingdom Viridiplantae; phylum Streptophyta; class Magnoliopsida; order Poales; family Poaceae; genus Avena; species Avena longiglumis. The sequence goes on along the minus strand of CP125973.1, from coordinate 213,677,949 downwards.
TCATTTAAATCCTACTGTGGATCTCGATCCGATGCGGATGCAGGCGAATGAAAACACGACAGCGTGGCAAGGTTTAGATTAAAAGCAATTTAAAACCTGATTTAGATTCAAACTTCAAATGCTCATAACTTTCAAATGCCACGTTAGATTTTTGCAAACTTTATACCGTTGGATTCAGTGAAACAAGGCCTTTCTGAATATCCAATTTGTTTAGCATATAGTAACAGTTAAAAATGATTTTATTTGTGAAACAAGTTTAGGGCTATTTTAGATATAGATTTATTCTTGTAAATTATATGAGAGCCAAATAAGTTTAGTTAGCAATCTTGTGGCATGTTAAGTTTCTGTGCAAGAACCTACTTGGTAGAATTTTTAAAAAATTCAACACTTGGTAAATCCTTGCATGCATGCATTCATATTATTTTTGATTGTATTTAAATTGTGTGTAATTGTATGTTTTAATTCCTTTTGTAGATTTTGCTAGTGATTGTGATTGTGAAGAGTGCTACTCTCCACACTACCAAGGCAAGTGATATTTTCATGAATATTCCTGTCCTAAGTTTTATGCTAGCATTAGTTATTTTTGCTAAAGTATTGCATGATATTTTGCTTAGTGCTAAGTTGGGAAATCCTAAGTAGAGTGAAATAGTAGAATTTCTAGGGAAATTTTCCTAAGTTAAGTTACCATATTTTGCCTAGCCTAGCTTATAGCAAACAAGGATGGTGAACATCTATATAGTATATGATAAAAATATTCTAAGTCAAGAGACTTATATTTTCTTAATAAAACAACTAAGACAAATGAACCTCCTGGGTGGAATGGGAAGATTGGGTTATGTTGAGTGGTTACACAAGGCCATGGACTTGGGTTGTGTATCTCACTTGTGGAATGCCACCCAGGCACAAAGGGATTTGGAGGCCAAGTGTGGAGAAAGCTTACAGTGCAACCACTTGGCAAAATGGGCTCTGCCATGATCATATAGGTTGCTAGAACTTAGTCATTTGGACAGTTGGTGGTAGATGGGATGATAGGTTGGAGCAACGTCCATTTGACTAAGGAAAGGCTTCTGAAAGGTCCTGTCTTGGGAAACCAAGTCTAGTGGGGAAAGTGCACAACCTCTGCAGATGGAAAACCTAAGTACTTAGCCTTGTCCAAGGAAATGGACACTTTTGAGCATCAAGACATGGAAGCCACAAGAATCTCATCACTCCAACTTCTAAGTAAAAATTTGTGGGTGAACAAGGGTGAAGGACCCCAATGTCTATTGGTGGTTTCCTTGGGAATGTTTTGACAAAGAAAAACTTAGTGATTTCAACTAATAGGAAAAACTTAATTTTAAGCAAAGCAAGCCAAGCTACACTTAGCCAAAATGCATATAGTATTGTAGTCCACTTAAAATATACTAAGGTATCACTTGCCAATACTATTCCAAAGTATTGACCCTCTGTGGCTGTAACTTGTGATGTTGCAGGTTACTCCGATGATGATTAGGAGTCATGAGTCTACACTCAACATGCTTGCCTGTGGCACATGAAGATGAAGACTTGTGTTTATTTACTTATTCCTAAAAACTCTTGTATTGGGCCTATGGCCCTGAGTTGTAAAAGTCTATATTTTTATCTCTGGAATGAATGTAATAAACGACCTTTGTATCTGTGTACTTCATCTTAAACTGTGGATGCTAGCATTGATCCAGGGACTAGCATTGCAATCACAGGGATCCTATCCTTTATAAAGGAGGGGTTTAACAGATGGTATCAGAGCACTGTGTTGCCTGTAGGATTATGACCCTAGGACTGGAAAACCACTAAGGAAAAAGTTTTTCAAATACTTCTACACTTGTCTATTCTTCTCGTAAAACTTTTCTAATCTCTTCCAACTTCCTTTGTAGATGAACTCCATCAACCGTGAAGAAGGGACCACTCATGACCATGACCTTGGAATGTGAAACCGAGTTTCCCAATATTCTCAAGGACCTCATGGAGGCAATGGATGCACATGGTGAAGCTGTGTACAAGGGCTTTCCAGTGATGGATGAAGGAGTAGAGTATTGGTGGGTGCAACTTCACTTGTACAAAAACAAGGAAGACAACCACAAAGAAAAGGGATTCTGCATGTACACTAACACTACCATGCATACCACATTCTTTGAGTCAGCCAGGGATGCAGCTTGGAGGACTATCAAAGAACTAAGTGCTAGAGTCAAGTGCAGAATGCTCAACCTCCAAAAGGACTTAGAGAAAGAGAAGGAGCTTACTCAAGAGTTGGAAGACAACAACCAAGAAATAAGGGGAGATGTTATAGACTTAGTGATAGAGTCAAGGGAGCAAGATTGGTGGATTGCCTCTAGGAACATTGTGTTTAATAATAGATCCCGTGAGATTGGATTGTAAGGACACTTCGTTAGTTGGACCACCACTTATCACCTTGTTTCGAAAGATATTTTAAATAAGTATGGACCTTGAATGATGTAATGAACTTATGTATGCATGACTTGTGTGACAATTACGTTTCATGGATATGTATGAATGTAAGTCTTGATTTACCTTGAATTGAAATGTTCTAACTTTTCAATCTTATAAAATAGATGCTGTCACAAGACCTTTGTTGAGGAGTTTCGGGTTACTCGTTTTGGTCCCCGTATCATTGAGCTTACCACTCTACTTGATCTCCCTCTGCCTACCATCACGGTGTATCCACTCACCAAGTTCGAGAGGAAGGACCTCTGGGCTTCAAGGTGACCCAGCCGGGGCCTTGGTCGAGCCTACTACGAGACCATCGTCTTCAAGTTGATGCACGATGGCAGGAGAGAGGCATGGAGGTAGTCATGCAGACACGATAGGGACGGTTAGGCCGTCACTCCCGACAGAGTTAGAGGTACTCACTTTCACGTCTTGGAAGGCGTGATGTTGATGGAGAGTCCATCGACTTGAGGGCGACTCGAGGAGCACCATGAAGCCGTCGTCTTTATCTTGAGGACTTAGAGACTCTTCTCGAGCACGTAGATACGGACGGGACGAGCGTCATGCTAGGTAATGACGAGCTTGAGTGCGGCAGCGAGAAGGACAAGCTTTTTGGCGGCAGGATGAGATGATCAAGGAAATGGAGACAAAGTTCGAGGCCCGGGACCGCAAGTTCAAGAGTCAAGAGAAACGCGTCCAGGATAGGAACAAGAAGATCCGGGACATGACCGAGGAACTGAAGTCCAAGGACTTCGAGCTTGAGCAAAGCAGATGGTTATTGAGACTTCGCTCCCGAAGAGGGCTCTCAAGACCAAGGTTGATTCTTTGACCACTACGATTGAGGAGAACAAGACCGCGATGGAGAACGCAGGTCTTACCTTCGTCGAGGAGGAGATGAATCTTGTGAGTAGACTTGTTACTCGTTTTTACTTTCATATTCATACTTGTTGTTGCGAACTTATTATTGGACCATCCGACATGTGGATGGCTTGCCACTTGTGTGTTTTATTTCATGAGTTTGTTATGTGGATGTTGCACTTATATTCTTATGTTGCTTGTTATGTGTTGCTTGTGATGTATTGTGCATGAAACATCTATGGGTATCTCATTCTTATCTATTTGAACAAACCACAGATGCCTCCCCGTCGCGCAAACCCCAACCCCAATAACATCACCCCGGAAATGCAACAGATGATGAATGCGCAAACACAACTTATGCAAATGATGACGACATTCATCCAGAATCAGAATAACAACAACAATAACAACCCCAACAACAACAATAACAACAACAACCCTCCGGGTTTTGATATGCTTACCAGATTTCTGCGACTAAGGCCAGCAAAATTTTCGGGGACAACTGATCCCATGACAGCCAATGACTGGTTACGTTCTGTGAACAAGGACTTAGTGATGATGACTTGCGATGCTGAAAAAGTAAGATTCGCATGACATTGGAAGGACCAACCGCCACATGGTGGGATAACTTCCAAATCACCACTCCCATTGATGAAGTGACATGGGACATATTTGAGGATGGGTTTCGCACGCTCATATCTCATCCGGGATAATGAGTCTGAAAAGAAGGAGTTTCACAACACTGAAGCAGCCACCGCGATGTGTGAGAATACATAGAAGAATTCAACAATCTGGCGCTATGCACCGGATGAGGTTGATCTGATGCCAAGAGAAAGAAAAGTTCTTGGAAGGTTTGAATGATGAGATGAACCTATAGTTATGCATGGCATATGTTCCAACTTATCGATCTTTGTGTGACAAGGCTGCTATTTTGGAAAGTAAAATGAAGCAAGTCGAGAGTAGGAAGAGGAAACACTCAACGACACACTCGGGATCGTCTCACAAGCGATCTCATTATGATGACGATGGCAGCTCAGATCCCATAAACATGGGAAATTCAACAAGCACCACAACCACAAATCATGACAACAAGCAACACCGTAGTCATGACAATGATAAGTACAAGAACCACAAGGGTGGACATAAGAGCCACCACGGTGGAAATGGTAGTGGAAGTGGAAGTCGGCATGTTAAAAGGACATCGATCGGTTGAATGCTTCAAATGCAAGAAGCTGGGGCATTATGCTAATGAGTGCCCTGAAAAGAAGGTTGAAGGACCTAACAAGCCAAATCCTTTCCAGAAAGGACAGGTTAACCACATCAATGTGGAGGAGGTCTATGAGGAACGATGATTCTTTGGTAAGTTCAGACTCAATTCAATTTCGGCATTTGTACTCTTTGATACTGGTGCATCTCATTCATTCATATCAAAAGCATTTGTTGAAAGAAATGAACTACCGGTAGAAACCATTGGGTGTCCTATAAGAGTAAGTTCTCCAGGTGGAGAAATGATAGTAAACTCAGGATGTCATGACTTAGTCATAGAGTTTGGAAAACATAAGTTTCCAGTGAACCTAATAATCCTGAATTCCCTAAGTTGGATGTAATATTGGGAATGGATTGGATGGCTAAGTATGAAGGAGTATTAGATTGTGCCAATCGTACAGTTACACTCACAACCCCAGAAGGAAAAAGAATAAAATTTAAGTCAAACTTTGAATCCAAAGGAAGTAAGCTAAATTCTCTTAAGGGGGTTAGCATGGACAGTGTATCAATTGTGTGTGAGTATCCGGATGTATTTCCGGAGGAATTACGAGAATGCCACCAGATAGAGATGTGGAGTTTTGATAGATTTGGTACCGAGTTACGGGCCAATAGCTAAGAGACCATACAAAATGTCGGTTGATGAACTGAAAGAACTCAAGAAGCGACTAGGAGAAACGATTCTGAAAGGGTTTATTCAACCAAGTTCTTCATCTTGGGGGGCCCCAGTATTGTTTGTGGAGAAGAAGGATAGAACACAAAGATTATGTATTGACTACCGTTCTCTCAACGAGGTTACTATCAAGAACAAATATCCATTGCCAAGAATCAACGACTTGTTTGATCAATTAGAAGGAGCATGTGTATTCTCGAAGATTGATCTTCGGTCAGGCTATTTTCAACTCAAAATAAGAGAGCAAGACATACCTAAGACAACATTCACCACAAGGTATGGATTGTATGAGTACACTGTGATGCCTTTTGGTTTAACCAACGCTCCAGCATACTTCATGAATATGATGAACAAGGTGTTCATGGAATTCCTTGACAAGTTCGTTGTCGTTTTTATCGACGATATCCTAGTCTACTCCAAGAGCAAAGAAGAACATGAAAGACACTTGCGCTTGATACTTGAAAAGTTAAGAGAGCATAAACTTTATGCCAAATTCAGTAAGTGTGAGTTCTGGTTAGAGAAAGTTGGATTTCTTGGTCATGTTATGACAAAGGATGGTGTTGAAGTGGATCCTGCTAAAGTTTCAGCTGTGACGGATTGGGAATCACCCAAGAATGTGAAGGAGGTTTGTAGTTTCCTTGGCTTAGCAGGTTACTACAGAAGGTTCATTGAGAATTTCTCGAAAGTTGCTAAGCCTATGACAGAATTGCTAAAGAAGGACAAGAAGTTTGCTTGGTGCGAAGGTTGTAAGTCGATTTCAAGAATTGAAGAAGAGACTTGTATGACACCGATTCTATGTTCGCAGATTTGGAAAAGGATTTCCAAGTGTATTGTGATGCTTCTCATCAAGGTTTGGGTCTTTGTACTTATGCAAGATGGTAAAGTCGTAGCCTATGCTTCGAGACAACTCAAAACTCATGAAGTAAACTATCCTACTCATGATTTGGAGTTAGCCTCTGTCGTTCATGCACTCAAAACATGGAGACATTACCTTTTGGGAAAGCGTTGTGAAGTGTTCACCGATCATAAGAGTTTGAAGTATATATTCACCCAGAAGGAGATCAACATGAGACAAAGAAGATGGCTAGAACTTATCAAGGATTACGACTTAAGTTTGCAATACCACCCCGGTAAAGCAAATGTAGTGGCCGATGCTTTAAGTCGTAAGACGTTTGTAAATGGTCTTACCAAAGGGGATTTTCCAGATGATCTGTGTAAGCAATTCAAGGAACTCAGATTGGAGATTGTACCAGAAGGACATCTCATGTCATTAGATGTTCAACCCACTCTTTTGGACAAGATCCAAGAAGCTCAGAAGACCGATAAGGAAATTGAAAAGATCAAGGAAAATATTAGTCTAGGGAAGGCTAAGAGTTTCCATATTGATGAACAAGGAACCTTATGGCACGGAAGCGTATGTGTTCCACAAGACCGAGTTATGAAACTGATCTTACAAGAGGGTCACAACTCTCCGTACTATATTCACCCGGGAAATACCAAGATGTACATGGACATGAAGGAAAGGTTTTGGTGGAACAACCTCAAAAGATACATCGCCGAACATATTGCTTTGTGTGATGTGTGTAGCGAGTCAAAGCGAGCACGAAAACCAAAGTGAGTTTGCTTCAACCACTGCCGATTCACGAATGGAAGTGGGAAAATATTGGTATGGATTTCATTCGGATTACCAAGGACCGGTCGGTATGATTCCATATGGGTAGTAGTGGATCGCCTAACTAAAGTGGCTCATTTTATACCAAGAAGACAACTTATACAAGTGCCAAGTTAGCAAAAATATACATGAGCGAATTGTATGCCTTCACGATGTGCCTAAGAGTATTGTGTCGGATAGAGGAACCAGTTCACATCTCACTTTTGAGACAACTTCATGAATCCTTAGGAGCGAGATTGGAGTTTAACTGCTTTTCATCCTCAAACGGATGGACAAGCGAAAGGACCAACCAAATTCTTGAGGACATGTTGAGGGCATGTGCTTTAGACTATGGAGCAAGTTGGGATGAAAGTTTGCCTTACGTGAGTTCTCTTACAACAATAGTCATCAATCTAGTATTGGAATGGCACCGTTTGAGTTACTCTACGGAAGGAAGTGTACCACCCATTGTTATGGAATGGTGTGGGCGAAAGGAGCTTATTTGGACCGGATCTTATCAAAGACGCCAAGAAAAGGTCAAATTGGTTGGGGAGGTTGAAGATAGCACAGTCCGACGGAAAAGCTACGCGGATTCTAAGCGTAGAAGTCACCTACGAAGTTGGGGATAGAGCTTATCTCAGGTATCACCACTCGTGGAGTAAAAGATTTGGAGTCAAAGGAAAGTTGGCACCAAGATATGTTGGGCCATTCAAGATTCTAAGTCGCAAAGGAGAAGTTGCATATGAAGTTGAATTGCGGAATCTCTATCAAGATCCATAACGTATTTCATGTGAGTCGACTTAAGAAATGTCACCCGAAATGGAAGAGTCCTCTTTGAAGGATACCATACCTTTGGAAGAGGTTCAACTAGAAAGTGATCTCACTTATGAAGAAAAGCTGTCAAGATTCTAGAGACCACAGAAAGAGTCACGGGACCAAGACTATCAAATTTTGTAAAGTATAATGGAACCATCACTCCAAGAGGAAGCAACATGGAAAGAGAAGATGATCTTGGAAGACCACCCTCACCTATTTGCTAGCCAATCCGAATCTCGAGGCTTAGATTCATCTTAAGGGGTTAGATTTGTAACATCCCAAAATCATAGTTTCAAAACTCATTCATATCATCTTTGCATCATTCATCCATTTAAGGTTTTCTTAAAAATCATTTAGAAACAGAAGTTGGAGCTATGATTTCATGTGGACAATTTATCCCAAATGACCATCACCCTTTGAAATTTGAAAATTTAAAAACTTGTTTGCTTACCCCATTGATGGAAAGATTAGGTGAAACTTTTAAACCAAAATTCCAAATTTAGAAATAGATTCAAAATCCTTTTTCAAATATTTGCAAATTAGAGCAAAATTCTGTTTACTTTGAAACTCAAGCTTGACCAAGTCTTGCTAGGTAACCACTTAGTTAAAATGACTGGTTTTGAATCCACAAAACCCTACAAAAATTCCCAAAACAGTTTGGATTCAAAAGGATTTGAATTCATATCAAAAATCATTCCAGAAAATAGAAATAGAAAAAGAAAAGACTTAAACAAAAGGAAAAGGCCGCGCGGCCAGAATCTGGCCCAGCAGCCAATCAAGCAAGCCCACCCGGGGATCCTCTTTTCTTCTCACATGCACACGCAGCAAATGACAACATGACCCCACAATCACCTTGCGTTTACCGACGAGTGGGTCCACGTCGCCCTCGTATTCCCCAGACCACGCCTGCGACCACGTCGCTGCGGCAGTGATGGCCGGTAATGGCGCGGAGTAAATGGGCCATAATCCTCGAGCGTTTCTTGTCGATTCCCGGCTATAAGACCCTCTCGCCCGCGATCTTTTCCCCAAACACCTCGCTCACTCCGCCCAGGCTGCCCTCAATCCTCCGCGAATCGCCACTTGTGAGCCCTCTCCGTGGCGATTCGGTGAGCCTCGCGTTCCCCTCGCCTATCGTTCTTGCTGCACGACTCGGTGCATCTTTGCGCACCTCGACCTCACTAGTCCGTCTTGTCTTGCCCAGTCGCCATTCCACTCAACACCGAAGCATCGACGGCGACATCAACTCGACGAGTTTTCCGGTGAGTGCACCACCCTCGCCTTTCCGTTCATGCACACAACTTCCCTTGACCCTGTGAACCTAATCGTCGCTCTTTTGCCTTGAGGTGGTTCACGGCCACCTGACGACCACCGACGCCGACGCCGCCACGAACTCCGGTGAGCAATCACGGCCGTGCGGCGCCCCCTGACCAACCACGAGTACGTCGAGCCTCGCCAAGATCTCCTGAGCACGGTGAGCTACTCCTCGTTCTCCCTTACCCCCTGTAGCGCCGCCTCCGTCAACGACTGACAGTTCCGCCGCCGGTAGCCCCCGCTCTGCTGCCAGATCTTAGTCAGTACAATAGCAGCCGTCATATCTTTATCGTAGCGCTAGGATAGAGTCACTTACTCTGAAGCGGTACGCGATCTGAGCCGCCTGATTTCATTTAAATCCTACGGCTGTGGATGTCGATCCGATGCGAAGCGGTACGGGCGAATGAAAACACGACGCGTGGCAAGGTTTAGATTAAAAACAGAATTTAAAACCTGATTTAGATTCAAACTTCAAATGCTCATAACTTTCAAATGCCACGTTAGATTTTTGCAAACTTTATACCGTTGGATTCAGTGAAACAAGGCCTTTCTGAATATCCAATTTGTTTAGCATATAGTAACAGTTAAAAATGATTTTATTTGTGAAACAAGTTTAGGGCTATTTTAGATATAGATTTATTCTTGTAAATTATATGAGAGCCAAATAAGTTTAGTTAGCAATCTTGTGGCATGTTAAGTTTCTGTGGGCAAGAACCTACTTGGTAGAATTTTTTAAAAAAAAATCAACACTTGGTAAATCCTTGCATGCATGCATTCATATTATTTTTGATTGTATTTAAATTGTGTGTAATTGTATGTTTTAATTCCTGGTGTAGATTTTGCTAGTGATTGTGATTGTGAAGAGTGCTACTCTCCACACTACCAAGGCAAGTGATATTTTCATGAATATTCCTGTCCTAAGTTTTATGCTAGCATTAGTTATTTTTGCTAAAGTATTGCATGATATTTTGCTTAGTGCTAAGTTGGGAAATCCTAAGTAGAGTGAAATAGTAGAATTTCTAGGGAAATTTTCCTAAGTTAAGTTACCATATTTTGCCTAGCCTAGCTTATAGCAAACAAGGGTGGTGAACATCTATATAGTATATGATAAAAATATTCTAAGTCAAGAGACTTATATTTTCTTAATAAAACAACTAAGACAAATGAACCTCCTGGGTGGAATGGGAAGATTGGGTTATGTTGAGTGGTTACACAAGGCCATGGACTTGGGTTGTGTATCTCACTTGTGGAATGCCACCCAGGCACAAAGGGATTTGGAGGCCAAGTGTGGAGAAAGCTTACGGCAACCACTTGGCAAAATGGGCTGCCATGATCATATAGGTTGCTAGAACTTAGTCATTTGGACAGTTGGTGGTAGATGGGATGATAGGTTGGGCAACGTCCATTTGACTAAGGAAAGGCTTCTGAAAGGTCCTGTCTTGGGAAACCAAGTCTAGTGGGGAAAGTGCACAACCTCTGCAGATGGAAAACCTAAGTACTTAGCCTTGTCCAAGGAAATGGACACTTTTGAGCATCAAGACATGGAAGCCACAAGAATCTCATCACTCCAACTTCTAAGTAAAAATTTGTGGGTGAACAAGGGTGAAGGACCCCAATGTCTATTGGTGGTTTCCTTGGGAATGTTTTGACAAAGAAAAACTTAGTGATTTCAACTAATAGGAAAAACTTAATTTTAAGCAAAGCAAGCCAAGCTACACTTAGCCAAAATGCATATAGTATTGTAGTCCACTTAAAATATACTAAGGTATCACTTGCCAATACTATTACAAAGTATTGACCCTCTGTGGTCAGAACTTGTGATGTTGCGAGTTACTCGATGATGATTAGGTGTCATGAGTCTACACTCAACATGCTTGCCTGTGGCACATGAAGATGAAGACTTGTGTTTATTTACTTATTCCTAAAAACTCTTGTATTGGGCCTATGGCCCTGAGTTGTAAAAGACTATATTTTTATCTCTGGAATGAATGTAATAAACGACCTTTGTATCTGTGTACTTCATCTTAAACTGTGGATGCTAGCATTGATCCAGGGACTAGCATTGCAATCACAGGGATCCTATCCTTTATAAAGGAGGGGTTTAACACCCATGGTCCATCACCACCTCATTGTATTCACGCGTCTTGATCTTCACATACCAGGCATAGTCACGGCTTGATACTACTAGTGATGGGAGGACCAAGGCGTCGAACGAAAGAACACAGAATGCAGAGCACCCTTAATCCATTGTTGCACTGGCCATTGCCCTAGAGTACTTTCATGAACTCGTGTGTGGCTTCATCTTCGTGATAGTGCCTGATTTTGAGTCACCTTCCACGCTTAGTAGGATTGTTGGCTTCAAATTCTGTCTCATCTGCATTGTTCTGTACAACTATTGTAGGGGAAGCAAAATGGGTGATATCTTATCTCCTCTTGGAATGTTCACTCAAGGTTCCATCATATCCATGTTTTTGTTGACTAGTTGGAGTTTCTTTGTGTAAGGCATCACACTATCATCCTGAGTGCATTTCGTTCGAGGATACATGGCCTCATCGACTGTCTTGAGCATGCTACGGGATCTAGTTCCTGTCTCAATCTGTTGTGCGCCAAGAAGAGGAGTCCATACTTGGTTATTCTTTCGCTTCGCTCCTGCTCCAACGTTCTACAAGTTAGAAGAAGGAACTTTCTATTTGATCTTATTAGATTGAATACAGAGAGACTTTGTCTTGTCCTGCCTCATGAGTGGCTAAAAAACATAGAAAAATCAGACTTATGCAGCACTATGAAATTGGCTTAATCATGTGACAAGGACGTCATAGGCATCATGGAGCGAGAGGAAGCATGGAAATATAGCAAACAACGTCCCACGTATGTAATGAGTATTAGGGTTCGCAGCAGGAAACAAAAAATTCTAGCTACGCGAACACGATAACCAAGATCTATTCTATGTAGACATAAGTAACGGAGAAGGATACAGTGTTCATACCCTTAAAGACCGTGGCACGCCTTACGCATGTAGGCGTATATTGATAAATACAAGCAGCGCCCCAAGTGTGGCGCCTAGAAGATCTACACAAGTCCAGTGTAGGCGATGTCTCCTGGGCTCTGATTCAGCCGAGCAGCGGAAGAAGATGGAAGCTGGACCGTACTTCACACAACGGTGGTGCAGAGGTGGAGAAAAAATTCCCACAAGAGCCAATTCCAATCTAGGTGGAGAGAGAGCTCTAGGGGAATAGAGAGAGGAGAGATAATTATGTGAATAGAGGGGAGGGGATCCCTCTATTTATAGGAGGGGAGGGGCAACCCTAGGGTTTGGTGTGGGGGGATAACTCCTATAGCCGCCGCTTCCAGGGGGAGTGGCCGCCGGCCCTAGGTGGCCCCCACGCATGGGGGAGCCCCTAGGGTTTGGCGCATGCCCCTCCCTCTCTTTGTTTCTCCTTTGGCACCTAGCCCCTTTGGGCCTTCCCTCCAAGAGAGGCCCAATAGGCATGGGCTGCCTCAAAATAAAATAAATATTTTTTGTTTAATATTAATTCAACTATTTATAATATAAAACATATATATTATTATATCTTTCACTTCAGAACATCTTCCGGACCCCTCCGATCAACATCGAGTGTTTCCCGGAACCTTTCCAGTTTCTCTCTCTCATTTATCATGCAATGTCGGTTCGATCCCTAAGCATCCCCACCCTTAAGTGTACCACCATTCGGTTCGGAAATGCTCCGTACATGACCGAGAACCCTCTTGCGTCATCAGCGGGACCTGGATTCCCATAATGACCACACGTGCATTCACGAATCTCACCGCTTGAACCTTCAACTTCGTGTCCCATTCCCTTTGCCATTCAATACATAGGTCATCTAAGATTTGATCTTCGGTATCTTCATACCTCCGTTCGATCTTGTTTCCGATGAACTCGTTTACTCCTTCCCGTGCCGTTGCATTCCATGACTTAGTCATACTCTTGCAAGATTCGTTAATGCAATGCCACCGAGTTGGCCACATGTATCTATCAGTCACTTGGATTGGCAAATCCTGGTCTTGATAAACCCGTTCCTTCGAGAAACCTGATGGTACCTGTATGATCACCCTTTCACAGCTTGATACTTGATACCATTAAAGTATCTTTCTAGTAATATTGATTATGCATTATCTCATAGTCAAAGGATTAGGTTGCGAGGTTTTTATGTTATCATCAATGATGAATATTTTGTAACTATATATCATTGTGATTTACTTTGGGTGTATGTCTAGCATATCATTCAACTAATGATATGACCTCATTGTCAATTGGCACTATCACCCATGATCTCGAAACCATAGATCATCACTTGACCAATGAGCTAGTTCGCTAGAGGTAACTAGATACACGGTTCATTCACATACCACACATGTATTAACGTTTTGTATTAACACATTTATAGCATGGAATGAAACTTATTATGAATATACAAGAGATACATCAAATAAAACACTTTATTTGCCTCTAGGGAATATCTCCTTCAGTCTCCCACTTGCACTAGAGTACAAATTAATCTAGTTTACAATAGGCAATGACTTAACACCAATAGTATCCCGATGATGCTCATGCTTGGCTTGTGGAAGTCGTTTGGTAAACGGATTTGCAACATTTAGATCCGTATGCACTTTACAAAACTTGACTTCACCATTGTCAACACTTTGTCTACTGGCGTGGAAGCTCAACTGGATATGCTTGAGCATGGAATGAGTTCTTGGTTCTGTTGCATTTTCAATGGCACCCGTGTTGTCACAAAAGATCGTCACAAGGTCATCCGCACTTGGAACAACTCCCAGTTTGATAACGGAATTTCTTAGCCAAACAACCTCATCTGCTGTTGCATTAGCTGCAATGTATTCCGACTCCATTGAAGATTATGCCACCACCGGATGCTTCATGCTTCTCCAGGTTACCACACCACATTCACCAAAAAAACATATACTATTTGAGATTTTGAGTCGTCAGAGTCTGTGTTCAAGTTCACATCCATGTAACCAGTTACATTTAGAGCTTCATCACTACCTCCAAATACTAGGAACATATCCTTAGTTCTTTTAAGATACTTGAGGATATTTTTCATAGATGTACAATGTTCCACTCCTGGATCACTTTGGAAACGACATGTCCAACTAAGAGCCAGGGCCACATCAGGTCGAGTACATATCATATCATACATGATAGAACCTATGGCTGATGTAACATCCCAATTTTTAGCAACCCTAGTTTATTGTCCAAAAGGCAAAAATCAGGGGGAACAAAAACTTTTTTTGTTAAGTGTTACAATGTGTGCTTACTTGATTGCTTGTGCTCTTGCATATGAATGTGTAATAGATGATATAGTCCTTACCTCAACCTTAGTTGACAAAAACTATTTTACAAAAATGTCTTGGATCATCTTTCATATTCTAAAATGTTCTAGCATTTCAAACTTGAGCCAAGATGACTTTGACACAACAAAATGCTTTACTAGTCTCTATTAACAAAATTATGGAGACCTATATATAATCTCCTTATGTTTTCAAGACAGAACTTTCAACTACTCTTATCTCTTGCTTTTCCAAAAACCTTTCCTAAAACCTTTTTCATTCTAATCTTGGTAGAAATACCAAGAGGTCCTTATCTTACTTCAAAACACAACCTATTCAAAATACTGATCCTTACCTCAAGCTAGGCTTGATGGTAACCTCAGTAGTATTTGAATATTTGACAAGATGAGTTGCCTTGATATGATGTTTGACTTGTTTGTTTAGGAACTAGAGTAAGCTAATCTAGGAGCTCATGCCCTATGTAAGACCTCACCCTTTAAGGTAAGGGCCCCTGTGATTGCAATGCTAGTCCCTGGATCGAATTGCTAGCATTCACAGTTTAAGATGAAGTACACGATACAAAGGTCATTATTACATCGTAATATCTAGAGATACAATAGTTCTTACAACTCATTAGCCCAAGGCTAATACATAGAGTTCTCAACACAAGTAAATAAATAAAGTCTTCATATTCATGTGCTAGAGGCAAACATGTTGAGTGTAGACTCATAACCCTAGTCACCATCAGAGTAACCTGCAACATAATAAGTTACAACCACAAATGGTCAATACATTTGGAATTGTATTGGCAAGTGATACCATAGTAGTATAGTAACATCTAATAACTATATGAATTTGGCTAAGTGTAGTTCAGGCTGGCTTTGCTCAAAAATAAGGTTTGTCTTATTAGTTTGAAAAACTAAGTTTTTGTTTGACAAAAAAACCCAAGGAACCACCAATAGACATTGGTGAACCTCTACCCTTGTTCAACCAAAAGTTTTAACTTAGAGAAATTGGGATGAGGAGATCCTTGATCATGTCAATGTCTTTGATGCTCAAAATGTCCATTACCGGGGACACGGCTAAATACTTAGGTTTTACCCTCTCGAGAGGTGGTGCACTTTCCCCACAAGACTCGACATGCATCGAGACGAGACTTTTCAGAAGCATTCCCTCAAACCACCATGGACGCGTTCCATCCTATCAACCCTACCACCAACTGTCCATATGGCTGAGTTCTTACAACCTAGTTGGTCAAGTCAGAGCTCATATGCCATGTGGTTGCACTAGAAGATTCTCAACACTAAACATCTCAAATCTCTTTGTTCCTGGGTGGCCATCCACAAGTGTGATACACAAGGTAAACCATAGACATGGGCCTTGTGTAACCACTCAACACAAACCAATCTTCCCATTCCACCCAGGTGATTCATTAACATGTTGTTTTATTAATCAAAAACATAGGCATAAACTTTGCATAGTATCATAACATGAATATTCCACCTTTGCATTCTACTAGCTAGGCTAAGTATACTAGCATAACATGTCTCTTAACTTAGGGAAAAACTACTAAGACAATATCTATAGGATTTACCAAAGCATAACATATACTTAGAAAATCACTATGCAAATCCTACTCAAAATATCACTAGTGCATAGATAAAATAGTAGGACAAAAAGATGAAGTACCACTTGCCTTGTTAGCTAGGAGAATATGTACAATCCTTATAATCACACTCTCCACAATCCACAAAATCTACACATAAATTCATACGACAAAATTCACAAATCAATATACAAACAAAAATAATTATGAATGCATGCAAAATGCAAAGGGATGATTTGTCGTACTTTTCAAAACATACTTTTCAGTACTGAACATAAGGCATACATTCTAAAGTCTAAGTAAAAGAAAAACCACCCAAAAATAATATTCTAAATAATTTTTATAGCCAAAATAAGCCTACAAATGCTTCTACATAAAATCCTAATTTTTTAGAAGCAAATGGTCAAATCAAGGACATAATTGCAAAGAGCTCATTCTTCTGAATCCACATAATTTTTGTATAAACATAACAAAATTTATGCAATTTACAAGTCTAAATAAATAATAGATTAAAATCCAGATTTTAAATCTACAACCTAGTCACGCGGCAGCGTCTGATTGGTGTGTACCGGTTTGGGCAGATCACGTTTGCGGGCCGTAGGATTGAAGTTACCATGCATGGTCCAAATCAAATCGTACATGTTCGCTACTAAATCTAATCTAGACCGCTAGATCCAGATCCAATGGATCAGATCTGCCTGACCAAAACTCAGCGGCGCACATGGCCTCTACGGCGGTGACGCCACTGGCGGTGACACACCGATGAGGTTAGAGGGGTAGGGGGTGTGCTAGCACTTACCGAGCTCGCGGGGACGTGGGGATTCTCAATGTGGATGCGCCGGGGCGGGGGCACACAGTCACAACAGTTAAACCTCGTTGGAGTTCATCCTGGCGTGGGGTACTCACGGACGGAGAAGAAGACGACAACCTAGGGTGAAATAGGGAAAACATCTGGCATTAGAAGGCACAAAAGGACACAGCGAACTCAGTCGCGTGAAGCAGAGGTCAAGGGGAGCACGAATTTTATTGAAATTTCTCGCCGGAGTTGAGTTGCGCCTCAGTTGCTTGCAGACGATGACGGGGATGACGACCTGGGGCACGATTGGACAAGCCAAGGGAATTAGGAGCTGCGAAAGAACGATACGAACATGCTCGCGTGAATGAGAGGCAGAGGGGCGCACTGGACTCACCTAAATAGCTCGTCAAAGTGGCTCGGTACTACGGCGGTGCAAGGCAAAATTGGAGGAGCCTGACGACACTCTGTGCTGGCTAATTGAGGGAAAATGTGGCGAAGGGGGGGGTTATGTAGCCGGAGCCGGGGAGGGAATCACGAGCTGGTTCAATGGAAATTAATGAAATCAATTGCGGCAGTGAAGAGGAAGGAACCGGCCGACGGAGCTGGTCGTCGCGCCGGATTTGGGGAAGAAGGGTGAGGTGGCAGTGGGGCCTGGCTATCAGTGGGAGGGGTGCGCGCACGTGTGAGAAACAGGGAGAGGGGGAGGGTGGTTCCCGGGTGGGCCATGGGCTGCATTTGGGACTGGGCCAGAAGGGTTTTCGGCTCTATTTTTTCTCCTTTTGTCTTTTTCCTATTCTGTTTTGATTTTGTAAATCAGATTTGAATGGCCATTTCAAATCCAAATGAATTCAAACTTTCACCACTATTTTGTAAGGTGACTCTAGTGGGTAAAAATGTGTCAAACACAACTAATAAATCCAAAAACAATTTGGGGTCATAAAATAAAATAAAACCATGCCCCATACATATAATATATAAAGGGGCATGGTTTTATTAGGGTTTAGACTTTGAATTTTTTTGTGAAAAGTAAATATTCCATGATGTTATGAATGTAATAACATGGTTTTGAATTTGATGAAATTTGGGATGTTACAAATATAACCCTCTTAAGATGAATCTCGCCCTCGAGATTCGGATTGGCTAGCTAATAGGTGAGGGTGATCTTTCCGAAGCTCATCCTCTCTTTCCCATGTTGCTTCTTCCTCGGTGTGATGATTCCACTGTACTTTGTAGAATTTGATTGTCTTAGTACGAGTAACTCTTTCTGCTATCTCGAGAATCTTGATAGGTTTCTCTTCATAAGTGAGATCACTCTCCAACTGAACTTCTTCCAATGGTATAGTGTCTTTTAACGAACTTTCTTCCATCTCTGGATGACACCTTTTCAACTGACTCACATGAAACACATTGTGAACTACAGACAGTGATTTAGGTAGTTCTAACTCATAAGCCATTTCTCCTTTGGGGCTCAAAATTTTAAATGGTCCAACATATCGAGGTGCCAATTTCCCTTTGACTCCAAATCTCTTCACACCATGAAGTGGTGAGAATCTGAGATAGGCTCTATCACCTACATCATAGGTGACTTCCCTACGCTTTGGATCTGCATAGCTCTTTTGTCGGGATTGGGCTATATTGAATCTGTCCTTTACCATTCCGACTTTCTCTTCAGCTTCCTTGATCAATTCTGGTCTGAATAAACTTCTTTCTTATACTCCACTCCATAATAATGGCGTAGTACACTTCCTTCCATAAAGGAGTTCAAATGGAGCCATCTCTATGCTTGATTCATAGCTGTTACTATAAGAGAATTCTGCGTATGGCAGACTTTCATCCCAAATTCCTGCACAGAGAAGGACGCAATGTGGGACCTAGCATAGACATGTTTCCTGTACATAGAAGGCTGACATGTGGGACCCAACACCGGAGTGTAGATTCACATTTTTTGTACTCTATAAGGCTAACATATGGGGCCCAGGTAAACTGTTGCTACATCATAGACACGTTTCCCCTTTAAAAAATCCACCAATGTTGCCAAGGTCATAACATCGGACTCAAACCGAATAAACAATCCAACATACACACGTTTCTTTGAAATAGAGGCTGGCATCTGGGACCCAGCTTAGACACGTTTCCTGCACAGAGATTGCTGACAACTAGGACCCAGCTACTGACAAAAGTTAGAACAACGGAGGCGGCCGAAAAAGGTCCATCATAGCACGTTTTATTTACGAAGAAGCTGACATGTGGGACCCACCAGAGAGATCTTATATAGGTGCTACATCGAGCAATATTTCCACGTTCGAATAAGGTAGGCGCGAGCAAGAAAAAAGTTCAGCATATACACATTCTTATAATGACATGCTAATATGTGGGACCCAGCAGCATGACCAAACGGCAGATTCGTCGAGCAACGCTATCTAGTTTGGAATAGAATATCGCTAGAGAAGAAAACAATTCTATCATATACACACTATTCTTCTAATGTGAGGCTGACATATGGGACCCACCAGCCTGTATAAACGGCTAATGCATCGAGCAACGCTGCCAAGTTTAAAAAACGGAGGCGCGAGCGAGAAAAAAGTCCTACATGTACACATTTCTTCTAATGAGATGCTGATATGTGGGACCCAACAGCGTGACCAAACATCAGATTCATCGAGCAACACTATCTATTTAGGAACATGGTAGTGCTAGATAAGGAAAAATTCAATCATATACACATGATTCTTCTAATGAGATACTGACATATGGGACCCACCAGCCTGAATAAATGGCTGATGAAGCGAGCAATGCTATCAAGTTAACACGGATGTGCGACCGAGGGAAAAAATTCATCATACACATGTTTCTTATAATGAGAGTATGACACGTGGGGTCCAGCTACGTGATTATGTATCTGGCAGCGTTATCAAGTTTGGAACAAGGTAGCATGACCGAGGGCAAAAAATCCATCATACACACGTTTCTTCTAATGAGAGGATGACAGGTGAGCTCAGTTGCGTGATTAAACGGCAACACAATCAAGTTCGAAACAGGGTAGCAGGAGCGAAGGAAACAATTCCATCATATACACGATTCTTGTAATGAGACTGGCATGTGGAACCCAGCATCGTGATTAACAACAGATATATCTAGCAACGTTATCAAGTTCATATCAGAAAGGCACGAGCCAAGAAAAAATCCATTATGCACACGTTTCTTCTAGTATGAGGATGACACGTGGGATCCAGCATCTTGATTAAACGACAGATGCATCAAGCTACGCTATCAAGTTCGGAACAGGGAAGGAAAAAATTCCATCATACACACGATTCCTCTAATGTGAGGCAGACATGCGGTACCCAACAGCATGTGTAACATCCCAAATTTTTATTAAACCAAACATCATCATTGCACTCATATCATCATAGCATGTGTTGCATTGCACAAAAGTTTCCAAAGATTAAACCCCAGGAAAACCCTATTAAAACCCACTTCTTTGTATAAGGTGTGGGGCTATGCGATTTTATTTTATTTTACCCCAAATTTTTATTAGAGGTTTGATGTATTTAAAATATTTCTAAACACTAGGTTCACCCCTTCAAAATCTGGTGAAAATTTGAATTAATTTGAAGCTTATTTGCTAGTTCAAATCTTTTGTAGAAAATAAGAAACTAAAAAGAAAAAGGAATAAGAAGAAAAAAACCTTCCAGCCAAACCTTTCGGCCCAGCACCCCCAGCCCACCCGGCACACCCCTCTCCCCGCTGGTTTGTTTTTTCACCCACCCCTCTCCGCACCCATTCACTGACAGCCCGGCCCCACCTACCCCACCACTCGCCACCGTGTCGTCTTCAACCCAGTGCCAGAAGTCCCGCTCCCTTCCTCTACCATTTCCTCTCGAATTCAATTCGAGTAAATTCACTTTATTAGAGGAGTGATTCTTCACTTTGACCCCTGCCTCTTAAACCCCACTCCTTCCTCACCGTTTCCCCTCAAACCTCGCAACCAGAGAGCCCAAAGGCTCTTCCAATTTGACCTTGCACCGCCGTTGCCACCGACGAACTCCGACGATAATTCCGGTGAGAACCGGCCTCCCCTCGCCCTCTTTCCTGTCCTATATTGTTCGCCATCCACGGGCGCATCCGTTAACCCCCTCCGTTCAATTTATCGTGCCCCAGGTCCGTCGCCACGGTCACCGCCGGAGCACCCTCTGCAGTCATCGTTCTCCCCGACGAACTACGGTGAGACCTAACCCCCCCTCCCTAATTTATCCACCCAGATCTTACCCAGGTCCTTGTGCACCTCACTTAAGCATTGTTTTGCTTGCTCGAGCCCCAGGACGACTCCACCATCATGAGACGCGAGCATCATCTTTGGCAGGAACTCCGACGAGGAATCACGGACGAACCCGAGCGTCCCTTCCTCGACCACGACCACCACTGAGACCACCTCGACCACCGCAACCCTCGGTAACGCTCTACGCTCCCCTACCTCCTTAGAACCGCCGGAGCACCACCCACCCGCCGCGCCGCCGCCGCGCGCAATAGCCAGCACCGCCAGTTCTCAGCCAAGCTATGTGATCCATTGGATGCGAATCCTAGGGCTAGGATTAGATCATTTAACGAAAGGGTATCGGTCAATCTGGCCCACTCAGTTTCACTTAAATCCAACGGCTCGCGTTGCCGATCTAGCCAAAACGGTATCAGCCAGTAGAATTAGGCCACGTGGATAAAACCTGCTGTTAAATTTGAAAATAGATTAAATAGGTGATTAAACTTAGAAATTCAATAACTTTTGATCCACAAATCATAAAAATACAAACTTGGTGTCCATGGATTCAGAAAAATGAGAGCTTCACTACTGTGACCTTATTTTGTTCAGTAGCTTCAGTAAATTTGATTTTTAGGAAGAACCTTTTGGGGAGTATTTTACCTAGAAAAATTGCTATATAAATTGTTTTTGAGTAATTCTTATGCCTTTAGATGGTGTATTTTATCCTCTGTACTGCAGACTATGAATTTTAAAGTGTAGCATTCATCTTATTGCATAATTGCATGCATTCATATTTTTGGATGCCTATATTGAATTATATATTGCGTTGTTTGATTATGATGTGTAGATTGTGTGGATTGTGAAGTTTGTTGCTGTGAGGATTGTACCTACTCCCCTAGATACCAAGGCAAGTGATATTTCATCATATGTCCTATTATTTCAACTATTGCATTAGTGTTATTTTAGTAGAATATTGCATGATAGTTTTACTTATATTGCTATGCTATAGTAATCCTATAGATTATACCTTGGTAGTATTTTCCTAAGTTAGGAGACATCGTATGCTAGAATACTTAGCCTTGCTATTAGAATTAGTGGGTGGAAATTCATATTATGATGGCGTGGAAAGTTTATATACTTCTTTACTTTTGAATAAGAAAACAACCGAGGTTAATGAAACACCTGGGTGGAATGTGGACTTGTATGGATTATGTTGAGTCGTTACTCGGGTCCCATGTCTATGATTACCCTGGTGTATTGCACTTGTGGATGGCTGATACGTCCAAAACATATCTACTTTCCCGAACACTTTTGATATCGTTTCTCCTCTAAACTTGTGTGATTTGGATACAACTAACACGGACAGACGCTGTTTTCAGCAGAATTACCTTGGTGTCTAGTTTTTGTGCAGAAAATCGAATATCAGGAAAAATCCCAGAAAATATGCCAAAAATTATATTTCACCAGAAGATCCACGGAACCAGAAGACGAAGCGGAGTGGAGGCCTGGGGGGCCCTCGCCCCTTCCAGGCGTGGGTGGGCCCTGCCCCGCGCCTAGGGGGGTGCGGCCACCCCAGGCACCCCCTCGGGCTCCCTCTGCGCCTATAAGTTTCCCCTTGACCTAAAAACCGGGGGGGGGGGGGGGGAACGTTTTTCCAGAAAGAATTCTGCTCCGCCGCCGCCATTAGAAACCAAGATTTGGATCTAGAAACTCCGTTCTGGCACCCTGCCGGGACAGGGAATTTGGAGAGGATCATCGCCATCGTCATCACCAACGCATCTCTATCAACCACCGATGTTTCTCTCATCCATGAGTGAGTAATCCCACGCTGTAGGCTTGGGGATGGTAGGTATTGGATGAGTTCTATCATGTAATCGAATAAGATATGTTAGGGGCATAGTGCCTAGTATCTCTATTAGTGATATTTGACTTTGTTGCAACTTGTTGTGCTTAATGCGTGTCACTAGGGCCCGAGTGCCATAATATCAGATCTGAACTTATTATTGAATCATTATGATAGTATTGTTTATGATCTTATCTGCAAGTTGTGTACGCATATCATTGTCCGGATCCAAAGGCCCCAAAGTGACAATAATTGGGACAACCGGAGGGGATGGCTGTGGTGTGAGGATCACATGTGTTCACGGAGTGTTAATGCTTTGCTCCGGTGCTCTATTAAAAGGAACACCTTAATTGCCAGTAGTTCCCTAGAGGCCCAGCTGCCACGAGTTGGCTGGACAAAAGATGTTGTTCAAGTTCTCATTGCGAGCACGTATGACTATATTTGGAGCACATGCCTAAGATTTATTAGTACTTGGATGCTTATTATTATTTATCTGCAATGCCCTAGTTCTTTGAAGTTACATGTTTAGACTCGTCCATGCAACGTCCGTCCATCCATTCCTATGCCTACCGCACTCGAATCCCACTGTTTGCTGTTACTGTTACTGTTGCTCCTGTTTCAATGTTTTTGTTGCTACTACAAACTGTTGCTACTAATAAACTTTTGTGAGCAAGAGGTGCAGCTGAATTGATAACTCAGTTGTTAAGGCTTGCAAGTATTCTTTGGCTCCCCTTGTGTCGAATCAATAAATTGGGTAATACTATCCGCGAAGACTGTTGCAGCAAGACTATTTTCTGGCGCCGTTGCCGGGGAGCATAGCTTTATTTGTAAGTTCACTTGAATCTATTATTGTTCACTGCTACTACTTTCATCATGAGAAAGTCTCGTGATGGAAAGTTTCCTATTTTACCATCCACTACAAGAAGAGGTACAGTCCTAAACACCTCTGCTCCTCTTGATTCACCGTCTGTTATAAGTAAGCTTGTTACACCACCACCACATACTCATGCCACATACACTGCTACTACTGCTGAATCTGAAACTGCTTTTGATGCTCATGATGTTACTTCTACTGTGCTTGATGAGAGTGGTTCATTAGGTCCTTTCCTAGATGCTACTATGGCTAGTCTAGGAAATACTAAAACTCCTAGTGAAGACAATGTTACACCTGTTAGCTCACCTGAGTCTAGAGAGAGTTATGATATTAATGATGGTTACATTGAGTTCACTGATGAATTTGTTGAAGAGTGCCGAAACACACATGGTACTAGTGCTATTAAGAGTCTCCTTGCTAGGCGCACTATTATTACTAAGTTGTCCTCTGATCCTAAGTTTGACACCTCTCCCATAGATATTAAAGATAAAGATTATGATTTCTCTCTTGATTTATCCTATTTAGATATTGTTGAGAAAGAACCTTTCTGTGGGACTGAAAATAGTGATGTGGCTCGTATGAATGAGCTTTCTACTATGAGTGCTTTATTCTTTGATGATTTTAAGATGCGCAAGTACTTTGTTACTAAGATCTTCCCTCTTTCACTAAAAGGAGAAGCTAGGACTTGGTCTAATAGATTACCTCCTGGTTCCATTGATAGCCCTGATTGTTTGATTGCTTCTTTCTTCTAGAAATATTTTCTTCATAGTGTTAGACATGCTGCTTTGCAAAGACTTTTTGATTTTAAACAGGGAGAAGAAGAGAAATTGACCGAGTCATGGACAAGGTTCTATGCCTTGATTCATGCACATCCTGGATATCCATTACCTAAGAATGAGCTTCTTGATATTTATTATAATGGACTAACTGATGATTCTAGGACATACCTAGATAGCTTTGCTGATTGTGTTTTCAGGAAAAGAACCCCTACAGATGCTGAAGAATTGATGGCTAAAATAAGCCAGAATTATGATGATTGGACTTCAATTGAGCTAAATACACCTGAGCCTATTACTCCTGAACCAGTTGTGCCTGAACCCTTTCCAACACCAACACCAAAGAAGAGGGGAGTTATTGCATTAAATGATGAAG
This sequence comes from Avena longiglumis, assembly GCA_030063025.1. Taxonomy (NCBI): domain Eukaryota; kingdom Viridiplantae; phylum Streptophyta; class Magnoliopsida; order Poales; family Poaceae; genus Avena; species Avena longiglumis. Next base: position 213,653,060 of record CP125973.1, on the reverse strand, counting down.
TGATGAAGGAAGCTAAGAAATTTCTAAAGGATAAAGGTATTAGGGCTGAAGATGTGAAGAATCTACCTCCTATAGAAGAATTATGTAAGCCAATTCCCCACTCATCTACTATTGAGGTACACTCTCTCCAACACTTTGATGAAGGTGATATTCCTTATGGTAAGCCTCCTGATCAATGTTTAGAGGAACTTGACATTTTTATTGTTAAGAAAGTAATTTTAATAAACAATTTCAAAATCATTTATTGGAAAACTCTAGAGCTATTAATGAGTTGAAAGATATTCTGGAAAGAACTTCTAATGATATTAAAATGCTTTGCAAACACTTTCAAATAGTTCAAACCCAACTTGATCAACTTGCTAAGGTGCAAAAGGATATGCTAGTTAATGCCTCAGGAAATAAACATACTTATGGAATTAGAACTAGGAGTGGTATAGCTACTCAATATCCTTTATATCCTGAAGGACACCCTAAAATAATTGAGCAGGATTGTCAACAAGGTGAAAGTAGTGGTAGTCCTCGTAAGAGAAAGAAAAAGAAACATAAGGTAGTTGAGGGACCCCTTGAACCTTCTGTAGATCCTAATAGTATATATGTCTCTGATGCTGAAACTGAGAGTGGTAATGATAAAAATGATGCTCCTGATAAGGAGGAAGGTGAGGAAGAACCTGAGAAGCACACTAAGAACACTAGGTACACAAAGGAAGATTTTATTGCTAATAAACATGGTAAAGAGAGATAACCTTGGGTGTAGATACCTATGCCTTTTCCAGGTAAGAAACACAAGTCAAAGGAGGAAGGACACTACAACAAGTTTTGTGAGTGGATGAAACCTATATTTTTGCAAATTCCTTTGATTGATGCTATTAAATTGCCTCCTTATTCAAAGTATATGAAGGATATTGTCTCTAATAAAAGGAAGATTTCTAATGAGGAGATTTCTAGTTCGCTTGCTAATTACTCCTTCAATGGTAAGGTTCCAAAGAAACTTGGTGATCCAGGTATACTAACTATTCCTTGCTCTATTAAGAATAATTATGTTAGAACTGCTTTATGTGATTTGGGAGCTGGAGTTAGTGTTATGCCTTTTTCTCTCTACAAGAGACTTCAGCTAGCAAAGTTGATACCAACTGATATATCTTTGCAAATGGCTGATAAGTCAACTACTATTCCTGTTGGTATATGTGAGGATGTTCCTGTTCAAGTGGCTCATAATTGCTTGGTTTTAACTGATTTTGTTGTGCTTGAAATGCCTGAAGATGATAATATGTCTATTATTCTTGGGTGACCTTTTCTTAATACTGCAGTTGCTGTCATCAATTGTAATCAAGGAAAAGTAACATTCAATATTAATGACAAAGAACATACTGTTTATTTCCCCAAGAAGGTTGCTAAGAGGTATTGCCTAAATTCCATTGAAAATATTGAGAGCATCAAGGTTGGAAATATATTGTCCCATTCCATAAGAAAATTTTGAAACTATTATGATTGGGACCATCTTTGCTGCTGATTTTTGGAGGGATTTCTCCTTGGTATGTGCCTCCTCCACTTGTCCAATTAGATTTGTGATTGGTATATTTTTTATCTCCTTGCTCATCCCATCTTTGCTGCTGATTTTTGGAGGGATTGCTCCTTGGTATGTGCCTCCTCCACTTGTCCAATTAGATTTGTGATTGGTAGATTGTATCTTGCGTATTTTGCTGCTATAGGTGTCAGGTTGTGTGAGCTTGTATGCTTGTTCTATGCTTAGAGATTTCATTTTGATGCATGTGTAGCCCTCTAGCAAGTTCCTATAGTAGTTTCTCATCATTTATCAACTTGGAAATCACTTGGTTTCATGTTTGTCTAAAAATTTCAGAAAAGAGTGGTCATGGACAACCACACATTTGGAGAGATATTTGAAAGTGATGTACCTAGAAGGGGAAGGCCTTCAAGATCATCCTCCCATGCTAGGCCCTCATACAATGAGGATCTCATCACTCCGCGATTCGGCGACGAGGGAGATGAGGGGGATGCGTACCCCTTCGCCTTTCCTTGCCAAACCTTCTTACGGGCTGCTGGGATTCTTGATGATTTTATTACCTTGGTTCAGAGGGCTGGACTAACAAGCCCTATGCAGAATGAGAGCGTTCAATATGCTACGCTCACTAAAACATTGTTTACTAACAGCATGTTCAATCCAGATGTTTCTTTCAAAATTTATGACAGGTCTTACCATATGACATTGAAGAAATTTTGTGAGGCTCTGGGACTTGGTACAACTGGGTCAGCAAAGAATATTCCAGCTTAACCCGCTGATTTGTTGGTGATCTACCACAGAATACCAATGATGATAACCGTAGAGCTCAACGGGGAAAGATAAGAAACATTCAGCTTCCAGCCATCAGGTACTTCACTTACTATCTTGCCACTAGTGTTCTTGGTAGGGAGAACACTAGTAATATTTCTAGCTATCATTTGGCTTTCTTAGCTGCTGCGCTCAACAATGAAACTAAGTACAATCTTGGTTCTCTCATTGCTCGTCGCTTAACTGCTAAGGGACCCATTTATGGGGGAATTATTGCTATGCATGTTGTTACTGCCTTGGACATTGTTGTTGATCCAAATGATACAGTTTTGGATCGTCAGAGGCTTGATCTTGCTGCCATGAAGGCACATTACTTTGTCACCACTAGTTCTACCCTTGAGAACTTGATTTATAAAATGTTGTTTATTGACGGGGAAGAGAGAGAGATCCCTCTACCCCAAACCACTTTGTTTAGTATTTCTCAGGGACCTTTGTCATGCTCCAAGGAGGATATGGATGACAAGCTGCGCTCTCTTAGCTTCCATGGACACTATCAGGAGGAAGCACCCTCATATGACCCTGTTGTACACTACTCGGGGGAGTCCTTGAGCTCGTACCAGGACGAGGGAGCCTCCTCGTCGTACTACGGAGGTGCACCTACTTGGGCACCATGGGATTGAGCCCCACTTATGCCAAAAGCCTAAGTTTGGGGGGAGGTATACCGACATCACACTCATATATATATCATGTTTGGTCGGTTCTTTGTATATCCATTGTTCCGCTTTCTTTTTAGTTTTTATTGCTGCTTTCTTAAAACACAAAAATACCAAAAAAATATCGTTGTTTCTCTTGGTTTGTTTCTTTGCCTTGGTTTTCCTTCAAAGAAAAATCCAAAAATATTTTACTTTGTTTGCTTTCTTTAATTTTTTTTTTGAAAACACCAAAAATATTTGTTCTTCTTCTTTGGATTTTTGAGTTATTTGCAGGTTTTAGCTGTCATCAGTGGAGTTTGGTTTCATGTTATTATTCATGTCACACAAGTGAAGGGCAATAATGAAGATTAAGACAACTTGAGGTGTGGTAAGAGGCTGGCAATGAACTCTGTTTCTTTCATTTTTGTACATATACTCATTATTGTGAGCATGCTTAGTCTGTTCTTGTAAGGAGTATGTTACTGATGGATGCTTAGTAGTTCTTGCTTGTCTATGATTAGCTCTAGCTTGCTAATAGTTTGTAGCATGTCATATGAATGTTTGCTTGCATTGTTTTATTCATATTTTGGTATGAAATTGTGGTATCCTCCTATAAAAGTTTCATGTGAATCGACTTGGCACATGCTCACGCATGCATATGACTAAACAATAGTCAGTAAGCCTTGATGATTTATTTTGCCTCAAAGTTCTAGTATCACTTTCATGCCATAATTAGTCTTGTTTTGATGCAAGCATGATTATGACAGTTATTGCTCTCTCGTTTATTGCTCCCTCTCTATTGCTAGCCTTCACTAGCATTGAGTATGAGCTCTACCTGTGCTTCTAACTCCCCAAAACCAATATTGCCACTGTGTCCACCATACCTACCTATTAGCATCATTTGCTATTTCAGTGCATATTCTATATGCCTTGTTTTCTTCCAAATAAAATGTTTGTCTGTTTTGAGAAAGTTAGTTAGTAAGCTCTCACGAACTTGATGGCACACTTTATTCCTTGTGCTTAATAATCCTGAACCATTGTGATATGTCCATGAAAGTTATATACTGGGATTCAGCAGAACCGTGCTATCACGGGGAACACTTTCAACACTTTTTGGATACATATCCAGTTGATACCTTGCTCTTTTGTTTGCGGATGTCGTTGGTGTGAAATAAAAGGGGATGTGAGTTCCTGGAGTCTATACATTGTGTTAGAGAAACGCCTGGGCCGCTAGCCTAATCCATGCCTAATCATGGTGGAAACTTGCAGCATCACCATAATGAGCATTTATGAAGCATGCTCAATAAAAATCTACACACATAGTAAATAAAAAGATCGCTGAGATGCTCATTGTCTACTTGCCTTATCATTTTGATCACGGGATTGCTCCTGTATGATGTGCAAGGGGTACCCCGTTGGCGGTTCTCTATGATATGCATGTATTTACAATGACAAGAACTTACAGGTAACCAAAGATGAGTAGCATGCGGTGCGGCCCTTGATACGCCCAATTTTCATCACCATTCTATATCATTATTTACCTCTATTCATTGATATTTGTCTTATTATAAGGTATTACTTATGGATTTTCATCTGTTTATGCATGTTGGATGATTCCTGGAGGATGGACTACCGGAGTCTGGATTCTGATGGAAAAGAAGGCGTTTCGGTGCAATTACGCGAAGGTCAGAAAAATACCAGAAAAATATGGAAACATATTATTTTACCAGAAGACGAAGGAAGCCAGAAGGAGGGAGAGAGTTGGGCCTCAGGGGCCCCACACCCCTAGGCGCGGGCCCACCTGACCTCGTGCCTAGGGCAGGTGTGGCCCACCTGCCCGGCCTCCGACTCCGCCCCTTCGCCTATATCTTCCCTACGGAACCCTAACACCAGGGGAGCGACCACAGATAGATTTCCGCCGCCTCTGGGGGCGGAAAATACCGAGAGAGAAAGATCTCTCCGGCAGACAGATTTCTACCGGGGTAATTCCTTCCCGGAGAGGGGAGACCGTCGCCATCAACACCTTCATCAAGCTAGGCTTCATCGGGATCATCATCATCCACACCATCATCTCCACTAGCACCATCATCACCACTCCGTCCCGCTGTAACAATTGTGTTGGATATTGCTTTAGTTCTTAGGGGAAACTTTCCCGGTGTTGATTACTATTGTAGTTGATGCTTGTGAGTGGAACCATTGGATTATTGTTTATGTTCAGATTGTTATCCATTACCATATCATCTTTGATCTTGATCCATATGATGTCTTTTGAGTAGTTCGTTTAGTTCTTGGGGACATGGGAGAATTCATGTTGTTAGTAGTGAATCTGTGATTAGTTATTATTCAATGGTTTAGTATTTAAGTTATGGTGCTATTCTTCTAGTGGTGTCATGTGAATGTCGACTACATGATACTTCACCATTTATGGGCCTAGGGGAATGCATTGTGTATTTTGCTACTAATCGCGGGGTTGCCGGAGTGACAGAAACCTGAACCCCCGTTAGGACACCTTTGCACAAGGGAGCGTAGGATCTCAGAGTTTAAGGTTGTGGTTAGATTTATATCTTAATAACATTCCTGTAGTTATGGATGTTTGCAAGGGGTTTAATCACAAGTATGTATTAGTCCTAGGAAGGGCGGTATGTTAGCACAGGTTCACCCACACAACACTTACAACACCAAAGAAGAGTACTCAGCTATTTGAAGCGAAAGCACTTGACAGAATTCCCATGTGTCCTCGAGAACGTTTGGTCCTTATAAGTATTTCCACCGGCTTGTACTTTGCTAATAAAGTATTGGGCCACTTGCTCCGTTTGTTCGTTACTTTTGTTACTTGCTCCTTGTTTTGTTGCCTTGTTAGAAAACCACTAAAAATCCATTTACTAAGTATTCACAGGGATTTCCTGTTCCATACCACTATTCAGCACCTTCTGCTCCTCGTTGGGACCGACACTCCTATTTATCAAAAGTACTACGATACACCCCCTATACTTGTGGGTCATCAAGACTATTTTCTGGCGCCGTTGCCGGGGAGTGAAGCGCTATTAAAGAGTGAAATTGGTAAGGGAAACTTTTACTGTGAGTATTGCTCTTGTTAGTGCTTGTTACTTTGTTTCCAATATGGATAACCCACTTGCTTTTCTGTTTGGGAAAACTACTACCACTGCTAGGGTAGTAGATGAACCACCACCTGATGAGATAGATCCTTTTAAGATACCTACAAGTATTGTTAATCGTGTTATGGATAATTATTAATTTGGGGATGGAACTATCCATCCTGGTGATCACTTTCTTTTTATCCATGAATTATGCGGGTTGTTTAAGTGTGCAGGTATCACAACTGAACAGGTGAATAAGAAGTTACTCTCCATATCCTTGAAAGGGAGAGCTGAAGAATGGTATAATCTGCTGAAGAATGGACAATCCATGGAATGGGAGGAGATGGCATCTCTCTTTTACTCTAAATTTTATCCTCCCAGTGAGATCCATAAGGATAGAAATCTTATATATATCTTTTGACCTCTTGATGGAGAGAGTACAACTCAAGCTTGGGGGAGATTGAAGTTACTAATGCTTAAATGTCCTATTCATGAACTCCCTAACAATATTATTCTCAATAACTTTTATACTAGGCTTTCTCTTCATGATAAAGATTTACTAGATGCTTCTTGTGCCGGATCATTCACACATATGAAGGAAGAAGCTAAATGGGACCTACTAGACCGTATTCAAGAGAACACTGAATCTTTGGAGAATGACAAAGGAAGAAAGTCAGGTATAAACTATGATTATGAATGCATTAAATCCTTTATGGGAACTGACAACTTCCGTGATATTAGTAATGAGTTTGGTCTTGATCCTCAAGTTCTTGTAAAATCCTTTAATGCCTTTGCCTCTTATATTGAAATTCCCAAGAAAGAGTGGGACAAGTACCATGCTCCTTATAAAGACATTGTCACCCATGTTCCTACTAGCATAGAGGTTTGCACTATTGATCCTATTTTGCTTGAACCTTATGTTGAGAAAATCCATTTTCCCTCCAAGGTAAGGGAGAATTCTATTATGGATAATGTGGTTAGCAAGAGTGCAAAGAGAACTGTAGGGTCCGACGAGCTTATTGATATTGAGCCTGTGGTAGCTATTATGAAAGATCTTGTCGCTAGAAATATAGAGGATGAGCATATTGTCTTTTGTGAAGACGCTACTAATATTGTTTCTCATCCTAAGAAAGTTAGAAAAGCTAGTGTCCCTGTGCTTTCTGTTAAAATTGGTAGCTTAGCTATTATGGTTTATGTGATATTGGTGCTAGTTCTAGTGCTATTCCTTATGAGATTTACAGGGAAATTATGCATGAGATTGTTCCTTGTGAGCTTGAGGACATTGATGTGATTATTCACCTTGCTAATAGAGAGCAAGTTTGCCCCATTGGCATTATAAGAGATGTGGAGGTCCTTTGTGGTAAGATTAAATATTCTGCTGATTTTCTAGTACTTGGTAAAGAAGCTAGTAAAACCTATCCTATTATCTTTGGTAGACCCTTTCTGAACACTTGCGGGGCTATCATTGATTGTAAGAAGGAAAAAGTTTTAACTAAGTTTGCTGGAGAGTCTTATGAGTTTAATTTTTCCAAAATTTCCAAAACTCCTTATGAAAATGAACCGCCTGATGAGGATTTCAGGGTTGAACAACTTTCTGCTATTTCTCTCGCTCCTAACAATGCCTTGCAGCAGTTCATGGAAGATCATGAAAGTGATGCCTTCATGAAGGAAAGAAATGAGGTCGATGATGCTTTCCTTCGTCAGCCTGAGTTACTTAAGCATAATTTACCTGTGGAAGATTTGGGGACCACCCTACCACCCAAAGGGGACCCTATTTTTGAATTAAAACCTTTACCTGATGATCTTAAATATGCTTATCTTGATGACAAGAAGATTTATCTTGTTATTATTAGCTCTAAACTTTCAGGAAAGGAAGAAGAAAGGTTATTGGAGATATTGAAGAAACACCGAGGAGCTATGGGCTATACTCTTGATGATTTAAAGGGGATTTATCCTACTATATGTCAGCATGCTATTAATATAGAGCCTGATGCAAAACCAGTTGTTGAGCACCAACGACGTCTAAATCCTAATATGAAGGATGTGGTAAAAAATGAGGTATTAAAACTCCTTGATGCTGGTATTATTTATCCTATTGCTGATAGTAAATGGGTTAGCCATGTTCATTGTGTTCCCAAGAAAAGGAGAATAACTGTTGTGCCTAATGAGGATAATGAGCTTATTCCCCAAAGATTAGTGGTTGGGTATAGAATGTGCATTGATTTTAGAAAGATTAATAAAGTTACTAAGAAAGATCATTATCCTTTGCCCTTTATTGATCAGATGCTTGAGAGGTTATCCAAAAAGACTCACTTTTGCTTTCTTGATGGTTATTCTGGGTTTTCTCAAATTGCTGTGAAAGCACAGGACCAAGAGAAAACTACTTTCACTTGTCCCTATGGTACTTATGCTTATAGGCGTATGCCTTTTGGTTTATGTAATGCTCCTGCTACCTTTCAGAGATGTATGTCTGCTATCTTTCATGGTTTTTGTGAAGAAATTGTGGAGGTTTTCATGGATGATTTTTTTGTCTATGAAACTTTTTTTATAACTGTTTGCACAACCTTGATAAAGTTTTGCAGAGATGTGAGGAAACCAACCTTGTTCTTAACTGGGAGAAATGCCATTTCATGGTTAATGAAGGGATTGTTCTTGGACACAAGATCTCTGAAAGATGCATTGAAGTTGATAGAGCCAAAACTGAAGCAATTGAGAAGATGCCTTGTCCTAGAGATATCAAAGGTATTTGTAGTATCCTTGGTCATGCTGGTTTCTATAGGAGGTTTATTAAAGATTTCTCCAAAATTTCAAAGCCCCTTACTAATCTTCTTCAAAAATATGTACCTTTTGTTTTTTATGATGATTGTAAGGAAGCTTTTGAAACTTTGAAGAAAGCTTTGACAACTAATCCTATAATTCAACCACCTGATTGGAGTTTACCTTTTGAAATTATGTGTGATGCTAGTGATTTTGCTGTGGGTGCTATCTTGGGACAACCTGTTGACAAGAAGTTAAATGTCATTCATTATGCTAGAAAGACCCTAGATGCTGCTCAAAAGAATTATGCTACTACTGAAAAGGAGTTCTTAGCTGTAATATTTGCTTGTGATAAGTTTAGACCTTATATTGTTGATTCCAAGGTTACTATTCATACTGATCATGCAGCTATTAAATACCTTATGACGAAGAAGGACGCTATGCCCTGGCTTATAAGGTGGGTGTTGCTTTTGCAAGAGTTTGATTTGCATATTGTGGATAGGAAAGGTGCTGATAATCCTATTGATGATAATTTATCTCGTTTGGAAAACATTTCTTTTGACCCTTTGCCTGTTAATGATAGTTTTCCAAATGAGCAGTTAGCTGCAATAAGGGTAAGTCTGCATGAGAGTCCTTGGTATGTTGATTATGCTAACTTTATTGTTTCCAAGTATTTGCCTCCAACCTTTACAGCCCAACAAAGAAGGAAATTCTTGTATGATCTAAGGCATTACTTTTGGGATGACCCACACTTCTATAAAGAAGGAGTAGATGGTATTATGCGAAGATGTGTTCCCGAATTTGAACAATAGGAGATATTGAGAAAATGTCATGGCAGTGCTTATGGAGGACATCATGCTGGGGATAGGACTGCACAAAAGGTTTTACAATCTGGATTTTATTGGCCTACTGTTTTTAAAAATGCAAGGAAGTTTGTCTTATCTTGTGATGAATGCCAACAAGTAGGTAACATCTCTAGACGCAATGAAATGCCTATGAATTATTCTCTTGTTATTGAACCTTTTGATTTGTTGGGGATTTGACTTTATGGGGCCTTTTCCTCCTTCAAAAGGGTATACTCATATTCTTGTTGTTGTTGACTATGTTACAAAGTGGGTAGAAGCCATACCTACAAGCAGTGCTGATGGTAAGACCTCTTTGAAAATGTTCAAAGATGTCATTTTTCCTAGGTTCGGTGTGCCTAGATATCTCATGACTGATGGAGGCTCCCATTTTATTCATGGGATTTTTAGAAAAACTCTCGCTAAGTATGATGTAAACCACAGAATAGCTTCAGCTTATCACCCCCAAACTAGTGGGCAAGTAGAACTTTCCAATAGGGAAATTAAACCTATCTTGCAGAAGACTGTCAATAGGTCTAGAAAAATTGGGATAAAAAGTTGAATGACGCTTTGTGGGCTTATAGAACTGCTTATAAAAATCCTATGGGGATGTCTTCTTACAAAATGGTCTATGGAAAATCTTGTCACTTGCCTCTAGAATTAGAACACAAAGCTTATTAGGCAGTGAAAGAGTTGAATAGATACTTTAGACTTGCCGATGAGAAAAGACTGCTCGACTTAAGTAATATAGATGAGTGGAGAGGTGAAGCTTACGAAAATGCTAGGCTCTTTAAGGAAAAAGTAAAAAAGATGGCATGATAGGATAATTCTCAAAAGGGAGTTCCATGTTGGTGAGAAAGTTCTTTTGTATAGGTATCGTCTCAGATTTTTTTGCAGGGAAACTACTCTCCAAATGGGAAGGACCTTTTGTTATCAAGGAAGTGTACCATTTAGGTGCAATCAAAATTTCTTCTCTGAAGGATGACACAACACAGGTGGTCAATGGTCAAGACTAAAACATTATATTTCTAGAGATTCTTATAACAAAGACGTTGATGTTCTTCAAATGATAACTCCAAAAGAATTTATCAGAAGCCAAACACCAGAAACTGCAGAGTTCGTCCTTGAATAGGTAAGAGTGGTGAAAACAGAAGGTTCGTGAAACCCCAATCTTTTTATATTTTTGATGTTTTTAATACATAAGGAAAGTTAGGAGATGAAACTAAGTAGGAAACGGGGCTCGGGGTGGACAAACCCACCCTAGGCGCGGGCCCAGCCTGGCAGTGCCTGAGGGGGGTGTTCCACCCCCGACCTTCGACTCTGCCTCGTTTTTGTGTCAAAACCTTCCTTATGCATTGAATCTTCGTAATATATAACCCCTCGGGTTCCCCGAGGTCCTTGCATCGTGTTCTCGTCGTGTTTTCGTTTCGATCTGTTTCTGTCAGGAAAATTCTCAGATTTGTAGCCTCGATGTCTTCCTCTGGATCACCCACGAAGGATTCCTCCACGGAAGTCCTCAACCCGTACATGTATGAGTTGAGGATTCATACCAAAGAGTTGATCCTCAAAGAGGGGAAGGTACAGATGAAAGAAGTTCAAGGCCCTAAAGGAGAAGGCAGTCTGGAAGACAGGATGGAAGCATTGGAACAAGAAGTTTTCAGGTACAAGAAGATGGCAGAACGCGAAGTGGATGTTATTCACAAGATAAGTTCAGAACTCATCACCAAGCATGAAGGAGAAGTTGCTGAGCTCCGAGAAGAGATCTTCTCACTCCGTCAGATCACCAATCAATTGCAAGCACAAGTCTATGACATACATAATCAAAATTGTGAGTATGAGGCTAGATTTGATCGCATAAACTCCGCTACTAGTTTCAGGATTGCAGAGACAAGGACATCCTTTTTGGATGGGGAACCATTGCCTTAGAAGTTTTACGATGACAAGAGAACACCACCACCACTAAAGGAGTAATTTGTCATCAGGTTTGGCATCCCCTTGGCTTGTTCCAAGCTTGGGGGAGTGCCGCGGTATCACCATCTTTTATCTTTTATCTTTTTCCTTTTTAGTGGATTCATATCTGTGGTAGAGAGGTTATCTTATAGTTTGGTTTTCATGTGGAAGTATCTCTCCTTTAGTTGATTATCTATGTATCCCTTGGTGTGAGTGCCTTTATTGAATATTAATGAGAAGTCTCATCTTTTACTTTTTGCACTTCTTATTTTTAGTTTGCAATCTCTATTATATGATGGATCTTGTTGTTCAGTATTGGCACCACTTTGGGATCATCAAGTGGATCTAAATTGGTTTTGGCAAACCGAGTTCTGGTCAGTGGCATTAATTTGAAAAAAAGAAAGAAAGAAAAAGCTTACAGGTATTTGGTATCATTTGTTTTCTTTCTTGTTGGCTCATAAGCTTAGTATTCTTTATTTAAGATTCTTTTGTGTCTTCAAGGAAGATAGCATGTTTGGCTTTATTACTTGTATGTTTGCTTGTTTCTTTCAACTCTCTTGCTTGCTACCCAGCCTTGCTAGCCAAAAACCTGTTTTGAGAAGGCATACTTCTCATGTTTCCAGAATCCTTTGAACCCAAAACTTTTGCCACTTGTGTCTACCATATATACCTAGTAGTTTTTGCTATTCCTAGAAATTTCTCAAGCTTCATCTACCCTTCAAATTAAAAAGTATTTTGTTATGTGAAAACTAGGTAGTAAAGCTCTCAATTACTTGATGGCACACTTTATTTACTTGACCCTAATAGACTTGAACCACTGTGAACATCTAAGTTGTATATGCTTGCATCTATACGTTGGAATTAGCAGAACCGTGATGTCACGGGGAACGTTTTCAACATTGCACTTGTACTCTGTACATAGTTGATATCGTGCTATTTTGTCTATGGATGTCACCGGTGTGAAATAAAGAGGGAACTTGTAAGTCCATGGAGTTTGTATTTTGTGTTAGATAAATGCCTGGGCCGCTAGCCCAAGCCATGCTTAATCATGGTGGATACTTGCAGCATCACCATAGTGAGTCATCTATGAAGCATCCTCAATAAAAAGCTGTACACATAGTAAATAAAAATATCGCTGAGATGCTCATTGTCTGCTTGCCCTATCATTTTGGTTATGGGAAAGCTCCTGTACCATGTGCAAGGGGTACCCCGTTGACGGTTCTCAATGATATACAAATACTTACAATGACAAGAAATTACCTGGGCCCAAAGTTGAGTATGCATGAGGAGTGGCCCTCATATTCAAGGGACATGAGACTGCCAACTTATATTTCGTCAAGCATATACTCCATCTTTGTTCACTTTAACCTTAATCATATCAGGATGCTTATGATAGGGGCAATGAGGGCTCAAAGCTAGTAAGTACCATAATCTTTTGGAAGCTATTAAAACTACTAGGTATATATGGTAGACACAAGTGGCAAAAGTTTTGGGTTCAAAGGATTTTGGAAACATGAGAAGTATGCCTTCTCAAAACAGGTTTTTGGCTAGCAAGGCTGGGTAGCAAGCAAGAGAGTTGAAAGAAACAAGCAAACATACAAGTAATAAATCCAAACATGCAGTCTTCCTTGAATACACAAAAGAATCTTAAATAAAGAATACTAAGCTTATGATCCAACAAGAAAGAAAACAAATGATACCAAATACCTGTAAGCTTTTTCTTTCTTTCTTTTTCTTTCAAATTAATGCCACTGACCAGAACTCAGTTTTTCAAAACCAATTTAGATCCACTTGATGATCCCAAAGTGGTGCCAATACTGAACATCAAGATCCATTATATAATAGAGATTGCAAACTAAAAATAAGAAGTGCAAAAGGTAAAAGATGAGACTTCTCATTAAAATTCTAATAAAGGCACTCACCCAAGGGATACATAGATAATCAACTAAAGGAGAGATACTTCCACATGCAAACCAAACTATAAGATAATCCCTCAACCACAAATATGAATCCACTAAAAAGGTAAAAGATAAAAGATAATGGTGGTGATACCGCGACACTCCCCCAAGCTTGGAACAAGCCAAGGGGATGCCAAACCTGATGACGAATTACTCCCTCGGTGGTGGTAGTGTTCTCTTGTCATCATAAAACTTCCAAGGCAATGGTTCCCCATCCAAAAAGGATGTCCTTGTCTCTGCAATCCTGAAACTAACATCAGAGCTTATGCTATCAAATCTAGCCTCATACAGTTTTGGTTCTGTATGTCATAGAGTTGTGCTTGCAATTGGTTGGTGGTCTGACAGAGTGAAAAGACCTCTTCTCGGAGCTCAACAACTTCTCCCTCGTGCTTGGTGATGAGTTCTGAACTTATCTTATGAATGATATCCACCTCGCGTTATGCCATCTTCTTGTACCTGAAAACTTCATGTTCTAATGCTTCCATCCTGTCTTCTAGACTGCTTCTCCATTAGGGCCTCTAACTTATTTCATCTGCACCTTCCCCCCGTGAGAGTCAAATCTTTGGTATGAATCCTCAACTCATACATGTACAGGTTGAGGACTTCCGCAGAGGAATCCTCCGTGGGTGATCCAGAGGAAGACATTGAGGCTCCAAATCTGAGAACTTTCCTGACAGAAAACAGATCGAAACTAAAACACGACGAGAACACGATGCAAGAACCTCGGGGGATCCGGGGGGTTATATATTACGAAGTTTCAAGGCATAAGGAAGGTACTGACGCAGAAACGAGGCGAAGACAGAGTTCGGGGGAGTCAAACCCCTCCTAGGCGCGACCAGGCTGGTGCGGTGACCCAGCATACCACTGCATGATGTAGTACACTATAGTCGTCGATATAACACCAATTAAACACCGTTCACTAGTTTTACACCCTTCAGAGTGGTACAACGGAAACACAGCAGGTCCAAGACATGACTATATGTTACAACTCAACTCTTTACACAATATCCAGAGAACACTCTAGGTTAAAGAGAGAGAAAGAAACTTCTTACAAAGAAGAATAAGAAATAAATAATTCAAAAACTATCATACTATTAAGACTAGTATCTTAACTAATGGTCTGGCATTGCTGCTATAGCAATACACTACAGAAATAGGTTCTATGGCTAGAGATGGTATTCCTATCTAATCAGTAACTTCGTCTTCACTTGAGTTGCTGTATATGTTGATTCTCTTGAGTTCATTGAAGAACTTTAGCTTTTGATGATGATTCTTGGAGCACTACTTGAGGTAGACGTCGTCTGTACTAGCTTTAGAACCTAGCAAGGGTTAAGAAGATACTTTGAGTATGAGCGTACTCAGCAAGTTCACTAGAAAAGGAGTGTTTTATGCACTATATCTACAGCCACAGACCATAGGTCGTAGGCAATGCAAGTTTTCATAAACATTTCTTCAAAGGTTGCTTTTATTCTAAAAAGCTATGTCCGTCAGCCTTCACGGGTTTACCAGAACTTTCATCGAGTTCCTTTCCCGCCGCGTTCGCAGCTCCTTCCCGGAACAGGGAGTAACAAGTTATAGTTCTTACACTCTGCAGAGGTGCGTTACTTTACCCATGAGAGACCTTAGCCTTGTTGCACAACCAAGTCATGACCTTGTCCATACTTCCTTGGTATGGGGCCCAGTCTAAGATCCCAGCCAATCACTGCCCTCTCCGCGACCTCATATGTCTGCACGATCCTTCGGGGCCGGCTCACCTCCGTTAAGCCCCCTTTTGGGAAGGCTAAAACCCTGATGAGTTCTCGAAGACTCTATGACCTGGTGTTGCCCTGGAAAGTGCCATACTAAATGGTCCATCCACTAAACACCATCCATAGATAATCTAGACACCAAAAGTGTGGGGCGTAAGGGTGCCCCACCCATATGTTGGATCCGCACAAGGAATCACAACGTCACGTTAAGGTCGCCTTGCCTCCATACGAAAGGAAAAGGATACAGCTAAATTTTTCGTCCCATTCCAAATCTCATGGTTAACGCGTGATGTACGGCGTAAGAATCACTGGTGACATTGGTTGTTAAGTCCTAGATAATATGTTCCTTTACCACCGGAACTTTCATAGTAGGTTATTACCTCATGATAAATAACCTATAATCATATTATTATGAAAATAGTGTTTTCTGACCTTTTTCAAATTTAGGTGATGACAACACTGGATTTGACAAATACTTTATAGAAAATAATCAAAGGACATGAGCAAGTGTGAACTTCCCTTTTGTGATTGCAAGATTATGCACTCATGATCTTCAAGACAATATAAGATCCAATATCTGAAATCAGCATCATTGGTCCGGTAAGGACTAATGTTTAAAGAATCAAGATGCTATTATGCATAAGTAATGTAATGCAATTTCGTAAACTCTAATCCCGGGGATAACGTTGTTCTAGGGTTTGGATACTGGAAATGGTTACTTTAGAATGTGTTGTCCTTTAGATAAGTTTCGTACTTTTGCTTCTTATTAAGGCTTGTGAGTGTGTGTGAACAACACATATGTATATAACAATAAGGTACACACATATGGAATGTTACTTAAAGACTACTTATATAATAATTGTTTATCTTCAAATTTACTTTACACATAGTGTCACTTATAAAGAACTTTAAGTGTTATTAATCTTAAATATATAAGTAAAGTATAAAGTAAGGTGTTTACTATTAATTGTCATATGTTGAATGAAGTGGCAAAACGAATAAGTTTTGAAGAAAAGATTCCTTTAATAAGGTTTAAACAATCCTTGTGGCTAATTAGAGGTGGTTGATGTTGTTTGTGCTTGCTGGAACAGTTTGGATTTGAGATGATTTATAACTTAATTATAACAGACCAAAGTTAACTATAAAGTATATAATAAAGTTTTTAGCATTATACTTAAAGTCTGGTAGACTAAAGTTAACTTTAAAACATAGATGGAGTTTAGGTGTAATGCTTATTATACTTATACCTTGTTCACTTCATAATGTTTCTTTAAAGTTACTTAAGAATGGTATTACTTTTATTTGGTAGTGGTTTCTTTACATTATAAATGTATAAAGGGATTTATCTCACAATAAGGATGTGGTTAAGGTTTGTGAATAAGTAAACAATATTATTTACTACTTATGAACTCAATATAGTGTTTTTATTTGTTTATAAACTTGTGGTTAAAGTAAAGGAATGGGTTTTATCTTATTACAAATTATTCTTGGAGATTTTATATTGGATAAGAATCTTTTTAGAAAATAATCTACACTTATGGTTGAATGATAATTCAATAAAATTGCATTTTAAAAAAATGTGTTGAACCATTTGACTTCATAATATTAGTATTTAAGACTAATACTATTTATTATATTTAATTGGTTAATTTAAGAAATATCAACAAATTTTATTTGACATTATATGAATTATTAACTAAAGAAATAGGTTTAAATTCAAATTATTGAAGTGTTTAACTTTTTATTTAAACTAAAAGTGGAATATTATATTTTTAACATATAGGTATTATTTTTGTGATCGTTTTGGTATATTACACTTATTTTTGTGATTTGAAAATAATAAGATATGATTTTTATAATACTTATTACTTTATAAATACTTAATAAATAACAAATATGTAATTAAGTGGAGTAATAATGCATGATTATAGTTTTAAATTATAATTCTTATTTTTCTAAGATTTTTGGTATTTTATTTATATTTTTAACATTTACCATTATTAAAATATGAATTATCAAAGTTTTATTACTTATAAAACTTTATTGAATAATATTTATTTAAATAATCATCATAATAATATTTGATAATAGCTTTAAGTTGTAGAATTTATCTTTCTGAAAATTTTCATATATTAAACATATTTTTATGAATTACAAAACAAAAGTTATTGGTTTTATAAGATTGAATCATTTTATGAATTTTTAATTAAATAACTAAATGTGTTTATTAGGTAATGCTCATGTCAGCATGAGGTGAGGGGTTTTCTCACCAGAGTCAATCCTACCCTAGTCGCTGACTGGTGGGACCTTTTCCATGTCATTTCTATTGGTTTTTATTTAATACAGAAATCTTATCACAATTTCTAAAACGATAAAAGATAAATAGAAATATGACATCAGTGTGATGTCACGCTGACATCATTCCTAGATCATCCTCAGATCATGGTTGGATCCGTGAATCGGGTGCGTGCGCGGGGTTGTGGCTAGGTGCGTTGGAAAGAGGGCGTCACAGTGGACCTTATAGTGGCGGCGCCGCTCGGTTTAGGTCGCCGGAACAGTGTGGCGACGGTGGCTAACGGCAGCGATGGCAGATGCTCGTCGAGGAAATGAACTAGGACGAGAGCGAGAAAATTAAATGGTGCCCAAGCATCGCAAGCTCACCGAGATTGCAGCGAAGTGGTTGCTGAGGATAGGCGCGATCTGAGGTGATCTATCCGACCGAATTTCTGACGAACCACCACGAAAGGGAACGACAAAATTCGATCATCTTCGAGCTCCCCTTAGTGTTGCGTTCTTCATAGAGGATCTATGCTTGCTGGCTCTCCTCCTCGACCACACCACGGCCTCCGGGGTGAACTTTGTTGACGATGGTGGTAGCTAGGGTTTCAGGTCAGAGAGGAAGTGGATTAGGGCTCTTCGGCGGCGACACTGGGATTAAATAGGTGGCGTAGAGCAGTGGCGCGGATCTTAGCGCTCGCCGGCGACGAGGGTGCAGCCACCGAGCTGCTTGCAGCATCGGAAGGTCGGAGTCATCGCGAGGAAGACGACGAACAGACCCCGCGAAGAGGTACGGGCCGTTCGTGGGCTGAATTTGGCCAGATGGCTGTGTTTGGCTGCTCGTGAGCGACGAGTAAGAGAGAGAGGGAATGGGCCATGGGCCAGGAGTTGATTTCCTCAAATTTTTCTCTCTGTTTGTTTTTCTTTTTCGATTTCTATTTTTTGTTTTCTTTTCTTACCCTTTTATTTAAGCACTAATTTAGACTTATCTTTATGGAATTACTTTGATAATACTTGCATCAATGACAAATAGTATTTAAAATCATTTTGTGAGTTTTTATTATATAGTGTACCTACAGTTTCTTTATTTTCTTTATACATATACTTTTCTTATTATTATATGTAAGGCTTTTGATATGAATTTAGTTGAGCTAAAATTCATAAACTTACTATAGAATGCATTACTATTAACTCATGGGATTTGATTCTCATTAACTCACAATATTTAGGAGATTTTTATATGGTGATCCTTTATTTTTATTTGATAAATAGAGTTTCTAGGAAATTAATATGATTAATATTATTCCCATGAATTTAGGAAATAGTAATAGATGTTTTTTATTATAACTAACATAGAAGTTAGGGTTTGAATTGCAAATACTTACCCTAGGGTTTAGGGTTCTTAATATACTTATATTCTTCTGTTGATGTGAATAAAGATTAATGACTAAGACAGATTGTTTTTATGTTTGTGATCTTGAATGATCTCACCATTTAAATTAAAATAGTGGGATTGTTTTCTAGGCTAACTTATGAGACATAATTTATAAAGATAGTTCTTAAGCACCTAGGATAATGATGGTTGAGAATGATAAAGATGTGCTTAAGTGATTTGTTATAGGAAAATATCCCTATGAAGCTTTGTGTAAATAAGATGACAGATCAATCATGTGAAATGGATACTATGTTTGGTTAAGGATTTAGGGTTTAGTTTTTACCAAGAATTCCTATCTTCCATAATTCACAATCCTGGACTTCTGATTAAGGAATTCCTTTCCTAGATATTCTACTTCTTACTATCCATCATCATGTGTTAACATGATGAGCTTTACTTCACAAGAATATTCTTATCCACCTTGTATTCTTATTAATCCACTTGTAAATCCAATGAGCTTGACACTGAAGCTTTCATAATCTTCTTATATCCATACTTGGTTATAACAACTACTCTACTGCTGATAACCTCCAATCTAACAATTATTTTACAGTTACTTCCATTCATGCTCTTCCCTTATCATCCTTCACTAATATTATTTCAATAGATGTATACATCAAATCCTACTTCACCTCAAGTGCTTAGTATTTCCAAAGAGGAAAATACTACTTCTTGAACCCAATGTTGCTCTAACATCATCATAATCATACTATCTTATATTTACTTCACTCTAGTATCTTATACTCCAACCTCACACTATATTAATATGTCTTGTCATGGCTAACCTAGAATAACATTTCTATACTAGCGTTCAATCATGTTTTATCCACCAATGTCACTTATACATGATATAAGCATTCAATCTTGGTGAATAAGGCATGGTCATTATAATCCTTTGTGGTTTAGGTTTCCAGTTGGCTAATCAAGGCTTCATCAATACAACATTACAGTTGTATTGAAATTATCTTCTTAGTATCTCTATTGGATTAAGGAATGCTATTCATGGACTATGCTTACTTAATCCAATAGGATTACTCCTGGGTATCTATCTTCAGGATTCATCCTTGTAACCTTCTTTGTTACCATATTGATTTGATTTCCTTCAATCACTCCCATCCTATAGATGATATCTAATACTAGCATTACCACTTACCTCTTCTTACTTCTTTCTCTTAAGGTTTGAAGTGAATGCTATGTTAAGAGCATGAGTTGCTAGATCAAGAATTGATAGGTTAATAATTGGTGAATCAATAGTTGATTTCTCAACATTGATGAACAACAGATATAAAGATAGAGTTCATTAGAGATGATAAAGATTGATATGGATAGAAAGATATATAGTGGATGATCTTGAATTGGTTTCTTTACTACTCAATATCACTAAAGAGTTAAGATTTTATTACCATGATGTTCATGGTATAAATATATGAGATTAAGATTTAGTTGTTACATTCCTGTTACTTAAGTTATGTTTATAACTTGGCATTCAGGGGTTGTGTAATGAATACTATGATATGATCACCTAAGGATCAAACATAAATCATTAACTAATGTATTAGGGTTTAATTTTATTACATTTGATCTACCCTTAGATCAAATCATGTTTACCCAAAAATAAGGTTTTAACAAAGGTCATATTGAAACTTATCGCAGACAACTTGATGATCTACTACAATTCCATCAAGTTGAGAGAAGCTTTAATCACTTTGACAAGTTTTGTTCAAAAGCGCAAAAGTTATTCAGATTTTCTATGCATGAATGCAATGCACACATCTGGGTTCAGCTTATTTCTAAGCTCTAATGCTGGGATGTTACAGACTCTCCCCCTTAAAATAAACTTCATCCTCGAAGTTCGCATACCATACTTGGCAATCTCCAACTTGGCAATCTCCAACTTGTTGTCTCTAATACCCAAAGTTCCTTTTTCTTTAATCCCTTAGGGATATTTACTTATTATAAACTCCTTAATTTGGGGTCTCTTCTTTAGTTCCTTATCCTAATCCAACTCCTTCACTTGATCATCGAACTTCCTTATCACACTAGGTAAGGTCTAGGAAGTCTCACTAAAACCTGGTTTTAGCTCTATTAAACAATAACTATGGTCAAAAGACTAACTTTTGATTTGTGATAGTATGGTTTATACTGGTAGTCCTTCTGAAGATTGGATTTGAACTCATTTAGTCCATACCTATTGAAATTTCTTATTTCTCTGTCCATGACCAATTGGATGTATTCTATTCCCTCTCAAGGATTACTTAAGAGTTGTTTCCTTTAGAATTGTCCGTTAAGACTATTCTGTTTTATT
The DNA here is from genome assembly GCA_030063025.1 of Avena longiglumis. Taxonomy (NCBI): domain Eukaryota; kingdom Viridiplantae; phylum Streptophyta; class Magnoliopsida; order Poales; family Poaceae; genus Avena; species Avena longiglumis. The sequence goes on along the minus strand of CP125973.1, from coordinate 213,631,711 downwards.
ACTTCAAACTTTTACCTTATCAAGCTTTATACAATCTATTATTATCACCCTAATTACTTCTTCAACTTCCTTATATTAATTGATTTGAGGTTTGAGTACTACTACCTTGAAGTACACTTCGATCTTTCATCCAGACATACTTCCGAAAATACTTCAATAATAATGACTCCTTTTAACCTTATGAAAATAAGGCTTAAGTTGTCATAGGTTAGTATTTCTTCTCCAGCCTTTACTTAGAAAGTTAGATAACAATACTTCCACAAATTGTTTACTCTCCCCCTTAGGGTTTACTAATGGTCTTCAAACTGTCTATATCATAACCATTGGCTTTATAACAAGAATGTTGGTCTTTGTTCAGCTTATACTTTACCCAGCTAGGGTCTTATGAAAGATTGTACGGTGTATCCACACAATTGTGGATCTCTGAAGCAAATATTTCATCATTATTAGTTTTACTTACTACTTGGTCATTTTCGCTTTGATAGATCTGACTTCGCGGAGCGCCTCGAAAGACGATCGCTTTAATTTTATAATCATTTAGGTCTTAATTAACTTTGGCCAAGTTTTATGCTCTTTATGCAACCATTAAGATGATCGGATTAACTATGTCAACCAACACCTGCTGCGGATAAGATACCAACTATGGATCAGAATACCAACTATGGATCAAATACCAGCTGCGGATAATTACCAGCTGCGAACCATCCTAGGGTGTATGTATCACCCTATGGTTTCTGACATACCTCTGGCATTCTCTCTGAATTGTCAGATCTTGAATACCATTTTGATTCCAAAGCTAGTTCTTTGTACTAATTCATGATACTTCCATGAACTTGGTACAACTACTTTATTAACTTCTTAGCAACGTTACCTACTTTGAATGAACTTTAAGTTTATTGCTTCTTGTTGCTCCATACATCTTCTACAATAAACTTCCTTCTTATATCTGGCTAAGAATAACCTGGGCTTGATCTATCCTTCAGACTGCGCTAATACTCCTTATATTTTGCTTCATCCTTCATAGAAGTCTTCATCTTGTTCTTTGGAAATCGTCACTCCTTACACGAATTCCCATTCATATCTAGGTCTATGACATAAAGTAATAACTGGGTGTTGCAACATGCATTTGCACACCAAGTCAAACTTCATGTACATATCTAGTCAATCAAGAAGATCCAAGAAAAACCAATAAATCCAAATGTGGTACATATAACACACAATTTTCTAAACCCAGAATATAGTAGTTGAGTATAGTATCTCTAGAATTCAGGCTTAGTTGTGTAGTATATGACACCTCCTCATATAGGTTTATATTGTGATACTTAGCACATAGGGGTCAAACTATTCTTTATCTCAATATTTACCCAAATTGCTCAAGTGCAACCGGATAATTTTTAAGCAAAGTGGTCTCAATTTGGTTTTGACTATCCTTTTGTCTCACTTTTGGAATGACTATCTATAACCAACCTTTCTTTATTAGTAAGTTAATCTCACATGATCTCTCCAAATGACTATTTAGATTCTATTTGCTAACTTAAACCAAAGGTTATTAAAAAATTTCAGCACCTTAAACTTCTATCATAGCTCTACGATGGTATTTTCATACTTCTATTTCAAGCTAATTCACTAAGTACTTGTCATACTTACACTTACATCATGGTTTCGGAGCTAATCTCACCATGATCTTATTATGTTTTACCTCTTTATCATCATTCAGGAGCTAATCTCACCATGATAACTTTACTTCTCATTACACTATCATTAAATCCTAACATAATTTCACTTCATCACGTAGAATTCTCAAGTGAATCCCACATGATTAATACCCATTACATCAACATTAATCATAATGATATTTATCATGTTGTCTTTGGTTACCAATTAACAATAAGATTGTACTGCTCTTACCTAAATTCTAGGGTTAAGCTATACTATTAGAACTGCTTCAATTGATGACTTGCACTTTCCTATAGTATCTTTGTGGTTTATGTCTGTCAACACACGGATTTTTAATCCTAGATGCCTGTTATGCCATACATCGCAATCCCAGGATTACCATTTTTGCGAGACATAACAAAATTGGATACCATAGTACTTCATCCATTACAACGAAACATAAGTTCTTACACAAATAGGGATCTCATGATCCAGTTCTTAATACAACATCAAGCAGCGGAATATGTAATAATAACGATAGCGTAGGTGAAGCTCCATCTTCGGGGTCATAGGCAATGCTGACGATGGGAGATGATCCTAGTTGTCGTAACCTTCCTGGGGTCCATCCTCCAGGTACTCCTCTTCATAGTATGGCCATGGGAATAGCCAGGGACAAATCCATGAGTACTCTTTAAGTACTCGCAAACTAATACTAACAAGTAAAGGGCTTTTTGGAATATAGGACACTAGGCTCTAGGGTTGTTTTGCAAAAAGCCAGGTTTATCTCTACTAAGCTCCAAAGCTAAATTTTTATAACTCCTAAGTGGGATCTTGTAGTTCAGGTCACAACTCTGTTGTGGTCAAGTCAAAGTCTCAACTCATTTCACAAGTCATTTTAAAAGTCTGACGGGGGAACAGTATGGCCACTCCAACTGTCCATAGCATGACGCCAGCTATTCGAATAGTTTGACACTCTGCAGAGATTGTACACTTTCACCACAACATTCGATACATCCGTCAGGAACAAATCCTGAATTCACCATACTCAGTATGCGGATAATCAATATTAACCTTTCAATTACACTCCCTAGTATAAGCACCTCTCCTGTGAGTTTGGCCTCCCAACCATGACCATTGTCATCTTGGGTACTGCACAGGTGGACAATCTTCACAAGGTAGCCTCAGCTCAGACCTTGGCCGTGAGGGAACTAATACTAAGGTATATAAGTTTCTAGTCAAGCCCTACCCAATATTCGGGTATTATGGTTGTACATAAAATTGGAATGGTATCGCATCCACACAACCATCAGTTTTATAAAGGGCTAAGGCTCATGCCTCAACATTTTCATCACCAAAATCATCAAGTGTTTGGAAACACATGTCCAAAACATTTCAATAGAATGATCCATCATTCCAAGGTTTTCATAACCATTTTCCACCAAGTAATCCCAGCTAAAGTTGATCAAGTTTTATGCTTAGCACTAGCATCTACGGTTGGGAAGGGTAATAATGAGGGGTGGTAACTGGTGGGGTTTCACTAAGTCCAACCTTATATCTTAGGCCGAGATCAAGGTTTCTAGCTTAGGCCAAATTTTATGCTCTTAGGGCAAACTTGAGCACAACTGTCTAATATCTACCAAACTCTTAAGTAGACTCTAAGTAAGCTTTGATAAAGAAATAAAGTATGAAGCTTGCCATAAAACTAGGATTGGTTTAGCAAGTTGGTATGATCACATACGCTTAAGGCATATGGTATTCATATCACAAGCATGGGTTTGTGGCAACAATAGGGTATCTTTCAAGTGTTAGCTTGCACTGGTATAGTATCTTGCAAGTGTTAGCTTGCATTGGTCAACTTGGTTAGTAAAGATTGCCTTGTGCAGAGCAGTGGTTGAAGTTCTCTTCGGCTTCCTCTTCGTAGTATCCTCCTTCCTCCTCGTAGTATCCTTAGTCGGTACTAGCGTCTATGAATAAATACGAGGTACACAATCACCAATCAATACTTAACTACTTGCAATCATCACACACAAGGGTCCTATAGATGATCTAGCATCACCTCTAACATTACAAGGTCAAGGATTGGTTTAAGTCCTTTTATTTTAGAAAAGTAAATTCTACTCATTGAAAAACTACTTAAGATTTAATATTCTCCAAACTAAACATGGGATCATGTTGACACATGTCATAACCACATATTGTAGTCCATGGGAATGTGATTTAAAGTGGTGTCACAATTTAATAAGGTTTTACCCTTTTATTTTAATTGATTAAAGTGGCTAGAAATGCTTATGTAGCATTCTTTTATTCCTTGAACAATATTTCTGCAAGTAAACCTATATATTTTTATATATTCTGAAAGGTATGGTTAAGTGTGATTTTTGAGAGTTGGAATCAACTCAAAAGCTTTTATGGTTTAAATTTGAAAAATGTTTGAATGCAGAAAAGGTTCTGCCTTGTTATTTTTGCTATGGGTGATCTACAGATCCAAATGACTTGAATCCAACGGGCTTGGATTAAGCATTCACAGACCTTTCCAACAAAATTGGTTTCATTCAATTTGGTGCACTGAATCGACCTGGGTTGATTTTTGAAGTTGGGTACAGAAGTGTGTTTGAAATTAAAAAGAAAAAGGTTTAATTTGAATTGCTGGGCTGCGCGGGAAATTCTAATGGGTCGGCCTGCTAAGTGCAGTGCTCCCGCGGGCTGCGTAAGTGGATGTTCCCACTCGTCAGTGACACGGGGCTGGGCGAAGCGGTATGGGGCAACGTGGGTCGTTTGATCTAATTCTAATCCAACGGCTGAGGGTCATCGTCGACGCGAGACAGCTCCGGCGAGAACGAAACCTAGCGCGGCCAGTGGGGGGTGCTGGGGGCTCACCGGGGTACGGGCGAGGGTCGGCGAGGCGGGCGAACGACGAAGTCGACACCGGCGATCCTCCTAGTACTGGTGGCTTCTCCTGGGGCGGCTCCAATCGCTGGCTCCCTTCTTCTCCAGAGGCGGTGTGGCATCCCGCAAAACCACTACTAGAAAATCGCGTTGAATTTGTGCATTGCATCATCATCATCATGCATTGTTTGCCAAAACTATGTTTGCAAAACCCGTTTTTGGTTTTCTAAAACGCCCCGTCTTTTGTTCAAACGCCAAACCGGGTCCCCGGAATATTTTGTTTTGCCCGAAATCGGTTTGCAAAAACCTTGTTTGCAATAAATAAAAATTATAATTAATTTTAGCGGGGCAGCCGATTGACCCGAACGACCGCCCCAGAAATTAAATCGGTCCATTTCAAATAGCTCCCCCGGAAATCCTATTCCTACCCAAACCAAACCTACCCACCACTCACAACTCTCCACCTCACCCTCTCACCAGTTTTCTACCCACCCCGCCACCTAAGCAATCCTCCCCTTTTTCCCCCTTTTCTTTCCTCACCCTACCCCTTCTACCCCCCCTCTCTCTGCGCCTGGGACCCACCCCGTCCTTTTTCCCCCAGCACACCCGCCCCATCCCGCTGCCCACGGCCCCACGCTTCACGCCTGCCCACGCGCCAGCATGGGCCCCGCTTGCCAGCCTCCCCGCCACCTGCCCTGTTCATCTCCCACCTCGCGACCGCCTCCCCGGAACCGCCCCCCGCGCGCGCCTCTCTCCCTCTCTCTCTGCAGCGCGCAGCGCGCCCCTCCCCGACCCTCTCCTAGCGCCCGCCTGCCGCCACCAGGGCCCACCGCCTCGGCGCCCCGCTGTAGCCTACCTCGGACCCCGA